>JAVIWC010004997.1:0-600000 GCA_031894815.1 Creontiades dilutus | reverse complement strand
AAAAGTTTTAAACAAAAATTATGAAACTAATCAAACGGTAATATGCAGTAAATTCATGTATCCAATTTTTATTTTAAAAATTTTGACAAGTTCGGCATGAGACATAGCTTCCTAGTAACGGTAACACAAATGCAACGATCGCACAATTTTTATGAACAATCCTAACATGTTTTAAATCTTGTGTCCGTCTAACTGACTCTGTAGCAGATTAGTGGATACAATTATGACCGAACTGTTCTTCCTCGACTAACATCCGTATTTCAGTAAGATCGAACCATTAAATAAGAGAAACGGATATGGTGTTTTCAACATTTGAGCATCTACACAGCGGTATACTGCTTTTTAAGACTTCTCTGTAAAGCAAGGCTTCGTCAAAAAAGGGACAATTAGAATTGGTCCAGGGGATGTGGGAAAAGACAAATATGTATGGGGAAAAATTGATTGTAATCCGTTTCCGACCATTCTAAAACCAAATCTGTGAAAAAAACTATAAGTGCATGAGCGTGTGAGAATCTTTCTCGAAGCTGCTCATTCTGCAGTGCCAATCCAATTTTCGTGATTCTTCTCTTGTTCGTTCCTAATTCCAGTCTAGTTGTGAAGAAAACCTTGGATATTATGCGTTTGTTCAAACTGTCACAGATTCACTTAATTGGAGGATTCTTCTACCTGTCATGACTTTTAAGCTAAAAGTCCGATCAGAATAATTTACATCTAACTTTACAGGTAAATAATCAACCTTAATTTCCAACACTTGAAATAGTCAAAGATTATATTATGATCCTCACCACTAATCAATTCCACTTGTATTGTTATTGTGGTCTAATTTTAATAGTTAGGCATCTACCTACCAAATTTTTAATGTTTTCATAGTCCCCCATCAACACTAAAATCCGTAATTTCTTCTTCACAAACTAAATTCAGTTAATTGACATTATTTTTCCAGTTTAAACCGACTACTGCATGTTTTTGTAACCATCCCCCAGTATATTGTATTTTATCATTTCCTATGATTGTCCGTTCGCATGAATAATTGTTGATTCTGAAGTGGGCTAGCCCGCATATAAATAAATAAATAATACATATAGCACCACAGAATTTTTTTGACATGAATAATGAGTACTAATACTATACAGGACACTTTATGATTAGCTTTACAGGTCAATTGTTTTCACAGCTCACGCGAAATAATGACTTTTACAGGGAACGTTTCGGAACCATGGGTTTAACCTAAAATTATAAAATATTGTATGTAATTCAGTTAATTTTTACCTTTCTAATGGTGAAAGAACTTTTAAAAATCGCCATGTATTTTTTTTCTTCTTAAATCGTAACAAACAAGGAAAATTTCAAATCCTTCCCCTTCACATTAGCGAAGATTTCAAAAATATGGACATCTTCAATTGTTCAAGGTAGAGTTTATGAGTTCATCTAGTTCAGTTCCAAAGTTTAGATTTTAGTGAGAAAAAAGATTTTTAAAAAAAACTATCTTTATTTTGTTATTGTTATCTTGTTTTCAAATAATTGGGTCATTATAACGTTCCTTTAAGGATGAGAGGTTGCTGGGATAACCATTGGCTGCATCTAAAAAACAAATTTCGAGTGATGGCATGCAATGATTTTGATGGTAATGTTTTGATAAAATTGATAATGATTGAAGTTTATAATTTCCATTGATCGTCTATAGTGAAAACACTTCTTGATATTCGTGACTATAGAAAACAGAACTTAATATCAGTTTTAAAATTGGCTCATGTTTAACGTGTATCATTGGATAATGACCAGGGTTTAGTAATATTTCAAAAATTGCGTTTGAAATACTTTATTCATAACAATATAGGTAAACAATGCGATTTGATATATATACATGTTATGAAAGTATAAAAAGGAAAACTATACAATATTGAGACGTTTGAATATAATAAAAGTATTTACTTTACAGGTTCGAGTTTAACCGAGCCTGCCTTATGTACACCAAAAAAAAAAGTATGTACATCGATTAAATTTAAAAAATAATGATTAATTAAAACGAAGAGATAAAGTAATATCCGATTCTGGACGCTGTACAGTTTTATACACAATTCCATTCTATACGCTCTAAGAGAATTGCAATACAAATTTATCAGGCCTCTAAAGACAAATGATCGTTCAATAATTACCTATGAATAAGTTATCACCATGAACGTAGTCTAACATTACGGCTAAAACGATATCGTCATGACTGGGCCCTAAGCAAATCATGTATTTTATCACGAAGTTTCTATACGCCTAAGATTAAACTAATTTATACAATACGATTCCATTTACTAAAGATACAGATGGTATGAATTTAAAAGTTAAATACTGACTATTAATTTCTATTTCAATAAAAAACGTAATTTTTACATTGATTACTTCGCTTTCAAAATGACAAGATATCACTGCAGATATTCGCCCACTATCTTCCCCAGTCCAATTAATTAATTAGAAGGCTTACTGTTGTTGACAACCAGTAATCGTAAAATGTTATTTATCAACACAAATCCAAAATTACGAAATCTATTTCATAGAAAACATTACACTACGTCTATTTAGCAGTATATCGACACCACACAGAATTGCGAATCTCGATTTTTTTGGTCATTCTTAGAAGTTTAATTAAATACGTTATAATTCGTAAAATTAGGATTTTCAAATTATCAAAAACCCGTAACAATGCGAAATATTGTTTAAAATCTATGACTTAATTGAATTCAGGATTGATGAATTATGGACATTGCAATGAAGCCGCGCCTAAATTTACGGTACAGGGATTGTATTGTTTCGAAGGTATTGATTTATAGTTGGGTGATTTGGATAGTTCGATTTTATAGGAGAGTTACAGTTTACGGGTTTATGATTAAAATGATTCATCAGACCTGTTGGAGGTTTCTTGGTCGCTCTCTGGCCGTAAGCTGTTGGGTTGTGAGGTTGAGGACGATGTTTTGCGCGCAGAGTCACTTCTGAGGACCCATTCGGACTCGGGGTCCGAGAAAAAATGCTGGTTTTCCGTCGACGAAGTGGTCGAGCTGATTTCTGACTCATCTTCTTCGAAATCCCGAGCGAAGTTGGTGCTTTCGTCAGCCTGCTGTTTGACCCAGGACGAGACGCTGTTCTCCTTCCAGGCGTGATACTCGTCGGTAATTGAATCGACCGGCATGTCGGTGACATCGAAGATTTCCGTGACTCTAACTTTATTGTTTTCGTCCATGTAGTAATAGGCCATTATCGCGTCGTGGTGGGCCGTCACTTGCAAAATATTCTCAAACGTGTCGTCAGCTGTGGGTTCCGACGTAGAAATACTGCCCCGCCGCGACAAAACATTGGTAGTCGTCAGTTGGTCGAGTTCCAAAGCGTCTTCAATTTTAATATTCAGATTGATTTCTTTGTCAAATACATGTTCATTCTCCGTACCTAAATCGTATTCCATTTGCAAAGTAGCAGTCAATTTGTAGCCAGCTTTCGTGCTCACCGTTTCCAAAACGCCTATCATTTGGCATATTAAAAACCTGCACATGCTTCTTAGGTTGATGGTCATATAAGGCATCAGTTTCCGCAGCTTTTTGATGAATGCAAAGGCGAAATCTGCAGGGACGGTATATGGCAAACTGAGGAGAGTAACCAATTGCATTCCTCTGTGAGAAAGCAACCAGTTGTACAGACCTTTGTTGGCGGAGTCAATATAGTCTTGGAACACTCCCACAACTATGTCTGGTAGATTCGCCACCATAGCTTCCCGCCGGTGTTCGTTACATTGCTGGCACTGAGGATCGAAATCGCAGCTGGAATCATCGACGTTTTCCGAAATGACGTAAGTCGATTGAACAGCCAAGCACCGCGTGCAATTGATTAGATCGTTCCTTTGTAGAAACCGCAAGGTGTCATCAAATCCCTGTTTGCACATGTTGGACAAGATTTCTGGTTTCGGTGGCCATAGTATTCTCGCGAACCTGAAGATATTTTGTTTCGACAAGGCGATGCTCGTGTTGGCGACGTTCATGTGGAAAAGCTGCGAGGAATCGTCTCTCGGACAGATATCCGACTCTCCGCAGAATGGGCTGACAGTGATCGTGTGCTCATCGAGCAGAGGGAGGTTGTTCGAAAACCCGCCATCGATGTACCGCTCGCCGTGGAATTTAGGTGGTATGAATCCTGAAAATATCGGTACAAAACAGCTGGCCAACAGGCACTCCAAAAGATCCTCTTTGCTGTCAAAATGGGAGACTATGACGTTTTTACCGTCGTAAACTCGGGTCAAGGATATGTGCAGCTTACCGTTCACTCGAAGGTGGGCATCTTCAGGCAGGACTTTTTTCAGTCCTTCGAGAAGGACTTCCTGAACGTGGAATGAAGGGCTGAACGGACCCAGAGTTCTCATACGAGCTTCCCGTATCAGATTCAGAACATCGCTGACCACATCACCTATAGGGATGTCGCATAGCAGCCCACAAGCAGCAATGGCTCCTGCCGAAGCACCACTGATGTGATTCAACAAAAGATGCGGAGCGTATTTCTTCAAACAGACGGCAACACCGACGTGATATATACCAAGGAAACCACAACCGGCAAACGACAGATTCATAGCTACAGTTCTTAAGAGACGTTTGAAACGCAAACTTTCAAGTGCTAGGTACCTAGGCGAATCAAATGAAAGATGAACTATGCAATTATTTATACTTATTACGCACGAAAAAAAACCTTTGAGGATATATCACGGCTTTGAACGGACCAGGATTTAACTGTGTTCACTCGTTCACCTCAGGGACCGAACTGACTAAGCGGGTTACACAAGCGGCCCTTAACTCGGGTGACTTTATCTATGAAAACGTCCGATAAACGGCAGAGGCTGGTGGGAAGGAGGTGAACCTTATCTACGTGCGAGATAACATTCAGTGCCAATCATAATATAAACAAGATGAGAGGAAACTAACCTAATACGTAGCTGGTGTGATGGGGTAATGGGATTTGCATAATGTGGGAGAGGTGCATTTTCCAACAGAGGCAGATAGAGTCTGTGGGAGGGTTTAAGGAAGATGTTATTTTTATTTGGATTTTCAATTTTTCCATTCGTGGATTTCAACTTCCGTGTCCATATATAGTACATTATGTCATTGAAGGTATTTGCATTATCAGTTTGTATTACCTAAAGTTTTAAAGTTCAAGGAGTTATATTTATGCGGACTTCATCCCATCGTCTTTGGTACATCTAGATGTCAAACTATTCAGCTGAATTTTGGATGGGGACTCACCCAAAATTTTCCTGATCCAAAATTCAACTGGACTTGGCAACTGAAGAAAGCAGATTCAGAAAGTTTGTGGACATCCAGAGATCTTACCTTGATTAAGGGGAAAAAGCAGGATTTCTTAGATACATCTAGACATGCCATTCTCAATAATCTATGGCGGACTGATATGGAGACTGACTCTTCGTCTTCCTTTAATTATTGCCTTTGAAATTCTCCCTTTAGCCCCGGTAGAGTGCTTTGTATCTCGGACATAACTAATCATTATTCACGAAGAGACTTCTGTGTCAAATAACGTGTGCAAACCCCTCTTTTTTTGACGAGTGATCCTTCATGGAACAGTCAACCGCTTCGATAGCTCTGTAAGTTGCCCAATATGCAGTGTTGACAGCCCGGATATGCTGTATCATCTCATCTCCTCCTACAAGGTTTATACCTACGAACACTTCAAATATTTTAAGATATCCATTTTTTAATAAACATTTTCCACTCAAAATACAATGAACGATAGAAAGGATGGGGAAAAAGTAGAATAAAACTGTTCAACGTCAACGGGCATTCTATAAACGAAGACCGGATTTTACAATTGATTTTGATGTAGTGGTAAAATTTGATTTAAAAAGAAAAATTTCTTTCGCTTTTTGTATGTGTTTTATTTTAAATTTTAAGAAATATATTTTAACTTTTTATTATTTATAGATTGTCCTTAAATTAAACGTATGTTCAGTTGCTGTCAATGTACTAATATTTTGAATTTTGGTGGTGGTAGTTTTGAATTAAATAAAGTTTGATAAGCTGCGACGGTCAAAGACCAGCATTTATGTCCTTCCACACACCAGTGAAAAATCACTCTCTCTCTCTCTCTCTCTCTCTCTCTCTCTCTCTCTCTCTCTCTCTCTCTCTCTCTCTCTCTCTCACTCACACACACACACACACACACACACACACACACACACACACACACACACACACACACACACACACACACACACACACACACACACACACACACACACACACACAGCAGCAGCACTTTGTGGCTGATTCATTTCTGAATCGTAACATGGAGTTCAAGCTAAAATTGAGCTCATTTTGAGACATATAAAATATAATCACAAGGTATATAAACACTTATTTTAGATGACGAACCAAAACTACGTCTAACAAACATTATCACTGATTGACGTATGAAGGCTGTATAATACAGGAATAATAAACTTTTTTTAATAATTTGCATTTTCTAAAAAAATTTGGAGAACACGAGTCTCCGAGGGATAAAATAGCATTGGTTGCAAACGAGTTGAGCATTTTTTAACGAGAACACAAGGCAAACAATTGTAAAATTGTAAACTGAAGGGATATCAAATTAAATTCTTTATTTCTGGTTACTCTGAATCCATCGGCAGCCACCTCATATTTTCACATCAGTAATTTGAATATTCCCAAAGTAATCTCTAACGAACCTGCAAAAACAAACCTGGCCCCGAGCTGGAAATAGCGGTAATTGCATTGGAAAATATTGACTTAGTCGTTTAGTTCAAGTAAGTGGCGATAAACTCGCGGGAATCGCTCAGGTGATGTTGTATACGTTATCGCTCACACGGTTATAATTGGGTTTGGATTCCAAACAGAATGTTTTGTACTCGTAGTATTCGCAAATAAATCGCAAATCGTTTCTCTTTTTTATACATTTAAAATTCATGAGGAAAATTAACTTTTCCACGATCAATAAGTGACACATCCGACAAGCTACGATGAGATTGTATACTTCAAAAGATTTTGCTTCATTACTGTTAACAATGAACTTTTACAAATTTTTCGAACCAAAGAGAAAGACTGCAACTTATTACGTAAAGTTTTGTTAATTATGCTTCTGTAAAACAAATTATGATATGCCCTCTGGCGTAAATAGGGGACATTTGCCGTCGTTATAGTTCACGATACTGAACATTTCAGTTCGCGTTTTTTTTTCGTAAAGTAAAGGCAGTTATATAGGGGAAATGTACCATGTTTTACCACTGGGTTTTGTGCTCGAAAATTAAGCGCTAGCCGCACAAGTACTGCTTTACCCTCCTAGAGTGCAGTTTAGTACGTATACTTCTTAGGACTTTAATTACTAATTTCTACGCTATTTAGTCTATGAACCTGCAATAAAACTATTATCGTTTGATTTAGATAGAATTCGTTTCGATGAATTGAGAAATGAACGGAGGACATTTTGTTCAGATGTATCTGAAATGGTTTTGGATCATGAAGAGTTTTTCGGTGTTTGGGTCATTACCTCTTGAAAACCACACTTGACTAATATTCAAGGTACTCAGGTAACGGTGACCATACTCGCCGCTTTTGGTACCTCATTGTTTGATAATCCCGTTCCTATGTGAAAATATTTAAAGCCTTTAATGGACTCCAAATTCCCCAAGCTGCTTTGTGCCGTTGGTTTTTCACAAGCCACTCATTTTCCTGCCAAACGGTCAGTCACGCGTAGTCTCCCCCCCTAGCACCCTGGGGTTTCCCGGGGTAGTTGTAACCCCGTCCCTGATTGGTTTCTACTATCTCCCTCTCTCTGCTCCCTGCGATTCCCCACTCTAAATTTTCTTCACTTCCCCTCTAAACAAAATTTTCCCGTTTTTGGTCAACAGTCTGGAGTCAGTTCTCTCCTTCGTTTTAGCCGGCTCTTACACCCTTGTTAACTTGACTGACTTCATATCATAGTTATCAAAGTGACTTCATTTTCCTAACTAAGTAGTGGCAAAGCAGTATATTTTGTGATATTGTTGGCTACCCGCGAAACCTCAACTTTGGCAGAAGCGCCCTAAGGTTTTATTCAACAACACTTTTGTTTATTTGATTGATTCACTATATCGACGGATACGAATTGAATTATATATTTCCACACTCGTTCATTGAGCATGTACGCATTCATTTGAAATACAGCCTCCATCAGTTAACCGCACAACCGTTTATATCTTCCTTGGGTTCACCTTAACATTATTTATACCCCACCTAACCCATTTTATGCTTATCTTGTTAACATCGGAAGACTAAAAATGAACGAGTTAATATAAAATATAAATATGTTCGCGACAGTTTTTTTTATCTTTGTATTTCGGGAGATCAATCTACATCAGTTTTCCCGAATCTCGGACTCGTTTAGCCTTCTGCGGGCTGTGGAGGTCAAAGGCAGGCGGGTTCACAAGTTGACGTCAGAAAGATCAGGAAAGGCTCGGGATTCAGGGCAGAGCCCCCTTCGCTATACACCCGACCCCACGATATCTACGCTACCAAGGGCAACCGCCTATTAACACCGATAAATTCATATTAGCAACCAACTTTACAATCACACATACTCATAAATACAGGGTGTAAACAGACCTATTGGTCGAAAATCCAAAGATAAATTCTAGAGGTCACTTCCAAAGAAAAAAAAAAAAAAAAAAAAAAACGCCTCAGAGTGTTTTTTTGCTTCCGAGTCTACGAAGCCTTGTGTTCACTTTCGGGAGCCAAAATATTTTTGTAGTCCGAATTCAAAATTTCCACTCGCATTTTGCGTCTCATAGCCTACTGAACAAATTTGGTTCCGTGTCTGTCGGTCTGTCTGTCTGCATTTCCTTGTTACAGCCATAACTTCCACAATTTTGAATGAATTTAGCTCATATCTTGAGAAATTATGCGGATAAAGTCTCTCAAGGTCCCATACGAATTTCATCTCCATATAATCAACGGTACACTCTGCGCATGGGCTAACGTGAAATTCTTGAAACAGCCGTAATTTCCACGTTTTTCAATGAATGTAGCTCTAATTTTGAAGAATTGTGCGAATAAGGTCGCTTGAGGTCCCATAGGAATGTCATCTCAATATAATCAGTGGTACGCTATGCGCATGCGTTAACGTGTAGTTCTTGAAACAGGTATAACTTTCACAATTTTGATTCAATTTAGCTCATATGATAAAGGATGTGCCAACTCCTAGGCAGTGTATTTAGAGGCTTCATTGCTAAGTTATTTCCCTTTCAAGATTTTTCGCCGCTTCCAACTTTCACTAAAATGGCTACAATACCTTACATTAGTCTCTAAAATCAATTTTGAGAACACCGTTGGGAAGAGCGTTAAACTGCCTTTTAAAAACAGTCAACATGACTTGAAAAGTAAACATGTTGCTCAAACATTCAATTTTGAAAGTTAAGAGAAAACGACTTTTTTACGAAATTAACTTTTTTCCTATGGTGTTTCAAAAATTGTTTTGGTTTATTATTCAATAATATACCATCGTAAGCGCCCAAGTGATAGAGCGATTATTGAATTTCAGGAGATATGCATAGAGCAGTGAAATCGGTTCTCAACCAAAATACCTATTTGGATTGATCACTTGATCATATTTGTGTGCCTCCTGAAATTCAATAATCGCTCCATCACCTGTGAAACACGCACACTCCAAAGCTTAGTAGAAATTCAAATCATGAATGCAAGCCAAATGAATAAAATTGAATGATAAACCCCAGTGAAAGAATTTGCAGCGTTTAGAGAGTAGTTTGATTTTGTTTTGGCCATTACAGTGTCGTAAGCGCGGAACCATGAAAAAAATCTTGAAACTGAAACAATTTGGAATCAATGCCTCTAAAAACAAAGTCTAGGAGGAAATCTTGGGCTGATGTTAAGGAGTGCATATCACGAATCAATTGAGACTCCTCTGAATTGACAAAGATCTATAGTCTATGGTACAACAAGAGAGGACACCGTATTTGGCAAGACACACATTTCCATAGCTCACGGGGGAATCTAAATAACGTCTCAAGTACCCTCGATGTTGAAACAAACATATTCGTAATAAAATCGTGTTGTGTCACTTTCCGTTTCTCTTCGAACACGATCCCTGATTGGCGTCAAGATACCGCCTACCCCGCTCCTCCTCCCAGAAAAGCAATTTCTGAGGTCTTTGAAGACGTTGCCGTATAAATCAGATAAAGACTTCAGAGCGGTTTTTCCTGTACCTACGAAACGGATGAAAAAATCGCCCAACGATAACCGCCTTTTGAAGTCACGTTTTCCGCCTTAAGACCCCCGTTACTGATTGCGATCCGACTTTTGGATGAGCATGATCAACTTTATGATTCCATTTTTGGCGTATTTCGATGAGGGTGTGTTGAACGACTGAAATTGCGATCCATCAAAGAGTCAACTTTCCATAGATTGTCGGTTGTCAAGCGTTGCCTGGTTCTTAGAGCCAACGGAACTGTGTATTATCCTAGATAAGTTGAACGTTCTAGGTTTGGTTCGGGAAGACGCCACGCGATTCTCGTATGATATTCTATCTTCACTGGTAAAGTATAAACGGAATTAAATTCAGGGTCCACACCCTTGATTGAATGAGTAAACCAAATGTGAACAGCATTTTTCTTTACTAGATCTAAACCGTAATACTCAGTGCTTTTACCAAATACTCGTTGTCAATTTGCAACATCATAACTCGGTAAAGAAAGAAATAAGCTACAGAACCTGCTCACCTTATTAGCGATCGCTGATGTAAAACGAAAAGAAATAGTTGAAGAACTCGCACAACTGATCTGAGAGGCTCCCTATCTCATCATCATAATTTCATGGTTTACGTTTCAAAGGGTGTAGAATCCGAATCTGCAATACAAAATTTTCCGTCCGTCCGCCGTACGCACGACGATTTCTTCCAAACGGCTGGAGCAAAAAATCTGAAATTTTCAGGAAACATCCATCTTGGTCCGACGACGCCTCAATTCTTGAGCCAGCTCTCTCACTGAATTTAAAGTGCCCTTTAAGGGCTGTCAAAGTTTTGTAAAATCCCTAGAAAACTCAAAACAAGTCCAAGCGGCATGAATGTAAACTTATTTTAAGAACATACCGTCAGGAATCGAATGAGCCCCTCCCCAGGTCCGTAGGTCAAACCATTCCCGATGTATGGCCCGATTTATGGTGCCAACATTCGCGTTTTTTGGTTTATTATTGTTTGTTTGTAACCTAGTGGTGTCCGGCCGATAGCGTCGAGTTGTAGTGAATGTGGATACTGGAGTGATAGCCGATGTGAATACTTGTAGTGTAGTTAGTAGCCGATACACGGGTTGAAGCATTCTGATATGCATGAAACGCTGATAATATTACTTACTAAGCTTCGGAGTGTGCGTGTTTTACAGGTGATAGAGCGATTATGGAATTTCAGGAGATATGCATAGACCACGTAAATCGGTTCTCATCCAAAACACCTATTTGGATTGATCAGTTGATGATATTTGTGTGCCTCCTCTACATCTGTCTACCTTTGGCTACATCGTTTAAATTTGGATTTGGGGAAGTTTTGACGCAATACGAGTGCTAAAGGACTTGATAAATTATAGATGTTTTTATTTTGGGGGGTATTGTGGGGAAAAAACGCTGCAAATTCTTTCGCTGGGGTTTATTATTCAATTGGCTTGCGTTCATGATTTGAATTTCTACTAAGCTTTGGAGTGTGCGTGTTTTCACAGGATAGAGCGATTATTGAATTTCAGGAGGCACACAAATATGATCAACTGATCAATCCAAATAGGTATTTTGGTCGAGAACAGATTTACGTGCTCCATGCATATCTCCTGAAATTCAATAATCGCCCTATCCTGTGAAACACGCACTCTCCAAAGCTTAGTAGAAATTCAAATCATGAACGCAAGCCAATTGAATAATAAACCCCAGTGAAAGAATTTGCAGCGTTTTTCATAAGGAGCCCCTGAGAAGTTCCTCACACAGCCAGCATGCTGAATTGTCTCTTTTTTCTTTCAGATCAGTTAAGTGAGTCCCTCAACTGTTTCCTTACAGCTTACATCTTCGATCCTGAATTTTCATAAGGAGCCTCTGTGGTACATTTAGGTAATGATAATGAGGTAAAGAGTCGGGCAGACCATCCTTTCGTTTTACATAAACGCTGCTGAACTTTCTGTTTTTTCATTCTTTCAAATCACTTACGTGAGTCCATCAACTGTTTTCTTACATTTTACAGTTTTGGTAGCGCTGGTGAGGTTACAGAGCCTTTCAGATTTTTAGTGAGTGTATTTAACGATTTATTTTCTTCTACACAAACGATCCTGAATTTTCATAAGGAGCCTCCGTGGTACTTGTGGGGTGATGAGGTCTTTCAGATTTTTTTGTGTGAGTCCTTCAATCATTTCTTTTCGTCCACGCAAACGATCCAGCATCGTTTGAGTAAAACGAAAGGATATAGTTGCAGGACTTAACAATGATCTGTTAGGTTCTTCTAAACAAACGATCGTGAATTTTCATAAGGACCCTCTGAGCTACTTTTTGGTAATATTGATGAGGTAGCCTCTCAGATCAGTTGTGTGAGTCATTTAACAGTTCCCATTCGTTTTCCATCAACAGCCCTCACTTTTCATAAGGAGCATACGATCAAACTCAAACAGATTCAACACAGTCCCTTCCTCGTCGTTCGTGGAGTGGGTGGGATTTCTTTCTTACGTTCTACTTCAGTTTCCAAGTGAAGTCGTTAGTTACGGTAATGAAGCAGAGCAAATGAGAGAAAGAAAACCAACTTCCGACGATTCGAAGGATTTTCTAGAAGTTAAGGATGTTACGGGAGTTTTATGGATTTTACCAAACTAAATACCATTTGTAGAACTTGATTGTCAATTCAAATCGGTTCATCCGTTTATATTTCTGTAACCCATGCAGCAAACTCCAGTCTATCACAACATAGAGAGTCACAAATTGCTGACCATATTGACTACCTAAAATTATAACCACAGCGAGATTAGAAGGAAGGAACAGATAGGGCACGACTCTCAACCAATATTTCTAATTGAAAGACAAAGCAGATTGCAGGATGATTTAATCACCAGTTTTATTTGCTTGAATTCGTCATGATTTCTCACTAGTTCGAAAGCTTAGTCACTCCTTAATAAGGCCAGTTCAGGAGTGAAATTCAACGGAACACAAAGATATAGAATCGTTTATTGATTGTTGGGAGCCTTGAATGAGATCATTAGTCGAGTTGAGGATGCACTAAGAATCCATACAGAATGTCCCGCTCTTGGTGTAAAAAAAAGGTGAATTTAGACCAAAAATGAAGCAAAACGCCGCCAACAACACTTTTCTGCCTCAACCCGTTCTTTAGATATAATTTTTTAAAGGTTTTTCTCAGAAAATCACGTTTTGTGACTGGGGTAAGTCAGTTTCATTATTAAACGCAACATTTAGTGGAGTTATTGTGAAGATGAACATTATGGACAGGAATAAATTAGCAACAAATCTCAAAATAATTATGTCCAGCTCGATATAGAAACTGAGATTCAACTTTCCATATTGTCAACTATTGCAATTCAGGTTTAGTTCAGATAGCAAAATGGAGGTACATCAAGACTGCTTGTTCCGAAGGACCGCGACAAATTCAAACTTCATTACCGAGTCCATCAACCCGATTGATAGGAGCGCCAGTGACCAGCGGTACTTCAGGGAGCCAGGAGATGCGGAGGGCGAGAAAGTGCTGTAATAAGATTAGGCAAATCTGCGGCCAATCGATGAGAGGTCGCCAAGTGGTTTCAAGGAAGATGGACGATGTGGTACCTCGCTCCATTGATCCCACTCATCAAATCATCTACACATAGTTCGGCCCCTCTCTAGATTCACACGTTCCGCGGTATTCACGCTACGTGACCGCTGGGAATCGAGAAACGTCGATATGAATTTATAACGTCAAGTCTAACGTTATTCAGTTCACGTTCAGTTGAGGGGTCATTTTCACGAACAACGCTGTGCAAACACGTCCAAGTTTACGAATCTCCGAAAAAAGGAACCCGGAAAAAGCTTCCCAAAGGTCACTACGAAAAAAAATACCCTGCTGGTCAAATCAGAAAATAGCTTTTTTTGAGGTTGGTGGAAAATCTTTGATGTAACCCCCTCACCCTTTGTGACGGGGTCTCCATCGTGACATACCGACTAAAAAACACCGTTCCTCTCTTCTTTTAGGACTGTCCCGGGACTGCTTTTTGGCATTACTTCGGGACAGTCATTAACCTCGTGAGGGTTCCTCCTGGTCTTCACTACTTCTACCATGGCTCATTCAAAGCTTCTGTTCACTTCCTTCTCTTTGAGCACCATAGCGATTTGCGTGCTGACTGTACTCCAGTTCTCCGCAGATAGTATAATCTTTTCTATTACTGTTTCTGGGCTGAAATCACATATTACTCCAACCACTTCCTGCCTCAGCTGCTGCCATTTTGAGCATATAAAGAATGTGTACTCTACATCATCGTCCCATTCGGCAGTCCACACACCTTGCTGAAGTCTTCCCTATTTTCTTTAGGAACGACTGATAATAACCATGCCCCGTCAGGAACTGGGTTAAATAGTAATTAACGTCGCCCTGTTTCCTCTCCGTCCATCTTTGCACTTCCTCGATCAGACGTGCTGTCCACCTTCCCCGGGTTTCACCTGCCCATCTCTGCTGCCATTTTTGCAGGGTCTCTGGTCTCTCCTCTTTTTTCACTGCTCTGGCTGCATGTTCTTGCTTTCTGGCATAAACCCGCTTCCTCTCATCAGCCAACAGGTCGATTGGTAGAAAGTAGCATACCTACCTTCAGTGCCTACTGTACTTGACTACTGTTTTTCCCAACTATCAAAAATCGTTTATTTGCACAACCCCATCCGGCATTACAATCCCGGAACAAGTTCGAAACAACTCATTTCAACAGACAAACACCATGCCTTAGCTTTTTAATAGATATTTACTTTACCATACTTCAATAGGTAGTTTGAGTGGTAAGCGACCCATTTCTGTTCTCAGATAGAAGATCTGATTCTCAGGCAGATGCAGGAGGCGCTTGAAAAATCCCCTTCGAACAACCTCGACTGCATCCGGACATCCAGCACCCCACGAAGAGACGATTAAAAGCCAAATTGATTCCCTAAATGTTTATGTGCACTTTGTAAGACTCTCTGTAAGTCCTCCTTCCCAAAGTACAGACACAGACAGGGTCAGAAGTGGGTTTGCAATTCGAACCGATGGCATATATCTAAGGGTGCAAAAAGTATGTAAAGTGTTGAAGTACTTAGTGAATCAACTTTGACATATCTGGAATGAAGACAACCTCAAAGACTTTAGAGAAGAGAGCATTAGTGATATAAAAAATGTCTTGAGGCAACCTCATTTATTATTAGACAAGATTGAGACGCAGAATACCGTTCCATCGAATAACTCCCAATTAGGGAAAGGTATACTAGGTAGCTGATTTGAACTTCAAACGCGAAAGTAAATAAACATAAGTAAAATTTATGTAAAAGGCGTAACGAGATGAGAGTTCGCCATGAGAAAGGGCCGTCAAGCAAATCAACAGGGAAAAGGGAATTTGAAAAACATCTTGAGTTCAGATTCTCTAATCAATATTTCTATCACAAAGTACTGTAATCCTTTCAAGATCCGAAAAACGTTCTCAATCTTCGAGGAGTAAGAAAATCTCACAAGAATATCAGGAGGGGTTACGTACCAAATGCTGCTCCAGTATACGCATTCATAGCTGACGTAATGGAAATACGAGTATCTCTCCATTACTTGAAGCTTACCAGAGAGGAGCAGAGTTGCCTCAGACTCTACTCATACGTCAATATTTGTACTACAGAATTACAACAACTTGCAATGTATGTTGTTTGTATTAAAAAATTGTTAAATACATTGAACACAGACATTTTTACAGCAAGAAAAGTTACGAGGGGCTCAAAAAACTCAAATATAAAACTACTACTTTCTCCCTAACCCTTTAATGGAAACAAAGTGAAATTAAATCTTTTCTGCTCATAATTTTTCAGTATTTTCTCATGTTGTTCTTGTCATCGGTTTCTCCTCATTTCTATGATCATAATTTGTAGTTCTCTCTATTTTCCAGTTTGTTTTCATTAATTTATTGTTAAAATAATTGAACGGTTTTCATTATGGCTCTATATAATTTAATACAATTAGGATATTCAGTGTAATGTTACACGAATCAGCCTTTCTACAAAAAAAAAAAAAAACGCTGCAAATTCTTTCACAGGGGTTTATTATTCAATTGGCTTGCGTTCGTTATTTGAATTTCTACCAAGCTTTGGAGTGCGCGTGTTTTATAGGGTAGAGCGAATATTGAATTTCAGAGGCACACAAATATGATCAACTGATCAATCCAAATAGGTATTTTGGTTGAGAACAGATTTACGTGCTCTATGCATATCTCCTGAAATTGTCTAAATAAACATTCAATAATGAAAACAATGATAAACATACATTAATGACAGAACATAAAGATCAACAGCATCAAAAAAGTACTAAAAAGCGTAAACAAGGAACGAATGCAAATATTAAATTGTCTAAATAGTTTTATGGCTACAATAAGGACTTAATAGATGAGATATTAACTTGGATTATATTGGAGATTATATAGGATAGTAATGAATTTTTTTATGAAAAATAAATTTTTTGAATTTCGTTCTAGTTCTTTTGTATTTACTGCAATGGAAAGTAGAGAAACCAGCAAGATAACCATTGAAAAAGCAAGGGCGGTCAATAGACAGCTGCGCGAGCGTGAGTCATGTTGGCGCGAACGCATGAAAGTTAATGCCCATATTGTAGAAATGCGTTGAAAATAACTGAACATCGAAACTGAAGCTGGAACCGAGGTTCTCGGGCGCTGGAACCGAGGTTCTCGGGCGCTGGAACCGAGGTCCTCGGGCGCTGGAACCGAGGTTCTCGGGCGCTGGGCTCGGGCCAGCGGCGCTGCCCGCTTGCCTCGCCGCGCTTTTTGAGAGAAAACTCTTCCACAGGACGCTCGCGCCTGTTTAGGTACATGAAGGAATCGCGAGCCGCAGGCGTCGTGGCAACCACACGCCGTGTCTTGGCTTACGTGGAAAACGAACGCGAGCGAGCTGGCCTATCGCGATCTGTTGGCTCCGTCAAACAATGCGATTCTATGGATGTGTCAGACGTAACGACGCGGCACCGTGCGGCAAACGCTCACACCGCGTGGTTTGATTTTTCTCGCAATCGCGTAATCGCGTTAACATTTGTTCACACTTTGTAGGTTAACCTGCTTTTGTTGAGATTATATCGTTCAACAATGACATTGCCTCTTAGGTGATTCCTTTGCGGTTTATTTTCAATGATGATTTCAATGATTTTCAAGAGAGCTTCAACAAAATGAATAATATATCAATTTTGCTGAAAAATAAATACATTTTTAACCTATATCAGATATAGATTCTGAGAACACATTGTGAGCGCGACTTCTTTTAATTTCACTAGTCTGATTTATTTAAACTTTACTAGTCTGAATATTAGAAATGATTTTCGATCATTTTTCCCGAAAAGTAGTATTTCTTTATTTTTTTTAACCTATCTATTTTGCGGATTTAATCATTTTCCCAATTCATACCGCGAACTGTTTCTTTTATCCCTGGGATTACTCGATTGCAGTTCAAAAGTTGCCTAGCGTTTTTTCGCCTTCAAACTGGAATTTCTGCTAGAAAACTGGATAATACAAATAATTCAGAAACTAACAATTTTTTTAAATTTTCAATGTTTGAACTGCAATTGCGGTCCTTAGGGGTCGTTTATGATTATGAATGGGCATTGGTTGTAACGGAAACCTTACGTAGAACCCGAAAACGTGGTCAAAACGCTGCAAATTCTTTCAATTTTATTCTTTGGCTTGCATTCATGATTTGAATTTCTACTAAGATTTGGAGTGTGTGTGTTTCACAGGTGATAGAGCGATTATTGAATTCCAGGAGGCACACAAATATGATCAACTGATCAAACCAAATAGGTATTTTGGTTGAGAACCAATTTATGTGCTCTTTGCATATCTCCTGAAATTCAATAATCGCTCTATCACCTGTGAAACACGCACACTCCAAACACGCACACTGAATGCAAGCCAAATGAATGAAATTGAATAATAAACCCCAGTGAAAGAATTTGCAGCGTTTTTTTAGAGGCTTCGTTTTTGAGTTATTTCGCTTTTAAGATTTTTTTTCGTGTTTTCAAACCTACGTCACTAAAACGCCGTAACTCCGTCGTTTTCAAAGTATTTGCAAATCTAAGGATACCGTTGGAAAAACGCTGCAAATTCTTTCATTGGGGTTTATTATTCAATGATTCATGATTTGAATTACTACTAAGCTTTGGAGTGTGCGCGTTTCACAGGATAGAGCGATTATCGAATTTCAGGAGATATGCATGGAGCACGTAAATCCGTTCTCAACCAAAATACCTATTTGGATTGATCAGTTGATCATATTTGTGTGTCTCCTGAAATTCAATAATCGCTCTATCCTGTGAAACGCGCACACTCCAAAGCTTAGTAGAAATTCAAATCATGAACGCAAGCCGATTGAATAATAAACCCCAGTTAAAGAATTTGCAGCGTTTTAATTGCAGATTCGGATTCTACACCCTTTGAAACGTAAACCATGAAATTTTCAGGGGGGGTTAGAATTTTTTTTTTTCCAGAGCGATTACAATGGTTTATTATTGAATAATAAACCAAAATGGGAACCAACAACTGTAAGTTCAATGTTACTGCCTTTTTGCCTTTTACGCTCATTACTATTAAATAGTCATCAAATTAAAACAAATTTTTTAATGTTCCTAATGAATTCAAACTAATTCAATTGAAAGAAGAAAATGTATTCACCCACGTTTCTCATTGCTCCAGGTATTTTTGGTTTACCTATTATTCAATAATAAACCATTGTAATCATTCTTGGGAAAAAAAAGGTAACCCCCCCCCCCCCCCTGAAAATTTTATTGTTTACGTTTCAAAGGGTGTACCTAGAATCAAAATCTGCAATAAAAATTTTTCCGTCCGTCCGCCGTACGCACAATTTTTCCCAAACGGCTGAGGCAAAAAATCTGAAATTTTCAGGAAAAATCAATATTGGTCCGACAACGCCCCAATTCTTTAGCCAGCACTCTCACTTAATTTAAAGTACCCTTTAAGGGCTGTCAACGTTTTGTAAAATCCCTAAAAACCTCAAAAAAGTCAAGGCGGCCTGAATTTGGACTTTTTTTGAAGAACTTTCCATGAGGAATAGAATGAGCCCTTCCCCAGGTCCGTAGCTCAAACCATTCCCGATGCATGGCCCGATTTATGGTGCCAACATTTGCGTTATTTTGGTTTATTCCGCAGGAGGCGTATCTGGAGGCACACAAATATGATCAACTGATCATATACCAAATAGGTATTTCGGTTTAGAACAGATTTACGTCCTATATGCATATCTCCTGAAATTCAGAAATCGCTCTATCACCTGTGAAACAGGGACACTCCAAAGCTTAGAAGAAATTCAAATCGTGAACGCAAGCCAATTGAATAATAAACCCCAGTGAAAGAATTTGCAGCGTTTTCGCAACTCATTTTGAAATTGAGACCGTTCTCAATGAGGGCATAGCAACCAGTTAGTTGGATCATTGCTATTTTTAAATTTCCTTTTACCAAATGATAGATTTTATGCTATTTTTTTAATCTTTTTCCAATAAATGTTTCACTTTGCTTTACACACTACTTTCTCTTCGGATGATGGTCACTGCAGAGGACAAAACGGCAAGCAATTAAAAAATATCACTACCATGATCTAGTTCAATTATTTTTTGGGAGAAATCCTGACCAATTGAACAGATCCAACGGCTGATAAAACTTCAATCATTCAGCCTATCAAGAATCGAAAAACTTCTTCTTCAAGTAAACCAAGAACCTTTACGAACAGCATCTTAGAATAAGAGCTCCTTCTTCCGAAGATCCTCCTCATCAGAACATCTCGAGGATTCCTCACTAACTGAAAATGCTCCAGCAACGGTGTACCCATTTGAAGCAGATGTAAAGGACTCAGAGTTAGTGAGAAGGGCAGGCTTATGGAGTATCGTAGTTGCCCAACAGTTGTATTGTGGTATATTACAATTTCTCCTCTCATACAAAACCCATTATCAAATGTTCGTTTCCATGATAACTGTAAGCTACTTCATTAATTACCCTTTTCCTTAATTTGCATTACCTATTATGCCAAGCTGAGTCTATTAAAGCCTTATGCTTTACAAAGGTGTTTTTGAATTGCTGCGGAAACTGCAAAGGATTAATGAACACGACTTGATTTTACATTTTTGGCTGGAACGCGTATCACCACCACTAGCTGCTGCTTTTGCTGCGACTGCCGAATACGGTGACCTGATCGATACGAGTCATGCTCCAATAGTATTTAGACGGGATTACGCCTTGCTTCAGAGCCGTGTCCGGTTCACAATTATTGATGTGGACAGATTTGAAGGGCCCTTGCTGTATCAGCTGGTTCCTTAGAACAGTTGCATGCAAAATTTCCGGGAGGATATTTCATCTACACGGATGGATCAAAAACTCACGATGGCTGCGGATGTGCGTTCTACGATCCTCAAACTGGGACGTGTGGAGCACACAGGCTTGATGTGCATGCTTCGATTTTCACCTGCGAGATGGTCGCGATCCAAGAGGCGGTATCAGCTTACTATTGTCCCCTAAACTTTTCGAGAATCTAAAATCTTGAAGCAATCAAAGAAATCAGTATGGATTGAAGCCATCCTAGAATGATCCGATTCATCCAGAATCTCTGGACTACTAGCTCCAAGCACTGTAGCCGCAGTAGGTATACCTTCTAATAATTAAGTTGACGTGATGCAAAAACCTCTTCAAGATTACAAAATTGCCAGACCAGCAATCCAAAGGAGTTTTGAAGTGGCACATGCCCCAGTTCCTTGCTACATTCTAATTTTTTTAAAGTAGTCATCCAAAATGAACCTCTGAACTCATAAAAAAATGTAATCGCATGGTAGTTCGTTTATCCCAAGCAATACTTATGAAGCCTAACTAAAAAACGAGTCTTCAACAATCAGCAACGTCTTTCATTCTCATCGTGGTATTATGACGAAACGGTGGCTGATGAGGGGCAGAACTTAGCGACTTGAATTACGAAGCGCAGAATCATTAGTTTGACCCGGTCCGTCTTTTTGCTGGAGTATTACATCCTCCGAGGTGACGGTTAGTCAACGTTTTGTGCAACATTTGGAAAACTGCCCTGATTCAAACTTCGCGACTTTTTTACGTTGTTAGAACAATAGGCAAATTGGAAAATCCCAACTAAATAGGTTGGTTTAAAGATGTTTCCCTCGTGTTTCAAAGATAAAAACAGACTTGAGACAACCTCAGATTGATTTTTACAGGGTGTCCTAGGATGAGAAATTCATTCTTACAAGATCGATTTTACAATATATTCGGTATGTACCTAAATTGTCTCCTTGATTGAAAACGAATTGCTCTCCAGTTCACAGAATTTCTACTTTCAAAATTTCGTTCATGGTACGCTTTTTTTTTTTTTAAATAATAAAACCACTTCTTTACTTGGAAAACAGATAATGAATAAGTACATCAATTGAAGATATCCACCTATATTTCCATTAGTGAAACATGAAACAATTTTCAAAAGCAACTGTTAAAGGACCTTTTTTGAACCAAAAATTCTAGGTTTCCAAGTAAAATTTAACGATAGCGCTGAAATTCCTAACCTCCGACCGTTCCATTTGACGGAAAATATTATTTTCTCTTCCCCTGCTATCAAACGGTGCAGTAAGTTTCACTTTTATTTTGCTAAAAAGATCAGAAAGTGTCTTCGAAAACGATATAAATGTCTCAACATTTTCTTCAAGGAAATCCTTTCTTGGGATATTCCAAAGTTAATTAATTTGTACGTTGTTACTGTTATTTCAGACCCTTGTTAGGATTGAGATAATAAAGCTGATTTTTCGTCAACTATATTTAGGGTCAATCCATTAAAAAACACCCAAATAGTAAAACATTTGTTGCTCAACATTTTTGTTTTTCTTGATTTTTTTACCAGTTATTCTCCTATACTAAGGGAGCTCCAAACTGTTTAAAAAAATTTTTTTAGGCTTTTACTTTTTTTGGCAGCCATTTTAAGTTCGCTTCCGAAGCGATTTTGGCAATTTTTAAAAATTTATTTAAAAAAAAGGACATACTTACTTGTCAAGGTTTATATTTTTACAGCAAGTTTACCTATAATAAATCTATACAAGAAAAAAAAATTAAATGTGAGTCTCTTTTCGTTCTATAGATTTTATAGCTTTGAAGTTCTCGTTCTTAGTTAATTTAAACTTTAAAGTTGTTAATTTTTTTCTCCAATACGCTTGCTGTGATGAAAACTGGTACAACCAAAACCTAGAGCATTTCACTGTGAACATTTTGGTTTTTATTTTGTCTTGATATCTTTATAATTAACAGAGTAATAAACATTTACGCAAAACTTGTTCCGAGCTAAAAATCGCTTCGAAAGCGAACTTAAAATGGCCGCCAAAAAAAGTAAAAGCCTAAAAAAATTTTAAAAACATTTTTGAGCTCCCTTAGTATAGGAGAATAACTGGTAAAAAAAAATCACGAAAAACGAAAATGTAGAGCAACGTGGTCTGGGTGATTTTTAATGGATTGACTCTTTATGAAAAAAGAAGTAGTTGAGCCTATAAGGAACTTCCGATACTCCCAAGGTGTAATGTAATCTAGGAAGCTAATGTAGGTCTAAAACTGTTTGGGGGAGACTAGGTCATGAAACAGTATAATCGACGGATTATTTTTTTGCCTTACATTATGACAATGCATTCAAATTCAAAAAGAAAACCAAACTGCATCATGGGCGGTTCAATTTCTCAATCCAAACCCTTCGAGTCAACGGAGGATTCAACTGTGAACAGAAGGTCAGAACCGAACAGTCAGAAAAGGATAATTAGAATGACGTCAACGCAGGCTGTAGTTCCACTAACGAACTTCTCTTATGAAACAATAATTAGTCAGCGAGGTTTGAGGCTAAAAAAAAACGTGAGTATTTCTCTGTGTACGACGGTTGATGACAAGTCATCACTTACACTCAGCCGAGAGAGACAAACCAGAAGAAACTCGGAGCTTGAAAATAAGAAAAATCGTGATACAGAGTGGGCAGTTACTTCCACACTCAAATAACCTTTACTTTCAAAGCCCAACTGAACATGAGGTATCAGCTGTTCGGAATAAGAAGTATGATTTAGTGGATTGATAAAAACCAATATTTGACATTTTAAATACCGGTCTAATTAGTGTCTGTTATTTTTATTAGATTCTATCTCGAACATGCTACGGCCGGACAATGAATCATTTACAAAAGTAGATCCCATGAGGCTCACAGCTAACACGGATAAGCGCTGACTAACCTATCCGACTAATCCATCAGTTACAGGTATTCATAATTGTGAATAATGATGTGATTTATTAATCATGCAATTTCAACTACTAGACAGGAATGAGCACATTTCCCGAGAAAAGGGTAGCCTTAGACGGTTGGAATTCGTTTTTGGATACTAAAACCAGATTCTGCACCGTTGAAAACTCCAAAATTCCAGATTTTCGGAACATTATTGAGCGCTATAGGTGAAACGCTCAAAGGTTGCCACCCAGACATCTATCTGTTAGGACGTAATTCAACTGTACTGCCATGGTTGTTACTTCTACTTCCAAACATTAAACACACTTCATGCTGCAAGGTTTTGTTGAGATCGTGTAGCGTATTATTAAAATAAAACGAAATTCAGATGTTATAGGTTGATAATATTTACGCCTCCAGTATTCCTCCACATTATCATACGAATTCGTTTGTTTAATTGAACTTATGTTTTGAGTAATAAATCAGTTCTTTCCTGAAAACTCGGAGGTGTAATTTGTTCTTGAATTCTATTTTCTATACTTGACGGATTTCGAGTTCGGCAATCGCCAGTATTTTGTGGTCTTTCTCGTGAGTGAACCAGTCAGTCTAACAGATAATTGAGAGAAATGAGGTTACGGAGTGAAAAGTTTTGCCAGATCGCGGAGATCTAAATCATCCAGTTCCCGGCGATCAAGACGAAAGCTGTTAGAACAGATGAAGGAGATGAGAAAATAGCTCGATCAAATTACTCAATTCATCTAGCCCAACAATCTTGTGAAATGAGACAAGCGCAAGTGGAAGTTCGTTCAAGAGACAACTGTTCTGTGATAAACAAGGTCGAGGAAGAGGATGAAGGAAAAGATGACGAAAGTGAATCGGATGGAGAAGATTTGGATTCTGTTGAGGACTAGAAAGATGAATTCTTAGACACTGAACAACAGGTACTTTAGGTAGATGATGAGATAATTAACCGTCTGAGCGAAATAAAAGTAGAAACCACAAAGAACCAGAGGACACTGAAAGTAATAACCCTTTGGATCACGCCTTCCAATTTTGCTAAGGAGAAAACGGATGCCCTGAACCATCAACTTTGTCGTCGTTCATAATGCGTAATGTCTGCTCCAAGTCAGCCATGTTCGGAATCAAAGACACAGGGATATATGAAGAAGAAAAAGAAAACCCCATATCACGGAAGATCAAGGAGCCACAGAAATCGCCGATTGTTGTGAGATCAGATACTAGCTGCCAAGGTCTAATCTTAGCTCAGATTTTATCACCTCAAATTTGCGTCCTCCCCTCAAAAGATGGACATGAAGTTTGGTTATTAAAGAAGGATACCTTCCTTTCAACTAAGCCACTCCTTTATTTTCCTGTTAGTGCGTTTTTCACTGATGCATTTTGAGGGTGATGGTGAAACAGGATAGAATATCCTATATTGGATTGCCTTGTCTGGGTTTGGGCAAAGGCTGACATCTGTTCTGAAGTGCAAGTATGCATTCACTTGTGTCATTAAAGGAGTGACTCGTAACACTCTGTCATTACATTGAATGTTGCATCCGGAGCATTGCTCACAGCTGAAGCCGCCGGATGGGAAACGTGAGAATGAGCATTGAGGATTAAAGAAAGTCGATCGTTTCTCCTATCTATCTTTATCAAATTCCACGGGACCATATCACCTAACTGGGAGAATGGGGATAGAACTGACAGGCTCTTCAAGACGGTTCCTCCATCCAAGTCACGAGAGTTCAGAGAGTCCAGACTACAGAGCACTGTGTAATGTGCATAAATTGTACAAATCAGCCTGATTAGCGAAGGTAAATGTGAAGCTAATTTCATTTTCATTGAACCTACATTCCAAGGTTTGGGAAACCGGACAGAAAGTCTGATAGGCATTTTCTGTTTCAGGTTTCAACAAATCTGCGCCTGCAGCGCAAATGTTGCGTTCCCTGATATCGCTGAACGAGTGACTGATGAGTGGCACTCAAAACATTCTGTCACTATGTTCATCTCAGCTTCTCATCTTTAGTATTGTTCAATCTGGTAGCCACAGAATAGGAAACGTGAGAAGTTGCATCAATGATACAAAATGCTTCTCTTTGCCTTCCCCATCCCATGTCCCATAGTAAGCTAGATCCCCTCGTAGTCCTGTATGGGAAGAAGACAATTCAACTTTGAGAGGCACTTCAAGACAGTTCCTTTTTCCAAATTGCACCAGCGAGTCCAGAATATTGTGTAATATGCATAAATTGTAGAAATGTGTCTCATCAGCTGAGTGAGCAGTGAAGCTAAATTCATTTCTATTCAACCTATAAAGCCAAAGGTTTATAGAAAGTTCGTGATTGACAAGTTCAGTTTAGATTCTGTCATACTCTGCTACTGATGACTGAATGTTGCGTTCATTGTTGTCGCACAGGAGTGGCATAGTATCTGTTACATGTATTTTCATTTCTTTTAACCTCCAGCACTGTTCATACTGCAGTCTTGGATGGGAAACTTGATTTAAAATCAAAAATATATAAGTTCCTGTATCCAGAAGGCCCAGGTGTATCCAAAGCAAACAGCCCTGAGGAAAATACACTATTTTCAAAAAGTGTCTCATCAGCTGAGTCAGATGTAAAGCTAAATACAGTACTAGTAAGATTAAAAAGCCAACGTTTGGATTGTACCTTCTAAATTAAACAGACATTTCTTTCTAATGAATACAACCGAACATCACAATACAAAAAAGCTTATCTTTCGCATGTTAGGTACACGCTATTTTAGTTTACAAATCTCCTTCATTCATCATTGTTGTGTACAATCGAAAAACCGGTTCATCGTTTTATTGGCAATTCAATATCATCCGACTCTTCGCACGAGTTATATCACCATCTGCGGGAAAAAAGGTTTGCGTGGGCATCGGACGTGAATCCTAGTTTTTAACCCACACGTAAAGACGAATTTTTTAAATTTTTAGATAATAGGTGTTTCCTACGTCTTCCAATCACGCCATATTAAAAGAAAACATATTATCTACCGAAAAAATGAATGGGGCAGCTTTATTTGTTGTTTTCTTTATTATTTTCATTTGGTGTTTGGGTGTGGAGTGATTCTGATGGATAGATTTTGAGTTGTGCAACCATTTCGAAAAGCTATGAATACAAAGAATGGTCGTTAGATTTTTGTAATTCGCTTAAATTACATAAAAGCCAACCCGGGACAATTATTGGTCTAAAGCTCTGCTCCCTCCGAACACCTCGGACGCTGTCTGCTTAAAATCGAACATAAAATGTTGAGTACGCTTCAACCCATAGCTCCAACTATAATGATTTGTGACAGACGATAATGTGCGAATATGGACACCCAACTGTCACTGTTGAAGTGAAACGATATTGTCATACATCCACAATAACATAGATGCTGTATAATGTTGAATCAACATATACATATTTACTGTATAGTTCAATTCCTGATGTAATATCGATATATTTGATCGTCTGCAAACCACTAACACACGCTTATGACCACATTATTGATACACTTCAGAAAGAAATTTTAATTTAACTAAGCATGACGTAGTTGTCCTCAGGCGAATCTAATTTGGAACTTGAGTTCATTAACAATTTTTAGTAGGGACTCCTCAGACTGTCAATTTACTAATGAGTTACGTTTTAAAATGTTTGTTATTAATTTACAGAAACGTCACTTCTTCTTACCTTTGATCTCGCCCATGTCCAATCCGTCAAAGTTCTGCAACAAAAAAAGTAAACAATGATTAGTTTATTGATTTATTAGAGAAAACAACTAGTGTCTTAATATACCAATTCCGTATGTCAATCCCTCGTCGTCAGTATAATATTTATGAAATCCTTGCATGTTTGTCTGCATGTATTAATGTTCCCAATGGACGGCTAAATTGCCAGATTGATTTTGATGGGAAACGTCGTAATATGATCAGCGAGTTGCGGTGCTCACCATAGGCTAGGTCAGAAGTTATAAAACATCATTCTAATTCTTAAAAGGCGTAAAGGTACCCTTCGCCGATTTGTTTACTTCCTGGACTTCTGCTATTATACTTGCTAACAAGCAGTTTGTTAGAGGCGGAAAATCGTGACAACTGGAGAAGCCTTCGGCAGGAATTCCGTATTTCCTGCAAAAGCACGGGTTTCCCACTAGTATCAAATAATCTTGAGTTCAGTTAGGAAAAGAATACATTTTATTTCCATGATGGATACCAACCATAACAAAATAATAATGAGGTCGTAAAGAAATACTGTTCTTCAACCAATCAAGCTAGAATCAGAGGTACAGCAGCAATGGATAGACACACACACACCATCATTAGTTCATGTACTAAGCAGATGTCCGTGGGTAAGTTGGTGCGTTGGTGCTTGTTTTGAATGACAGGACGTAAGAACGGTAACCTCATCCAGCCAGTGCTCATTCCAGTTGGGATCGGCTCTTGTCACATGTATGTAATCATCAACAAGAGCAAAAGCAGTCTCATTTCTGCCGCCTTGGTTTAGCACCCGCATAAATGTGATAGCTGTGCCGAAGTTGTTCGTCGGTGCACGGACAAACGGAGATAACGTACTGTGAGATAATTGGAATATGAATCCCAAATGGCATGGAAGGCGGTTAGGGACTCGAAGCAGATTAAGTGATTCTCAAATTACAAAAATTTGCAGTGTCGAACAGTTGAACTGTTACTGGCCACAAAGCTGGCATGAACATAGACATAGCTTGTGAAAAGCATAGGACGGTGTACGACGGAAAGACGGACTCCCACCTTTGTAATTGACCAAGAAAAACAATTTTTAACTCTCCCCCCCTCCCCAAATTTTGGGTTTCCGTTTCAATATACGCAGATTTCATAAATCAAATTGAAAAATCCGTTCGAAGCTTTCCTCCGATACTATTGGGCCGTAACTTACAAAATTTGGCTTAAATTCCAGCATCGACCGGAATGTGTCAGCGATCTCGGCAACTTATCAATCTACCCTAACAGATAATATTTGAGAATTAATCTATCGAAACAATCGGAAACTCAAAAACTTTTGATGTAAGAGGGTGGTTTTTTGTTTGATTCACATAGAAATCAGTTCCTCGAATCGCATGAGACCACCAGTCAATGCAGGATCATCCGTTAGCTAACTGTTTGAGAAGTCATTTAGGTAGGCGGTCGGAGTGCAGAGCCAGTTCAAAGAGAGGGCTGAACAGGAGGCTGGCGGCAGCCCAAGTATTTAAATCATGAATGCTCTTACAAGATATGGAGGCGGGAGGTACCGAATTTATACAAAGTATCACAGACCACGTCTAATTTACAGTGTTTTTATTCGATTTGTGAAATCTACATACCTATGTTGAAACAAAGCACCTTTTTCTTGATCGATTACGAAGTTTCATTGTTGAAAATACTGAAACACTACTGTTTCATTTATGTAACACTTGCACCGTTTCGGGAATTCCGTTCTCCTCAAATCAGCCGTAAATTTGGAGACATTCGGACCATCAACTTGAGCTCACGTGAAACCCACAGCACGCGCCGGGTTTCAATTCTTATTATTCGTATTATCATTAATGTTATTGTCCCAACATCCCAGATCAGACGATCTCATTCATCCTCCTTTTTGCATCGAACATGAAACGACTATTTCAGATAATATCGCGTGCATCATTGTTATCTTTCATTTGTGTTCTATTATCCAACTCGTATCATTTTTTCTATCATCCTTCGCGAGGCTCTCGCTTAGAGATAACAAAAATAGCCCACTCCTTCCTTCTTGGTAATTTCC
Source organism: Creontiades dilutus (assembly GCA_031894815.1). Classification (NCBI taxonomy): domain Eukaryota; kingdom Metazoa; phylum Arthropoda; class Insecta; order Hemiptera; family Miridae; genus Creontiades; species Creontiades dilutus. The sequence goes on along the minus strand of JAVIWC010004997.1, from coordinate 570,719 downwards.
CTCCTTTGTGCCGTCGTTGACGTCAATGAAAATATTTAGGATCGTTCTTCAGGTTCGCTCGAGAATGCTGCACGTCACTAGTAAATTTCGCAGTCTGGTTAGATCACATTCGCGTCAATTGGTCTATTTAAAGACGATAGTTATATCAATATCATTCTAAAGAACTATTCATGGAAAAATTAGAGTTCAATTCACGCAGGATTTTTGAAATTTTCCGTTTTATAATCATGTTGAATTTTTCAAAATATATTCAGGTTTTCAACAAAAGAAATGTTAGTGTTCGAGTTTTACAGTTGAAAGATTTTTCACAATTCTTACTACATATTCAAAGGATCTGCACACGCAAGAAAAACACACACACAGGGAGGAACGACACGAAAGCTGTTCGGAATGTTCTAAAACGTTTTAGCGTAGGGTATTTGGATTTTTGGGAAACAAAATTTAAACTCCCGAAAGTGAAAACAAAGCTCTACCTGCTTACAGGTAGACTCGGAAGGAAAATTCAACTATAGAATAAATACCTGTGGTAAACCACCCAACTGCGGTCACTTTGTTCATCGTAGATGAAAGGCGGATCGGATAACGGAAATATATGGTATACATTCATTGAATCAACCTTCAAATTTAAACAATTTTACGAAGCAACAGCGAGTGGTGACCCCACGGAGTACTCCTCCTGATATTCCCAAGAGGTAAAAACTCCGTGAAACTTCACAACGAGCCAGAACGCTGTCAAGGGTGCGACTCAAATGTTTAATCGTAATAGAGATATTTGTCATTTTGAATAGTGAATTAGGATTTAGGAATGCTACAAACGGTTTCGTACCTTTTCTTTCACAAGCACTATCCTCTTCTGAATTAAATGTAAGAAAATGGTGTTGCTATTACAAATAATAATGAAACTAGTCCAACTATTCAGGTTATGATTAACTTGATACCTAGATAATACCTTGATAATAGATACCTAGTCCAAAAAGTTTATATGAACAAATAAAAAATGTAGATGCTCTATTTGCTTGCATATCCCAACTCTCTTCAACAACGTGGCAATTCCCTAATAGAATGTAGCCAAATACTTGGGCGCTCGATGCGAAACTCAGATGGAAGGAACACGTCCACAAGAAGATGACTGAGCTCGTATTGAAACTTCGATAACAAGCTGTTTCTTTGCAATCAAGTGATGAAGCCAGTTTGGATGTATTGAGCGAAGTTGTGGGGGCTGCACATCCCCAACCAATAGAAAAACCACTCAATGTTTACAGAACTCTGTACTTCGATGGATTGCTGATGAGCCGTGCTGTTTCCGTGAACTTCAAGTGGGCAGTTAGGTGATGAGGAGATCAAAAAGCTAACAACAACACTTGGATGAGAAAACTGCATATCTCCTTGATCTGCAAGATTTAACCCGAGGCCTCTGAAACTGCGTGAGCTTGTGTAGGAAGTGAATATGATACGTTCGAGAGATAAGGGACAAAATTATTCATCTTAGGTCCTGAATAATTTGCTGCATTACCTAATATAAGTCAGATTTTTATTCTAATGACTGATTTCGAAAAAGTCATCCATTATTTATATGCCGACAAAAACGTATGACATTAGAGAAGGCTATTTCAATAATAGGAGTATGTTATGATTTTTTGGAGTGAGTCCTTTGATGGTTTGGTAGCGACTGCGAGTTCAGACCATCAGTCAGTGAGGACTTGATTGGATTTTAATTATTTTCGGTTTAATTTGATCAAGACCTAAGCGATGACGTTCTCTGCTTCTGATAGAGGGAATATCTCGGATATGAAGATCCACGATTATTATAGTGTTGAACTTCCAGAGCGTTCCTGTGGTGTTCTGACATCTGTAAACGAATGTAAATAGTTGGGTGTTCTTATAGATCAACATTTGAGATACAACGGACATATAAACTACATAATTATAACAATAAGAAAACTTCTATACGTGTTTAAAATTTCAAGAGGTTTTGCTGGTTAAAATTTATTAAAGACGATCTATTTTGGTTTACCCAATTCTTTGAATAGATATGGTATCTTGGTAAGGAAAGGGGCATGTAAAAGTTCAATTCGCTCAAGTTGTGCAAAATACAATTTTCGTATGATTTGAATTAAGTCATCTAGATATCCCTCAGCTGCACTCTATAAGAAATAGGGTTTATTGAAAATTTGGGATATTTTTTCTGAAGGAATCATGTTTACATGTATTTAAAACTGGTATTAATAACAGTAGTTTATCCCTATTGGATTTCACGAGAACCACAAAAAGGTCCCACATTAGACTTCCAAAAATGAAATCTGGAAGTTTACAGAAGAACTGCATATCTTGTGGCTTACATTTTTTTATAGGCATAAGATTGGTACATTTTGACCAATTTAAGGTATTTAAAAAGCATATACTTGTTAAAATTGCGGAATACACCTGATGAGATAAGTAACTTCTTGTTTTCATTCTAAAAAGAGGTTTCCATAATCGTTTTTACTTTAGTTAATAATGATACATTTTTTTATTTAATCATTCGGGATAATTGAGACTAACAGAGTGACACAATTTCATTGTATTTAAGCCTCTGTAGGTGTACAAGAATACATTCCATTGGTTACGTTCTAGTTTTACTTTTATCATTGTTCATTTTTGTTTATCATGTTCATTTTCTAGTTGTGCCAATAAAAGAATCTTGAATGTATAGCTAGAAATAAACCAGCTAAGGTTTTTCTAATCTCCAATAAGAGATCCGACATTTTATTATAGTGAGATATGTCTCTATCAGCAGGCGAGATCTTTCATTTCAATGGAGCGATTCGAGTTGTCCTTTAATTTCAACAAGAATCTACTAAGCAACGGTGGATAGAAACTACTTCAAAACAAGAATGAAGGCTCCGGGGTTCAACTAATTAAAATGCCCGTCGAAGAAAAACGCTTCAAGAGAACTTCTTTTGACAAGTTGTGTAAGAACGACTGAAACATTTCAGTTTAAAATAATGAAAATAGTTCGGATTCAGAAATGACACGTAAGCGTGCAGACTCCACACCAGTTTTTTATTCCGCGAGGAATGGAATCTCCGAACTTCTCCGGGAGCGATTAAACCTGAAAGCCGTCCCCCAGTCGGAGCAAAAGTGTCTTTTTTTAATTAAAAATCCGGACGCGGAAAAGGACAGAAAAAAAAAAATGCTTTTTCGAGCGGGGGAAGGTGTGAAAGAGATGGAAGTGCTACTGCAGCTGTTTGCCGAACGCCATTTCCGCTAACAACTTCCATCAACTGGGTAATATCCTGATCTCCTCCGCCAGCTTTCTGGCGAGAAAGATGAAGGGAGGTCGTTTCTGGAGGGGAGCAAACAAAAAAATATGACAAAACGAATGAAATGAGGACGGAGTGGGAGTTTTAATCAGGCTTTTCCATTTCACGATAGCCGAGACGCAGTCGGCTGACGCATGAGCGACGAACGGACGGGCAAACGTTGAAATCATCATACGGTCTTTTTCCACAGTGAAATCTCTTTCAAAGCTCGAGCCGAGTACATCGAGTGGGTCTATTTTTAAATATTCATAACAACAGGAAAGGTCAATAGAAGGTTTCGTTCGTGATATGGAAGTCAGCACAATGTCTATTTTTCCCCTCGCTTCAATATACTAATGGATTTCAACTGTATGGAGGGTCATTGATGATGGCTTGATGAACTCTTTTTTTTTCGAATCAAAAGTTGTCTACCAAACTAGGTGAAACTTTTGTTCAGGATTTCTTGAAGAAAGATTATTATTCAATAATAAACCATTGTAATCGCTCTTGCTAACCCCCCTGAAAATTTCATGGTTTACGTTTCAAAGGGTGTAGAATCCGAATCTGCAATAAAAAATTTCCGTCCGTCCGCCGTACGCCGTACGCACGATATCTCCGAAACGGCTGGAGGAAAAAATATGAAATTTTCAGAAAAAAATCCATCTTGGTCCGACGACGGCCCAATTCTTGAGCCAGCTCCCTCACAATTTAAAGTGCCCTTTAAGGGCTGTAAAAGTTTTGTAAAATCCCTGAAAACCTCAAAACTAGTCGAATCGTCCTAAATATTTTCCTATTTGAAGAACATACCATTAGGAATCGAATGAGCCCTTCCCCACGTCCGTAAGTCAAACCATTCCCGATGTATGGCCCGATTTATGGTGCCAACATTTGCGTTTTTTCGCTTATTATTGTTTGTTTGTAACATAGTGATGTCCGGCCGATAGCGTCGTGTTGTAGTGAATGTGGATACTGGAGTGATAGCCGATGTGAATATTTGTAGTGTAGTTAGTAGCCGATACACGGGTTGAAGCATTCTGATAATATATACGTAAATATTATTCAATATTATTACTGGGGTTAATTATTCAATATTATTACTGGGGTAAATAAGTATTCTTTCACTGGGGTTCATTATTCAATTGGCTTGCGTTCATGATTTGTAAGACGTCTCAAACGGAAGGGCGATTACTGAATTTCAAGATATGCATGGAGCACGTGAATCTGTTCTCGACCAAAATACCTATTTGGATTGATCAGTTGATCATGTTTGTGAACTGTTCAATATTATTCAAAACTTGCCAATATAGAAATTCAAATATATATTCCAATTGAATAAAAGAATTTTCAGCGTTTTTTGCTTAAGAAGCATTACAGTTAGAGGTAACATTGGGTAACAAATTACGTGGCATATGAATAAGAGTGGCCCAATGGCATAATCCCTCAGAGAGTTATTAACACTTATGGTAGGGCAATCGTGACACAATTTAATAGTTCATACAAGGGGAAGGTGGAATGTAGGATGTTCGTAACAAGCGCACAACGGGTTTATGTACGTTTTGCACCAGTGGATCTGTGTGACGTTTTCCTGTTAAACTGCGGTTGGGCCGGTCAGGGGGCGCTGATTCGGGTATGGCCGCTACTAGAGGGTCGGTGTGGTGTTGTAGACTCGAATGGAAGTTGGCATGGGTTACTTGAAGGAGTTCATTGATGGTGGGTACGTCCATGTCCTTATGAAGGTTGGAGTTCCTGACGAACCGGGGAGCCCCACTAATCACTCTTAACACACGGTTCTGGTATGTTTGCAACCTCTTCAATTGGGAGTTGGATGCCCCGACCCAAATCTGACTGCCACACTAACAAATTGGTGTGATGACCATGTAAATCAGTCGTTTTGTCGACAGGGTTAGGAGTTATTATTCTCCTAGAAGGGGCTTCAGTTACCGACTGCGATTACGGCATCTTTTAAGGACAGCAGAGACGTGCTGCGTGTGTGTTCAAGTATTTGGGTTGTCGGGTAAACGAGGATGTTGACCCAGATAGCGAGGTAAAGTGCAGAATTGAGGCAGCTCGCTCAGTTTGTCTGAAAATGAAGAACCTATTCTGTGACAGGAATCTCAACCTGCCTCTTCGTATAAGGATGGTCGTCTGCCATGTCTGGTAGGTTCTGTTGTATGGCGCAGAAGCATGGATTTTAAGGGTAACAACTATGAATCGTCTCGAGGCTTTTGAGTTGTGGATTTGGAGACGAATGCTTAGGATACCATGGACAAGCACATACCACTAATGAGGAGTTGCTGGAGATTATTGGAGCACAAAGAGAGCTGCTTCGTACCGTTAAATGCCGAAAGATTGCTTACCTGGGGCATATCCTTAGAGGAAGCAAGTACCGCCTTCTGCAGTTAATTATTAAGGGAAAGATAGAAGGCCGTCGTGGCGTTGGGAGGCTGCAGCTCTCGTGGCTTGGGAATATTAGGAGCTGGACTGGGATTGGGAGTGCTGAGGAGCTATTTAGAGCAACTGAGGACCGGGCTGCATTCGCTGTGGTGATCGCCAACGTTCGGATAACCGGATAGGGCACATATAGAAGAAGAAGAGATGTGCGCCTGGAATGTCGGACGTTCATCAAGCACAACTCCCAAGTATCGGACCGTTGGTTCAGAGGGAACAGTAACATCACCAATCGTTAACTCCCGTTCATCGTAGATTCGCAGGTAGGTGAAAACGAAAGAACACAACTTCTGGCGGTTGAGCCTGATATTCCACCGCACGGCCCACTCGTGCAGGTCATGAGTAAGCTCCTCGAGTTCTATATTCGCTCTCTCACCTCTAGTTGAGCTACACAGAATCGTCAGCAAACAGAGCGGTAACTAAGGCAGGGGAGTTAGGGATGTCTCCAGCGTATAAAATTTATAAAAGCGGGTCCAACACGCTTCCCTGTAGAATCCCAGCACGAATACACATTGATTGGGACACTGCTTAAAAAATTGAAGTGAAAATCGATTGCCAACCCTAACCTGGCACAAGAACGAATAAATATGAATAAATATCACTTCCAGTTAAGTAATTTTATAAAATTATCAGTTTATTCTACTTGGAGGTTTTTTTTTAATTTCACGAAACAGAATTCGCAACGTTTACCAAAGAGGGAATTAAGTTAATCGAACGGAAGCATCCGCTTCATTAACGAAACCCGCATACGTAAATTCGCTCAAACTGTTCAATGAAGTTTGCCAAGCTCGCCTCAATTAGTCGGTACGGCAATTGGAGATCTCCGGGGTCGTTCTTGTACTCGGTAACTCTAAATAACGTTGGGCGTTCAATGATATTGGGCCTATCTCCCTTGTAACTGTCTAAATACCTCCAATGGTTTAACTGCATTATTTTCCAGATGCAATTAAAAAAGAAAATAGGGCGGCTGTTAAATGAAAATTAATTCTCAACAAATGCAAATTGATATTCAAACGTTCATTATTTTTGTAGTCGATAACGTTTATGCCTAAGCTTCAATATAGATGCCCTAGACACAGTTCTTGTGCGAGACGTGTGGTTCATCGAGCGCACCGAGTGGTCGCATTGGATCCATTGAACTAATATCACTATATCAAATCAATAACCTGTACCTTGTTATTCAGCAATTGTTGAGATACCTGCACTTTTACAACAAATTGGTAAGTAATGCACGCATTATAGTGACTTCGCCAAGTCACACTTATATATGATCCGTGTTTAAATCCTTCAAGATCGGTTTATAAAAACAAAGAAACGAAAACGGAATTATCCCTCCCATTCACCTCCTTTCATAATAAAATTTGAAACTGAAATGAATTCCACAACAAGATCAAGTTATTAATTGAACGAAAAAAGGACAACAAAAGTCGGCTGTAACATACTGAGGATACAACGATTCATCACTATTTCCCTCACTATTCACTCCCTTCTGTAAGTAATTTGAAAGTTCTGAAATAAGTTTAAATACAAACCAAAATCTTGATTGAATGAAAGAATGGCGAAAGAAGACGAATCTTGAAAAAATATTCACATGAAATGGTAGAGAACTATGGCTGGAGCATCGAGTGACAGGATTGGCTGTCACCCCTTTCCATTCCCCTCCTGTCAGCAAAAGCGAAATTTCCTAGATAAGTTGAAGCTGAACAACTTGGAAATCCAGGACCATGGCAGACCCACCGGGCTTAACGGCAACGATTTACGGCTTCTTGCCCCGGTCATTGGCCATATGATAAGTCTCTTTCTCTCCACATCCCAGCCATTGAATGACAATGCACCTGCTATCTGCTTGGCAACCGCACCATCGGGAAAAAATGGGGGATTCAGAGTACTATCGGAGTTTTTTACCATTTACTGAATCACGCAGGGCAGCACCAAACTCGGCAGATGAGCTGTTTTGGAGCAGTTGGAGTTGCTTGATCGCACAGCAACAACTGCTGCCTGACAAAATCAAGGTCAGCAGCTTGGTTTTTGAGGTAGTAAAGCATATAAATGTAGATGGAGGGGGGAATCGTTTTCTTTCTTCCACTATTGAAAATAGTGGATCAAACATTTCTGAGTCGAGCTGCATCCAGCGGAGGCGCTACAAACCTTTGATGTTTAAAGTCGGTACTCAATCTTGATTAGTATATTAGTATTTACTAATTTGAAATGAGACACCCATGGAACATAATCTGCGTAAACCCATAAAGACTGCTCAAATTTCAAAATTTTACCATACTTTACTTTACCAAGGTAGTTAGACAAAAAAAAAACAAATCAAAATCCTGATCATTATGCTACCGAATCTATCATTCATTCCTACGTGAAGGACCTACTAAATGTGAAGTTAGGGTAATGTTTTTATGTAGCACGCAACAACACTAACCTGATAGCTAACCTTTCAGAACTGTTTACAACCAGTAAGGAACGGAAAGTGGGAATTTCCCGTCTGTCTCCCAAAAAATGGGAAAGTTTCCCTAAAACAAGGAATCAGGGCTACCCTTATGATGAAAACGTGTTCAGTGTTCACTGAGTGGACTGTCATATTCACTTAATAGGAGTGGAACCTCAACTGCCGAGTGAACCACCTCACTCAACTACGAATTCCGCTTCACGTCTAATACTCGTAGAAGGGGTATTCTAATACAGAAATGGTAACTGTGTAATATTTTGCAGGATTTTTTTCCCATGATACGGAATTATTAAAAGGTTTTCTGAAGCGTAGCTCTCTCAATCAGACACCTACAATGAATAGTCATAAGTTTGGTGATTCTGCAGCCAGGAGCGCTCCCTCGGTGACGAAGTATTGCTCGCTGATTGGCCCAACTGTTGGTCAACAAACATAAATTAATTGAGCAACCGTATCACCCCACGAGGCAACCGCGCTAGAAGATGAATCGAGCTATTTATCCTTTCCATCTTCTCTTTTTATTTTCGACGAGTCTCAGGTGAGTTCTGCGTCGGAGCCTCAAGGATTCAGGCGTGAGACAATGGGGTAGGCGTGGCGGTGGGTTCCCACACCCGTCCGACGTCGCGTTCATCTGAAAAGGTCGGATCTCGAATGGACGCGAATCTTCGGAGTTTCGGCAACACCTTTCCCTAACAATAGCTTGCGCACCTCAACCCACATTAGCTAATCAAGTTACAAATATATACCCATGTAATGGAATTTTGATATACCTACTTATACAAAACCAATAAAATTCGTAAAACTACGAATTATTTCACAAAGGTGCATTATTGTGGACCCTGTCATACCACATCCCCCAATCGAGAACACCCAACTTTTTCTTCAAGTTCCAAGCCGTAAATAGAGAAAAATTTAGATTTGAAATTAATTTACAACCATTTTCAATATTTTCACCCTTAAAATGAGATTTTCTAAGTTTGGTGGGGTAGGGCTGGTCTAAAACCCATCTCTATCGATTCGGCGCCCAAAATCACTAGGAAATGAAAGAGCACGTTATTGTGTGGTTAGGGGGGGGGGGGGGGGTCACAATTAGGTTCAGAAATTACGATTACCTGCTATGGGAGAATTTCTACGGATGCGAAACCTATTCCAGTCGATTTTGCGTCAAACACTACTAGGAAATGGCACCTCACTCGCCTATTTATGTAAAAACTAACCTAGAAAAACCATATCTGGCACGCGTTTCTGGGCAGTTTTGTAGCATAGTAAGACGATCAGATCCTTGCATGTAAGGCGATCAGATGCACATGCATATAAGGCATGTAAGGCTTATATCCTTGCATTTAAGGCAATCAGATCGGCTAGAAGTTAAAACCAACTACACCGGAGTCCAAGTGCGTAAGAACGATTTTTTTTTGGAATCCATGAACCGAGGAATGTGATAGAAAATATTTGCTGCACCATTAGCCCCCCCCCCCCCCCCCCCAAGAAAACCACATTTTGTACCATTGAAACCAACAATCCTTACCTCAAAACCGACTTTTCCCAACCATTTGACAGAAAAGTCGAAAAAAGTTGGTTTTAAGATGAAAAATGTGGTTTTTATGGCACAAAACACAGTTTTTATGAAAAACCCTTGACAAAATTATAACCGGAGAATGGATTTATTTATGTATTCATCATTCGTTTATTTTTTTATAAATTTTATATAGAATAAATACGGGCAGAAGCCCAATTACATAGATGAATACAAAATTAAATGTATTAGTTGGATAGTATTGTACTACTGAGTAGATACAATGTTTTTTCCCAAATAAGAAAATAGATTTTACTCCGACAATCAACTTTTTTGGACTTGAGGTTTTAGAAGATTCCAACCTTCTGGGTTTACTGAATCTGATGGAGGTATACTGTGATGACAAACATTTTCAAGAAGTTCAACTCTTAGATTGAGAGAACAATGTTGGTAATGGAACTTACTTTTTCAAGTATTTTTTTAAATCTTTGTTGAGAAGAAAGATCCATTACAGAAAAAAATGAAACCAGAAAAAAGAAATAGGGGCACGTTTCGGTACGAACAGCTTTTAGGCTGGGAGAGGGCCGGGTGTGTTTACATCAGTTGGAGCTTTCACTAATGAAGGGGCACATCATTGTTAGTTGTTACACACAACATCGGCTGAGTCGGTCCCCATCCGCTTGTTTCCGAGGTAAGTAGCGCGACCCGGTTACCACGGCATTGCGTTGTCTGACGAACAATTAAAAACGGATCAAGCAATAAAGAATAACTGTTTAGGGGCACGACTGAAATGGGAATAAGAGGAGAAACAGAAGAAATATCCGCGGGAACGACTCCGAAATCATGAAATACGAAACGAGTATTATTCCAGTGATAGGCTCATTTTAAAGAGTAATTTATGAACGAGCGAGTGCTGCAGATTTGTGCGTTACATCGGCACTCCAAGATGGGTTGCAATTAAATGTAATATGTGTAATGCCCTTCAGATTTAGTCAATGTACAAATTCTTCGATCGGCGAATCTTCAAAATTCTTGTGTTCAACATGATTGGCCTGTTATATGTCTCTAATAGTGGGATGTTTTCTTCTTTTCACTTTTCTTGTGCAGTGCTAGCAGGAGAGCGGGTACTCCCCAAGCAGTGAGAAAGCGCTCAACTGAAAGATTGTAAGAGCGAGCACCCTTCGGATATGGAAACCAGTCAACTGGATATGTTTAAATTAAAGTACTTCCTTGGAATAAATCCCTTTTCCTGTTCTGTTTAGGAGAAAAAAACAATCATATCACTACTGCACTTGAGCAAGTATTCCTTGAAGTGGGAAATCGCTTAGCAGACAATTTTTAGGAGGGAGAGCTGTCCCCAGGGGGGATTCAGTCAACTGTTTCTGTGTGAATACTTTGTTGAACTAGAAAATGGGTTCGCTACTGCATAGGAGAGAATCATTCCTAGAACAGAAAACAAAAACCATATTACTGCAGCACATGAGCATGTACTCCCAGAAGTGGGAAACCGCTTAGGTGTAAACTTGTAGGAGTACTCTCCTTCAACGGTTAATCGTTATGTTTGAGCACCTCCATGGACGAGAAAATTGCTACACTAATGCGCACTATGGACTACTTTCTGGAAGAGAAAACCAAACACCGCATCACTGCTGCCCATGGGAAAGTACACCAATGACTGTGAGACCTACTGAAAAGCAGTGGTAAATTTCTGTGATTGAGTATTTTCTTGAAGAGGGAAACCACTGAACTTCAAACTTGCTGGAGAGAATACCTTGATGAAGAAAAATCGCTTCACAATAACGTGCAGGGAGGAGTAATTCCTAGAAAGGAAAACTGCTTCAATGGTACGCAGGAGCAAGCACTCCTTCTAACTGAGAAATCGCTCCACATACTTGTAAGTGTGATTATTTCTTAAGAGAAGAAGGCTGTTTCAATGCAGAACAGGAAGAAATACTTCTTTTCAAAGGAAAACTTCATCAGCTGCTTCGTAAAATTGTAGAAGTGAAAACTCTTCTGAAGGGAAAACCACTCATTAGTAAATGTTCTGGTGTAAGTATTTCGTCGAACAAGAAAATCTATTGACGACTGTCTGGATAGAGTACTCCATAAGATGCAAAACTGCTTCACTGATACTCAGGAAGTACCTACTCCCACAAAGAGGGAAACCGCTTTGTAAGCTTGTAGGATACTCTACAGAGTAGAAATCATCCACTTGTAAATGCTGAGGTGTAAATACTTCCTTGATTAAGGAAGTAAAGTCACTGCTGTCCAGAAAGTGGTACTTACTTGAAGAGGAAACAATTCACTGCTTCGCAGTAACGTCTACTCTTCTACAGTAGGGAAACCGCCAAACAGTAAACTTGTGGAAACAATGAAAATATTCGATAGGAGAGCAAGGCAGGGTTTGTTCAGGTGAAGCATGTACGGCACAGGTGGAGAGGAGGGTTGGGAGTCTTCCCTAACCATTTAAAGGTACCTACAGGTAAACAAATAGGTTATACGAACCTCAAGCTTCATGAAGATGATTCAATAACACTAACCACGCAGTAGTCGTAGAAATAACTCCAAAACATTTCATAAGTTTACGAATTCATTGGTAAACAAGAGCAAACAAACCCTGATGACAATTTCATGTTTTTGACAAACATAGATAACGGCTCAACATAAAATTTGATGATAGCAGCCTTGCACAGAAAAAAAGGAGTCTTTAATACATAGAACCGTGACAAGTCAGCGATGGGCTTTTTTTTTTTTTTTTCAAGGAAAAACTATAACCGGGTGTGGTTTTTCTTGCCTCCACGAGAAGCACACTGGGAAAATTCAAACGACCTGTTATAAAAGTCACCTTTCTGGAAGGTATCACGGACTATAAAAAGGTGTGGTTAGGTGTGGTTTGTTGTTGTCTGATAATAATGTTTCACGCAGGTATAGTGATCATTGCCTCTTCTTTGCACCTGTTCCAAGAGCATCATTGTTTGGGAGGTATCGGTGACCATAAAAAGGTGTGGTTTGCTGTTGTCTGATAATAAGGTTTCACACAGGTATAGTGATCGTTGCCTCTTCTTTGCACGCAAGACGAATCCTTGGTCTTCTTCGCTCAACTGTGTCAGTCTTTTCATCTTGCTTCCGAGTCTGCGAAGCAGAATTTTAGTTGTTCGAATTCAAAATTTCCACTCGCCATTTCATAGCCTACTGAACAAATTTGGTTATTTGTCTGTCGGTCTTTCTGTCTGTCCGCATCTCTTTACAGCCATAACTTCCACAATTTTGAATAAATTTAGCTGATATTTTGAGGGACTATGAGGATAAGGTTTGAGGTCCCGTATGAATTTCATCTGAATGTAAAGCGGTACGCTCTTCGCTTTCGCTAACGTGAAATTCTTGAAACAGCTGTAATTTCCACATTTTTCAATCAATTTAGCTGTAAATTTGAGATATTATGCAGATAAGGTCACTTGAGGTCCCGTACAAATTTAATCTCAATATAATCAGCGGTACGATCTACGCTTTCGCTAACGTGAAATTCTTGAAAAAGCCGTAATTTCCACATTTTTCAATTAATTTAGCTCAAATGATAAAGGATGTTACGAGGAAGCTGCTGTTCTATTTCCTTGGCAGTGTATTTCCGTTAATTTAGGCTCACCCATATGCAAATAGGTGAAGATATCATAAAAAGGAGAATCCATAGTTACTACTTTGTTCATACATTATTCATTGTACGTTTGAACTCTTGTACACTTATTAGAGAGTTCGATACAACCTACTGAAAGTGTTCCATTGTGATCGCACGGCTGCTCGGGCGAGTCAACTCAATCGATTTCGCTCTCTACCCGGAATCGAACGTCAGTTGACACCTGACGTCTGGGAAGTGCAAATAAAGGCATAAGAGGGTGAAGCTCAATGACTCGGAGGAAGACTGCCACTATTATCGCGGTAACACAGGAGAATAGCGAGGTCTCTCTGGTTGATTGGTGGAGAAAGCCGAGTGAACCGAGTTGCCTGACGAGCATGACCGAATCCAAACCCGAAGTAGGTTCGGTATTGGAATAATAGGGCGCACTTCCAACCCGGCGGTTTACAGCCCGAGGGAGAAACAAATTGACAGTCATTGAAATAGATTAGCGGCAAATGCTAAACACAACAACTCATCACACTAAGGTTCATCGTTTCCCAACAAGCAACAATGTGAGTGACACATTATCAATGATCTTATCCGTCTCGTATCAAACCTTGCCAACGGAGGTCAGGCCTTCATCGTCAGCCGTGACTCAGATGAATGAACTGCTAATGAAAAAACGTTAGAAGTCACGCAACATGACCATATATGAGCAAATTCTTAAATCCTATTAAATCCCAATTTTTTTGTAACTTAGTGTGCATCATAATCGTTTGAAAGTGTCAATTTTACGAGAAAAAAGCTGTCAGTTCTAACACAAGGGTTTATTATTTTTGGAATAATACGCGATTTCTCGTGATATTGTGAAGCTTCTGGGGGAGGTACAGAAGTTGCGGTTATTTGCTAAGGGTGAATTTCAACGGATTCTATCCGAGTCAATTTTGCAAAATTACTAGAAAATGTCATATCAATTGCCTTCATCAATAAAACCTCAAAAAACCAAGTTTGCGCGGTCCGTAGAATATATGAATGTGAGGCGATCGGACTGGCTGGAAGTTGGGATCAACTAGAGCTCAGGTTGACAGTAAGGAGACCAGTGCAGCATAATAACTTATGACATGGAAGCATAGCTTTAATTGAAAGTACGAGACAATACGGTTGAATGCAATGTAGGACAGAAACATGTGGATAAAGATGATATGCCAAATAGGGTTGTGATTACGTTTGTGCAGGCGCACTCCCCACTATCGATCAAACTGCAAACACCAAAAGCCATAGGGAGCGCTACAGTTCCGCCCCTGTCAATATGTTAAGATGGTATCTAAAACTCCACGCCTATTAGTCCACAATCTTCTGTCGATCTGATATCTGACTTCTGTCACTTATTGATCCTTATTCGACTTTTCCTTTGATTCTGAAATTGCGGTACTATGGCAGGAAATCGTGTTTGGAGTGAAGTCGACATTATGGGATGCCGTTTTCATCTTGGCAAACTTGGTATCCCAACATTCAAAAGCTCGGGTTAAATACTCCTTACAACCAATAGACAGCGAAATCAGCAGGTGGCTACGTCAAAATTTCGGGTTATTTTGCTTGAAGCCTGATGATGTTACGGCATGAGACATCCAGAACACTTGGGATCACCAAATCATCTACATCAACATCAGTGAACAAGGGGAATAGGCCCGATTTAGGCACTAAACCACGTAGCCTTGAGAGTACGACAATAAACTACGGAACAGGAGATTGTTGGTTGAAACCAGCAGGAATTGATGCTTTTTTCTTTAGTTTCCACATTTCATCATCAATGTCAGTTTCAAAACGCAGAGACTCTGGTTCTATTACAGATTCCGATCCATTTGCCCAACTAAGCTAGCTACATTTCTAGAAGGATTGATTTAGGATGTTTCATATTTTGAGATGCGAGCAAAACGAGCATCCAGCCCACCTAACTAAACAGATTTCCAATTTTTACACCCAAATTTTAGCCCCGATAACTAAACATGTCGGCCCTCTGATTTCACCTTTAGGATTGACTGAAACACATGACTAGAACTAAGTCCCAACTAATTCAGAGGAGTAATAAAATCATAAAAGCTTGTCGCGACGTTTGCGTAAGTAGGTACTAGATAGGTATCAGTAAGTATTTACCTAATTAAACTGAAATAAAAAAATTAACTTATCGGAATAAGTTGGTCAATGAAATAGGTAGGTACCTAGGAACTAGTTAATTTACACAAGTCTAAATCACGCAACAAGCTTTTATGATTTTATGAATTGTGTATATAGGCTATTAGTAGACAGTTGAAATTTGTAAGTAAACATTTATTTAATTCTATTTAGAGCATTTAAATAAAAGCTTTCTCAAAATTATAATAGATGAAGAGATTGAATGGGAAGTGGTGGTCATGAACAGTTCATGTTATTCTGAACTTGACTGCCATTTTTGCCTTTGGTAATTTGTGCACTAGGTAGGCCTGATTTTTGCTTTCTTCGATAATAATTTTTGGGAGTTACACGTAACTGTTTGGAAACAGTTCGGTTCTATTTCTGTCCTAATATAATGTTTTTCTCAAGAAATCAATATACATATTGATTTGAGAAAAACATTATATTAGGACAGAAATAGAACCCAACTGTTTCCAAAAATGTTTTAAATGGCTCCCCTTGCAACGTGATATTGGGTCAAAATGACTCCACTTAGTCTCACATGTCCTGGAGGTTCACGTTGCCCTGGAAGGTTAAGGACTTTTTACTCAAAACTGTCTTACTACCATATTCGTAAATTGGTTAGGATGCGTTGATTCCCATTTGTAATGCTCCCATTCTTGGAATGGAGGAGTTGATTTGTGTCATTTTACAATGAATTGAGATAACGTACAATTAAAAAAATGAAAAATGGACGTTACAATGGATGCTCGCACGGTTTTGGTTTTAAATCTCGGAACGCGTTCCATTCAAAGTCCACGCAGAGTTCCCGTTCGCGCCTCCTTCCATTCTTCCGTTTCTCGCCGCTCGCAGCGCTGTCTGCACTCAACTTCATTACTCCCGCACAATGGAAGCCCCTTCCCTCCATTTATCAAATCCCTCACGTTTTCCCGTGCGGAAACAACAATCACATTTTCCTCAAACAAACCCGGGACCTACTCACATTCATCAGATCCCCGCTCCTTGTTTCGACTCATTCAGTACACATGACGGCTCTTTTCACTCAACAACTCCTGGGATTTGGGTTCCCTGTTGCCCGTGAGGGATGATTCTCCGTCTGTTGATTCAGGGCAATTTCCAGCAGAAAAGCGTAAGCTCATCCTTCATATTTTTGCTGCCTATTCGATGTTGCATACGTCGGATGAGGAAAATCTCAAAACTACGGTAAAACAGGCCAAAAAGTACTCAGCGTGAGTATAAGACCGAACTTTCATAGAAACCTGGTGGATATATCATGGAAAACATGCACACAAAAACCGCAAACATTTTTTTAAATTTTCACTAAAAAATATATTTTTCCTCACTTCAGCAATTGGACTCAACGCTGAAACGTCATTCTAGTAACAGAGGGGCCCGCAGGGCCTGCAATGCGGGGGGGGGGGGGGGGCGAGGAAGGAAAATTCATAGTAAGAACTTATTGATTTAGTATTGTAAATTTTTTTACATAAAATATTCATTTTACGTTTGAGTTTTCTCCTTGTATTCATTGTATTTAATTTAATAAAACAAATTACGAGTATTTAACTATCAGCTTAAATCGTATTGTACCTCACTATTTATCATTTCCGAAGATTATCAGGTTAACGCTTACAGTTACTGAAAAAATATAAAAACACAGTATTCTGTACTAGAAAGATAAAATATTCAGTACTTGACTTTTTTTTTAACTGAACCATTTCCAGCCGCACGAGTTGACCATTGTTAAAAACTAGCCCAAGTAAGTAAATAGAGAGTTTTTTCACTGTACGTTAAATCAGCTGATTTTCCATATTCAATGCTAAACAGTAACGTATAGCGTTTACCATGTTGTTTTCATCGTAGGCGGCAAAAATAAAAACTCTCTATTGATTTAAAAAGCGCACCGGTAATAGTCTAAGTAAAAAATTATCATATTCTAGACCTATGATATAAAACATTTCAATACTAAATGAACAATGAGGTGTTTAAGTTTCAAACTTTTAGTTGCATTCACTTATGTTGACATTAATTATGTAATGGGTAAACCAAAGAAAAACACTGTTGAGTTTGAAATAATTAATTATAAGTGTTTCAAAACCCATTCTCAACTAATACAAATGCGGGCTTCTGTTGTAGAGAGCCGACCGAGCACGGCCCCGATGTTATGCCTGCTAGCTGCTGTCAATGTAAGAAATGTATTTCCCTGATTTTTCTTGCTCTTTCCAAAGAGAGGCAAACTTTCGTAATGTAACATTATGATCAAAATACAAAATATGATGATGATAAATGACTATTGCGCATATACTACTGTTTCATTACATTCTATCGGAAATCCAGTGATCCACAAATAACGGGGGGGGGGGGGGGGGGTAACTGTTACGCCGCTGATTCTAGGACTACATAGTTTCAATCGACTCAATGCTAAAATAGCACTTCGAAAAAAATACCTAATTACGAAAACCCCCATTTTTTTGGACCTGAAATATGTTAATTTGGACGCCTGTAACATACTGAACTATTGAAACGTAAACGTACAAAAATTTTGGGTTATAGAGGACTCTCACTTTACCTCACCGAATACTTCCCACTCCTACAAATTACGGGGACAAGCAGAATGTCAATCACGAATGCGTGTCCACCAGGTGATCTGTCGGCGGTGTGAAGAGGATCAGGGCAGGAGTTTCTATGTTGGGAAAGCTTCTCAACTCAATTTGAGAATTTACAACCATAGAGCTTCCTTCAACCAAGATCGGCCCCTACCTTTAAGGCTGCACGCAAGGTCTGACGATCCCAAAATCACATTCAACGACTGCTTGGAGTGAAGGTTCTAAAGAAGATGCCACAGCCGAGCAAAGACAGACTGTTGCAGCAGTCCTAACGTGCTCATCGATGGGTCCTTGGATCGATGTAACCTCCTGGCCTCAATCTAAATGATTGAGCGATACAGGATAAATTAACAAAACCATGAATTTTCACATGGTGACATCTAAGACAACATCCAGCCCCAAAAATTCAGAAAACCACTATTCTCCTGCTTTTGAAGAGGCTTCAGCCGCGCTTTTTTGTTAGCTCGCTTTTTACAAAAAAGGTTTTCATCTTCCGAATATGAAAACAAAGCTACCGCATGTTTCCCTTTTAAACACTCATTTTTTATAGTTAGTGCTTAATCGATTTGAGCATTTCAATGAAATATCAGTACAATTTTAGGAAGTGATAAACAGCCATAGCATTGTGAACTATTTGGCAACAGTTGGTGTAGGTCAGGACCTTGTCTACGGCAATGAAATCAATATAAACAAATCTAATTTAAACATATCCATCTTATTCCATAATCACGATGAAAAATCCAGGAAATCAATAAGAAAACTAGTTGTAGTTTATTCATGAGGCTAAGACAAGTTCGGCTTGAAAGTATTGGCATGCGGATGAAGAAATTAAATACATGCATGGTGTAGTGAAATGGAACGAAGGTAAACCTTGTATGAGCAGATAACAAGCGTGAAGACAACTGCATGATGTGAAAACCATTTTGAAAGAGTTCTATTTTTTCTGAAAATCTAGGAGGCCGGTCGCCACTTTAAAAGTACCTATTAGAGAACGTTACAAGATCCACTTAAAGACAGACGAAAAAAAAAGCCTTCAAAGAAGTGTTTCAAAAGATACGAGAGTTGCAATGTTCAACATGATATAGGGCGTTCAACCCGCCGTGGTCCTTTCTAGGAGGTAACGGAACGAGATATCAGACGGCTGGTCAGAGCTGGACAGGTCCGACGGGTTTTTCAGTCAGAAAACGGTCGAAGCTGAACCGAATTAAACGCCGGCTCGCGTTGAGAGGAGCGATCTTCCGGACGTTTCCTACTTTGAAGAGGCAAATGTGAAACGGGAAGTTGGGAAATCGCGTTCTCATTTGTGCGAATTAATAGAACCAGTTGTGGGCGCTGCGTTTATCGTGGCTTTTGTGACGAGGGACGGAAGAGGGTGGAGTGAAGGGCGGGCGTGAACTGGGATTATGGAGAATACCGGATATGTTGACGACGTCTTGATAGAATTACATGTTTTTTAAGATTCGTTCAATTAAAGATCCCAATCAGTTCTGTATAGAATCGCGTTCTGAAAAGAGAATTCTATTGAATAAAAATAGTGCCACAACAAAATTCCACTGTGCAGTCACGCCTTGTAAAGGATAGTAGGATATTATAAACCCCCTATTTGCATTGATATCCTGTCACCCCAATAACGACTCGTTAATTACGTATATTTTTGAACTAAACTCTTCAATAATTGATCATATACACAAATCTAGAAGAATGAGCCAATGGATAATGTAGAGACTTGAGAAAAATAAACATTCCCTTCAGATAAGATAGATTACATCATGAGCTGAATGTTGAATCGATCGATTAGGTTGTTCGCAAATTAGCCGTCAATCACCTTTTGATGCTCAGAGATCATGTCAACAAAGATGTCGTCCTGCTTCTTTGCACCAAAGATCCACTTAGAAGATTGGGAAGAACAAAACCGTAAACTAAGTAAAATCATTTTAACGGTAAGTCTATTCACCAAATAATCGGACCAAGAAGTCCAATGTATGATCTCGAACTTCACAATATGCATTTTATGCATCACCTTTTTTTTTGCGTCAACCACTTTACAAATCTACACATCTCTAGAAGATTTGGGCAACGGATCATGTAATGAATTGAGAAAAATGAACTTTTCCCTAAAAACCTAAATCAATTTTTCAGCTGAGCGGAAAGTATTACAAACCACCAGAGGATGATATGGTACTATAGACCCTGCAAAGTTTCCAACTAAAACTATTAATTGAGATTGAAAAAAAAGAAGATTTTTGCAACAACTTGAAGAAATGTATACGCAATAATGAGAGATGTAGATTGTATGGTCAGCTCCAGACGATACATGGCAATCTGAATGAGCTCATCCCGAACATATCCGGCGCTGGAGCTACAGTCCACCATTAGTATCGTCCTTAAAGGCACTCAATAACAACGTTAGCAGATTTCCTTGCAACTCTTACCATCTCTAAGCATGCATAATGTCAAAGCATCACGACTTCATTCTCTTCGCAATTTCTGATACCAAAGCTATAATCATACGGCTGGGTGCTGGTGATATGGACTCAGGGGCTACATTACCAGCAGTCATGTGGGTCCATCTTGGGAACAAAATCATAGTTTACGCACAGAAGTGCGCTAAATGATGAATTCAACTAGCCCTTTAAAAAACCTCGCCTTATGTACAGTATGCTGTGAAGCAACATTTTAACAAAAATGGTGTTAAGCAGGGCTTTCTTTGTACATAAGTCGAAAGTTTGGGAATGAATCGAATAAAACAGAAGGAAACTGGGCGAACTGGACCCGAGCAAACTCTAGTACGGTCAAACAGCAGTAATTCACAACTTTCCCCCTTGTCGCGACCATCTGCCATCCTACGGCAGATGAAATGAGACTGAGATTATCTATAATGGTTTCCACCATAACACTCCAACGAATACCGCGTACAAGTTATGACATCCTTTGCTCAGAGAAAAACCTAGCACCCCAACTCAACTGTTAACGAGGGATTCGGACTCAAAGGCCATCATTTTATCTGCACATCAAGGCTGACGCCATCCATTTTACATTTCAGATTTAAAACCTACAAAATAAAATCAGAAAGGAAGGGAGTTTATAAACAATTTCTGCTAAAAAAATGACAGAATAAAATGAAACGATGTTTCCCACGTGGACTCCACTTATGATCTAGTTGGTCCCTATTCCAAGCCAGACCGATTAACTCTCTCGCAAAGATGGCAAGGGCCAAAAAGCTGGGAAAACGCTGAATTTTTAGAAGAAATGTGGTAGCTTTCCACAAAATTTATTTCGACGGTCAATTCAACATTAATAACCAAACAATAACTGTGAGAGTGATTTAGTGCGTACCAATAACTGGTCAAAAGCGTTATTTTTAGAGGTTTTTACGGATATAGGCAAGAGAGGTAGCATTTTCTAGTAATTGTGGAGGACTGGGAAAGGTTTCAGATCCGTAGAAATTCACTCAAAGTAAATAATGAACCGACAAGTGACACTACCAAACTTCACAATGACAAGAGCAATCATGCACTATTCAAAGAATAATAAAACCCACCTGTTATAAGTGGCAGCGTTTTTTAATTCTTAATAAGGATTTTCTATCCGCTTGCTCCGAGCTACACCAGTGCAAGCGGGCAGGCGCACTAAAGTACTCGAAGTATGTAGGTTGGGAAGTCCTTCGTTCATCTAATAGAAACATGTACTTGTTTTTGCTTGTTACTTGATATAATTTACATAAAGTTCAATTAAACAGAGTGTCCCAGGAGTTATGCACAATCCGACTCCTACGTGTTCTACAACTCATTTCCGACCAAAAATGACACATACCAATTTTTTGCCAGAGGCCTCGTTTCCGAGCTACTCGCGATTAAAGATTTTTTTTCGTGTTTTCGATCTTATGTCATTAAAACTGTCATAACTCCCTCAATTGTGGAGATAGCTCAAATTTGATGCCACCGTTGGAAAGAGCGTTAAATTTTCTATCTGTTTGATGTCGGAAAACTTTTTAAAATTGCATTGAAGATGTGCGATTGCTACGCGAAATGGCAGTTTTGTCAAAATCTTGAAATCGCCTGTTTTTCATCTCGTTTAGAAACGAAATGCTTGACGCAGAACTGTGCAGGCCTGATAAAACGTGTGCCAAAATGTCAGCTTTCCAACGGTGTAGTCGTTTTGGTTTTAAAAATATTTTTAGTTAAGGAAATGGTGTTTAACTGCAGAAAAACGGGTGTTTTCTGTTAAAATTGAGGTTTTTCCAAAAGTCTCGACGACCTTTCGAGTAACGATTTGAGTTAGTTTTGCCAGATGCATAAACCCGTTCGTTCGTGAACAGCGTCTACGGCATTTATTTATTTAATTTAAATCTTAACAATCTTGTTTAAACTCTAACTCTTTGCATGAACTCGATTTAAACCCCAATATCTTACCATTGTCCCACAGCTGGATAACATGTTCGAGTCAATAAACATTTTACTAAAACTAAATTTGGTCAGAAACAGCAAATTATCAACATTGCAACACCCAATGCTGCGGCCAAATCAGATTGGGGTTGATAATACACGGCGCACAAAGCAACCCCTCCTTCAAGACCGGGAGGTCGTGCGGGTCATTGCATATCCTCGCCCCTGACCAGCACGATGCCTCCTCCGTAGCTTTCCCAATTTTCAAACATTAGGTCTTTTTTACTGACACAGGGTGTCCCAGGACTTACGCACAATCCGACTCCTACGTGTTCTACAACTCATTTCCGACTGCGACGAGTTGCATTCATCTTCGAGACTTTTGGAAAAACCTAAATTTTAACAGAAAACAACGTTTTTCTGCAGTTAAACACCATTTCCTTAACTAAAAATATTTTAAAAACCAAAACGACTACACCGTTGGAAAGATGACATTTTGGCGCACGTTTTACCCGGCCTGTACAGTTCTGCGTCAAGCATTCATGAGATGAAAAACAGGCGAGTTCAAGATTTTGACAAAACTGCCATTTCGCGCAACAATCGCACATCTTCAATGCAATTTAAAAAAAGTTTTCTGACATCACATTGATAGAAAATCCAACGCTCTTTCCAACGGTGTCATCAAATTTGAGCTATCTCCAAAATTGAAGGAGTTATGACAGTTTTAACGACATAAGATCGAAAACACGAAAAAAATCTTAAATCGCGAATAGCTCGGAAACGAGGCCTCTGTCGAAAAATTGCTAAGTGGCATTTTTGGTTGGAAATGAGTTGTAGAACACGTAGGAGTCGGATTGTGCATAACTCCTGGGATATATCGTCAATAGTTGACATAGGGCATGAGATTAATAGGCCCTGTGTAAGCTACATTTTGATATATAGAATTACGTTGTTCCATTTTGAGTATGGTTACCGGATTTTTTTAAAAGTTCGATTCAGGAAAGACGTAGCTCGTAAAACGATTTTTTAAACCGTTCGAGAAGTTTCTGAGTTCAACCATAACTTTATAAACAAATAAATCTGTTTGCTTTATATTGACATAGATAACACGAAGCGCTCGTACAACGTACAGTAACTGACATTCAGCCGTTGAGCAATATTTATGTTTCACAAATACGACTCAGAATATCCCATATTTCAAGATTTTCAATTACAACGAATTGAGGGAAACGTAAATATTATGATTCTCATTCCACGGAAAAGTTTCTTCGCTTGTTTAAAAGCTTTCAATTTAGGCCTCGTTTTATGAAAGTACAAGAACGAAGGTACCTAACAAAGTTCAGATAAGTTTTAACGAACTGTAAACAGCTTCAACTGTTTATCCGCGCGGAGTAAAAACAAGGAATCTGTTAAGTGAAGGTAAATTTGGAGACGATACAATATTCAAGGTGAAAGACTGAGGTCAACCACCATTAACCACTTCAACCAGGTAGAGCTAAAATTCATATCCCCTCCTGCTTTCAAAATGTTTAGAATATTGTTTCTAATTTATGGGACAAAAACAATAATACATTATCCATTTTGTAGATGATGAGGGGAGGAATAAAATCTAGCTTTACCTAGTTGATAAACTCAGAGCGTATACTGAAGCGCTTTTTCCGAGATGGCCTCATCAGGGTAATTTTCTGCTATAGTTTGTTTTACAGTTTCTTTCTTCATCATCATTTATTGTCCATGAGTTTTAGAACTCTATATCTTCTTCAGGTGTTATGATCTTAGTACTGTGTTTCTAGATCTGTGTTGGTTGTTTGAAATGTCACTAAGGGATGGTAACTGTATAGAATAGTTCAATATAGTACTTCAGATGACTATAAATGATTATAGTGCATAAAAAGAAAGATTGGTCTTAAAGGGAGAGAAGAAAAAACACTGCAAAGTACTACATAGAGGTATATTATTTCATTGTCAGAGTACTTAACCCTTCTACATAGATCACTGATCCGTGGTTGTGTGAGCTGAACTGGACGTGGTTTGTGGAAGATTATCTAAAATTGGCCTCTCACACCTGCATATCTAAGAATTGCATTCTAGGCCATAAAAAGGGTCTAATTCATGTTTCAACATGGAAAAACGATTAAGATCGAGATTAGCCACAAGGCCAATTCAGCTGATCACTGACCCGCCACACCTTGACATTGACTTCTTAATGTCCAACCTCAGTTGGATGATTATGCCTCAAATATAAATCCGTATACACTATCTCTTACTACTCAATTTCTAAGGAACAAAAGGTGTTATCACAACGCCTAACACTAGTTCTAATACAGGGCGGTCCACCGAACGTGAAAACCCCTTTAATTTCCAATACAAACAATACATTTGAAAATCCAAAAAATACGAGCCCATGATGTGTGCGCACTTTTGCGCTCGTGCGCAGTCTACACTGACTTCCTTATTTCAAATGAGAACCCCTATTTTTTCCAGATTCGGATTGTACGCCAAATTTTACGAAAAAATAACCCCATAAACGATTTTTTAGGCTCGCGAGAACGTGCAGAAAATCGATTTTTGCGCGATGAAAACAGTTTCTCGGAATCCCTACATAGCGCATATGACTCTCCAGTATTTTATAACGCTGGCTCACGTGGTGAAGTCCGTTTTTCAATCAGGGTAGAAATATCAAATGAAAACTGCATTCAACTTCCCAAATTTCATTTATTTCCAGATCAACCAGATATCCATCTGGTTTGAACAAGCGGAACAGTTTATCGACATTCGAGTTTGGAACCGACGACCTACGAGTACAATATCGGACACATTATCAAAACAAAACCCGACTAGTCTGTTGGGAACGGTTAATTCATTTCTATTAATCCTAAACTAGTACGTGCGCTGTTAACATGCATTCTTATTAGAGGCAGGAGAAAAGTGATACATTGAGTGTGGTAGGAATAAAAGAACAGCAGTCGCTCTTTACGGAGAAATATAGCTTTTCCAAGTCGAATTGAGAATTTTCCAAGTCGAATTGAGAATTTTCCAAACCAAATTGAGATTTTTCCTAACCAATTTGAGAATTTTCAAAACCAATTTGAGAATTGTCCAAATCAACTTGAGAATTTTCCAAATCAATTTGAGAATGTTCCAATCTAAGAAACTTTCACTACTAAAAAGGAAGTGGAAGTTTTCCAAACCGAATTGACATTTTTTTTTAAGGCAATCCAAGACTTTTATTGAAAACAAAATTAGTGAAGAAAAATTAAAGAATAGCACTTTATGAACAAATTAACATTGAAATCAAAAAGACGAAATGAACGAAGAATGCATCGTACATATGACATGAAAAATTGGGGTCTTGTTCAGGAGAAAATTCAGTGAAGAGGGTTCACAGCAGCTGCATTTGTTAATGTTAATGTTTTATCAAAAGTTATCGATATTCAAATTTTTGAATATTTCAGCCCTTCGATTTCATTCAAACTGAGTACATGTGTTGACTGCCAGTCATGCCGGCCGAGAAATCAGTCCAAACTTCTTCAGTCTAGTTCCGTTAGGTTTGGTCTGGTAGTTTCGGAGAAGATCAAATTTTGAAGATATTAAATTTTTTCTCTAGATGGAGCACAAACGTTCATTATTGAAAATAATAAACCACATTTTTTATTGTCAACTAAAAATATAATAATTTTTGATATCAGAAACTAATTTTGTTGTCAGTCACGTAGGAATATCGTAGGAAAATACCGCTTGCGTCACGAGCCCTCTCCGGACGATTTCATAGAGCCGGCCGTCCCAGGTGACCCTTCGGTTGCGATTAAAAACCGGTATCCAAAGATGTTTTGGGTTCGGCGGCCGCGTCCGGTGTTGCCCCACTTTCCCAAACCCAAGGTTCACTTTCCATCCTCACGCCTGAGTTTTGCAAGCGACTCCAATAAAGTCGTCAATGCAATTTTCTCTAACGTTGATAAGAGCGGTAGATGTAAGATATAAGTAATAGGTACGCTACGGTATGATTTGGTGTGCTAGGAACCAATCTTCACCAGGATTTGATTGGATTCTTCAGACAGCAAAGCTAATATGGGATTTCTTTGTATTTTGTCTCATGTGAGAACAATTTACTAGCAGTATTCTGGTTTAAATGTACATATCAATATAAAATCGGATCCAACATTTGCGTGTCAAAAAATCGCTCCTTGCATGAATATTAGCGGACTGGAGCAGGCACGACGAAGCACCTCAAGCCAGAACGATCTGCTGAGTTTCAAATGAGCTGAGGTGTGACGGGAAGGGGAGTGCTGGACCCCATTATAATGTTGAGCTTTTAAACCAAAATTACATTATTGAAGCCAGTTTTAATCAGGTTTTGCAAGCCTAACTTTAATGTGTGGTTAAATGGAAGGCCACTTTATGCGTCGTATTAATTTTAAATAAGGCACTGAAATATTGAATAAAGGAACTATCACTACCCTTGGACATTTTCCCAGGGGGTCTGTTCGAGATTCCAGTGTTCCTGAGTTCGAGTCTAACAATATGATATCGCTTATTCTGTAAACGATATAAAAAATTCCACTTTGAAAGCAAGTTGGAAGAAGTTGCTTCCGAACAGTTGAAAGATGAAAAGTTGAGGAGAACTCTTGGCGATGGCGTTCAAAAGTTCATACTTTGGAGGACCAGGATTTTGGGACATGACCACCGATGAAATGCAGGAGCTGATCGACTACCCTGCTGAAGGACTTTCAGAAGACCAGCTAGCCGAAATCGTAGAATAGCTAAACGAACAATCGAACCAAGTAAACGAGACACGTGAACCTGGAGGTAAGGAATTTTACTAAATTTTCAGGCAATCAGAAAGTGATAGCTAACTATTCTTCTCCATTTCTTCTCTCAGGCGGTCGAGAAGTTGTCAATGAGTGCATAAGAGGCAAAAAACATGCCCGTTGATCAAGATAAAGATAATCGAGAAGTCTTGAATTTGAACTTGAAGGTGTGTGAACCCTCAAGGGTTCACCTGGACAATTAACATCGATTGAGAGATCAAACGAGACATCTAATCACCAACTATTTTAAACCCCAGCTTCAAACTCCTTAATGATCAAGACTAATTACACGATTTTACGGACAAATTGTGCCCCAATCGCGATTTCAACACTGGATATTATAACCAACATCAGCCGATTCAACATTCGCGGGGCAATTCCACTACAGAAGGGGTTCCCAAACTTTTTATGTGGCCCCTTGAGGCAAAATGAAAGCCTCCCACACCTCCCTCCGCCCTTACATAAATAATGAAATTATCTATTTAATTATGTGGATTTGAACAAAACGTTTCACACTGAAAACCATTTTTCATTTGCTATTAATACATACACGATTCGATAACACGTAGCTTTTATGAAGTAGCCTTTAAGATAAAAATAAATTAGTCTTAATGAGACGGATGGCTTGCATTATCTTTACTTGCGCTGGTATTGTTATCAATAACAATTGAAGCTTTTGGTATGGGTACAACGTAAGTCACTAGCTACAACAAATTTATTCCGATTCTTTGTTTTTATTGATACGAGTGTTGAGAACGATTTTTCACACAAGTATGCGATTGAAAACGCGAAAATAGCCGAAGAGCTTCCTGGGAACAACTGGAAGTATTTGATCCGAAATGTTGACTTTTCCATTTTTTCGAAGTCATATTTGGCAGAAGAATCATTTTTTATTTCCAAAAATTTTTCTTGCAATGGGCGCTAGATGGAGTTGACTCAGTTAGGGGCAAAAACGAGCTCGCTCTTGGAGTTGGCTCGATGATGCCCCAAAAAAAGGTCGAATGGTGTCAGCCCCCGCCTGACCTGTCTTCACACCAGTCAGTTTGGGAATCCATGGTCTACAGCCTAAAGGCCGCTACACACGTTCAAACATATTTGACTAACATGGTTTGCCAACCTCGTTTGTCGCAGATATTTGACCGTGTGGGGGTTGTGCTTGAAGGTTTTCTGTCAATGTCAAAAAATTTGTTTGCTAACATGAGATTTGACAAATAAGGTTCATCGCGTGGGTGCGCTTCAAACACCGGACCTTCAAACCACATAGAAAAACGGTTGGTTTCTGTGATTCACAATCTGTGTTCTGTGTATTCATCCTTCAGTCGTATTTCGCTTTTGAATATGAACACCAATACTGTTCTTTTGACTGAATTTATTATGTTGTAACTAACGTTACCTGAACTATGGCGAGTAAAAAGCAAAGAATACAGTAACCGTCAAGAAGAATGCTGCACTCAATACCCAAGCCACCAAGTTGCGAGGAATCGAACCTGATACTACTGTTTCTGAAGTGAAAACCTAAGTTAACAATATGTTTCTTCAAGAGAGGCAGCAACATGAACATTGAACATTGATGAAGCTTGATGGGGTGTTTGAAGGTTGGTTTGGACGTGAGGAAACGACGTCAAAATTCTAACATGTGATCGTGGGTGACGGCCTTAACCCCCATATCCCACAATAATTATGTCAAACCGGATGCAACTGATTGAAAACGTGTTAATTCCCAAAACGTTTACTCACCCTCTTCGTATTTCTACTTCTTAAACTTGAAGCGCCTAAACTGAAAGTTCGCGATTGAGTCATTCAGTTAACCGTTTGCAGTGAACTATCGCCAACGCCCATTGTGCAACTTTCGCGTTTGTTATGCCCCCGTTCACGAAATTCGTTCCCTCAAAAGGTTGTTCGGTGTGGCCAATCATTGGGAAACTAGCAGGGAAAAAAAGATTCGTTTCGACAACCCGATTTACAGCTTGACAGATTGGGTGGTTGGAACACAACAACAGAGCTCCTAAAGAAACCATCCCTGCAGGTACGTGATAAATCTGTTTCCTAGTCTTGCTTGCTCCATCGTTATAAGAAGAAATATGTGCTGGAACCATTACGATATAACGTTTAAAAACAATTTAAAAATCCTTCTGATGTCTTATAGGATAGAACAGAGAGGAAATTCCAGTGTGACATATAATTCTCCAAAATGAAAGAATCCGTTATGAGATGTTGAAGTGAGTTTCGAATTCATGAGATTTGACTTCAAATTTTGATTCGGCACTCTTGAAAATCTCCAGTTATACAGATTTTTTTCTCAATATTTTCAATAGTAAGCCTTTGTAATAGTATAGCAAACATTTATTACAACCCCTCTCACTTCACGTTTCAAGGTGGGTAGATTCAAAATCTGCTATCTGCGAGACAGGAAATGTAACCCTCTTTCAAACAGTATAATCAAATTTGAAGTTAATTCTTCAATTAAGGGCTTTATTATCATTTTGATGAGTTAAAGACGAGAACACCAAGAAATCTTGTAACTAAATCAACTCAAAAACTATGCGAGGTAAAACATTTTCAGCGCCGATTTTGGAATAAGATTAGTTTTAGAATACGTGGCTTCTGTTAGAAACCTAAGGCTAACACCCTGTATTTGTTGCGTTGACACTACCTGATCAACACTGCCAGTTGTTGGGAGTTGAAAACTATGTGGTCTGCAATGACTCACTAAGTACCGTTGAGGTTATCAGGGACTCAAGTTTCGACGATCCCCTAATAGAAAGACTCCTATATTGCTGCGACAAGCCACAACTTTAGGCATTTGGGAGACAAGCTGTGGTTATCCATGGCAATGACTCTACCGATCTCATGCAAAGAGAGCCATGGGTGATAACTCCATTATGAGGATCAGATCTCCAGCACCCATCTAGCTTGAGCAAGCTGTAACACTATCTGTTCAACACTGTCAGTTGTTGGGAGTTGGGAACTATTCTGCAATGACTCGCCAAGTACCATTGAGGTTATCAGGGACGCACATTTCGATGATCCCCTGATATAAAGAGTCCTATAGTGCTGCGCCAAGCCACAACTTAAGGCAACTGGGTAACAAGCTGTGGTTATTCACGGCAATGACTCAATTGATCTCTTTCAAGGAGAGCAATTTGTGATACCTCCATTGAGATTTTACCTATAAAGGTCAGATCTCCAACATCCATCTGGCCATGGCAGGGTGAGGTTGCTGGTCCATCCTTCGGGACGGTTAGTCCTTTCGCGACCCAACTTTCAAAGAGGGACCGAATTGTGTACATTCCCGTCATACTCATCGACACGTGCTTTGTGCA
Source organism: Creontiades dilutus (assembly GCA_031894815.1). Lineage (NCBI taxonomy): Eukaryota > Metazoa > Arthropoda > Insecta > Hemiptera > Miridae > Creontiades > Creontiades dilutus. Next base: position 540,121 of record JAVIWC010004997.1, on the reverse strand, counting down.
GTAGCTGGATGATCTCTCCATCCGCCACTAATGCAGGACTACCCAGTCCTTATGGACCTCGCACAGATCCCTTCAGTGGGTTGATGTCTGGGCCAGATAAGGTCCAGTGATTGCTAGCGTATCTGAAAGCCGCAGTGCTCTACTACGAACTATGACACTTCTAAACTATGATATATTCATTTCCCCCTATTCATAGCTTGATTTCATTTAGATGTCATGTACGCCTAGTAATATAGTCTTACTTTAGTTCACTAGCTGTAGTATAAAATCGTGCCCGTTTCAGTAAAAGAAAAATGGTAAACAGAAAATGCCAACTTCATGATCCATTAGAAAGGTCCCTGTAAGATGGAAATGGAACTAAAATACGACAAAGTACCTGTACAGGTTTTTAGTGTGAATTTCGACTTTCTCTTCGAGGCCATCAAGTAGAATGATTCAGAAGTTTCAGCCGAGCTCTGGATCCCATACGGGTTTGAGGCAAGCGGTGATTGGCAGTTCTATGTACGAATATCATGAAGCCATTTATCATCATTACCGCACGAAAAGAGAGGATTTATTTTCTTTTTCGGGCTACAGTTAATTAATATTTTCAGCTTTTATTTGGAAGTAAAGCCTCATCTAAAACTGAAGGGCCATTAGCGGCTGTAAAGAAAGCGTCAGAAGGGAGATAGCAGGGGCCACGATCCCTACAAGCCGCTTTCACCAATCTCGTTTAAAAAAAAATATGGGAAAAAATATTATGCAAAGTTGACTCATTGTGGACCCGAATTTTATGAAGAGAAGAAACGAGTTGGAATAATAACTAATAGATACCAAATCAAAATGGTGCACCATATCGTACATAGGACACTTGAAAGAAAATCAAAACTGAAATCCTTCACTTCAACTGCAATCAGTCAAACGTTATTCTATGCCGTTACATTAAAAAGGAACCAAAACAAATGAAAAAAAGTATTCGAGGCATATGAAAGCGTCAGCATTGTAATTCGATTCAGAATACGAACAAACTGTTCATCTCCGAATTACAAGATGTAACCAGCAAAAGAACTAATTATGGACTTGGGCTGCGAGTTCCCTAGGGGTTATGGTGCTTATGGGAAATTGTAAGTGGGAGAAATTTGTTGATAGTTTCAGCGCTGGTTTTAGTACGTCCCTCCGAAGCAAGGCTTGGTCTATAGAGTGATGCCTATTAGAACTGTTTCGGGGGGGGACAAAGTCGGGAAACATCAACGCCTTCAAAAGGTTGGTCGACATGTAATCGGGTCTGTCATATTAATTCCACATCGAATGGAATAATAATACGATCGTGTTGTCGTAATTTATATTTTGTAGATTTTTCTTTATAATGTGCAATAAATAAATAAAGTTTTGCTCTTTCACAAACGGACATTCCTCAGAAAGATAGGAGATAGCCAGAATCCAAAACTAAACGTTAATGGAATCATCTACTGAACAAGGAAACAATGCGGAATTACGTATACATAAAAAATAGGTACAATTCAAAACCCAATGGCACGATATTGAGAAGAGCCAATGTATTGCGAATGCCAGCCGCTCCACCGATCCGTGGGATACAGATAGGACCGCTTTCTCGCGGAGCAATACTCATTTAGTCTCGTCAACTTAGCCGGACAAATTACACAGCTAAAGGTATCAACTATTGGAGCTAACTCAGAAGTGGAATTTTTTGAATTGTTTCCTTATTCCTCGACTAGTACGATATATCGTTCGATCAAATTGATATTGGATAACACGAATGGAGAAAGTCGCCCTTAAGGGAGGATAGTTAACCCACAATCACTAGAATGACTGCAATCACAAACCTTAGTGGGTAACCCTTCAATGAATCGAACTAACCCAAACGGACTGCTTTAAGTTCATCCTAAGGGCTAGAACGAGGGCAGAAAAGCACGAAAACAAAGGAATGTCAACAAGAATGTGAATGTAGAATCAGTTTTGCGTTTCTTTGTTAAGTCTATTTTTTCTCTAGCTAGAAGCTCGCCCATTTACATGCTGTGGAAACTTCGGTGCCACCTCTCTACTAATTACTATCCAGAAAACGCTGCAAATTCTTTCACTGGGGTTTATTATTCAATGATACATGATTCGAATGTCTACTAAGCTTTGGAGTGTAAGTGTTTCACAGGTGATAGAGCGATTATTGAATTTCAGGAGGCACACAAATATGATCAACTGATCAATCCAACGGATCCGGGGAGGGGCTCATTCGATTCCTCTTGGAAAGTTTTTCAAAAAAAGTCCAAATTTAGGCTGCCTTGACTTTTTTGAGGTTTTTAGGGATTTTACAAAACTTTGAGAACCCTTAAAGGGCACTTTAAATTAAGTGAGAGAGCTGGCTAAAATAATGAAATTTTCGGGGGGTTAATTTTTTTTTTTTTTTTTTTTTCAAGAGCGGTTACAATGGTTTTTTATTGAATAATAAACCAAAAATATGGAACACCTTTAATGAGTTTTGAGGATGTGGGCGATTGAAAAAACCTTATTGAAGAGTCTTAGAAAGATAGGGAGAGCAATGGTTAGCGAGTATGAGTTTAATTCGTTATATTCTCGGAGTCACCCGCAATGTCGTGCACTCAGACTCGAGGATGAAGTAGTTAGTACCACTTATGCACATTAAAAGCTTTTAATATTGTATGAGGCTGTTCAAAATTAGAGGGGACCTTTTGGCGCTAAATTAGAGGTCATATGAATCCACCAACCAAACCTGTGACTTGTGCGGCAGTGGAGATATTGAGAATTGTTACCATTTCATAGCTAGGTGTAGTGCACTGCGTGCTGTGAGAACAAAATATGTTGGTGTTTTTGAATTACACTGGGGCGAATATTTACAATAAATAAAATCTGGAAGTCCTAATTAAATAAAATATTGTATGGTGGCCTGGAATCTAAGGTATAAGGCGAAAATTGAATACGGTTTTTAGCCATTCTTGAAAGAAAGCTTCTAGCGATGTCATCATGTTACGTGTATTATTAAGCATTATATATTTGTTATACAATGTGTTAGGCATATCCTTTTTGTAAAATATGCTATGTAAGCAATTATTATTATTTTTCTGGCTATAACTGTGTTTGACAGCGAATCCTTGGGACGTTCACTCTACGACCACGATAATTTGCATGACTATTACTTGATTATATTTATCTTCTGATGCATTACTAATGTACTTATCAATAAAGCATGCTTTATTTATCTATCTAACATTAACCTGACGAATTTGTGAAAATGAACTAAAATCGTAGAATGTTTGGGCAACACAGAAAGGTACACTTATACAAGCGAAAGACTAGGCAGGTCTCTGGCCTATTTTCGTTCAGTGCCCCAAAAAAGAATCAATCAAAGTGGTATCTGCTCAAGTCAGCAGGATCATCAATAACTTGATGAAAGCCGGCGGAGCAGATAGGCGTAAGACGCGATTCGGATTGTAAGAAAAAGTTGCGTTTAATGACCAGTTTGACCTCACATCTGGATTACAACATCATCAGTTACAGGAAGATGGATGTGGATCAGATAACAGGACACGGAGCGGTTTCGTGGGCGTTGAACCGATAAATTATTTATTGTTTGGACTTATGGTTTGGAATCTGTGGTTTATGGGAATTGAAAAAAATTGCATTCACGTGCCACGCTGATTCACGTGGTTCAATAGGGAGAATTCGGTAACTACTGGTTACGTTTGGTAATCTGAGACAATAAAACGCTGCAAATTCTTTCACTGGGTTCTATTATTCAATGATTCATGATCTGAATTTCTACTAAGCTTTGGAGTGTGCGTGTTTCACAGGTGATAGAGCGATTATTGAACTTCAGGAGATATGCATAGAGCACGTAAATCGGTTCTCAACCAAAATACCTATTTGGATTGATCAGATGATCATATTTCTGTGCCTCCTGAAATTCAATAATCGCTCTATCACCTGTGAAACACGCACACTCCAAAGCTTAGTAGAAATTCAAATCATGAATCATTGAATAATAAACCCCAGTGAAAGAATTTGAAGCGCTTTTTTCAAGAGCGATTACAATGGAAAAATATTCTATTTGAAAATTTTAAATTTCGTAAACCGGAGCATGCATATCAGAATGCTTCAACCCGTGTATCGGCTATAAACCCTTTTAGGAGTTCACTAGAGTATTAACATTCACTACATCACCAGGTTACTGCGACCAAAACAAAAAAATAACGCTGTTGTTTTTGTTTGGATCGCAGTAACCTAGTGATGTAGTGCATGTGGATGTAAATGTTGGCAGCATGAATCGGGCCATACATCGGGAATGGTTTGAGCTAGAGACCTGGGTAGGGGCTCATTTGATTCCTCATGGAAAGCTCTTGAAAAAAAGTCCAAATTTAAGCCGCCTTGACTTTTTTTGAGGTTTTTAGGGATTTTACAAAACTTTGACAACCCTTAAAGTGCACTTTAAGTTAAGTGAGAGAGCTGGCTGAAGAATTGGGGCGTTGTCGGACCAAGATGGATTTTTCCTGAAAATTTCAGATTTTTTGCTCCAGCCATTTGGGAGAAATCGTGCGTACGGCGGACGGACGGAAAATTTGTTCTTGCAGATTTGGATTCTACACCCTTTGAAACGCAAACCATGAAATTTTCAGGGGGGGGTTAGAAATTTTTTTTTTTTTTTTTTTTTTTCAAGAGCGATTACAATGGCTTATTATTGAATAATAAACCAAAATGAATTGCAATGGGCGAGTGGATTTACTCAACTCCGGCCCTTGAAATTTGGGAAGTTAAGGAAGGTGGAGCAGGGAGAGAAAAATGAAAAGACGTGCCCCTGTGAATGGCACCAGTGAAGGCACGAGCCCCAAAGCGTATGGTGACATCACGAAGCACTGCTGTCGACATTTCTACTTCATCGAAAGTTTCGTAACTGTTTAATCCTTGAACATTATCAAGACGCTAGGATAACTGGCATATCCTGAATCGATGGAGGAATTTTGAGTCTAATCCTGATAGCACGTTGGAAACTGAGAAGTGGGATGATGGTCCACTGATGAGTCTACAGTGAGTGGTATGGTATGATTTTGCCATACCACTTTGAGTTAGCAGCATACCACTTACAGTAAATACAGACTGTTCAGAATGAATGAATACATGCTTTTTAAATTTACATTTTCCCAAAACACAAAAATTGTACTGAAAAAGTAATTTTTTTGAATAATCCTGACGGTTAGAAAGGTTTTTGTAATTGTTGTAAGACATAAAACGTGTGTTGTATGTGAAAATATTGTCGGGATCGAGGTGCCACTTACGGAAGACTAACGAATGAACTTTGAGGAGAGACAACTCAGTTATCAGCTGTGATGGTTCCAGGCTGAACTGTACAAAGTTAATGCCCGATTTCGATCGATTCCCTCATCCCCCTGTTCGCGATGGGCTTTTATTCATCTCGCCGGAATCCCACAAGGCCCGAATCCCAGTCAGCCCGCATTAGCCAAATGTCCGCCAACTGTCTGCAAAACGTCATGTGGCTCGGAAACGGGAGCGTTTCATCTGACAAGTCATTTCCAGGACTCCTGTCATCCGGGTAATTCGTCTCCATCAATCAATTAGTCGACCAATCCTTTTAAATTGATTGAGTGGCCGAAAAAACTTATATAAACTCGTATTCAAATAAAAAATGCTGGAAGTAATCATTCGAAGGTGTAATACTTCTGTTCAATAAATAAACAATCCAAAATTTATGAGACATTGTTCAAAGGTGTAATTTTTCGGTTTGTGGTAAAATTGATGTGAATCGATTTAGATTCGTTTGATGTTATTCTCCACTTCTTCGTCCAATTACAGACGTTCTCAAACTCTCAAGCCATATTGAGAAAAAGAAAGAAGAGCTCAAAATCAAATTCAGAAAGATGTATTGGTTGTTGGGAAGAAATTCCCAGCTCTCACTTCATAACAAACTACTCATATTAAGCAGATTCTTCGCCTTATCTGGACTTACGGGATACAACTCTGGGGATGTGACAGTAAATGAAATGTTTAAAAAATAAAATTCCAAGAAGCATAATTGGTGCCCTATGGCACATGAGAAACGATGATATTCATCGAGATTTGAAGATAGATACCGTCAATCGAACTATAGTAAAATATGCACGGAAACACGGACATCGCCTCCACAAACATGAGAACCTGGAGATGTTTAACGTCCTCGACAACCAACATGAACTCCGGCGACTCAAGAGAAAGAAACCACTGAACCTAGTTGTGCTAATTAAGTAGTGCAATGAAACTAGTGTGTAACTATTCCTGCTGTTAAAGGTCACGTTTAGCTGTAAACTTACCTTATAGAAGTGAAAATAATATGAAATCAAATATTGCTAGATGAAATGTAATATTTTCAGTTGCAATAAATAAATCACAGAAAAAAAAACAACTTTTTTTCACTAAAATTCTCTAGAATTTTGATCTGAATTTCTATTTATACATAGCAATACAGTTGAATGTTTCACCAGTTCGTTTTTCGGTACCAAAAGTTCAATTGGGAGGAAGAAGATGACGGAACAAACATTTGTTTTTTACCGCAAGCTCTCGCTAGGTCCGGAGCGTGAGGTAACAACATCCCATCTCAATGCTTCCGAGGGTTCGGTATAACCACCGTATAACCTACTCCAGACGTCATGTAAGTGGCGGCAAGCGAAGCGGCGTTGGGTGTTTGATCGCCTGCCACTGCCGATCAGTTGACTTCCTACGTCTACTGACCTACTTGGGGAGCTCATCAATCCTCCTTGCGTTTCCTGTGCAGTCACAGATTTCACTTTCAGTCACTAAACATGACCTAATGAGCGAATTTTCGACAAATTGCACCACCTATGTTCATTTTTGTCTTATAAGAGGAGCTTACAACGAACCCATTGCCGATTTCAAACCATTTTATTGCTTCCAAGCCTTCTGACAGGTAACGGAAGCTTTGTTTCCATTATCGGGAGAGAAAAAGTAATATCTCAAATCGGGTTTCATACGCATTTTACGTTGTACGGCATCTTGAACAACTTTCGTATCGTATTTGTCTGTCAGTGAGTCCGTCATCAGTCCTCAGGTACTTGAAACTCTCTTAATTTCTCTAAGTTTCATCCGATTTTGATGAAATTTTCAGAGAATGAGCAGATTGAGCGGTAGATAGTGTCTCACGAAGTCCAGCGATCAAAATTTAAAAATCACTCCACCCATCCGCATACGTAAAATCCGACTGCATCATTTTCTCAGGTTCTACTAGTGTGATCTCTCAAATTTGAAGCGGTAGAACAGTCAAATAATTCCACATTAATTTCAACAAGATGCCTTGCGATAGCCCAAACCACCTGCCGGCTATCAACGGAACAAATCGCGAGAGGAGTGGCGAGGAGAGACTGGGGGGGAAGGAGAGATAACGAAACGGCTTAACTACGGTGACGCCTTCCCCCTTTACTCTGATCCAGGACGCCAAGCTGCAAGGTAATCCATTATTCCAATTTATCATTGTACTTGAATCAAACTGATATTAATATCCCCCATCCATCCTAACAACCGAACTCATTACCTAATACTCCCTGCGGTGCTATTCCATAAAAAATAAAAGATATTGAAGGAATACCACTGTTCCACATCGTGGTTAACAGGAGCCCCCGTAGTTATTCTTGGAGCAATAAATACAATTGTTGAATTAATAACTCTATCTATTACCAAAACCTTGTGTTTAATTATTTCTTGAACCTTATATATCTGTGTATATAATAACCTTAGTAATTGATAAGGTCAAAAAAAGGGACTAATATCAAGAAATCGTAATCAAGTAAAGGTAGAATTGATATAACAATTCCTTTCAAGCATTACAGCCTTCTTTAGGAATAGCTGCGTATGTGAAAACGTGAAATTCTTGTAAGAAGCCTGATTTATACCGTTTTCATCCGGTGTTGACAATTTTTCCAGAGAATGCACAGATAGAATCTAGGTGGTTCCTTGACACTCTCAGCGCTCTTCTGTGCCCTACTGACGTGTTTTTTGTCAAGTTAGAATTACTGCCATTTGGATAGTTTTGGACGTAGAATGGAACCCTTTCACACAAGTGTTAGGCACTACAGTAAGAATCTTTATATATAGATTAGTTGTGGAACCACACCAGTAGGTGGAGGAAGCCGAGAGAGGCGAACCAACGACAAACTGTTGAACTAGCCACACTAGTAGTGAAGTTCCAGGACTACACCCTTCTCATCGGGTTTTCCCATACAAAACATCCATATGGGGGGGGATCAACTGCACCTCCTTCTTCTCTCAGATGGATGAGGAAGTAAGAAACAAATAGGAAAAACTATCATTCATGCGTCTTACAGTTATTCCACGAACGAACACATGCCAGTGGAAGCCAACATCATACTGAAGTCAAAAACACACCGGCGAACCCTCTGAAACATTTGAGCCCTCTCAAACGGACCCTTCTTAAACGAATCCGATCACGTAAATAGTTGTAGTAGGTCGGGAACTAGGGCAGTAAGAGTTAATGCGTCCGTAGTTCCGGAACCTCACCAGCGTTGAGAGTAGGGATGGCCATCGAAACATAAAATATCGATATACCAATGTTTGATAGTATCGGCGTTAAAATATCGATGCCGGTGTATATCATAGGTTAATCATCGATAGTAGGCACTACCGGTAGTATCGACCAAAAAATATTGATAGTTTTAGGAAAATATTGGTTAAACAGTTTAATAAAATTTATATGTTTAATGCACCTAGTAGACCATATGCCACTATTGAGTTTGCAGAAGTTCAGATTTGATTTAAAAAGAAAAGTTAATTAATACTAATCAATAAATTCGAAATATACGCCTCTATTTAAGATAAAATATATTTAAATTTGAAACTATGTTCAGTTTAAAGTTTATTATTTTTAATTTTGGTTCAGAATAGTTTTGTAACAAATTATACATGTTTGATAAGACAACAACCGCAATTTGAATTTTTATCTCCAAACCACGTGATATTTTTACCGTCTTGGGCATGAATCGTGGCCCAACGTCATTATATTCTGTATCTTTCAAAATTTTTAATCCTCCAAGATTATTTTAAATATTTTAATGATCGGAACATACCGATACGAAAAAGCTATGGGCTGCACCCAACTAGGCATCTTTTTCCCATCAAACGCTTGTAAGTCAAAATGATTCTATTCGATTCCTAAAAGTTGGCTCTAAAATGTGGTTTCCCAACGTATTTTACCGTTCACTAGTACAATTCCGACTGAATTTTACTTTTACTTTGCTGATTATCGAGAAAGTCTCGTTTCAACGTCAAAACCTAGGTTTTATTCACTTTTCGAACGAACCGAATAAGTGGACCTATCCACCGAAGACATAACTGAGTTTTACTTGTCAAACCAATATACACAATAAACTCTAAACTTGTTTGGTTTTGATTCGAAGAGAGCTCCGAGTGTAACCACTCGATTCAGCTCTTGAAAAAATACATACAGACCGCCCCCAAATTCTTTGGACATACGTCATTTTCAACAAAACTTTAGTTTCCTTTGACAAACCATGTTTTTCGTTTTAAATTAAAACTTTATTCTTTTCAATTATTGCCAAGAAAAAGAAAATGTAACTTTACCTATGCAGAACTGGAAACGAGTTTTTTTTTAATCAACTTTCAGAATCACAGAAGAGAAATAAATTAGAACCATTCGGATTTATAAACGTTGGAAAAAAGTCAGCATTCCCTCATTCCAACAAGTTACACTTTTTCGGATGGTTGATTACCAATAAATTTATCAGTATTAAATTTAAAAAACTCACTTGCCGTTTTATGTAAAATTATACCTACTCTCGTTTCAATGGTGTCTGAAATTGGAACTAACGGCTATCTAAGGTTAAGAACACCAGAAGAAACGTTGAAATAGCTTCAATTACTTACGGAAAGGATTTCATGAATATATCCTGAGTAACTTTTTTTGAGGAATCAGAAATTGATTTGAAATCCTCGGTAAGTAAATAAGGATTTTTGTACGGTTTTGATCCTTCATCATGGATTTTCTAGGTTGACTTTTACTTCACACTTTACTCAGTGGCGTAACGTTTTTCAATTTTCAGGGCCCCTCTTTTTTTTTTTTTTTTTTGCGAATTTTGCCAATCTACCTTGTTTTATCATCTTCAAACTGCTCTATTTTGAACGGATTGAAATATTTCCAATCCGATTTCACCATCGCGTTTAGCGTGAAAAAACCTTTATAAAAGAGAGTCACCTGCTTGGGGATTTTCGGCTAACTTTCCCCCATTTGAAATGCCCCAAATCTCCCCTTAGAGTGAAGCGATTGTGCTCATCTTCAAACATAGCCTCTTGAAAGCCTAGATAGATTTTTGTGCAAATTTGAGTTTTAATCTTAATTTTATCGCGAGTTATCTATTGTCTGGAATGTGTTTTTGGTGTCCGACAATGGACTTAGAATGCTTTAAAACGGATCTTGATGCAAACATTTTAGTCCGAGAACAATAGGTAGTTTCTTTTTCTTCGATAATTCGCAAATACTACAGCAGTTGAAAGAATTTTTAATATTTCTCTTTTTCCACGTTAGGTAGCAAGCAGACCAGATGAAATTGTTTCTGTGAACCAAAGAGAAAACCAAACCGATGTTATCGGAGCCAACACATCGATATATTGATTTCATCGAACATGTGGCATCGATGGCAAAACATCGTAATATCGAAGCAAAACATCGATATTTTGATAATATCGATGTCGATGTCCCATCCTTAGTACGCACCTTCGCAACTCTGACACCTTAGCTACTTTACACCCTTCCTCACCTGGTTATAAATAAAACCAAAAGATGATTGATCAATGAACCTACATTACTGTTGATGTTTATAAACTTGATGTTACATAATGGTATTTTTCTGTGTATCGTTAGTTCCGCTTTATTCTTTAAAATTAAAAAAAAATGAATTTTGCTAGAGCGGGCCCTTCGTCATGGATTTTACGTTACGCCCCTGACTTTACTCTAAGTAGCGCGAAGAATTTCGAATCTGATAGAATAAATAGCTGGTACCAACTCACTGACGAATTCAGTTCTTAAGCCTGGCTAGTCTCAGTGTGGTGATGCAGCAAAGCGTTCCAGTCCAGTCATCGATTTCACTCACGCATACTAACCTAGAACATAGAAACGAAATATTTCGTTATTACATATTTAAATCACTTCTACAGCAAAAAAGGAAAGGTAAATATTGTTCGACCTGTAGTGTTTGGTGGGTGATTATAAGAAAAGTCACTTTTTACTAAACGCTGAGGGTTAAAACAACAGAACAAGTGGTGCACAGGTATATCCGAGAGGTGAACAACATTCTATACCGATACATTAGGTTCACAAAGTGTAGTATAAAGAGAGCTCTCGTGGAATCAAATACAGCTGCCTCTTTGATTAGCGCACATGCCACAAATCAATAGCACAATCGAACCAGATTCGACAAAACGCCAACGACACGACCCAGATTACAAATCCTTTATCAATTACATTCCTCTGCTACAAGTACTCGTATTTTACAGGACAATGTTACATCCACGGAAACCCATGGTAGTTCAGTGGTCAGATTCATCGCTTGAGCTGATTTTCATGTGCCATGTCTCACGTTAGATTCCTCAAACTTCATTCGCGTATTTTGCAACAATGTGCGACAACAACTTCCTCCTGGAGTTTTTGTTACTTAATCCACGAAAAATCCGTATTTTTGGTTTATTATTCAATAGTAAACCATTGTAATCGCTCTTGAAAAAAAAATTCTAACCACCCTGAAAATTTCATGGTTTACGTTTCAAAGCGTGTAGAATCCAAATCTGCAAGAAACAATTTTCCGTCCGTCCGCCGTACGCACGATTTTTTCCAAATGGCTGCAGCACAAAATCTGAAATTTTCTGGAAAAATCCATGTTGGTCCGACAACGCCCCAATTCTTTAGCCAGCTCTCTCACTTAATTTAAAGTGCTCTTTAAGGATCGTCAAAGTTTTGTGAAAATCCCTGAAAACCTCAAAAAAGTCAAGGCATCCTAAATTTGGACTCTTTTTGAAGAACTTTCCACGAGGAATCGAATGAGCCCCTTCCCAGGTCCGTAGGTCAAACCATTCCTCGATGTATGGCCCGATTCATGGTACCAACATTTGCGTTATTTTGGTTTATTATTGTTTTTGTTTTGATATCATTAACCTAGTGATGTAGTAATGTAGCTACTGGAGTGAACTCCTAAAAGGCTTTGTAGCCGATACACGGGTTGAGGCATTCTGATATGCATGAAACGCTGCAAATTCTTTTTGGATTTGAATTTCTACTAAGCTTAGGAGTGTGCGTGTTTCACAGGTGATATAATGATTATTGAATTTCAAGAGGCACACAAACATGATCAACTGAATAATCCAAATAGGTATTTTGGTCGAGAACAGATTTATGTGCTCTATGCATATCTCCTGAAATTCAATAAGCGCTCTATCACCTGTGAAATACGCACACTCCAAAGCTTAGCAGAAATTCAAATCATGAACGCAAGCCAATTGAATAATAAACCCCAGTGAAAGAATTTGCAGCGTTTTTTTATGGTTATCAGAATACCTCAACCCGTGTATCGGCTATAAACTCTTTTAGGAGTTCACTCCAGTATCCACGTTCACTACATCACTAGGTTAGTGCAATGAAAATAAAAACAATAATAAATCAAAATAACGCAAACGTGTCACCATAAATCGGGCTATACATCGGGAATGGCTTGAACTACGGACCTGGGGAAGGGCTCATTCGATTCCTCATGGAAAGTTCTTCAAAAAAAGTCCAAATTTAGGCCGCCTTGACTTTTTTGAGGTTTTTAGGGATTTTACAAACTTTGACAACCCTTAAAGGGCACTTTTAATTAAGTGAGAGAGCTGCCTAAGGAATTGGGGCGTTGTTGGACCAATATTGATTTTTCCTGAAAATTTCAGATTTTTTGCTCCAGCCGTTAGGAAGAAAACGTGCGTACGGCGTACGGACGGAAAAATTTGTATTGCAGATTTGGATTCTACACCCTTTGAAACGTAAACCATGAAATTTTCAGGGGGGGGTTAACTTTTTTTATTTTCAAGAGCGACTACAATGGTTTATTATTGAATAATAAACCAAAACCAGTGGCGTGGGGGGGGGGGGGGGGGGGGGGCAGAAGCTATGGTTACTATAAGAGTTCACCATAGAATACACGAATGAAAGATTAATAATAATTAATCATAATTTTCAATAAAGTATGTTAGTGTACGTTGATGTTTCAAGAATTGTAAAATTTGTAAACTTTAGTTAACAACTGAGATTATTCAAATTTCCAACCATAACGCTAATGGGTGTGAGGTCCATTAGGGCGTATGTCACAAAACCCTCAGAATCCCCTATTTGCGTACCCATTTTCCCCATAGCACCCATGGTTGAAGAGATGCGGATCCCAAAAGTTATACCGCACACTCTATAAGGACTATAATGCAGAAATTGCAGACAACTCGGAGTGTTTTTGAGCTTTTTCCACTTAAGCCCACAGGTTCAAAACACTTTCTGAATGAGGGAGATATTTTATGCAGTTGATGTTAATACTTATTCGAACATTCAACTAACCTCACAGTAATCTAGGCCGTAAATCCAGGACTGTTTACACTCCTCTCGCTGCTATAGGCATTGGCTTTCCAGTTCTCCCAGCTCCCCCAGACAAACTTAGTTGAGTCTCCCTCCGTCAGTTTCTCGCTTACTATTTGTCCCTGTTGTTAGTACCTACTTGTTGATTCAATATATCTGGTAGTTGTACTATAATCAACAAACTGTTTCATTCATACGTGTTCTTAAACGCTCTGAAATCGCTGAACGCTTAAATGTTTGTACGAGTATGACTGCAACGATTTATTGTAATTAGCTCGTCAATTGGTTTTAGAATCCTAGTGTGATTATGTGTCCTGCAATAATAGTATTCCACCCAATTCTAATCACTAGAACTAGTAGAGTTTGGGAAAAGAAAAAGACCACAGGACGTTCAGGACGACAATTCTTAAAGAAGCCAAGGATTTGGGTTACAGTTTCTTAGCACAGACTCCAGGATTCCAATAAGAAACGAGTAAAGTTTGAAAACTAACACTGCAGTCAGTTTGAAAGAGTCACTAACTAGAATATAAAGATTTCTTAGTGGTTTAGGAAGGGAGATACTTTATGCAGCTAATAATACTTATTTGAACATTCAACTGACCTCTGTGAAGTGATGGAATGGAGTAGTTGACGATTCCAATGAGCTAAATGCGGATTTAATGCTCCGCCACACTCAGGATGACCCAGACACTTGAAAACGTCTGATTCATCTCCCAAGGCGACGGATTCTAAAATCGGGGAGGGCCGACTAACCATATCCATCACACCTCTTAGTAATCTTACCGTTGTTATGAAAACATTAGTTCTTGCATTCTAAATCATCATCTGAGCTCCGGAGCCCCACAAGATTGAAGAGAAGTCCTCTTCTACTGAAGCATTTACGCGATTTAACTATTAGTTTTGACCGAATAACGGATGAGAGATCTCACTTCGTTCGAACGCGGATTCCAGAAGAAGTTCATACTTACGAATAAACATTCCTTTCGCAATCACACAGCAGTTATTAGAACCTTCGCAATGATATTGTGCTACTATTACTCCGTAATGGATTATGGAGTAAGGATTTCCATCCACCATTATACATCACTCCCAACCCCGTAGAGAGAGGGGGGAGGCACTAGACCGGGTGTCCCTGGGCCTGGCCTTTGTAAGGGGGGCCGGATTTTTTTGGGAAATTATTGTCATTATTTATCTATTCGTTTTATTTTTGTAATAAAAAGGGAGGAGGGGAGTCAAAATGGGATCATTCTCAATTCTTCACAATCGATATTCCTCCCTCAATCTTCTTCTCTCTCGAAATTGCCTTATAATTGACTACGGTATATGGCTACAGTAGTTCGTAGACTTTTTTTGCTTTCTTTCTTTTAAGGGTCCCAGATGAACGTTGCCCTTGGGCCCGGATTTCGTCTCTTACGCAATTTACTCGTCGGTTCGTCCTAGAATCCTAGTTATGCCTAGTGTGTCCTCCAATATTCTATTCAATTTTATCCACCCGAACTAGTAGAGTTTGAGGAAGAAGAGAAAGGAGGTTATAGTATCTTAGCACAAATCCCAGGATTCCAGTTAGAAACAAGTAACCTGTACCTTCCCTGAAACAAGAAACTAGTAACTTGTACCTGAGTGTACCTTTTCAGAAGTATGGAGCTTTGTGAAATTCTTAAAGAAGAACAGAAATCTTAAAATTCAGATTTTGAAGTGTCTAGTCTCAGTATTCAAATCCTTGAAATTAGCATAACAGGAACATACCTACCTATAATCATCCGCCATTCACTAGAAGACCAAACCAAACAACGAAATTCCACTCACTGTCTCTATTATATTTCTTCTAAGATTGGATGAATTCAGGATTAAAACAGGTCTACCTAGTTGTTTTTGAACTGAAATTCCTAGAGATAAGTTTCTCCCGCGTGTAGTTCAAAATTCTCCGAGTTTGGATAGGTCTTGGATAGACAAACTCGTGCGAGGAGCGAAATTCCAAGTGGTTTTTCGATTCCTGAATTTGGGGTGACGAAAGCTTACACCATTAGGCTATTTACCAGGCACGTTCTGATGAAATCGTATAACTAAGTATTGAATCCAAGCAGATCTGTTCTGGCTATTCTGCTTCCAAAAGAAAACTGTCACCGAGATAGTTCTTCGAATTACGGGAGCAGACACCATTAATGCTCATACCGAAAAACGAATGTGGAAAAATACAATGGGGAACTCCACAAGACAAGGGTAGACACACGTATCGCGTAGGAGAAGAACATGATAATAGAACTGGTGATAAGGGTTGCAACCCCTTCGAGCGAATGGGGAAAAAAATCAGTTGTGGGATTGGGTTTCTCCACTCAAGAGGAAGGGAATGGGGAAACATCTTATGCGAGGCTTGAATTTCCCGACACGTATTCAATTTGCATGAGCTTTTCTTGTTATCATGGGCGAACGGATATTATTTGTGTTGAAGATATCACAAGCTAGCTCACATCCTTTATACCTTTTGTGAATCGGATCATAGGCGCCTGTTGTCATTCCTCCAATTCCCTGATGAGAGTAACCCCAGTGAAATTTTGTTCTTTTGGAAATATCTCGCAAATTGTTCGACTCGCGAGAAAAAAGTCTTTAACAAGCTGCCGATTCGAGCGTATGGGTCCAATATTGTACTGAATAATGCTTGATTGTTCGTATCATTATGAGCTTTGGTGTCACATTTTTAGTTCAGAAATTGCGGTTATTTGCTTAGGGTAAGTTCTTCGGATCTGATATCTATTCCAGATGATTTTGCGTTGAAAATGCTGCAAATTCTTTCACTGGGGTTTATTATTCAATTTTATTCATTTGGCTTCCATTCATAATTTTAATTTCTACTAACCTTTGGAGGGTGCGTGTTTGACAGGTATTATTATTGAAT
Organism: Creontiades dilutus; assembly: GCA_031894815.1. Classification (NCBI taxonomy): domain Eukaryota; kingdom Metazoa; phylum Arthropoda; class Insecta; order Hemiptera; family Miridae; genus Creontiades; species Creontiades dilutus. Next base: position 523,598 of record JAVIWC010004997.1, on the reverse strand, counting down.
TTCAGGAGGCACACAAGTATGATCAACTGATCAATCCAAATAGATATTTTGGTTGAAAACCGATTTACGTGCTCTATGCGTATCTTCTGATACTCAATAACCGCTCTAGAAACACGCACACTCCAAAGCTTTCAATCGGTTTCAAATTTTACGGTTTTTGAATTTGGTTTTTTCATGGTTTTATGATTTTATGGCACTTGTGACACGAACATACAGGGTTTTGTTTTGTCAATTCTCATTTAATAATTTTAAGTTTTTAATAAATTCTATCTTAAATTCTCTAATAGTGCTTGTCAATGCAGTAAACGACTATAAACAATTTGAAATCCTAGTCCAGTCAGTTTTGGTTTATTATTCAATGATAAACCATTGTAATTGCTCTTGAAAAAAAAAAAAATTCAAACAGCCCTGGAAATTTCATGGTTTACGTTTCAAAGGGTGTAGAATCCGAATCTGCAATAAAAATTGTTCCGTCCGTCCGCCGTAAGCCGTACGCACGATTTCTCCCAAACGGCAGAAGCAAAAAAGCTGAAATTTTCAGGAAAAATCCATTTTGGTCCGACGCCGCCCCAATTCTTGAGCCAGCTCTCTCACTTAATTTAAAGTGCCCTCTAAGGGTTGCCAAAGTTTTGTAAAATCCCTAAAAACCTCAAAAAAAAAAATCATGGCGGCCTAAATTTGTACTCTTTTTGAAGAACACTCCACGAGGAATCGAATGAGCCCCTCCCCAGGTCCGTAGGTCAAACCATTCCCGATCTATGGCCCGATTTATGGTGGCAATATGCGCGTTATTTTGGTTTATTATTGTTTTTGTGTTGAGTGAAAGAATTTGCAGCGTTTTTTGTCGGTCAATCACGCACTGTAGATGCTTTGTAATGTAGTTCAATTAAGCCCACAAAAAATGTTATATTTTAAATATGTTCGATTAGATAAGCAGATATAGAGGTGATTGCTGTTTGTATCTGTTCAAAATTATCCACCGCCGGTGTATAGGTATATTGTATTCCTCTGCGTGTCACCATATGTCCCTAGCAGGACAACATTAATCGCCTCATTGCCCTTCAAGGTCCATTTAACTTGCGTTTAAAAATCATCTCCAACGTCAACCCGTGAGGTCAATTTCATTGTTCGCTTCGTGCTCGGGTTCTGTCAACTCGCTCAAGCGTTAAACTGGTCATGTTAACCAGTTGATTACTGTACGCCCACAGCCTGACAGCTGAGATGAGTGGAATCAGAGGCGGAAAATTAGTTTGGGTGCCCCCACAAAATTCACTCACAACTCCCCAATATGGAGGTCATTGCGGCTAAATGATTGCATGCTAATTTAAACGTATATTTCCACTCCAGCAAGAGCTGTCTGTTTCAAATGACTCATGTAATCCATATGCGGTATTAAGGGAGTCATAGACCATTATTTATGACGCTCACGCTTACAAGACATAAGATCTCCAAATACAAAAAAAGAGTAGCTAAAGCTGAAAGACCCATGATTTGTTAATTGAACCATAACATTAACATAATAAGACTGAAGGGAATGGGGGGGTGACATACGATGGGAAATTGAATACCACAGTATTAGTAGTTTTGTACTGCCCATGTCTTGGCAGGCTTCATAAAAAATAAACTCACAGGTACTATTCATCGTAGCAAGCTAGACACTGACCAACTATTCTGCAGGTTTCATACTGAACAACCATCTATACAAACCATACCAAGCCATCGCCTTGGCAAACTTAATACTGGACACCACTTGGCAGTCTTTACAGCAAAAAGCCTCTAGCCAGTCTGCACAAGAATAAAATCTTGGCAGGGTCATAGGTATTCTGCACACCGTCTTAGACGTCTTTATGGTCTAAAGCTTCGTGGCAGGCATCACACAGCCCTAAAGGTGGATTTTACGGCTAACCCTTTTGGCATGTGTTACCGCCCTCCATACTGCTCAATTCCACGGCAGGCTTCGTATTAAACTACCGCGAGTGTTACTGCACACCATCTTCGCTGTCTTCATATTACAAAACCTCCCACCAGGCTTCACATTATACCCCCTAAGCAGGATTTTATCGTCTATCCTCTTGGCAAGAGTTCCTCTCCCCCTGCCACAGTATTCCAGATATCGCTCATTTCCAAAGCAAGTTTCATGCTAACTACCACCTTTACAAACTGCATGCTGCACGATTTTTGGCTCATCTTGTGCTGTCCACTACCTGTGTGGTTGTCTTTACGGCCAGAAGCTTCTTGATAGGCATCATTCAGCTCTCTGGGTGGATTTTATTGCTCACCTTTTTGGCAATAGTTACTACCCTCCATACTCCTTGGCAGGCTTCATACTGAACTACCGCGAGTGATACTGCACACCATCTTGGTTTTCTTTATAGAGAAAAACCTCACTATACCCACTAAGCAGGATTTTACTGCCCACCGTCTCAGCAGGGGCTACCCCCTCCCTTGCCATGGCATCCCAAAGACTGCTCAACTCCTCTTCAACGATCATACCGACTTCCCCCTTGACAAACTGCATACTGTACAACTTTTTGGCTGACCTTATGCTGTCCATAATCTGCATGGATGTAAAGCATTATGCAGTCGACTCACAGAACTAAGTCCTATTTAAATCAAATGAAAAAAATGTCATTTTCATAAGAAAGTGTTTGCAATAACAATTTTCCAACTTGTAAACTCTACGATTTAACGTTGCCTTAGGGTAGATTGACAGTGGTGCTTAGAATTCAGGTCCATATCTAGACTAAGTCCGATTTCTGGAAGGTACCACTTAGTTCGAAATAATATCCTATACATTGTAGCGAATGGATTGAAATATTTGGGAAATATTGATGGCATAAGCTTAGTCGAATATCAACCTGCCTGCTCTCCAACAGGGTCGCATCAGTTCTGTTCTTACTCGACCCGAGGCGCTCTGCCCAGGAATTCGCCCTTCCTTTTCTCCAACAGTAAAACCCGATTTATGTGACAAGCTCAGCCTCTACCCTCTTATGCTCTCGCTGTAAAGAGCCATCCGGTCCCCAGATGGGCTCGTTCGTTGGGCACGAGAGCGGTAGAACAATGGACGACTCTCGAAAAACCTCCTTGCATAGGTGCCCTCGAACCTACACTACCTGCCTTAATCCACTTGTCGATAAATTAATATATATAAACCAAACGTGCTTCCCCTCGACCGCATATGTTTCTCTGGGGAAAGGAAAAAAGGTTAGGGGTTTGAAATTGAACCGGTATATAAAACCAGCCAAGTCTTTCGCACAAACGCTTTTTCCTAAACTCGTACGTCCACTATTTTAAAAGTTACACCCGAAGGTTGAATAGAACATTATTCATTCGATTCAACATTAAAGTAATAAATCCCACCGGTCACAACAACAGTGAATGGTTTCAGATAAAACCGCCAGCATTTTAATCAAGACAGAAAATGATTATTATTAGGATGATTGTTTGAATATTCACAGAAACTTCATAGCAAATGCAACAATGCATGCTTTGTATGCAGTAATGCAGTCACCAATACCATTCACCCATCAGAGTGCAAATTGGAATTTTGTATAGCTTTTAACAAAAAAAAAGCAAACGCAAATGAAGAAATGAGAATTTCACATCGCCATTACCTACATTACGAAACTGAAAAATAATTGATTCATTGAATTTCAACTACTCAATACAGTGATATACAATTGTATCCATACTGTTGTATTAGAGTTTCAAGTAGGGTGGTTGGGGTTAAAGACTCGCATTTTTATGTTGTGAACAGAATTTTTTAGTTGAGAAAAGTGATCTTTTCTAAGGAAAGTAATGATAATAAAGAAGCTAAAAGCTGTAATAATTTCTGAGCTTTGATATTGGATCCAGAGGCCTGAGTGTTGGTTTAACATCCATGATATAGGAGGCCAGATTGAACCAATTCGGTATTTGGGCATTCAAGTTTTTGTTAGAAAAAGCTTCCGGCTGTGTCCAAGAAGTGTGGCAAAAAATCAGGTTTTTGTAGCGAAGTATTTTCTAGGACCACGAAATATTAGTTTATATAAATTACAAATGAGTTTTAGTGTTCCACGGGAACGAGTCGAGAATAATCAACGTTTCAAATTTCAAATGGTAGTTATGGTAATCGACGCCAGAGTCGAACGTAGGAATAGTCGGCGTCCATGGTTGGCTAAGCTGCACTGGATTCAACGGCCAATGGCCAATTTCATAACTTTTCCCAAACATTATCTCTCTTTTTTTATGCGAATTGTAGCCTGTAGCGCTAAAAGATGCGCCCAAATCTATGCTTTCCAGCGATATAACCAAATTTGAAATTCCGTGTAGTTTTCCGGGAGAAAATGGCTTTTCAAGTAAGAAGAACGTGGGTTTTCACTGGATACTCCGGTTTTTCATCATGCTTTGATTCGTCTTATAAAAAGTATTAAATCATTAATGAAGCATTGTAATAAATTGTACATTTCTACTGTAGATACTGTTCAAAATTCCCACCATTCAATCTATGACCCCCTTCCATCAATGAGCGACTCAGATTTGTACACAAAGAAGTCACAGTCCGCCGGACTGTTTCAAAAAAACCTCTGTACTTACCATTGCTTTTGTTCCAAATATAGATGAACCGAAACCCGCATTGTGGTTAACAGACAGATACACGACACAGCATTCACCTAAACATCGTACTTTAGGTACCTGAGGAAATACGCTTTTATTGGGAACCCGCCTGTTAGGGAATCGCTGTTGATATTCCCTCAAAGCTTCACGGGCATTTAAATTTGTGTACCCATACACAAGCATTCCACGTTGGTGAATGTCACAGGCATTGTACTGATGCGAACAACGAAAAGCAACTAATTATCACAGAGGATTTTGTGGAACAGCCCGGCGGACTCCTTCGTGTACAAATCTGCGTCGCTCATTGACAGAAGGGGGTCATAGATTGAATGTTGGGCATTTTGAACAGTATCTACAGTGATTCGTCTGGTAAAAAAAAAAAAAAAAATCGAACTCGGATCTTTAAAAAAATTATTAACGAAGCTTTGTAATAAATTGTACATTGTTACTGTAGATACTGTTCAAAATGTCCACCAATGTGCTCACGTCATGAGATGGCACCTCCGCCGAACGATGTCGACTGCTCGCTCCAGCTCCCTGGTGTTTAGTCTGTAGTGGAATCAAATTTGAAATCGCACGCAAAATATGGGAGGTATGGCCGTTTGAATGCAGTAACGTAAAAAAACCGGGGAAAATCTTAAATTTGAAAAAAACCGCATTTTCAAGGGTGTAAACAAAAATTGCTAAGAGTCATTTTCGATCAGAAATTTTCCGTAGAATCTCCTCCTGGCCTGTGACCGTCACGGAATGTAACACCCTGTAGACGAACTCACTTTAAATATACATGATGGTTCGAATATGAAAATTAAATCATTAATAATAAACTTATCAATTGGGACGACCGGAGGCATGACAAAACTAGAGAGGAGTATAACCATAGTATAGTAGTGTATAATATGGAGTCTGACAACATAGAAACAGATATCAACACAAACCATAGCGTTTATAATTGCCTTGACAGTAAACGGGCATTTCAACTGTCAAGACAAGAAATTGCGTCTTCGAACGTTTGCTATGGTAATCTACGGGCTTTAGAAGAGGAGCCTAGGGGTTTTAGAAATCCGTAGACAGGGGTGCCACTATGGCTTAAGACGTCGTGAGCCACATGCGCGAATTCAAACCCTCGTATTTCTCAATTCCCTGAAGGATAATTTATCCGCAAAATTATAATATCAATAGTAAATAAACTTTTTTTATAGCTCACACAAGCAATTAAGGGTATTTCCCTCTACGTGGTTACGGGGATGTACACTTGAAAAAACATGTCAGTTAACTACTGAAACAACCTATATTAGACAAATTAACAGGGTTCTGTTATAATGGGGTTTGTCAACTTTGGACATAGAAAATAGTTAATGACAGTTATTCTAGGAACACAGAGTCCGGTAACTCTCTTGGCAGTCTCATGCGTCTCCCTAAAACGAAACCAACTTTCAAGATGTAGATGTACGTGGGCAAAGCTACGGACTAACACTACAGGAATTTGCCAGTTGTATGGTGCATGGGTTCTAACCATCTTCATACTTTCAAAATGGAGATACTTCAACAATGTAAACAACTGATAACGGGGGATTTGGTACAGGAATGTGATGCGAAACTATGAAGCTCCTTCCTCAAAGCTTTAATTTGAAAATAACGCCGACCATCCTCGAAATATTCAACCCAGAACACGGCGAAATATTAGATGAAAACATGAAGAAATAAACTCGACGCATTTCCTCCGGCCTCATCGACGAAACCCTCGCGAGTTTTGGAGAGCAAATGTGTTTTATCAAGACGAACCCCAAGAAGCCCTTGTGGGTTCTATACATGGTTATTTTCCTATCACTAACCCAACCACAGAAAGGCAATAAAATATGATTTTGAATGAAATCTGACGCTCAAAATAGGTGCAACCTATTGCCTCTTGCACATTTGCGTGGGGGTATGAAATTTTTCCACTCAACAATAGCGAGAAGTTTCCTTTTATAAGGTAGCCGAGACTAAGCGCGTGGGAAGCACAATCGCCCGCGCCTATATGTATTCGTACCTACAATTATTATCGTGGTGGGATTTTAACTCGATACGACCGAAACTGCGTGGGAAGGAAACAGCGTGGGCGACTAATGACACCGGTAGGGTGTTGACTTTTCACTTCACAGGGAAAATGAGATGCTTCATTTAATTATTAAGAAAAGAGGGTTGCTTTATTGTTCATCATTATCAACTTGTTTTAATAGGTTTTAAATATACTGGTTCCAGGTATACCAAGAATCAAATTGTGTGTTTCAACGCACTGCCATTAACTATGTTTTCAACAGTATTTCTTATAACCATTTGCCACACAAAAATGAGCACACTGACATAATTATAGGTCTCTACAGTTTCGTAATAATAGGAAATCTTGAAATAATCTATCAAAACATTCAATCTAATTCAGGTAAGAAAATTTAATTGAAAGATGAGGACGTTAAGTCGCCTCAGTTCCTGGTCATTCGGTAGAATTGAAGTGTGCCAAGGGAGGAGGAGAAGAAACGAAATGCTTGCCAAGAGTGTGTTCTGGATGGAACCAGCCAGAGATTGAGCAGCATAAAACAAGCTATGAGAATGACCGGTTTTATATAAACCTAGAAGATGGGCAGTGTAAAGCCAGCCGAGTGAGTGTGAAGTATGAATGGTGCTTTGGGGTTGACACAAGGATACAAAAAAGGTGAACATAAAGGTTTTTCAAGAGGATTATCAGATTGATGTCTACCAGTGGATTGCGCAATATAAAGACTGCGAAGAAGGTGGGCAGTAAGGATGATGCCAGAGGAGACGAGGTGGCAAAACAAAGAACGGGCTGGACGGCAAAGAGGCAGCCATGAAGATGAGTAGTGTGAAACCCGGCAAAAAACACGGTGGGGAACAGAAATATTTATTTAACGAGTATCCAATGAAGTGGGCACCATGCAATGGGGGTGAGGAGTCCAGAGCCTGACGAGACAGTGCGCAGTATGGATGCCCGAAACAGATGGCAACTTGGAGACAGCATAGCAGCAGTCATGGAGGAGAGCGGTCAAAAGGGTACTTCAACGTGAAGCCTGCCTACAGGGTGGGCAATTTGGGACCTGCCATGTAACATGGTAGCAGTATCAACTACAAGTAGGTAGGCAGTATGTTGCCTAATAATTAAGGATGAAGACTGAAAGGAGCTGGGCAGAACAGGACAAATTGACACTGTAGGAAATTCATAGAACCAAAAAATAGGCTGAAGGCTGGACTTAATAATGGTGAACAGTTACGATTTCAAGGTTTTGAGGACGACGATATTGATTGACACTGAAGGTACGGAACTGATCTAACTAAAATGCGCTCTTCTACACTCGTGGACTTCAATAAGTCTTTAACATTTGTTTTAATCTTCTAAAAATCGTCCCATACATGTTGTTTCTGCTTCGAAATTTGTAAGTACTCACATGTGTTTTAGAAATCACTTCAGAATGCTTCATTATGGCTTTTCTTTCTTTGAAGAAAATTTGAAAAAGTTTTCACTTTCAATCTATTGAAACAGTGTTCTTTTTACCATAGCAAAATGTAGTGGGAACAGAAAACTTAATTTGCTCACATGGCCATGCTGCACGACTGGAAGCGTTTGCGACCTAGACGTGGGTCATGTTTCTATAGAATGAGAACATCTGATTTTAATTCAGCAGGTTGTTGAGTTAATACAAACAAATGCCACGACAGAAAAACTAAGTTGGAGATCTACTGCTTCCTCATTTAATTTTGAGTTGAAGTTGTCCCAGGAACTTAGCTTCATTCCGCTCTCTTCTTGAAACTCCGCTGCACCCTCCACAATGGTCATCAGTATTGTCAGGAACAAGTTGAGCCGGTTGTCTGGAGTTATGTGCTTCTACTGTCTCAACGATTCTTATAATTTTCCTCTACCAACTTCCCGAAGCAATCAAAACTCCTCGAGACCAAACAACGAAACTTTCCCGAAGAGAGCGGTGATAAAAATAAAAATAGAGGATTCCGAGGAAGGTTAAAAACGTGAGGAGAAGAAAGTTATGATCTCCTAACTTGAATAATTAGGTATGTTCAATTATGCCACTTAGCCGCGCTCCGTTTTAGATTGAGCCGTCAAACTCCATAATTGAAGTAGCGAGTCTTCCTCATGTGAGGTTCAGGGTAATAGGATTTGAACTTTCTCAGCTTTCTGGAGTTGATCCAAATTCTTATCAATGAATCTCGTTCGGGAAACTATCTAAACCCGATATTTTTGTATCGATACTGGGCCCTCCGATAATATCGAGTATCGATACTTCAATTCCGATATTTCGGCAAATTTTTTCTCACTATCTTAAAAAAAATTGATTTTAAGATTGGGTTGATTTTCTTACTTGTCAAAAAACGCACCAACCAATCTTTGGACACTTGTAGTGGAATCTGGAATTTGAAAGAATAGTTGCTTCAATACTAGAAGGAAAATAGGAGAAGAAGAATTAGGAAGGCAGCAGTAGGAGGCTATATTACTGGTATAGTACCCACTGTTACTGTTACTTCACCTCTCACATGTTCAAAAAATCAAAACAAAGATTATCTTCCGTTCTCTTTAAGTAGATACGATTAGGTTTTTTGCTGTTTAATTTTGAAAAATTGATTTTGAAATCGATACTCGATATTTATAAATATTGATATTTTGCTTGGCCGATATTTGGAGTATCCATGCCTACCTTCCGATACAGTATCGGTCCAAAATATCGATACTTGTTCAACGATACCCATCCCTACGCAGCATCGACCGAATGCAAAACATTAATAGCCGACTCACCTGTTATCATACCGCCGAACATTATCCTTCCATTCAACTTCACATCCAATCGTCTCTAATATTCCTTTAAAGAAGATCATCTTTACTGCCCACCTTCTTCGCAGTCTTTATATTGCGCAATCGATTGGCAGGCTTCAATCTGATGATCCTCTTGAAAGTCCTTTATGCTCACCTTTTTGGTATCCTTGTGTCAACCCCAAAACCACCATTCATACTTCACACTCTCTCGGCTGGCTTTATACTGCCCATCTTCTGGGTTTATATAAAACCGGTCACCCTCATAGCTTGTTTTATGCTGCACAATCTCTGGCTGGTTCCATCCAGAACACACTCTTGGCAGGCATTTCGTTTCTACTCCTTCCTTGGCACACTTCAATTCTACCGAAATGACCAGGAACTGAGGCGACTTAACCCCTAACGTCCTCATCTTTCAATTGAATCTTCGTAACTAAATTAGATTGAATGATTTGATGGATTATTTAAATGATTCCCTATCATTGCGAAACTGTAGAGAGCTATAATTATGTCAGTGTGCCCATTTTTTTGTGGCAAATGGTTCTAAGAAAGACTGTTGAAAACATAGTTAATGGCAGTGCGTTGAAACACACAATTTGATTCTTGGTATAGCTGATTCGATTATACGCAAAACGCACTCAGTGAATTTCGTTAGTTTAGCAGGTTGTTTGGGGAGAATAGCCATTCAAGTCCGTCACAAAACAGTCCTCAAAATCCGTGGGATCCAATAATCAACTACTGGAGTTTTAGAACATGAATTCGTTGAATATCGATCTGCCCCCTTTGACTGCAATTCGGATGTTGACTTTCGAAGACGTGACCGCAACTGTTACATCTCACTAATGGCCTGCCACCTCGCGACCGCAACTCGGACACAGCCCAATCATGTTAGCCTTTGATTTAACAAAACATTAATAATTAGCATCGCCTAATTAACTACTTTGACGGGAGAACACCGTTCACCGCCCTTCTACTGATTCCGCCGTCGCTTCCCTAGCAACCCATCGCTGTATCTATTTTTCAGAATGTTGAGGGAAGTTATCCACTTAGCGAGTACTAAGGTTTCCACTTTAGAGTGCTCCTGTCGTTTGCCCAACCCATTAGCCAAACCCTCTCCCTCGCTTGCCGGCAAAAGGAAATGAATTAATCCGCCAACTTCCCTTCATTTTTCGCATCGTCGGAATTATTAAATACCTGCACATAAATATCTGAACGATAAAACATATAATATTCAACGACTATACAAGTTTACATACAATAAGAACACAATCTGTTCAGATAGTTATATTAGCTCAGTAAAAATAACCAATAAATGACAAATAAAAATGATAAATTCACAAATAATGGCATAATTTATTGGCATTTTTCGCCTATGAGTAATACATGCCATGTTGAACGATTTTTTTATTCAACAACTCCGACGTAGACGTATCCCACTAAGGCACGTTTGGTTCCAGCAAGATGGAGCGACTTGCCATACGTCAAATGCCACGATGGCCTTCCCTCGCCATAAATTCAACGGTCGCCTCATTTCTCGGCGCGGTGACGTTCCCTGCCCCCCCGGTCCCCTGACCTATCCCCCTGTGATTTTTTTTTTGTGGGGATACCTGAAGGAAAGAATCTACAGAGATAAGCCGAGGACCCTGAACGATTTGAAGGAGGCTATCACCAGGGAAATCAGCCGCATCCCACGGGAAATAGATAGATAGATAAATTTTTTATTCGTATAAGTCACTACATGACCGTTACAATGAGTGCGCTTACGAGCCACTCGACAAATTTAAGGTATAACAGAGTTTAATTATGAGAAAAAGCAAATCTAAAAATAAAATAATTATAACTGGAAATAGATAAATTAAAGTTTTCTCATGCAATAATACATATGTTCATTGGTCGATTACATTGTTATTGTTATATGCTAAATTTATTGTTATGCAGGAGCATAACTTGAGAAAATAAAAGGCATGTTCAACTATTGAACATTGTTATTATTTAACAAAAACAACATTGACGCACAGTCCAAACGTATAATGTCCAGAAAAAACAGTCCTGCCGTGATGGGAGACGACGGCAGCGCAGACATAGGATATTCCAAAAATATTGATGTGTTCTGGATTTCCGTCAATAAGAAGAAACTTATAGCTAATCATCTACACATCAAATGGTCCGAACAATCCAAAAAACATCAAAACATTGGTCAAGAACTCCTCGGTCTATGCGCGTAACAAGTGATGTGTCACTTGTGCTGTGTGTGTGTGTGTGTGTGGTGATATTGATCTGTAGTCATGAAATTATACAGTGGACAGATACACCCCAAAAAATCCCTGAAAATTTCATCAAAATCGGACTATAACTTCGTGTAGTTTTGCCCGTAACAAGGATCTTTTGTAGACAGACACTTGTAAAATTGTTCATGAAAAATGCGAGTGGAATTTTTGATTTTGGAGACAAAAGTTTCACATTCCGAAAGTGAACAATCTTCCGCAATTGCCAATGTCTAAAATTATTCTATCTTGAGAAACTACCGAGTTATGATTTTTTTAAATCCGTCCTATTCGCTGGCGGATCCTGTACAGAGTTTTGGGTATGATCATGAGCTAGTAGAATCCCTAATCAGCTTTTGCAGCTCAGAGACAATTTCTTTCCGGTTCACTAAAGATATTCACTACTTTTATTCGACTGAGTCCCATTGTTTGCATTTAATCAGAGAGACCCAATTACTCCAATACTGAGGAAAAGTTGTGCACTAGCCGATCACAATGGTCGTTAAAAAATCCTTCATTTAGTTGAGATTACATCGTAACGAAATTTGTAAGTTTGCCAATTGATGAGGTCACTATAAATGTTATTCTATTCAAATCTCTCAATGATCTTGATTTTCCCCATCCTGTTCAATACTCCAATCAAACAGAACACATAAATGGAAACACCTGTTATAATTCATTGAACAAATATTATTTCAGGAACTTCAGCAGATCAGTAGATAATTTAAGTAGTGTCCACCTGATCAGATGCTATTGATTCACTGTTTCTAGTCACCGAAAGACTCGATAAATGCATTCAAAATCTGATGGGCACCAATGCTCGACGTACATTAATCAATTCACTCTTCAAAAATATGAACATTGATACCATGACGTGAACAGTTACAAAAAAAAAAAAGGAGTTTGTAAAAAATTATTCTATCTTGAGAAACCACCGAGTTATGATTTTTTTAAATCCGTCCTACTTCGTTGGCGGACCCGGTACTAGAGTTTTGGGTAATGATCATGAGCTACCCTACAATTGGGCCTAATCAGCTGTGTGAGCTCAGAGACATATTCTTTCGGAGATATTCACTTAAGACATTTCCTATTCGGGGCTGCCTTTTGATGCTTCCGAGTCTAACAAGGTAGCGTTAGCATTATTTTCACTTTCGAAATGTGAAAACTTCGTTCAATTTCCCTGAAAATTTCATCGAAATCAGTCATGAACTCCCGGAGTTATGCGTGTAACAAGGATTTCACGTTTGCGCATGCGCAGAGGCTACTATTGATCCGGGGGTCATGAAACTTATAGGGGATCATCTACACATCAAACCGGACAATCCCTGAAATTTTCATCGAAATCGGTCAAGAACTTCTGAAGTTATGCTTGTGGCAAGGATTTCACGTTTGCGCATGCGCAGAGGCTACTATTGATCCGGGGGTCACGAAACTCATAGGCGACCATCTACACATCAAACCGAACAATCCCTGAAAATTTCATCGAAATTGGTCAAGAACTCCCGGAGTTATGCGCGTAACAAGGATTTGAGGACAGACAGACACGGAACCAAAATTGTTCAGAAAGGTCTAAAACGCAAAATGCGAGTGGAATTTTTGATTTTGGAGACAAAAAAATTTTCACATTCCGAAAGTGAAAATAATGCTAACGCTACCTTGGTAGACTCGGAAGCAAAAAGGCAGCCCCCGAATAAAATGTCTTAAGTGAACTGACGAAAACTTTTGAAATGCCAGTTACAGCTAGACGAACCAACTTATTGATAAGGAGTACAACAATCAAGAACTATTGAGGGGAGTGATAATTAGTCAAGAAAAATACATCAATAAATCGTTGGAAAAATAACAAACAACCAAAACACTCATGAATACTACAGTCAAGATCGAAAACCCCACAGAAGGGTTCTGCCTAATGTACCTATCAAAACCGATATGGTTCACTAATTTATCTGGCAATAGCAACGAATCCAGCATAATGCTTGCAGTTAGCCACTTATCTTAATCCAACTTGTGTTTCCGCAGTGAACATTGGACAAACGAGTTTCAAGATACCAAACGTTATGTGCTGCAATTCCAGATAACTAGAAATTTTGAAATACCTGGGTATTCTAATGAATCGGAGAAGCTGCGTTGATGGTCGCTCCTATGCAGGATACTGTTCCGAAATTGGAAGAACTTGTTGGGAATGCCAAAAGAAGCGCACAGTAGCTCAATCTACAGTGGACAGTGGGTATTTGAAATTGAGCAAACCTGCTGAGGAAGCCATCCACCTAAAGCCGTAGAAGCATACCTCAACTATGTTTTTCAGTACAAATGGACAATCAAGATGCTGTGGGATGGGTTAATAGTCAGATGGATTTTTTCAAATGGGGAGCGCACGAATAATCGTGCAGGAACTTGAATGGTCTAATTCAATGCATATTACTATTTTCTATCTAAATCACTCTGAAAAACTACCCTAACACATCAACATTTTATCAGAATTCGATTTTTTATTATTTCTACCCTTAATTATTATCCTTCAGGGTTGATTGATTAAGATAACAAAATTATTGGTATATCTGGACGACTTTTTAGCCAAATTTCGTAAATTTTGGTCCAGTAGTTTTAGAGAAAAGATGAGCGATGGGTTGGCTGAAAGCAAATTCAACACATTGCCATGTTGTTTGTGTATTGCCATCAAAAATGTAATGCGTGAATTGAGGATGACCCACAACCATATGACATATCCGTGTCAAAAGACAGAATGATGACATTTTCATGGAGTGGTGGTATGAAGATTGATGGGAAGGGTGATATGGGAGTGCCTCCTGAGAATATACTGACTCCCTCAAGCTGAGTGTAACATCGAAACCGGATGATGGTTATGGAAATAGGGCTCGTAAACTAGGAGAGTATTGTTAAATAATGTATGTACGTCTCGAGTAGGGGAAACCGAGCCGCTCGGTTGAGCTATAATTTTCGCCGTTAATTTACGTCAACTTGTCAAGATATGACAATGGACATGTATCACTTAAGATATCAAGGAAATGTGAAGGGGACCGCGAATATTGTGATATTCACCTATTTTGGTTTATTATTCAGTAATAAACCATTGTAATCGCTCTGGAAAAAAAAATTCTAACCCCCCTGAAAATTTCATGGTGTTACGTTTCAAAGGGTGTAGAATCCAAATCTGCAATAACAATTTTTCCGTCCGTCCGCCGTGCGCACGGTATCTCCGAAACGGCTGGAGCAAACGATCTGAAATTTTCAGGAAAAATCCATCTTGGTCCGACGACGCCCCAATTCTTGAGCCAGCTCTCTCACTCAATTTAAAGTGCGGCCTAAATATGGACTTTTTTTAAGAACTTTCCATGGGGAAAGCCCCTCCCCAGGTGTGTAGCTTAAACCATTCCCGATGTATGGCATGATCTTATGCTCCCAACTCAGTCCCCAAGTGCCCTTTAAGGGCTGTCGAAGTTTTGTAAAATCCCTGAAAATCTCAGAACAAGTCGAATCGGCCTATATATTTACCTATTTGAAGAACATACCATGAGGAATCGAATGAGCCCTTCCCCACGTCCTTAGGTCAAACCATTCCCGATGTATGGCCCGATTTATGGTGCCAACATTTGCGTTTTTTCGTTTATTATTGTTTGTTTGTAACCTAGTGATGCCGATAGCGTCGAGTTGTAGTGAATGTCGTTACTGGAGTGATAGCCAATGTGGATACTTGTAGTTTATAGCCGATACACGGGTTGAAGCATTCTGATATGTATGAAACGCTGATAATATATAGGTAAATATTATTACTTGGGATTATTATTCAATATTATTACTGGGGTAAATAAGTATTCTTTCACTCAGGTTTATTATTCAATTGGCTTGCGTTCATGATTTGAATCTGTACTAAGCTTCGGAGTGTGCGTGTTTCACAGGTGATAGAGCGATTATTGAATTTCAGGAGATATGCATAGAGCACGTAAATCTGTTCTCAACCAAAGTACCTATTTGGATTGATCAGTTGATCATATTTGTGTGCCTCCTGAAATTCAATAATCTCTCTATCACCTGTGAAACACGCACACTGCAAACTTTTTCAGTGGGGTTTATTATTCAATTTTATTCATTTGAGTTGCATTCATGATTTGAATTTCTACTAAGCTTTGGAGTGTGCGTGTTTTACAGGTGATAGAGCGATTATTGAATTTCAGGAGATATGCATAGATTACGTAAATCGGTTCTCAACAA
Organism: Creontiades dilutus; assembly: GCA_031894815.1. NCBI lineage: Eukaryota > Metazoa > Arthropoda > Insecta > Hemiptera > Miridae > Creontiades > Creontiades dilutus. The sequence continues at coordinate 507,698 of JAVIWC010004997.1, read as the reverse complement.
AAACACCTATTTGGATTGATCAGTTTATGATATTTGTGTGCCTCCTCTACATCAGTCTACCTTTGGCTACATCGTTTAAATTTGGGTTTGGGGAAGTTTTAACGCAATACGAGCGCTAAAGGACTTGATAAATTATGGATGTTTTTATTGTGGGGGGGGGGGGATTGAGGTTCGATAAAAAAACGCTGCAAATTCTTTCACTGGGGTTTATTATTCAGGAGATATGCATGGAGGATAGGGAGGCACACAAATATGATCAACTGATCAATCCAAATAGGTATTTTGCTTGAGAACAGATTTACGTGCTCCATGCATATCTCTGAAATTCAATAACCGCTCTATCCTGTGAAACGCGCACACTCCAAAGCTTAGTAGAAATTCAAATTATGAACGCAAGCCAATTGAATAATAAACCCCAGTGAAAGAATTTGCAGCGTTTTTGAGGTAGGTAAGAATGCATTGTAGCAACTAGTAGAACAGGGGTGTTAGTAAAACCAGTCCATTATTGATAGGAGAGTATCCTGCCTTTATCACATCTTACATCTTACGTTGTATTTACACTGCGAACCGATGCTATGCTATGCAGTGAATTTCACCCATTCAATTGTTTAAATTCATGTTCCGTTGTTCTGTTCTGTTATTATAATTCACTCGAGTATTCACAATGGATTTTTGAGAAATTTATTTGTGCCGCACAATAAGGTCCAGCATTGTGGGGCAATTGGAGTGCTGCTTCTATATTGCATTTGAAATTCGGGATAGATCAAATGTGGTCCTCATTCTGAAAAATCTCCAAAACCGCTCTTCATCCTCTTACAGATGACGGTATGACTGCTGATGTTCTCTATTTGTAGATTGACTTCATGCACCCACATCTTTCTATTCTACTATTCTACAATGAAAACGAATTAACGGGGTTCATACAAATGACATCTTGAGCGGGGCACCACACACTCGACTGGTCTACTGAATCGTTAGCAATATGAACACATCATCGCATCGCAACGCTTCGAAATTCACGCCTCTCATCGGTTCGCATACCATCTCATCGTGCAGTGTAAAAACAGCCTTAGGGCGCTTACAGACTCGAGCTGCGATAAGAGCGAGGAAAGAGAGCAAAGAGAGTAGAGAGTTGGTCATTTCCGAGTGGAGCAACGCTGCGAGAGTCAGTGCGTTACAAATCCTTCTCGACGATGACTATTTCTTTGCGGAAACCCCGTCATTGAGAATCTGGTACTAACTTCGGCGGCGAAAAGTAGAAGGGATTCAGGTAATTAATCAATCGCGACACGTTCACCGGGAATTTGATCACTTGTACGATGACCTCTGAGAAGATTCCAACAGGTTTTACGAGTATTTTCGGGTGAATATGACGACATTCGACTACTTGCTGGATAAAGTACAGCGCAAATGAGAGGTGGTCAAATTGCATTTCAAACCCAATTTTAAATGTTGAACGTCTTGCTGTTACCTTGAGGTAAGTACCTACACATTTTTTCCAGTGCTGCGTCACCCTGCGTTACCTCACCAATCTGCGTTTCTATATGTGCCGGGCCTTACCTATGCTCCCACTTTCCTATACCATTTCCTCATCATACTGATGGTCTGGCACGACCTTTAAGCGATTTGAATGTTGCTGTACTGTTGGATTCAGGACTTTCGTGTATCGAACACGCGAACCATGTATTTTCCAAAGCTCTGAGCTCTTTCGAATACTTCAAAAACGAACTCGCGACTTCAAAACCACTTGAGATTAGAGTGGTCCATCGTGTTACTACGCTGTTCGAATCTGGACTTATCGCGCGTGTCGTAGAACAAGGACCCATCTCAAAAAACGTAATTTATAAGTTAGCACCGGTATTGGGCAGCTGGAAAGATCCATGTTGACCATCAAAGGTGAAAAAGAGGCTAACTGAATCGTGCTCCACGAGAGAGCGGTCGTGTTTTTATTCCACGTACCGTGAATATATGGTCTTTTGCGAAGGAGCAATGCTTTGCGTGCGATATCTCTAAAATCAGCTTTTCCAAGTTGTTCCCTCATTCCACGTCGTACTCGTCCGGACAACTCACCTATTTTATTACCCTCCCCCGGGCAACGCCGGGTAACCTAGCTACATTTAACCATAAATCTGGATAGAAATTCGTCAGGTAAACCCAGCAATCCTTTCCAGATGCTATTAAACGAATTCCCGTTAATAAAATTTTTGAAGCCGCTTTCTACGAAAATTTACAGAAATAAAAGAACTATAAAAGTATTTTCTGGCCCAAACGAAATGTCAATCTCGGGGGAGCTTAATTACCTTGCGTAATTATAGGAATTTCATGAGAAAAAAATCTGGCAAGCATGCGGCACATATCTGGAATCAAGATTTCTCCTCGATTCTCCCGGTCAAGGCTGCCCATTCGAGTTTCGAATTCAGCTCATTTAAACTGTTTTTTTTTTTCTTGTTTTTTTTTTTTTTTTTTTTTTTTTCAAATTAATTCCAATTGATGGTCAAACGTTGGAATTCAACCGGCTTTTAATTGTCTCATTCATGGCGAATGGGACGACGTGGGCGCCTCTTTCTAGACCTGTTTATGAATAATTTATATTGAAAAAAAGGAAAGCCCACTTTTACACGGCAAAAGGAACTGGATCGTCAGGTTTATATAAATAAAATCTTAATGACGCGCTTGAGTGATTAACAGCGAGGTGCTTTAATTACAGTGGATAGGTACTTTTATGTGAAACCCTGCAAATTTTTACACAAAGATTTATTATTCAGGTATTAGATAACGAGTATGCGTAGATCTCGGGTTTAATGATGATATATTTGCATACCTCCTTTCACCTGAAAAGTGGTGTGTCAGGTTTAAAATAGATAACTAGTATTTTGCTCATCGGCATGATATAATGAAGATGAAACGAGAAAAGTGAAATCAAAACTATCGAGCTAGAGGCTCAACAACGAACAAATGGAGTTTAGCTGAATCTTGAGACCGAATCCTGTACACGTTCCTCACGTTAATTACAACGAAATCACAATGAAAATGGGGATCACGATGGAAAGATCAATAGCTGAGATACAAACGAGCTCGAGGCTCAATTACGAACAGATGACCTGTGACATTTATCTGTTTTGAGGTACCATCAACTCCTGGCAAACGGTCTAGCAAAAAACCGAGATGCAAATGTTGTGATGGATATAGTTAGTTGGCCCTTCCCGATTTTAGAATCCGACGCCTTGGGAGATGAATCAGACGTTTTCAAGCGTCTGGATCATCCTCAGTGTGGCTGAGCATTATGTCCGCATTCAGCTCATTGGAAGGGGCAACTATACCATTCCATACCCCACAATGTACAATAAAAATGAAGCAACGAATGCGAGAAAAGTAGCGAGCACACAAAAATAACAAGATCATGGCACCTGGGATAAGTTTGCAATACGATCAACTCCAGGCTAAGTAGTCCGAACAGGCCGAACAGTCTAGCAAAAAACCGAGATGCAAACATACAATACCTAACAAAGTAACAACGAGGGATTTTAGCAACTCCGCCGAAACCTTCATGTAAATGATTTCTACAAATTAAGTTATTTGACTGATTGATTGATACCTGATTCATTCAACCGATCCTCATATCCTACTAAAATTCCTAGTCTGCATTGCATACATCACTTACCAACAATATGTGTACCCTTGAAATGAGGCTTACTATGTCAAATGAGTTCGGTCTCGACTGAGAACCTTCCCAATTACTAGAAAACGACAACCTACTTCCCTAAATCAGTAACAATCTTAAAAATTTGTTTTTGGCTCGTTTTTGACCAGTTTTGTTCCTATAGCACCTACAAATCTAGTGTAAGGACTATTATGGGCCGTACGGATGTCGGTCATTGGAGGTTTTAAATCATTCACACTTTGAAACGTAAAACGACAAAGTTTGAGGAAAGGGGGATGCATACAAAGGCTTATTATTGAATATAGTGAAACAAAATGAGTAGGGCACAGTGGGTCTCCTGAAATTTAGTCGTGGAATGTTGGCCCCACCCACCTTTAGCGTCATGACAGCCCCCCCCCCCCCCCTAAACTAGCCCCCCATGTAAGTTGATACCCCCTTTACAAAACAAAAATGTAAAGAATACTCGTAAGCACCCCTTATTTTATCTAAAACTAAAAGAAGATTTATGTAGGTATTGAAAACCAAGCCGCGTGCAGGCGCCAAAATCACGGTCAATATTCGAGCAATGTCATAGTCATTTATACATACGACTATGTATTTATTACACATTTTCAGATAGAAAAACAAACCAGATTTAAATTAGTTACTAGGTTCATTATTATTTACGTTTTAGTGATGTAATATAATATATTATTATATTATTATATATAATATAAAAATATTATTTTTAATGTAGTCAAGTTAAACACTGTTTCAATCAACTTCCCCCCCCCCCCCAAGAATTTCAAGGACGCAGTCAGCGTCATGACTCCCCCCGTGGGCTTATTTATATATATATATGTATGCTATATATGTTATATATATGCTTAAATGTATATAGCTTGTACTGTCTTTTTATTTAATCACAATTTTTGCGTGTGAACAGGGTGTTGTTAGATTACATTAGCCGAAGGAAAACGAGAACAGCGGTGGCCTTTACGATGGAAATCGATGGGGCGACCTTGATACACATTTTCCGGGTGACGTCATCGTCGGAAGCAACAGGTTTACCGCCCACCTGTTGCCCTCCCGCGCCTACTCCGTCCCAACCTGAGTTCGTTCCTTCACAATCCTTTGTTGCGGGACTTCAGATGTTAACTCGATCGCTTCTGTTAGCCGGAAATTGTACCTACGGGCTTGGCCAGTTGAATGTTTTCACGAGAAGATTGTTCAATTTGAGATAATTGGACAACCTACCAAGTTAGAATGGTTTAATTGAGAAAAAACCGCATAATGCATCAACCAACCCTACCATATCAAACCCACCATCACTTAAGGGCCTTCATCATTCAATACAATCTTGTTGATTGATTTCCTAAACGTGCCTATCTATGTAGCTACACGGATATTCTACCAACTTCGTAAATAGAATAATAAATATAAATTTTTGTTCCTAGCAACCTAGTTTGTTCCTTTAAAACGTGCAAGGTGTTCTGAATGATTTAGGCTACGATGAATCAGATTTTTAACTTTGATTGCACCTCGTTCCATTAACCACGATGCAGGTTATTAAGAAATAGGTGACTACATGGAAATAAACAACGCAAACATCCAAAAAAACATAATAATCACACCAATATCTAACATGAATAAAACTACCCACTTATACAAAGATTAGACTTGATACCCGGCCAAGTACATAAATATGGTATAAGCTCTCAGACTAATTTCATAATGTGAGGTTTGATCTAGGTGGTTCGATGCATATTCTCCATTAAATATGTATGGTTGATTCACTATTATCCCAGTAACCTATCCGATAACGAAGTAATCAAATATTTGCTGCCCTAGTCAATCATATATTTTTCAAGTTCAACTTCTCTAATTGTAGTTTGGTAGAGAGGAAACGCAGATAATCCCACAACCAAGGTAATGGTAACCCCAAATTCGCTGAATTCCCTGGATGTAGAAAAGACCACAACAGAAATGGTTACGCGAACTATTGCTGTGGGCAGTTTCCTAATGAATGTAGGAATTCACAATTACTAAATCGAGAGCTAATCGCCAATTGAAAAAACCAAGTTGTTGAGTTGATGATTGATTGGTTATTTCTAATGTGCTAATGAAGGGTATTTCATTCGCTAACTGGCCATTATCGATAATGGGAGATCAAACTACTTACCAAAGTAATGATGCTTTATCTAATCTAAATTGAATTTAATCGTTTTAACGAGAAAACATGTTCATGGTTATTTGGTCGTGTAGAGGTAAATGGGATTAACGGAACGTTGCTTCGGAGGATCATTACCGGCAATGTACATAATAACAAGTCCTAACCGAAGATTTCCATTCAGTAACTATGTAGTTATAAGGTCATTATCAGAAGTTCTTATCGGGTGTAGATAATGGGGTAGGTTGCTTCCTGAATGAGGTACCTACAGTGTTTACGAAACCAACTACTTAACGTGTCGAATAGCAATTCAAAAGGGTGTTAATAGCTATTCTTGGGGATTGGAACGAAGGGGAATCAGAGCAGGACATTCGATCGAGGCTCTGAGAGAAACGAATTCGAAAGTGCACCGTGAAGCGGCGAAGGCCAGCTGTAAAATGTGAAAGGTTGTTAGTGAGATCAAGATGTTTTCAACACTTACCTGGAATCAATGTATCCAAAATACGTCGTTCTCTTCAAAACGGCGGAATACAGGAAAAATAAACAGACTAATAGCACTGTATGTAAACAAATAAAACGGTTATCGACCGAAACACCGATAAAAGGTTTACGTGAACGGCGCAGACGCGGCACTCGAAACAGGACTGAGTTGGATCTTGGGCGGCGCGAAGTGTGCAAGTTGAAAGACCTAGTGGGGTTCTCGCGCATGCGCGGTGGGGGGGAGTCGACACAGTTCACCGAACCAACGGAGGGAAAGAAGGAATGCCGAAGGTATCCTCGAGCCCTCAAGACCAGTCAGCAGGATATCGGATCTTCCAGTTTGCAGAGATGCCGATGGCGAATTCAATCTTTTATTACGCACAGAGAAGTAATATTCCGCTATAACAGCCCAACCTATAGACCACGATAACCCTACAATAACCTTCCATATTTTGAGATCAAATCTCAACACTGTGCTTTGACCAACGAAGCAAATTTTTAATGACTTCAAAAAGAAGTAAGTGTTTTATTTCAAATTTAGAGTTGTTCGCACCTATATCCCTCACCTTAATTAATCTTTAATTAACACGCGAAGTATAAGGTGAAATGGTAAACTTTTATGAAATATTTACATAATCAATGGGTAGAACATACAATTATATTCACTGATGGATCACAATTTCAATGAGCGTTGGCTTTCATTGATATTTCCAATCAATTTCAAGGGAAATTTCGACTACCTGAACAGTGTTCTTGCTTTACAGTAGAAATGTAGCCATCCTTCAAGGCCTAGACTACATTATTTCCAATTCAGGGACAATGAATTCCAACATTGCTCTGTTTTCCGACTCGTTGAGTAACCTTAACACTTTTGAAAGGAGATGGTCCTCGGAGGGCAATAATTCTCGGATCTTCGAGTTTGCAGAGATGCCGATGGCGAATTCAATCTTTTATTACGCACAGAGAAGTAATATTCCGCTCTAACAACCCAACCTATAGAACATGATAACCCTACACTTACCTTCCATATTTTGAGATCAAATCTCAACACTGTGCTTTGACCCTCGAAGCAAATTTTTAATGACTTCAAAAAGAAGTAGGTAAGTGTTTTATTTCAAATTTAGAGTTGTTCGCACTTTAATTAACACACGAGGTCTCAGGTGAAATGGTAAACTCAAATTTTACAGAATATTTACACAATCAATGGGTAGGACAAACAATTATATTCACAGTGGGTGTGGGTAGTGGAGTGACCACATTCATTCCGAATCTCTTATTTGGAGCGTTATATTTGTCTGCCAGTAGTTATGACATAGTTAGGTAAGCAATATTATTAATTAAGTTGTTTTGGTATATAAGTTGAACTAGTCCCTTATTGAAAGAAATATGATCATTTGACCATATGTGTGTATACACACTATGTAAATTATACTTAAGAATGACTTTTATGATTAGGTATAGACTGAAGAAGTCCCTGCTGCGGGACGAAACGTTTCTGACGTGAATAAACAAATATAACGCTCCAAATAAGAGATTCGGAATTATATTCACTGATGGATCGCAAATTTCAATGAGCGTTGGCTTTCATTGATTGCTTTCATTGATGTTTTCCAATCAATTTCAAGGGAAATTTCGACTACCTGAACAGTATTCTTGCTTTACAGTAGAAATGTAACCATCCTTCAAGGCCTAGACTACATTATTTCCAATTCAGGGACAATGAATTCCAACATTGCTCTGTTTTCCGACTCGTTGAGTAACCTTAACACTTTTGAAAGGAGATGGTCCTCGGAGGGCAAGAAATCCACTGATTGGCAGCATTTTATCAAAATTACTGCATCTTACACAATCAGGGATATTTGCCAAGTTCATCTGGGTCAAGGGGCACATCGGTATACATTATAATGAGAAGGTAGACCGTTTGGCAAAGGATGGAGCAATAGATCAAATCAAATCATTTTTATTGTTTCAGGTTAAAAACCATACAATAAGAGTTCCAATTACAATGATGAACAATAATTACTTCGTAATTCCAATTCAAAATAAAGATCAAAAACAAATCTAGCACCAATTTTCTTCTGAAAATAATGTGTAATCCTATGTATAATACTAAACATTTTTTTTTTTTTTTCAATTTCTTGTGCACACAGAATATTTTTTATTGATAATGATAATCCTAGACAAAGTTCTGTTCTTTTTCCAATACATAATAGTGCCTACAATTCCAACCCTGCATCCTCTATCAAATGGGCCTTAAATTTCCTCAGTCTGAGGGATGCCAGCATAAAATTGCCCAGCATTAACTCCTCTGCCTCACTGCCACAATGCAACAAATCACCCCAGATACGCACCTCACTAACCCTACGAATTCCAAAGTATTTAATTCTCACTTGCCCGAGAGTGGAGCATTCACCGAGTACATGTCGAATGTTTTCATGCTGGTTAGCGTTGCACAAGATAAACCAAAGCTGTTGGCCGATCTTCACAAAATCCTTTCCCACGAGGGTTGAAAATTTCCGATCGCTGGACATTCTTATGTTCGCCGCGGTTCTCTTAATCAGCATTGGTAGATCGAAACCCGGGTTGGCCGCGGGGTGCCCACTGGAAGAGCTGATTTGCCGCAAATACATTCGACTATACGACGAAAGCTGAATCCTTTCCTTATCTTCGTAGCTTGTATTCAGCTCATAGCTGTATATTACAGCTTTTCTCGCATTTTTAACTTCCCCGGCGTCCTGGTTATTCCAAACTCTCTCATACCCGAGGTCGGTGAGTATATTGCGGAGGTTTGCGGCCCAATTAAATTTCAGAAAGGTATCATTTCGGCCCTCCATTGCTTTAAGCATCCGTCTATAACAGATCTAGGGGTACCTGCTCTTATCCATTCTAAGTACGTCTTCCCACCATTTCAAAGCCCTTTCAAGGATGATGCACCCGATCTTCTTTCTTCCTGTTTCCATTCTGAGAATGTAGTCTGGTGTGCAGAACGGCAATAAGAGGACACTCTTAATAAATCTAGTTTGGACTACCTCAAGTTGTTCCCAGAAGCGGAAACTCCAAACTTCAGCATTGTACAGTAGTACTAGGATGGAGCAATAAGCTGTACATATCTTGATGTTAGAGTTCCGAAAGACGATTATCACCCTACTATTAACAGTCATTATACATCCTTGTGGGCTGAAGAATATGTTAAACCAGAAAAGGGTCGTTTTTATAAACAAATCCACCATGAGCCCAATCTATCCCCTGGGTTTTCTGGGATTACATCAAATAGAGGATTGGTAGTGACTATGTGTAGATTGCGCTCTAATCATGGGTTAAGTGCTGCAAACAAAAATAAGTATTTAACTCCAGAGAACTCATCACTGTGTCAAGCTTGTGAGAGTGACGAAGGAACGTTAGAACACATGTTGATGGTGTGCCCAGCATACATGAGAGATGTTCTGTTCGAGCGAATTAGATCAATGTTACCTTTACCATTCCACTACGTACAGTTACTTTCAGAAAAAGTGGTTTTCTGTTTCATTAATGAATTTTTTACTAATTTAGATTATCTAATTGATTTGTAAGATTATTCTATTTTAAAAGGTTTAAACCGTTAAAAAGATGTAAACCAGTATATAACTGCTGTATAACTAATGTTGATGCCAATTTAAAAAAAAAAAACTTGAATTGTTCATGTCATTGTGAGATTTGAGGGCTCATTTTTATTTTCAGAAATTGCAATCACTTGCCCAAGTCAGCAAAAACCTAAAGCGAAGAGGTTTTTAGCACGTTTGGCGTAAAGGATTTTCAGGTTTGTTATTGATACGCAATGAATTTATTTTATTATTAGTTTTTTTTTTAACGAGCTACACGTTTTTAAATAGGAACAGCAATCAATCAGGTTTACACTTCTTTTACCAATACACCAGCAGTGCCCACAGGGGGGGTTAAAAAAATTTTGGGAGGGGCAAAGTGGATCGAAACAGTGTTTAACGTGACGGCATTCAAAAATATATTACATCGCTAGATAGAACGTAAATAATAATGAACTGCGCTGAAAGTGGTTCATACAACTTTACTCCGCTTAACAATTAACAGCTGTTCCGTGGAAAGAGTAATAAGTTGAGTGTACATTGTCAAAAACAGACTCAGATCAGCAATGGGAGACTCGTGGTTGTCAAATCTAATGGTTCTAGCCGCAGAAAAAGTTGTATTTGAGTCTATTTCTAATGAAGAAATAATCGGAAGATTTTCTGTTTCCTCATCCCGTAGACAAAACGCTGCAAATTCTTTCACTGGGGTTTATTATTCAATTGGCTTGCGTTCATGATTTGAATTTCTACTAAGCTTTGGAGTGTGCGTGTTTCACAGGTGAAAGATTACTTATTTACCCCAGTAATAATATTGAATAATAAACCCCAGTAATAATATTGAATAATATGTACCTATATATTATCAGCGTTTCATGCATATCAGAATGCTTCAACCCGTGTATCGGCTATAAACTACAAGTCCACATCGGCTATCACTCCAGTATCCACATTCACTACAACTCGACGCTATCGGCATCACTAGGTTACAAACAAACAATAATAACCCAAAAAACACAAATGTTGGCACCATAAATCGGGCCATACATCGGGAATGGTTTGACCTACGGACGTGGGGAGGGTCTCATTCGATTCCTCATGGTATGTTCTTCAAATAGGTAAATATTTAGGCCGATTCGACTTGTTTTGAGGTTTTTAGGGATTTTACAAAACTTTGACAGCCCTTGAAGGGCACTTAAATTGAGTGAGAGAGCTGGCTCAAGAATTGGGGCGTCGTCGGACCAAGATGGATTTTTCCTGAAAATTTCAGATCTTTTGCTCCAGCCGTTTCGGAGATATCGTGCGTACGGCGGACGGACGGAAAATTTTTTATTGCTTTTGGATTCTACACCCTTTGAAACGTAAACCATTAAATTTTCAGGGGGGGTTAGAATTTTTTTTCCAGAGCGATTACAATGGTTTATTATTGAATAATAAACCAAAACTGCTATGAACGTTCAAAGAGATAAGTTTAACAAGCTTAGAAGGTGCCTAGATAACTTTTAGATGGTCTCAGACTACAAATTTAAAATTTTTGACTTCAAACTGTTAACGTTTTTATGTATTTTACGATATTATTAATATTTGTTTTGGTTACCAGCTCACATGGGGGGGGGGGGCTGGTTTTAAGTTGGGGGGGGGGGGGGTTCAAACCTGAATACACAACACCACAACCTGGTAAACAGAGTTGTTTGTTTTATTAAAATTTACTCCTTCTAACAAAGCGTTCATTTCATGTACCGTACGGCGCACAGTGGTCCGCAAAACCCCGATTTGCTTGCCAAAAATCTAAGGGCTTCCAATTTCAGCAGAAACATATTTTCTCTGTGTTTATTGACCTTTAGAATCGAATGGAACCACTCTCGAGCTTACAGGGTTGGTGGTTTTCAAAATAAATACGATTTCAACTCAGAACTTTTGAATTTTGTTTAACTTTTTCTATTTTTACATCAGGTATATCGTGATTTTCGTAGTTTTTCAGTCTCCTAAAATGAATAAAATCATTTACAAGCCGATCCAACCAACCGTAGTAATACTTGTTGGACGTATTAATACTGTATGCCTCACCTTACCTAATCCGCAAACGTTCTTGTCATTGTGAGATTTGGTTCAGAAATTGCAATCACTTGCCCAAGTAAATAAAAACGTCGATCATTCAGCAGTTTTTGGAACAAAGCAGGTTGAGGTTTGTTATTAATGCGCAATTAATTTTAGTAAATGTATGTATGAGGGACACGTTTTGGTTTATTATTCAATAATAAACCATTGTAATCGCTCTTGGAAAAAGAAAAATCCAACCCACCCTGAAAATTTCATGGTTTACGTTTCAAAGAATGTAGAATCCAAATCCGCAATAAAAAATTTTCCGTCCGTCCGCCGTACGCACGATTCCTCCTGAACGGCTAGAGGAAAATATTTGATTTCAGGAAAAATCCATGATGGTCCGACAACGCCCCAATTCTTGAGCCAGCTCTCTCACTTAATTTAAAGTGTTAAATTTGGACTTTTTTTGAAGTTAATAATAAACCATTGAATTTCGTAATCGTCTTAGAAAAAGGAAAATCTAACCCCCCCTGAAACTTTCATGGTTTACGTTTCAAAGAGTGTAGAATCCAAATGTGCAGTACAAATGTTTCCGTCCGTCCGCCGTACGCACGATTCCTCCCGAACGGCTAGAGGAAAAAATTTGAAATTTTCAGGAAAAATCCATGATGGTCCGACAACGCTCCAATTCTTGAGCCAGCTCTCGGACTCAATTTAAAGTGCCCTTTAAGGGCTGTCAAAGTTTTGTAAGATCCCTAAAAACGTCAAAACAAGTCGAAGCGGCCTAAATTTGTACCTATTTGAAGAACATACCTCGAGGACTCGAATGAGACCATCCCCACGTCCGTAGGTCAAACTAGAGGTGGGTAGTGAGTGAGTGACCTTGTCTCAAAGTGACCTTCTCTTTCAAGTGAACTTGTCCCGAATGAACAGCAAAAGGAAGACCTGCAGGTCTCGAACTTCACTTGCCACGAAAAGTTCGCGACCGTCTGAGTAGTTAGAATGTCAACCACGGGGAGTCTTGCTGTCGCAAACGTCTTGGCTCAAGATAACCGTTCACTCTCCCCACCTAACAACCTGGGCAGGTCGCCATTCCTTTACAGCAGATTCTACTTTTCAAATACAATTTATTCACGAGGACTCAGAAAATTACCTCGTTTTGGTACCTATCATTGTTTTACTCAGAGGTACTCATATAAAGAGTACAGTAGATAGACGTCTGTCATCTACCAAACCCTGACTGTACACGAAGATAATAGAGGTCCCATTCATTCACAAAGTGAATTGCGGAGCAAACTGCAGGTCGCATTATTCTACGGAGTGAACTGGTGAACTTCTCTTACTGACCTTGTCTTTGGACTGAGTGACCTGCAGGGAGTCTACTCCTTCAGGTGACCTGGGCTTACACACCTCTACCCTGACGTGATCTGACCTTGCAGTGTGAATGGGTGGCCACATAGCGTAGGTATTTAACATTAGCTATATCCGCCTTCAACTAACTGGCAAGTACCAATGTAATTCTTGGACTGAAGAAAAATCGTACCACGCCGCGCGATCGTTCTGCCGCAACAAAGCACGATGCCGCGTTGTTACGTCTGACAATTCTGTATCGTATTGTTTGATCGTACCAACAGATCGCGATGGGCGCCCGCTCGCTCCCGTCGATCGCGTTCGTTTTTCACTTAAGACACGGCGTCGAGGTTTCCATGACGCGCCTGCGGGCGGCGTACCGATACAGGCGCCAGCCGCGCCGCGCTGTAGGAGAGTTATCTCTCAAGAGGCGCGGCGCTGCAGGCGGCGTAACAAGGTTCCAGCTTCAGTTGGGGGGGGGACTACTTACTGAGTCAGTACTACTGACTCCCGCCCTCGCAAAAGTGAAGGGGCGTCTGCCGGGTCAGAACGTACTGACTCCCAGCTAGGGACGTAACCAGCCCGTATTTCACACAGAGCATGAAATACATTGGCGCCCCCCCATACACCCGATATCTCATGACTCATACCATCTTAATATACCAATGAACCAAAATATAAATATAATTAATTTGATTTATTCACAATGCATAAACTCTTCTACTAAAAGGATGAAGGTTTGGTAAGTAAGTGCTCAATGTAAAATACCACATAATTTTTACTAAATTTAACAAACTAATAGATGATAAATACATTTTTGTACGAAATGGAAGCCCTAAACAAACTTTAAAATGAAAATTGTCGGGCTTTTTTGCTGCAAATGTTTCAATGATACCATCAAAAGATAGTGCTGAAGCTATTTTGTGCTCTATTGATATGATGGCCAAGTTGGTTAGTAATTGTTGTCCTGTCAAGTTCCTGATGTAGTGTTTTATCCTCAGTTTTCTAAAACTTCTTTCATTCGATGCTACACACACGGGTATTGTAAGAAAAATTCTCAAAGCTGTGGTTATATTGGGATAGGCGTCATGGAGGCCGTTTTGGCGAATATAAACCAAAAGTTCGAATGGAGTAGACTCGCCTCGTCAACTACCCTGCATACGGCCGCTCAAGGCGAGTTCTCGCCTCGCGAAGTATACGTTTTCTATTTCCTTTGTCCTTTCTTGTAGGCCTATTGCATTCCTTATTTATATTATTTTTCCTTTTAGTAAATATTTTCAAATTTACTCCAAACGGTCATAATATTTAAAAGAACTTGGTAAGCTGTAATTTTTTTGCCTGTTTGAAGCCCGGGGCAGCCCCCCCCCCCCCTCCCCCCTAGTTACGTCCCTGGGTACCATTATTATTGAATGATCAATTTGCTATGTTATCTCAACCGACTACAGACGGGAAAGGATATTATTTTGGTTCCGTGTCTGTCTGTGTGTCTGTCTGTCAGCAAATCCTTGTTACGGGCAAAACTACGCGATGTTATAGTCCGATTTTGATGAAATTTTTAGGGATTGTGCGGGTTGGGGTGTAGATGATCCCCTATAGGTTTCATGACCCCCGGATAAATAGTAGCCTCTGCGCTTGCGCAAACGTGAAATCCTTGTTACGCGCATAACTTCGGGAGTTCTTGACCAATTTCGATGAAATTTTCAGGGATTGTTCGGTTTGATGTGTAGATGGTCCCCTGTGAGTTTCATGACCCCCGGATCATATAGTAGCCTCTTCGCATGCGCAAGATATATACAGCCACTGTGCGGAGGGATGACGGCAGTTGGGTACTTTGCAACGACGCTGCAGTCAACCCAACATTATTTGATCCGTCATTGAACGATGCTTATATTTTATTTTTAGAAATGTCATAATAATTATTTATCACTTCAGTCATCTATCCATTCAGCGTCAATGTCAATTTTCATTATTAGGCATACTTTATAGTTTGTTCAATAGTTGAACATGCCTACCTTTATTTTCTCAAGTTATGCCCCTGCATAACAATAAATTTACCCTAATTCAATATTTACTTCGCCTAATTGAACGAAGTTCTTTAGTCAATAATAATTTTCAATGATCTACACAGTCATGTTATGGATACGAGGAAGCTATGTGCCACACCCACTTGGCAGACTTCTTTTTTTTTTAATTTTATGTCCTTTTCTTCCTTCTATTTCATTGACAATAATTTTTTGTGAAGTATTTCGTCATTTTTATTACTTGCAACTGTACGTTTTGAAGGTGATAGGCCGTTCTTTCTCTGTAGTCTTCACATTTGATCAACTGAAGCTAGATATAGATTGTTAAACAAAAAATACGGACTCGAAGTGAAAAAATGCAACAAATGGAACCAACGGCAGACAATGGTTTCCGATTCTCTTGTCTGGGGGTTTGTGTAGGAGGGGAAGCTGGGGTAACAGTAGGGCTACGCTTTGGAGCGGTATCTCCCATCTTCCATTAGAAAGATTGGTCGAGGCCCTGGCAAAATAGTGAGGAGGATTTCTGCCCAGCAGAGTAGACAATGGGAAATCAATACCACGCACGTAGCTACCTTATAGCGATATTGAGAGGAATCCAAGTCCACTTTTACGATGAAAATTGTAGAAATGAAAAGACACGCTCGCGAGTTCAGTAGTATTTCCTCACTCGACGTTGTTTCAATCGATTTAGGTTTCGAGTCTTTCTATATGGGTAGTGGAAGCTTAGTTGTCACTTTCGTAAGAATGACAAATTATTTTGATTCAAAATGAAATTTTTCACTCGCTTATTACGTTTTCGAGACAAAAATGTCGACCATTATGAACGTTGTCCAAGGTTGTCCACATCTCTACAGTTACAGACCCTCCCTGGAGTGTCCTGCCAAGAACAGGACTGTTGTTCACCTTACTCGAAGGACCTTGGAGTCTTCTTGCATCAGCAGATAACTGATTATCCAGGAAATATCTTATGATACTTCTCCTCAGGCTTAAAACTTGAGATCATGCCGAGTATATCATACCCCAGTAGTTGCGTTCGTGATTTTTAATTTCTACACTGAGCTTTGCTCCAGTCCGTGTTTCAAAGCTGATAGAGCGATCATTGAATTTCAGGAGCCACACAAATATAATCAGCTGATCAATCCAAATAGGTATTTTGGTTGAGAACAGATTTACGCGCTCTATGCATATCTCCTGCAATTCAATAATCGCTCTATCACTTGTGTAACTTGTCCAAGCTGTCCACAGCTCAACAGTAAAACAAATTCAAATCTCGATTCTGCATGCCAGCTGGGAACAGAATAATAAACCCCAGTGAAAGAATTTGCAGCGTTTTTTTATGGTTATCAGAATTTCAACGTGTCAGTGTATCGGCTATAAACGATTAGGAAGCGCCAAATCGAAGATCACATTCATACCGATCAACTTGGCTGGTTAGATCAAAATAAAAAAACCTGTTCATGTTGTTTTCTGTTTTGATGTCAGTTGTTTTTTTATATATTTTGTACAGTGTTTGCAAATTTGGGCTATCCATAAATTGGGATTATCCGTTGGGTTATCCGTTTATTAGTTAGAATGTCAGCCACGGGGATTCCTCGAGGTATGTTCTTCAAATCGGTCCAAATTTAAGCCGCTTGACTTTTTTGAGGTTTTTAGGGATTTTACAAAACTTTTGACAACCCTTAAAGTGGCTTTGAGTGGTGGCTAAAGAATTGGGGCGTTGATGTACCAATATTGATTTTTCCTGAAAATTTCAGCTTTTTTGCTCCAGCCGTTTGGGAAAAATCGTGCGTACGGCGGACGGACGGAAAATTTTTTATTGCAGATTCGGATTCTACACCCTTTGAAACGTAAACCATGAAATTTTCATGGGGGGTTAGAATTTTTTTTCCCAGAGCGATTACAATGGTTTATTATTGAATAATAAACCAAAAGCTTCGTCAACTCATTCCAGGCAATTGCACTAGCTATTGATTGTTTCACTGGCTCACTCTCACCAAATCGAGTTGGCCCATTGTAAGGTGGAATGCACATGGCCTGCCGGGAAGGAGAGCGGTACCGACTCACATCCTACCTACTTCTCTATTTTACTCTTACCTACCAACAGCCAGCTCCTCGTCCGTAGCCTTTATACCGTGTCATTGTGATTAGTCGGCGCGGAACCGCTAATGGCCCGGTGAGCCTGCCTCGAACAAAAGGAACCGAATCAAACGCACAATAGCTCGGTTGGTATTGAAGTTGAAACTGAAAACGTCAGCCAGGAGGGTGGGCAGACTCTCCCGCTATCGTCGACAGGGGAAATCTCGTTCCGTACCACACATTCCTGAATTAGGTTCAGGTCAATTCCTCCTTTTAACTTATTATTTTCCATTATGAACCTTTGTAATCGATCAAGAAAAAACGTTTAACCCCAAGGTTTAACATCAAAACTCGAAAAATAAAAACATTTAAAATTATCATACAAATTTTTGGGTTAGATAGTGTGTGATTCATGTGTTATAGCTCTCCTTAAGCTACAATAGGATGCCTTGTCTTGTTAATAGCTTTGAAAAACAAGTTCCCAAACAAAACATTTTCAAAAAAGAAAGAGTGATTTATTGATTTATTCATTATACCCAGTTTGTATTATCTTCAAATAGTTTTCTACAAATGTAGATGAAGAAAACGTGAGATGTGATGTATCCATTGAACATGGGCGGAGAGATACAATAACCACATTTAGACTCATTTTGGTTTATCATTCAATAATTAACCATTGCAAATCGCTCTTGGAAAAAAAAATGTTAACCGCCCCCTGAAAATTTCATGGTTTACGTTTCAAAGGATGTAGAATCCAAATCTGCAATAAACAATTTTCCGTCCGTCTGCCGTACGCCTTACGCACGATTTCTCAAAAACGGCGGGAGCAAAAAATCTGAAATTTTCAGGAAAAATCAATATTGGTCCGACAACGCCCCAGTTCTTTAGCCAGCCCTCTCACTTAATTTAAAGTGCCCTTTGAGGGTTGTCAAAGTTTTGTAAAATCCCTAAAAACCTCAAAAAAAGTCAAGGCGGCTTAAATTTGGACTTTTTTTGAAGAACTTTCCATGAGGAATCGAATAAGCCCCTCCCCAGGTCCGTAGCTCAAACCATTCCCGATGTATGGCCCGATTTGTGGTACCAACATTTGCATCCACATTCACAACATCACTAGGTTACTGCGATCAAAACAAAAACAACAGAGTTTTTTTTTTTATCGAAGTAACCTAGTGATGTGGTGAATGTGGATACTGGAGTGAACTCCTAAAAGGGTTCATAGCCGATACACGGGTTGAAGCATTCTAATATGCATGCTCCGTCTTAAGAAATTTAAAATTTTCAAATAGAATATTTTTCCACTGTAATCGCTCTTGAAAAAAAACGCTGCAAATTCTGTCACTGGGGTTTATAATTCAATTGGCTTCCGTTCATGATTTGAATTTATACTAAGCTTTGGAGTGTGCATGTTTCACAGGTGATAGAGCGATTATTGAATTTCAGGAGATATGCATAGAGCACGTAAATCTGTTCTCAACCAAAATACCCATTTGGATTGATAAGTTGATCATATTTGTGTGCCCCCTGAAACTCAATAATCGCTCTATCACCTGTGAAACACGCACACTCCAAAGCATAGTAGAAATTCAAATCATGAACCATCCAAAAATAAATCCCAGTGAAAGAATTTGCAGCGTTTTGAAAAAGTATCGATACTTCTTAATATTGATAATTTCTAGATGTACTGGTACGATATTAAATAAACACTTTAGGAGTATCGGACAACTAGTGTTGCCAAACCACTCGCACAACAACTCCCTAGGCTGAGAAAAATCCTCCTAAATAAACCGTAAAACAAGAAAAGTGGGATACAACTGAAAAATCATCCTTGAACAGTGTGTTTTTAGGAGAATAATCCTTAATGCATAGCAACATAGAATAACAAAAGATAATTTCTATATAAAAGAGATTGTTCACCACTGGTGACATTTTATATTATTAATAATTCAATGCATTCAATCACATCCAAAACTTGGTTCAGCTGTTCCTAGCTTTTTTATATATATGGTTTTACATTTGTGCGTTGAATAACGAAAGCACTTTTTCTGACGGTGAAAATTGGGGGCTCTTCAACCAATCAGTTTTGAACCCTTCACCGTCAAAATGCCCTGAATGACCTCCCTAGACAACCCTATGGACAAACCATGGGAAAAGGAATCGAGAAAAATGTCTGCAAACAGTGGACTTTGTCGAGTTTTTTGCAAATCGAGTTCCTGAAGTTGAAGCCAAGTAGTTCTTACCAACAATTGATTTCTAGAAAATGAGGATGGTAAGCTGTCACGCCACGGCAAAAACATCACAAATTCCAAGTACTGAATCGTCCACCTGTCACCTTCTGACAGGATTGACGTGCGATTTATGGAGATTACTGAAAAACAATTCCTGGATTTGAGCACAAGCAGCATCGGTATTCGTTCCTCTGGCATGTGGCCCCTCAGGTAGCTTCTCCTCGTAATGAGATAATGCCTTCAGGTGCAAAAACAATTACATTCTGGGGACATTGTCTAATCTCTTTCTTTCACCAAGGGGTTTGTTCGTTACAAGAGGATTCCTACACTTTAGGAAGCTCTACGTGGAGTTTTTGCTTCCCCAAATTCGGGTAGGGCAACCAAGCGGTCACACAATACACCTGTACTTTTCTCTCTCCAAACGCAACACTGTCACTCACTCGCCTATCACCCTGGTTTTAAACGATAAGATTTTATGGATTTCTGCAGATTCCGGTTGTTTCCTCGTAATGGATTCCTAGAGTTGGGCCGGCGCAACCTTCTCACCATACAATTCCTTGAGATTGATATATCTGGAAACACAAGAAAGCTTGCTTCAGACTCTATAATACAGAAAGAGGAAAATAATGCAAATACAATTACAAAGGCTTATTATTCATAATGATAAAGCAAAAACGAGCGACAGTTAAATGGATAAGTACAAAATTTCAGTGACATTTATGTCCCTGGTCAGTATTGCCGTCGAGCTCAACTGAATACAGTTTTGTGAATTTTAAAATTTCTCTCCTATCTGGATGTACATGTTCCATGGATAATATGTAAAACTTGTGCGGACCCAGGAGAAAATAGCGAAGTGCTGATTTCTCACTCGCTACTGCTATCACTCACTAGAGGTATACAACTTCCATCATCACTACTCAGCGAAATATTTATTGGAGCCTTTATATCCACAATAATGAAAAATATACCATCTAAAATAGATATCCGCCTCAGAAAAAAAATTACACCTAAGCAAGTCGCCTTACGAACCCATTATTTCGGTGTCACAGGGTTTTTCTTAACTCCCTACAATGTTTTGAAAAGTAGCCCCTAACTGGTGGGAAAGGGTGTTCATGAAGTCGCATCTGTTCTGTTGACATCCCTTACTCAAGATGGTCCTAAAGCTGGTGGTTGGATTCTGTCTAGACCTTCCCAGTCAGTTCTACCGGGAAAACCATCCCTGGAGGCAGCAGTGTGGGGTGTTTTAAAGTCCTACTCCCTACTCCAATAACATCCTGACTGTGGTAAGGGAAACTTGATCACACTTGTTGACAATTAGTGCAGTAGTTGAAAGTTCGTTGACATCATTTTGGTACAACCAGTTTCAATTGATTTGTGGCCTGTAAAGGCGATGAAAGGCTATAACCTCACTCCCCACTCTTTCACTCCCTTCAATATCCATAGCCTCATAAATTGTAGGGAGTGAGATCTGCTTGTAGCAAGTTTGCAAAATTTGGCATGGAAACCTTAGTATTTACTGTAGCCAAAATTAAGCTAATTTGTGCTGTTACATTCGCCTAAATTGGAAGACTTGAGCGGCGATTCTCAGGGAGGTTGGAGGCTCAAGAGGGGAAAAAAATAGTACCTAGTATATACCTCACTCTCTACAAAAGTTAATTTTTTCAAAATAGCGTATCAGCAGTACGGTACAAGATTATGTGAGCTCACTTGGGAGAACCTCAGTGATTGATCAAGAACATGAAAATTGATCAAGTTTCAAAATTTTTTATTTAGACCGACATTTTGAAATGACCCAAATTCATAATTTTTGGATGGAAAATATGGGTGTGCAGTTGTAAAGATCAATAATAATGAAACTTGGAGGGTTTTTGCAATTGTCTTAAAAATGGATTTCTGGATTATATTCAGGGTTGCTTATTTTATGGAAATTATCCATCGGTTGAATCGATAAAATAGTCTTCAACCTAATCAGAATGAATGACGACACCATCCGGACGTTGGTTGTGCCTGTTTCTGTAAGAATGACACATGAACAGATCATTGAAATATTTAAAATAACCTTACACGATTAAAAATCTTGATGGACGACAATGTAACTTCGTTATAATGACCGAGGAGTTGGATTTCTATTTCTCCGACTAAAAGGAGCGAGATGGAGAAGGAAGAAACCTATTGCGCTCCGAAAACCAAATTAAACTCAACAAGACGGGAATGAATTCGCGGAGAAAGGGATTAATCCTGATAATTGGCACCAATTAGACGGCGACGGATGATAGCGTATTATGCGTAGACGCAGGAAACGATTGTGTTTTCGGGGTTGGCGCATTGTAATCGAGTTGAAGATTAGTCGAGTGAATTACTTAGAGTCCAGTGAGGGTGGCATTTAAAACAGATCCGAGTCAATGAGAACTGCTATTACTTAGGATGAAATTCAAATAACAATTGTGACGGATATGGATAGTTCCCCTTCCGTATTCCTGAAACTGCTGCGCCGGAGCTCACACTAAACCTTCTCAGGACCGACTAAGGCACTCGGTCAAACGCTTTCTCCATATCTATAAAACTTACATGCAATGGCTTATCATTTTTGTAAAAACCCCTCTCAAAGGCGTAGGAGGCACACCATTAAAATATTTAGAACAAAAAACGAACAACTAAATAAAATAAAAGTGGGGAGGACGCCCAGGTTCACCCGACGCCGCCCCTTGGAATAGGGGAAGTTGAGGATGATGGAGGAGGAAGGGAGGGATGAAAGGAAGTGCTCCTATAAAATGACCACCAGTTTAAGTAAGAACCCCGGATGACGTGGGTGGTGACGAACCACTGCTGATGAAATACCCAGCTCAAGTAACTCCGTGGCACTTTTCCCGCGCCACACCCTGCGCCATGACACGGTTGCAGACATAACCTTGATATTGTTAGGCGCCATTCCTTTTAGCTCAGATACCGCTTGCCGCAGATCGTTTCTATCTTACTTACTTTTTGCAGCCCTCCAGGTCTGCTCCAAGTCCACGCTACCACTGACAACTTGGACATCCAGGTTTATGGCAGACTCATCGGGCTTAATGGCAACGGTATCTGGCTTCTTACCCCGGTCACTCGGCATATGATGCAGTCAACAGACTGCTGTACAACTTGCCTGGCTGCAAAGGTTAGGTCCTGCGTGCTTCTCCCTGGTCTAAATCCACATTGTGCTTTGCCGAGTTTTTCTTCATCTCAGGTCCTAGCCCCTCTTCCAGTACTCTACTGTACAGTTTCCAAGGGACACAAAGAGCATTCTCTGGAATTCCTTTTTTATGAATGGGAACTATTACTGCCTTTCGTCAGCCTTCAGGTACTGTTTTGGCCAACCAAGCTATATTGAAGAGGCCAATAAATACTTCCTTCGCCTTTGGGCCTAGAACTGTCACCATCTCAGTGGTCACACCATCGTGTTACCAGCTACCTTGCCAAGTTTCAGCTTTCCTATAGCAATCTCCAGCTCGTCGATTCTAATTATCTCCTCTTCTAACTAGCTTCCTCTATTACTATTCCTCCTCCGTCTTCGCATTCGCTCTCAGTATCCTTCAACAGTTCGAGAAAATATTCTCTCCATCTATTCATGCCTTGCCCTCTGTCAGAACCTTAAACTTGAAGGGGCACTCATTCTCCTGCCTCATGTTTCTGAGGACCTTGTAGAAGAGCTTCTGGTTTTCCAACAAACTGTAGTCCATAAATTTGCCATATTCTTCCCAAGCCCTCTTCTCAGCATCCTTCACCTGCCACTTTACCTCCCACCTAGCTTCCTAGTACAGTCCATAACTTTCATAATCTCTAGCAGAAACATATATACCCTCCAAGCCTCCTTCTTCTTTAAAAAACGCAGGAAATTCTTTCACTAGGGTTTATTATTCAATTGGCTTGCGTTCATGATTTGAATTTCTACTAAGCCTTGGAGTGTGCGTGTTTCACAGGATAGAGCGATTATTGAATTTCAGGAGATATACATGGAGCACGTAAATCTGTTCTCAACCAAAATACCTATTTGGATTGATCAGTTGATCATATTTGTGTGCCTCCTGAAATTCAATAATCGCTCTATCCTGTGAAACACGCACACTCCAAAGCTTAGTAGAAATTCAAATCATGAACGCAAGCCAATTGAATAATAAACCCCAGTGAAAGAATTTCCAGCGTTTTTGTATTGAACCTCAATACCCCTCCACAATAAAAACATCTATAATTTATCAAGCCCTTTAGCACTCGTATTGCGTTAAAACTTCCCCAAATCCAAATTTAAACGATGTAGCCAAAGGTAGACTGATGTAGAGGAGGCACACAAATATCATCAACTGATCAATCCAAATAGGTGTTTTGGTTGAGAACCGATTTACGTGGTCTATGCATATCTCCTGAAATTCAATAATCGCTCTATCACCTGTGAAACACGCACACTCCGAAGCTTAGTACAGATTCGAATCATGAAGCAAGCCAATTGAATAATAAACCCCAGTGAAAGAATATTTATTTACCCCAGTAATAATATTTACCCCAGTAATAATATTGAATAATATTTACTTATATATTATCAGCGTTCATGCATATCAGAATGCTTCAACCCGTGTATCGGCTATAAACTACAAGTGTCCACATCGGCTATCACTCCAGTATCCACATTCACTACAACTCGACGCTATCGGCCGGACATCACTAGGTTACAAGCAAACAATAATGAGCCAAAAAACGCAAATGTTGCCACCATAAATCGGGCCATACATCGGGAATGGTTTGACGTACGGACGTGGGGAGGGTCTCATTCGATTCCTGATGGTATGTTCTTCAAAAACAGTACACATTTAGGCCGCTTCGACTTGTGTTGAGGTTTTTAGGGATTTTACAAAACTTTGACAGAACTTAAAGGGCACTTTAAATTGAGTGCGAGAGCTGGAAGATGGATTTTTCCTGAAAATTACAGATCTTTTGCTCCAGCCGTTTGGGAGAAATCGTGCGTACGGCGTAATTTTTCTTCCAGAGCGATTACAATGGTTTATTTTTTAATAATAAACCAAAAATCGATATAAGGCATAAATAATTGAAAATTCGTCTCTCTTCAAAAAACTTTAATGTCACATAAAACATTCATAACAAAAATAACGTAAAAAGATGTGAAAAATGATCCGAAACAGTACATATGATCCATAGAAATAAAACGTTGAACACACAACGCATAAATACTACCCTAACGAATTTGGAAACGATATAAAAATATATTTAAAAAAGAACAGTAAGAAATTCTATTCTAAAGGCACTGAACTGGATAGTCATATACAGTATTATAAAAACGTACATAAATAGTTATGATATGGTATGAACTAAATAGTTTATAGATCTATCTATTCTCTCAAGTTTACCTTTATTACGTAATTTTGCTTCCATAAATGCATTTCAAATTCGTTTTAGTTACAAGACAATTTCAATATTATATATATTTGTGGAGTGAAACTCCCGTAGGATGGTAATTTGATCTTGGCGTAGGTTTGCTATCTTCCTGTAAAGAACAGGGACTAACATTTCAGGAACTTTCGGAACTTCTACAAGGACAGACCGTAATTGTAGCTATAATATCCAAATTTCAACGGATAGGCAGTAAATTGTAAGTTATAAACGTAAATAGAGATTTATAGCTTTTTGAGTATGCGCATTTTGGAGTACGTCAATGAAAAACGAAAGTTGAAGTAATTTTCAAAGGCATACAATTGAATGAAATCTTTAGAGAAAATACAATTTGTAATAATACAAAAATTACGGAGGCAACAATGACGTTAATGCGAGTATGGAGGTCAATTGACGACAATGTTTGATAAATTGTCTTCTAAATCAATAAATGAACTGAATGGCAATGTAAATATGTAAATAGAAAGTTTATAAAACGTATAAAATATATACAGCACCAAAATGTTGATTACAACATCAAATAGACGTAACACACGTGTAAAATATTTGAACGCATTAACAAAAATCGTATACTAAGCAATAAAACGTGAAAAAATATGGCAGCAAATAAATTGATATAACATACAAGTAGGAATTCAATTCAAATGAATATCTATTTATAAAGAGAACGTGTTTACAACGTGGATTATGACAAATAGGAATATACAGGGTGATCGGTATAAGATCGAGGAAACTTCAGCATTTTAATTCAGATTCAGCAACTGATTCAGATTCAGCAACAACTTTTAGCTCATAGCAATTTTTTTAGTCCGCACCTTTGCTCCTTATTCTACATCATAGTTGTTTTTCGTAA
The DNA here is from genome assembly GCA_031894815.1 of Creontiades dilutus. Taxonomy (NCBI): domain Eukaryota; kingdom Metazoa; phylum Arthropoda; class Insecta; order Hemiptera; family Miridae; genus Creontiades; species Creontiades dilutus. The sequence goes on along the minus strand of JAVIWC010004997.1, from coordinate 481,832 downwards.
TCTTGACCTTACTTTACTGAAATGGCCACAACCAACCTAACTTAACTTAAGGGTAGGTAGGTAGGTAGTTCGTAATTTTTTCGAAAAAAATCGATTTTTCGAAAAACATCTTTTTAATATTTTACATTATATGGGGAAGCCAGAGAAAAAATAATTTTGAAAACTATGAACGGGAAGTGAGTCCAAAAAATGTTCGAACTGGTGCAGGCTTCGGACAGAATCAAGAAATCAACTAAACTGATAATTTTCATTTCTTCTTCTTTATAATCTTTCCAAGTCATGACCACTATAATCTAGATACAGGCATTAAAAAAGAAAGATGAAGTGAGTTGAAGCCGGCAGGATCAGGAGGGAACAGTGACAACTTTGTTTTTCAACAAAAACGATGTTTTTCAGCAGAAATGCCCCATTGCCTCCGTTATTGAACAACTGATAGCCTAAATTTTTTGTTTGTCATGATCACTAACATTATGGAAAAAGCCCTAGAAGGTGAACAAATATGTTCCAGTATTTTTCTAGACGTTGCTCAGGCCTTTGACAAGGTCTGGCACGAAAGACTGGAATATAAACTGCATAGGGACCTCCATAACCAGTATTATCTCCTCTTGAAATCTTACCTTGAGTGCGGACACTTTAGGGTGAAGCAAGAATACCAATACTCAGATTTGAAACCTATAAAAGCAGGAGTGCCGCAAGACAGCGTTCTTGGTCCCGTTCTCTATTTGCTGCTCACAAAGGACATACCATAGCATGATGACACAGACGACACACGGCGATCCTCTCACTTGGTGATGACGTCGTTAGTGCAACGCAAAAATCACAAAAGTCAGCTAACGACATAGCAGAGCGGACCAAATTTTGGAGAATGAAACTTAATGAATCAAAATCGATACACATAAATTTCACAAACCTGGAAAATGGATGAGCTCTACGGTAAAAATATCTATATTTCATCGAATTCCAATCAGTCTGTTAAATCTTTATTTTAGATTAATTGTTGACAACAAAATTGGTGTTTGTACTTGGAAAAATGTGAATTCTTTAACGAAATTAGCGTTTTGCCGCATACGACTTGACTTGAGAGAAAATGTCATGGAATGAAAACTAAAGAAAATTTAACGCTCTTTTGAACGGCATAATAAAAATTTAATTTATTTAGTAAATTACGGGATTCTAAAGCGAATCAATTGATTCCAGGGAATTAAGGGAGCTTTTTCAGTGAAGAAAAGTCAAAAATACGAATAAAAAAACTTTGATGTAAAAAAAGTCGTCTAAGTCATGGTACTCTGCAAAACGCTGATTTCGTTGAAAAAATTCACGTTTTTCCACGTTCAAACACGTCAAGAATTGATCTAAAAAAAAAGATTCAATAGACTGATGAGAAGTTGATGAAATGTAGATGTTTTTACCGCAGAGCTCATCCATTTTCCAGTAGATGGTATGGAGGTAAATGAACATTGAAAATTGTTTAAATAGCAGAAGGTTGACAAAAATTCAAGTTTAGGCTATAAAAAACCATGTACGACGTGACTTGAGAGAGAATTTTATGGAATGAAAATTAATGATGATTTAACGCTCTTTTCAACGGTATAACTAAAATTTAATTTATTCAGTAAATTAGGGGATTTAAAGCCATTTCAGAGAAGTAAGGTCGAAAATATGAAAAACAACTTTGATGTAAAAAAAGGAGCGGATTAAAAAAGAATTGAGAAAAGAATGAGGTAAAAGCACAAATACACATCATACAAACATGGCATTACACTTCTTCACCGAAATATGCGAACGAGCATATATGATTAGTTGTGAATATTAGGTAAATGACTACTCGCATGATTTAAATCTGGTCTAAAATTGTAAAGAAATTCAACTTAATTGAAGAGATATTAAACGTTAGAAATATTTGAAGGTCGATTGGCAAGAATTTGGCACTAAACTTTACGTAAGGTACTATTCCGTTCTTTGAAAAGTACAAAATATTGTACTAAATACTAGAGAAAAGTACATGTACAATGTGTAAATAAAAAACGAAACGATTACCTGACAAATACGATCGTGAGGACAATATTGCTTATATACGGAATGATTTAATACAATAACACTTTTCAATTAATAGAACACTGCATAAAAAATATAATTACTGCATACAAAATCTCTACCTGCTTATGCGTTTTTTTTTAGCTAATTCTTGAGGATTTAGGGCTAAGTTGTGTGAAACAGGTATGCTTCCATAAAAAATGGCAGACATGAACTAAGTGTTTTATTTCGGGTTATTGAGAATTTTAAGAAAAATAAAAGGTACAGTAAAGTGGAAATCAAATTCTAATCAGTATTTGTATTCGGGTGAAAAGTTTCTCGGAATCGCGCGTACGATTTGGAGTCTTGGGTCGAAAAATGCTGATTAAATTTACATTAAAAACGTCCAAAATGTTATTAATGGGAAGAAATGTAAGTGATTTTATCTTGAAAATACGTCAAAAGTAGGGCAGTAAGTGTCCTCCCCCCCCCCCCCACCAACACAGTATGAGTTTCAGCAGAAAATATGTATGGGTATGGGTATGATGGATGGACATTTAAATTGCGTTTTTCCCAATGGCCGTCAAGTGGAAATGGCACAAAACATTTCGAGGTGAATGAAGTATGATGTAAAGATTCCATGTCAGCAGATTAAATGTTGTTTGAGTTGTCCAGCCAATGTGTATTAGATGCATAATATGGCACATATTTCCAGCATTGTGATAGTAACACAGCGATAGAATGAACTCCTTTTTGATTCCGCTAGCTAACGCCCCGATTGTAATAAGTGGATATGGCCAGAATAGCTCAAATTATATAAGGGAGGGTACGCAGATTTCCTGCATTCTGATACGAAGAAATCGGCAGACTGAACTGTTTTTGTGTTCAACAGTGAATCCCCATCAAGTAGATACGTCACAAACAGTTACAAGTATGAGAAGAAGCATGTACATTCCCAGTATTCCGATACCATCACATCAGTAAATTGAACTATTCTTGAATTCATCAGCGAATGCACTAATGAATATGCACACACATATCGAAGACCACGCAGGAAGCTGCACATGTTCTCTGCGCTCTTAACACCAACATATAAGCTCAAACTGCTTTTTGAATTCCCAACAAGAGATGCGGCACACAAATGCACCTTGAATTTCAAGTGAATACAGGTTTTCTGTGCTCTACTACTAATCCCAAGACAGATAGACAGTTTTTGAGAACAACACCTTATAACCAGGTGGACATCGGTACACATTACTTGTACTCTCCAATATGAACACAGATATCAATGTTGACATATCCATGTTTCAAATAACTGCTGTCATCTCGTCTTATCGACATATAAATCACCTGTCTCATCGATGTGCGAATCCATCAACGATTTCGGTGCAGACGCTGGAATTGAGTTCAGTCACCACACGAGCCTCAAGGGGCACCGCCACCTGCCCGACTCCTGTAATGAAATCCCGCCGACCCTTCCCCATCGATCAACCTTTACTTCCACACTAGCTGTCTCTTGCGCCCTCGAGATATTCAAGTCCTGGGATATTGTCGCGAGACCTTTTATCGTACATGAATGGATTTATTGCACCGGTATACACCCTTTTCTCCCTTGTCGCACATCACTGAGATGTACACTTCGATAAACTCACCGTTTGTGAGGAATGCAAGGGACCAATTGCATCTCAGGATGTAGGTTTTCAATATAAACCCGCCGCTAGTTTAACTTTCTCGACAATTTGAAGGGTAACGGAGAAGTCATGCGACACACACAAATAGAAGTTTTGGGAAATTCTCGGAAATATTGATTTGGAATGGAATAGAAAATACATTTCAATCGAACATAAAAATCGGAGAGCATTTATCGGTCCTAGTATCACTCTATTAATCAATATATGCTGTCCATCGGCTGTGAGATCACTGGGATCTTTCGTGCCACAATAGAGATATCAAACTTGTTCTGCATCTCATTACAACCAATAAGTAGATAAATTTAAATATTTTTCAACTCTGGAATAATTGAAATGACAATTGTATGGTTGAAAATTATAGTATACGCTTGTGTTGGGGTTTGTGGCGTACTGTAAGCAGGGTGTCCGAGAATGATAGGGCTGAACTTCGGGGGTCGATTCTGCAACCAATCTTCAAAAAAAGAAGCCTCCTAGAAAGTTTTTGAAGGCTTTGTTTTTGAGTTATTTCATTTTTTTGTTTGTGTAAAGCGCTGAATAGTATCAGCATTCAAATTAGCGTGAAAAACTGCATTCCGATCCCCAAAACCATCAAGGACAAGTGGTTTCTCACTTAAACAAACGAGTTTGTCTGCGTTTAAAGCCACATCTTCCTTAATTCACAGTTAATTATTGCGTTAGAAAGTGTTACCGAAAACCGGCGGATGTTTTCCCTGAAAACTGCATCGGCCCACAGAAAATAGGTGAAAATCTCTTGAGTACTTCGTCAAAAAACTCGAAAATGACAAAGTTTGAAGGGTGGACTAGGAAAACACTAACTAGTTCCGAGAGAAAATGTGTTTTATAGCCAATCTGGTGGAGAATTTAGCGCTCTTTCTTATTGTGTAAACAGATTAAATCTGATCATGAATTAGCATGAAAAATAAGAGAACTATGGTAATTTTAGTAAGGCAAGATCGAGCACACGAAAAGAAAAAAAAATGTTTATAAGTGAAATACCTCAAAACGAAGCCTCGAAAAAAGTTTAGGAGACACATTTTTTTGCCAATTGGTTGAACAAACGAACTTTGAATTTATTTTCGATTTCTTGAATTCAATTGGTTTACTTGGCCTGTACGAAGTAGATCCACCTACTTATCATCTAATAATTTCCTCCAACATCAATTAATCATCATTTAGCAAGGTCGTTTTTTGAAACGCTGCAAGTACATCTTTTCCTCATTGATTTCCTTTTTAAAAAAAAAACCCCCGTTTGAAAGAATAAAAAATACGGCTTCTTTCCTTTTTGCATACTGTATGTGTTTTTTTTAAAGGATATAATGCTGCATTTGTATGAGGTTACGGGCCAAAACTGGTTTCAGAGGGGCACTCACAGAATGACAGATCATCTTGGAGCACATCTACACAGAAAGGATGAAGGCGCCTTATTGTGAGAAACTCTCTTCCCGGTCCCTGGCATCCTCACATTATAACAACTGGTTCTACGGGCACAACGCAATTTTGAGAGAGGTCACAATTAGGAATGAGGAGCATGAATTCCTTTTACTGTTCCCTCGATCTACTTGAGGTATACTAACTTGGCGAGGCGTGACATTTTTGCTTGGTCATCAGTGGCGGCGATTAGTAACCAGAAGTGAGGGGGTCTGGACTCCTCCTAGCAAAAAAAAGGGGGTCATCTCCCGGGAAATTTTGAAAAATAACCTGTCATAAACGCCAATCTAGGGTGTTTTTGACGTATGAAGTTCGCAAACCCCGCCTTAAGGTTGAAAATCGCGTGCTACGGTAACCCTGTCGTTGTGACTTTGAACCGAAATTCCACGGACGCCACAGAGAAGTCACGAGAGCTCCCGAAGGTTGGCATACTCGCTCGAAGTTGCGTGTTTGAGCACGAGTCTTAAAGCGACTTGATTGGTCGACGTTTTGGAGGGAGAAAGATGAGGGGGCCCTCTGCGGTGTTTCATCTGAGGTTTCATTTGACTTGGAAGAGCTACAACAAGGAGGCGGTGGAATGGAGCAGATACCCCTCCCAGAGGATGTGTTGCGTAGCAGATAACTCAAGTACTGACGAACACCATCGCGCTCTCTGGGATTCCAGATGCAGAGAGCTTGCAATGGACACGGCAGCTGTAAATAGTTTGTCTTTGAATATAGGGGCAGTGTGAGGAATAGGGATGGCAGGACAATCAATATTTGAGAGTGAGTGGTTCTTTCCGCGCACACCTAACTTGAGATATCCCTTTAGCTGCAGCACTCTAACGGGATGCACTATGAGCCTTTATTTAATAAAACCTCTTCGAATGTGGGCCATTCTCCCTGAGCATAATGGAAAAGATGAGGTTCCTATTCTACAACGCATCGGCCAAGAAAATAATACCTAAAAGCCTAACGAACTTAAATGGGTGATTCTCAGAGAAAGGGCAATTTTCATGAATGTTACAAACCACAGCTCTCAAACAGGCTGTCCAGCAGTCAACATTTAGCGAATAAAAATTCATGTATATCTACCTGAAATTTTGGCAATCGCGACTTCTTTTGATTTGCAAGGCGAGCAGAGCTCTTCAAAAAACCTCTGAATCTTAGTCAAGATCATTGATGGATCTCAAAGATGACGGGGAGGTGATTTCTGTTTGGATATTCGTATATTTTAGACATTTGGCGAATCACATCATCTGCTCTCTTTCCTCCAACCGTATTTCTGAATGAGTATGGACTTTTAGACACGATTGCCTTGGGTTTTGCCAATTTCGATTGTTCAGGAGGCTCGTAACCTTCAAGTTCTACTAACATCATAGGTGGTTTCCTGATGAAAAAGCCCAAGACGAACGCAATAACGAAAATAAGCGCTGTGATTACCACTGATCATTTAGAGACTAAAATTGTCTCTTCTACTATTTAAAACTATTTTTAATAAACAAATGCACTCGTTGACTCAGTATTTTGTTAGAAACCCTAGTGTTGTCAGTGACGTGGCTCTATTAAATTTTAAAATTCAAATTCCGGGTTTAAACATGGAGTTTGTGATGGTTAAGGTTAGTTGACCCTTCCCGATTCTTGAATCCGTCGCCTTGGGAGCGTTGCGGGAATTACCGCATTCAGCTCAATGGAAGGGGCAACTATACCATTCCATCATTTCACAAGTTTGACCTCTAAGAACTACTGTATTCTGTCTGGTTTAATCTAAGGAACGAGCGAAATAGAAAAATTGCAATCTGAGCATTTGCATTTTTCTGAACTACAGGGGGTGGAAAATTGCCCTTCCCCCGAGAATCACCCAAATCTCATTTCCTGTTGTATTTCACTGTCGTCAAAAAGTCGAACGATAAAGGCTCGAGAAACCTTCCAACTTCTCACCCCAACTGGCTAAGTTTTTTCGTTTATAATTTTTTCCCTTTACATTGTCTTCGTTGACGGCTGAGTTGAAAATTAGCGACCGCATGTTTGCGGAAAATTCTGCGCTCCGACTCATTTTTCCCGGACTCTGAACAGGAAAAAAAGAACGCCCCGTCTAATAATGAGTCTCGAGCCGCAGCTTGTATTTCCAAGCCACATTTCTCTTGAACTCAACTCTTCGCATCTAAAAAGGATTTTAGAACCTAACAATGTAGCTGGAGGGGTTACGACATAAATTGATAAATCTACTACTCACAAAGGATTTCTTGGTTGCGTAGGATGACTTAATTTTTGAAAAGCTCCCAAATGTGGTTTAAAACAAACACTTAAATAAAAAATAAACTTTCTCTTTGTTAGCAAAGTGGATGACGTCTGGCTCGGGGCTTCACTCTTTTCCCAAAACGTTTTCATATTTCATGGGAGTAATTGATGTTTCTTTATTTGTTAAACCTGAGACGTGGTTCATCCTACACAGGATGAATTGGATAATATGAATTTCATGGAGAAACTTCCCAAAACCCCAATCAACCGAAAGGAAAGGGTACAATTTAACGTTGGACATCTGGGTTCATTATTTCCATTAATAAAAGTACGTAATTAAACAATAGAGGGAGCCTGCTCCAATGATATCAATCAACTTCGTAAGCATTTTCTGCAAAGGTTGGCAACATGGTTTACGCGTTTGAATGGTTATTCTATTCTGTCAAGTGTATTGATTCTAGTTCTTTAAGTCAGACATCACATCTTGTCAAAACTCGGAGATAAGCTTGATTCAGTTTAATCCTGGAAAACTGTGGGCTAAAGGTTCCGTTGCGTTTAAGCAGTACCCAAAATTGGAATTTTAATAACTTTTAACGAATGGTTCCTTGAAGAGGAACATTTTTTGTAACAAAACATTACAATTGTGTTTGATATTTAATTACAAAATAATGGCACGGACAAACGCCTGATCCCTAATTGGTTGGGATTGCTCCAGAAATTTGCAGTGGACATGAAGAATGTAGTAAGGACGGAGAGCAGTGGTCAGTCAAGGCCCTAAAGCTAATTTCTTCCCTGATCGATTTACAGACCTGAGATTTGAAATGAAGACACTTTAAGACTTCTAGAATAATAGTACAAAGTATGGAAACACACTGATGGTTTATTCTATTTCATACCAATTAAATTACAAGGGTGAGCAGGGGCGGCACTCGTATGTGCACCCTTAGCCAATAAAACAAAGAAAATTAAAATACAATTTTGAAATCCCTCCATCCTCACAGAGACTGGATGACAACATTTGAATCAGTAGGGAAAATAGACCTTGCCAGCAGGGAAATAATAATGCTGAGAATTTATCAAAGTAAACTATTCCCAGTCAGTCGTCTAAAAAAGCAAAATTAGAGGAGTTGGCCGTTTCATGCCATCACTGCTTGGGCTGCAGCAAGCCTTGAAAATATAAAATTGTGGCGGTTCATGTCGTAAGTCCTGTGCAGGAGTATTGTACGACATGTGTATCGAAAATGAGAACATCCCTTCCTCTGGCTTTACGATAGCATGTATTGATCCTGTGGATCCCATGAATTCGAGGAGGTGCCACCACTGAGGGGTAATGATTGGTCAAAAGCAGTAAATTTCAACTCACTACGTTGAAATCTGAATAAAACATTTGCCATTAAACAGACAACTACCTCAAGAGCCCAAACCGTACTATTGAAAAACTGTGTACTTTTGAAAACATCAAATCGTATACCTACGTAATTTTCATAGTACGTGTCTCTCGATTTTGAGAGATTTTGCACGACGTTCTGGGACAATGTAATATCGGAAAACTGATTCTTGAGCTGATAAAAGTTTATAGAATTAAATGAAATAGTAAAATTTACATGAATCATCCGGGTTCCTACGAGGAGATGCCACCCTCCAATAATTGTGAATCAAAAAGTGCCGCCCGTTTCTAAATAATTACAGGAAAAGGATATATGTAAGCCCAAACCCTACAAAAACCCTCAAAACCCTACATTTATTCATGAATGAGATGTTTTCCATTGTAATACTCCTATTAGAATAATGTTTAGTAGTAGATGAACTTGTTTCTTAAATCAACTCAAGGTTTTTTAAGAGAGTCTTTTACACGGATACAAGACTAGCAAGGGCATATCGACTATGTAATAAGATTATGAATTACCAGGACTTCCACGTAGGTGGAGGGAATTTATCAAAGAGTAGGTAAAAGATTTATGAAGATATTATATCTAGCATAAGTGCGGAAGAGGCTTATCTCGGAATAGAGGGAGGATGATTGATTACCGGTCGCAGAAGAAAGCTTCGGATATCCAACATGAAATACCCGAGGCTTAGCGAGAAAACGGGGCATCATAATTGTTCACGTTCTTACGGAACGGTGAGATCCTCCAAGGGATACTGTCACAAAAAACTAAGATTTGCGGTACATAGGAATTCTGTCGATTGGTTATTATTATAATAATTTTGTTGTTGAAGGGACAGATGGCACTTAACGGAACGAGTTGATTTAGACCGAAGACCCAAACAAGAAACAAAACATTCATTAGTGCAGAAGCTGAACGAATATGGTATTACAATATACACAGGGACTCTTATCGATATCTCATCAAATTTCCCACTAGCTACTTCGAAAATCAGTGTAATCGATGATCATTCACCCTAAAAGGCTCATTCGATTCAGGGTCACAAAAGTTCAGTACAGGGTCACAGGTGTACCACCGAGACAAGTTAAAATCCCCTATATCACTCGTATCCGAACTAATTGTGTAGTGGGAACTCTGCAAAGATGAAAGAGCGAATTTCGTGATAAAACAAAATGAAAATCTTTGATGGTAGGAGCAATCAGAACGAAATTTGACACATTTTCAACGGTGACCTCAAAACTGATTTTAAAGAGTAGTTTATGCGGGGCACGGCCATTTTAATGCCTTAAGAAAGATAGTCAGACCCTCAACAACCTTGCCAAACATTACCGGGCTTCTTGGAGTGGGTGGCAGGGCATAAAGGAATATCTGGTAACGATAAGGCTCCCAAATCAAATTTGTAGGCCCTGAGCCGTCAGTGGGGATACCAAAAACCGTCCATAACTACATCTGGGTCATTTCAAAATTTTGGTCACATTTTTGTCACTAATCAGTATTGCCTTCAAATCACAACTAAATACAGTTTTGTTAGTGTTTTAAATTTTTCTGCTATGTGGATGTACATGTTCCATGGAAAAGTATGTAAAAGTTGTGCCTACAGGACCCAGGAGAAAATACAAAAGTCCGTATTTCTCACTCCCTACTGCTGTCACTAACTAGAGGTCTACAACTTCCATCGTCACTAATCAGCGAAATATTTATTGGGGCTGTTATATCCACTAAACTATGAAAGAATATACCGTCTACAATGGATATTAGCCTCAGGAAAAAAATTGGAACTAATCAAGTAGCTTTATCAGCCCATTATTTCAGTGTCACACGGTTTCTCCTCACTCCCAATATTTTGAAAAGTAGCCCTCAACTAGCAGGAAAGGGTGTTTATGAAGTTGCTTCTATTTTGTTGACATCCCTTATTCAAGATGGTCCCAACGCTGGTGGTTGGATTTTGCCTAGACCTTCCCAGTCAGTTCTACCGGGAAAACCATCCCTGGAGGCAGCAGTGTGTGGTGTTTTAAGTCCTACTCCCCACTCCAATAACATTCTGACTGTGGCAAGTGAAACTTGATCGCACTGGTTGACAATTAGTGTTGTTGTTTGAAGTTCGTTGACAACATTTTGGTTCAATCAGTTTCAATTGATTTGTGGCCAGTAAAGGCGGTGAAAGACTATAACCTCACACCCTACTCTTTCACTTCCTACAATATCCAGCCAATAGCCCCTTAAATTGTGGGGATTGAGATCTGCTTGTAGCAAGTGAGACTTTGGGAAGGAAACCTTAAGCTAATTTGTGCTGTTCCACTCACTTAATTGAAATATTTAAACGGCGATTCCCATGGAGCTCGGAGGCTCAAGAGGGGAAAAAATAGTAGCATATACCTCACTCCCAACAAAAGGTTTTTTTTTTTTCAAAATGAAGTTTCCGGAGTACGGTTCAAGAATATGTGTGCTAACTCGGGTAATATGCTGAGAGAACCGCAGTGATTGATTAAAAACAAGAAAATTGATCAAGTTTCAGTTTTTTTAAAGAAAAATTGATACCCAAATGTGAAATTTTGAAATGACCCGTCTACATCTAGATAGTCGGAACAAAAGTTTGAATGGTCGAAAATTCGGGAAAAAAACCTGAGACGTGTATTTGTTGGAGATCCTCAAAGTTGTATGCACTTTTATATTTTCATTAAATTTACAGAAATTATTTTTGGATCGTATTCGGCTGTTAGGAGTTAAACAGTTACACACAATGACTGAACATACATCCTAGGGCTCAATTTATACCATCAGATTGAGAGGTAAACTGTAACAATTGGCTGAGAAAAAGAAAGGACTTGCAGATAAAACCAATCCAGCCTATTCCATTAATAGTCATTTATTCATTGGAGCCGGATTACACAACTGCTGGAGTGATTTAGTTGGTAGCAGGGAAGTTGTTTTTACAGAGATATCTGGAAAATAATAACTTTTTCATCGCCCCTGTTTAATCACTTTTCCGTTGTTGATTTAGGACCGTTTTGGGTTTTAATGGAGGAGTTCTTTTTCCCGCAATAGTTCGAGAACTCGGCCCAACTATTCAAAGCCCTCAGGGAAAAACAGCATGAACTCCGTATCAATTCACGTCTCATTTGATTGAAATCATTTTGATGAACGATTTTGGTGAATGATTAGTCTAAGAAATGTTTCTTATCATAACACGGATGTAGAATATTAGTCAACGACAGATTTAACCGAAATCCACTCTTGAATACGGAATAAGTTCTAAGCTCTGAGAAACAATTAATAGAATATCCTAAAGGTCACTTCAATGGATGTTCAATGGATATGTGTAACGCATCCAACAAGTTATCCAAGGAAGTATTTATCTCATTAACGGCATGCTGCCGAGATAGTTTCCAACAAGTTAGGAAAGCTGGTTACGAACCGTGTTTGCACTAGGTAACGGACTGCTAACAACCCTTCATCTCTGAGTTACAAACAAGTTGGGAGGACATATGATGCTGAAATGAGAAACTAACGCTAAGGACGGATGAGTTATTACCGGTTTCCAAAACTACGGCATCGGACACTGTATACGCCCCATTGTTGTCTCTATGAAAGATGACGGCTAAAACGAGAAAACATTGAGCTGAAACCAACCTCAACCTTTGTTCAGCTCATCAAGGTTCATACTTTGTAAGTCAAACAAGTACCACATCTGAAATTTGGCCGTCGCACAGTGGGCTGAATCACTAATTTAGGTGGACAAAATTCTGAAACTTGTCCATATGCAACCTTTGGGTTCCCAGATCACGGAAAAAATTATTTAAAAAATCAAATTAATTTTTTGACATGATTGGCGAGCACACAGTGGTTTAAAATCAAATTGATTTGCTAAAATTTAAAACTTTCCTAAATTCAACGATTGAAGTCCCAGAATACGGGAAAAATTATATTTAAAAATCTAATTAATTTTTTGACACGATTCGCGAGCACAAAGTGGTCTATGATCAAATTTATTTGCCAAAATTGTACTGAAAAAAAATTATGTATCACCCAAAACGCAAAAAATCGCAAAAATTCATTGCAACATTTAAAAACTAGAAGGATTGATGAAACAAATCCTGCAAACGAATCCGTGGAATAACTTGGCGTTAATATAGTTTTTCGTTATTGAATAGGGGCATACATTTACAAGTTGCTAAGTTAAATCCACAGGTAGAACGCAATGTATATTCTATAACGAATGCAAAAATTTAATGTCTTACCTGTCTCAGCAATGTCCATTGTTGAATAAAAGCAATAGAACTTCGCGCTACACACACCTTTAACATAATGAATGGCCATCGAATAAAGATAATCCCACTGCCGATTATCAGGCACTTGCGTAAACATGACTGATTCAGTCCTTTACTATTTGTTTGTAAACACGGTATAGCGAGAAATATTAGTATTTACAGTCTCACTAACTAATAATAAAAAGCTAAAGCACTCAGAAATTCCAGACTTTTGACTTGACTTTTGTCCACCTAAATTGGTGATTAAGCCCACTGTGCGTCGGGGGCTTAATATGAATGAGCTTCGCCTTAAAGTCGACTCCATCAATATACTAGAGTATGCGATGTTCAAGCTCAAGCCACAGGGTTCAGTTGATTAGGAATTGAAATATCGACGTCTTAACAGGAATGAAAATTGCTTTAGATCCGATGGCTCGATTGATTAATAAAGATCACTCGCCTGATCAGGGCCTTATAATTTCTACCTACGAGCCAGAGATTACTACGAGGGTCGCCTAGAAAACAACGTTCCCTATCACAAAAAAATATAAAAACACACTTTATAAATTAAAAAAAAAAGAAAAAACTACGAAACTGGGTAGAAAAAACTTGTGGACAGGTACCGAAAATACCTAGAAAAAGACGGGGATTGTGTCGAGAAGTGGTCATGTACAAATATATGTAAATACATTTGTTTAAAAATTATAAAATGCGTTTTATATTTTTTGTATGATAGAGATTGTTACTTTTGAGACGCCCTTCGTATATCTGGAGTTTAAGGGTCATTGGTTTAATAAGGAAGAAAATAGCTTCAGAGCCCATTGTAATCAATATTGAGTAAGCGATATTCAAGTTCTTGATAAAAACTACATCCAGAATTCGATGATTGTGGGTTTAATGTACCTGAGAAAGAATTGGGAGCAAAAATTACCCAATCAGTGAATTCACAAGCAGATTTTTCAAACGAAATAATGTAATCTATCTACTTTTCTGTCTGTCCTGCATCAAGTTGCAAGCAGGATAAATATTCAAAATTAATTGTAAAAAAATCAGAGGCGAAATCTGTTGAAATCCTCAGGAAAGACAGACTTATGAAATAGGGCGAAATGTACAGGGAGTCCCATCTACATGGGCCCATTACGGAAATACTGCCATACGGTGGGAGGTATCAAAAAATTAAACTAGACCTTCGGTGGTCGAACCCATTTTTCATTTTTAGATGTTTTAGTGCCTCAAATCTTCGATTGAAACTTGAGGTTACCTCTTAAACCCTCTTTTTTATTTTAGTTTTCAAATCTAAGTTGAATTTAGAAGAGAAAATGCATCGTTGACAATTTTTTTTTTAGAGACTTTGTTTCACAGTTATTTTGCGAACGACAAAAATTGACGAATCTTTTAGAAAAAACGTTTTTCTCCAATTATCTACAATATTTTTTAGATTTTGACAACATTTTTGAAATCAACATCAAATTGCCTATCAACAGAGGCCGGTTTCCATAATCAACAATCATCATAACAGGAGCGACATTACAGTTGAAAAAAGTGGAGTTTTCCTAAACTGCTGGTTGTTGAAAAAATGTTTTAAAAAAAGTAAAATTTAATAGCGCTCCAATAATGCAGTATTTTACTCATTTAACAGATTTCGAAAATTATCAATCATTATTCAAGGTGATCTGAACGTAGGTAATTTTAGTAGAATAAAAAGTGCCAATAAAACTTGTCTTCCTAGTAAAATTTGTATGTGTACGACTTATTTACTACCTTATTTTACTTATTTACTTGGCGCAAGAATTGAAATGTCAATCATCTGATGATGATTGTTGATGATGGAAACTGGCCTCTGTTGATAGGAAATTTTATGTTGATTTCAACAATTTGGTCAAAATCTGAAAAATATTGAAGATTATTGGAAAAAAGCGGTTTTTTTTTTCTAAAAGAATTCGTCAATTTTTGTTGTTCGCAAAAAGTGAAATAACTCTGAAATGAAGTCTCTGAAAAATGTTTTCATCGATGCATTTTCTATTCTAAATTCAAAGTAGAATCGAAAGCTAAAAGGGAAAAGGGTGGTCAAGAGTTGACCTCAAGTTTTAATCGAAGATTTGAGGCACTAAAACATCGAAAAATGAAAAACGGGCGCCACCACCTTCAAGCAGAGTGAAAATACTATAGAAAAGGTCGAGTTCAATTTTTTGATAGCTCGCACCGTATGGCTGTAATTCCTTAATGGGCCCATAATATGGGCCCCATATAGATGTGACACTCTGTATAACTTATGGAAATTTCGCTTTGGAAGATCACGTGATCGAGAGATCCCCATAGAATTATTAAGGTTGGGTTGAGAAACTTGAACTGACCTGGCAACGGAATGGTCGTAGTGGAAATAATTAGAAATCTAGGAGCAATTTGAATTGGCAAGTTCTAATAGCTCGATGAAGTACTCGAACGTGAATATCGTTATGTTAACGACCCCTCCGTGATTGGTACTATATATATATTTGAAATACGACTGTCATTAAGCTGTTAATGAGGGGCGCTATGCAAATCGGTGATGATAACCAAATATATTCGTGTTTACCCGTTTGCAATTGCTCAGTACAGACTGCCGTGGGGGACGTGTAGAGATAGTCCAAAATTACAGGGATAATTGACATCGATTCGTTGGGGACCCATATACTCGAACGGTGTTATGCAGACGAAGGTATCCGGACGGCACCTAATTATTGTTACAAGTTTCTGAAACTATTAAGACTTTATTTATTTAAAGAAATAAAACTCTCTTTTAACGCGGAGGGGGTAAAACATTAAGAAAAACTATTGAACTAAAACTAAATTAGGAAGTGAGTGGGTTTTCCGAGGATTTATGGAAGTTGAGCAAGATGGAGGAGGGATGAGAGGGATTGCCTCTATCAAATGACCACCTGTTAAGGAGAGAGGCCCGCAGAACGCGGGTGATGACACCACGAGGCAATCCTGCCGAGTTGCACAACTCCAGCAGCTCCTTGTTGCTTTTCTCTGCACCACATCCCTCGCCGTGATATTACATCTAGCAATATAGCCGTAAACTATAAAGCCAATAAACCGAAACGGCTGCATAACCCAGGCACTTATTGTAAAAATAAAATTAAATTAAATTGGGTGGAACTAGACCGAAAATGGAGCAAAAATCTGTCCAGCACCATGTCTCTATTTCAAACCGATCCCAAAAATGATCCCCCCCCCCTTTTTTTTTCAAGAAAACTACGTTTTGTGTTATGAAGCCCACATTTCTTCTCTTTTTACCTTTTAAGAACCTTTTTTCTCCAAATTTGAGCACATTTCAGAGAATGTTGAATTTCCTAGGGCCCCAGTGCTTTTTCCTAATCGAACACTAACTTCTGAGAACCTAAATTGGAGCTCAAACGTTCAACAATCAAAATATAGTTTCTGAGAATTGGTTTTTTTAGCCCTGGTATTGTGAACTTCTACTATTATTTCTTATAAGTTCTTAAATTATTTATTTTCCCACTATTCCCACAACTCTGTTCAAAATTTCGAACTAAGCACAATGAAACTTTATCCGACTAGTCTTCATTGAGAGCAAAACACTATTAAACGAACAACGGATATACATACGGCCAATTTTACCATCCGATCAAGTGGTTCATTGGTTTACTTATCAGATTTTAGCATCATAATGCAAATTCTAACCTAAAAACGCTGAGTCTTGGTTGTACCATAGATTAAGATATATTTGTCCTAATACTCCTTTAATTTACTAGGATTGATTGAGGATATTCCTTCATTTTTGAGATGCGGGCAAGGCGAGCATCCAGACCGCAAACTGATCAGAACAGACTTCCTTATAAACAGTGACCAGTAGCCTTTACCCTCTAAGCTTTCCAACGCCTAAAACGATAGTTTGTAAGATCGAATGGGGCAATTCAGGCCTTCCGGACGTGGAAACGAAAGAATTGAACTAGACGGCTATCTTCGGGTACATTCTTGATATTCGTATGATAAAATCAATTAGTATTTCACACCTCATGAATTTTGACTTTGATGGGCGTGAAATCAGCGAAACGTAATTTGATACCAAAATCTATTTCAAATATGGGAGCGAACAATATTTAGTTGGCATTTCGAAACACCTCCCGTTATTGTGATGATTACTGCTATCGTCGTGAACTAGTTCTATAATTTCTCATATAATTCCTTTTTCCACTATTCCAATTACAACTCTGTTCCAAATTTTGAACTAGGTACAGTGAAACTTTGTTCGTCTTGAGCAGGAGGTGCGGTCTGATGTGTCCTTCCTCACGAAGAGCTTTGGCCGACCTTAAGTTTCTTCACCGATTGATCCGGGGAGATGTAAATTTAATGGCACTCTTTGCCGAGCTTGATTTCCTTGTCCCTCGATCTGGTTCCCGATCAGAGAGCCTCTTTTGGATTCCCTTCTCAACCACCAACTATCTCCAGCATCGTCCACTCTCCAGGATCCCCCGCTTATTCAATCAACTAATGAACGAGAACCGTGAAGCCGATCCTTTCTGCCAATCGGAATTGGTCTTTATCAATAAAGTGAAGAGCCTCATTTAAGTTACTCAGACAATCAGTCATCATCATCATCAGTAATCATTGACAATCAGTTCTGTCTGTCAATGTGTGTTGTTTTTGTGTGATAACAATGAGGCTTTCTAAATAAATAATTCAACAATTGATATTTCATCATCTGATGATTTAGTTTCAAGTACAATAAAACTTTGTTCGTATGATAAAATCAACAATTAGTATTTCATGCCCATACGACTTCGGATTTTGGTGGGGGTGAAACGTAATTTTGATGCCAAAGTCAATCTGAATATGAGGACGAACAATATTTGGTTCGGTTTCGAAACACCATAGATGTTTATTATGATGATTACTGTTATTAACACAACACATAAGACAAAGCCAGAACTGAGAGTAAAGCACGGCGCTCGCTTTTTGACGAAACCGCTGCTGACTTCCTCGGAATCTCGCTGAACATCAGATATCCGGCGAATCCCGCTTGTTTCGGCAGAAGGGTGGGCTTCCTCGTTCACGTGATCCCATAATCCCTTCAAACTTTCTCGAGCTCAGGCGAATGGCAGAGCCCCAGGACCCCAAATGTACGCAAGTTGGGATGTGACCGACAGGGTTTTACTTCAAACTTGTACATAACCTCGCGGTAACTTGTGCGCTTCGAGATGACAATTGTGATTCTCCCGCATTAATTCCCCTACGTCGTTGTCCTTCACGTTAATTAAATGTAGGAATACTACACAACTCGCGATACACAACTTGAACTCTTTAAAACTTATAGTTATCTAGTTCCTTCAGCATTTCTCGTCTAAACTGTATGCAGTGAAGTTTAATAAGTAGGACTCTTCGCAAGCTTTCTTACTCAAAACAATCAAGTAACCGACCATATAAACCGCCATTAACCATTGCAAACCCCAGAAAATCATTACGAAGAGGTTTGTTATTCCTGTATTGAAAAGCCCTTCCACTTAAATCGCTTATCTAAGTATATTAAATAGCCTGTCGGCACCTCTGCATATCCTGTAATTGCTTTCAAGATTCTAAAAAAGGAGCCCACCTCGATTCCAGCTTGGTAGATCGAGTTGAAAGGATATTACCCACAAGCTTATTTAATGACGACGGTGTCTCCATACCTTGTAGTTGACTGCTGTTCATAAGACGGATGAATGACTCAGTCACACATACAGGGTGTCCCACGAGTTGCACCACCCCCCCCCCTCCTAAAACTGTCAAAATGAGAGTAAATAGAATATTGTTTTTTGAATCTTCATATTCTTTTGCAAGGATCTCAAATATCATATTTGCCCAACCACTGAATGCGCTAACGACACTGAATCTATTTCAAATGGGAACCCGAATTTTTTATTGCAGATTTGGATTCTAGTCAAAATTTCATGGAAATTTGATCCCTTTAACAATTTGTTTATTGCAGACAACCGGTTCAGCGAGTACGCAATGTTACGCAACCCCGAAATCGTCAAATATTGGATAACGATGAACTGTAAATTGTGGCACATGAATTTTTATTGTTTTGTCAACGATCATTCTCGTCATGCTATCCGTTTCTTGATTCGACTCAGTTTGTGCGGAATAATGACCGAAATTTGTTTATTTCACGTCCGTTTCTATAATTTTAGGCGCCTGTTTTCAGATGTTTACGGCGTTTAATTTTCGAGGTCTGGTTGACAATTTTGAATATAGGAGATTGGAACCTCCTTTAGTAATCAAGGGAAAAATCATCTTAACCTGAAAGTTAAAAGTCGGCATAAATGACGATTTTTTACGCGAAATAAACAAATTTTGGTCATTATTCCGCAAAAACTGAGTCGAATCAAAAAATGGATAGCATCACGTGAATCATCGTTAGAAAAAAAAATACAAATTCATGTACCACAATTTAGAGTTTAGCGTCATCCAATATTGGACAATTTCGGGGTTGCGCAACTTTGCGGGTTCGCTGAACCGGTAGCGCGCAACACAAAAAATTGGTGCAGAGATCAAATTTTTATGAAATTTTGGGTAGAATCCGAATCTGCAGTAAAAAATACTCTTTGAAAATGATTTTTTTTCACATCTCCCGAAAATGATAATAGTGATATATACTCGAAAACAAAATATATCTTTTTTCAGTCAGCTAGTTTTGGTTTATTATTGTCAATGATAAGAATTTGTAATCGTACGATTGATTCAATTAAAAAAAAGAAAAGAAGAAAAGTTGATTGAAAAGATAAAACATATTTTTACGATGGAAAACAACGATTTTCCTAGGAATGTCCGGTCATCGTGAAACACGCTGTATATTTTTTGTTGAAATATTGACTGTAACCCGTTGAAGAACGATAAACCAAAAGAACCATAAATTGTACTGTAACGTATTGTAAATAATATCAGCCGTACCAATAAGCGTAACATTTTGTTACAAAGTCGTTAGTCTATATCTTTTTTAACAGATTTTAATGAAATTTAAAAACATAAATATTTCAATTTTCACAGTTGTTGTACATTACATGAGTAATTGTCGGGTAAAGACTTTAAATTCAAATGTTTTTAGCTTTTTCGGAGCGAGTTTTTAAAATTTGAGCTATTTGAAGTAGTCAAGTATGACGTAAACACATTACATTTAAATTGAAATACTAAGTTTTCCTTTATTCCTCACATTCGGTTCATTATTTTCAACAATGAAAAGTTTGAAAGTTTAACCAACCAAGAAAAACTATTGTTAACCTCTTCCTACCACTCAAAATCGTTGGTTTCACGTTTCACGTGATCTGCAAAGAATGCCCATCTGATACAGAAATAATAAACCTTTGTGTGTTCATTCATAGGGCTCTTTTTGTAATCTTTTAGCGGTCTAAACAATGAAATTGAAGAACTCCGGCATTTGGTTTTATTATTACGAGTGTAGGTCAAACTTGGAACATCTAAAAAGAAATTGAAGGAACCGATATGGAAAAATGGAAGAAAAGTTGAACAAATAATTCAACTGTGTTTCGATGTAAAAAGCCTCGAGCCCCCAAAAAATCTCTCGTAAAAGCTTCCTTTGATCTCAATTTCTGAACGTTTAATTCATAACTAATTGAGCTTCAATCGTTTGAACTTTTTCATGGAGGTACGAGTACATTAAACCGAAAAAAACCCTCAAGAAAAGCGTGATTATGGAAAATTTAATGTAAGGTTTAATTAATTCATCGTTTCCACGTCTCGAACAGAATGAAAAATCGTTAATTTCTGTTTCGGATAGTCTTAACATTTTCCTCCGCGAAGAGTAAAATGGGTATTGGAATTGTTCTGGAGAATTTTAGACTGATACGAAACTCTTCTTGAAACTATTGTTTAATGCATTTGAAGCTACGGGTTTGTAGCTATTCTTGTTTAAAGAGTTTTTGGGTTAAAATAAATAGATATCATAAGAATGACCTTTGGGAAGTGAAAAGAGTTGAAAGGAGTTTCGGCTAGTAAAAAGAAGAATCATGGATATGACTTTCGGATATTTTTACCGGCTTTCACATAAAGAAAGCGAGTGAGCTCTGTTAGCGAGCCAACACTATCTGAGCTGAGACAGTGTCATGGCGTGAAGTATGGTGTGGGAATGTGCCAAGGATCTACTCGAGTTCGGCATGTCGTCTGGAGTCCTTCGTGGTGTCACCCACCAGGGGCTCTTACCTTTTACAGGGCCGTAATTCCTTTCATCCCGCTCTTCCTTCTCCATCATTCTTTCATAAACTGTAGAGAAGGCGCGGCGTCAGGGTCGCGTATTTACAATCTACACGCCGTTTGAGCCCAGGGGCGGGATCCAAATGGTGAACGGTTTGGAGTACCCAAAATGTACCCTGATTAGCCCAGAAGCAGGATTGAAATGTTGGATGATTTGTGAAACGCCTCTGCCCTCAGGATGTACACTGGCTTAGCCCCAAAACGTTTACACAGCATTGTTACTCCCCATTTTTTAATTGAGGTCATTTAGTTTTCTATTAATGGGGTGAGCTCTCCCTAACAGCACCCTAAAAGCAGGTTCGTGGCTGACATAGACGAAAATGTTTCAATTTTGCAGGTTTAAAGTATGATGAAGACATTATTACGTGGTGAAAGATGATAAACTGACGTAGTATGTATAAATTCTCAATTTTCTTGTGTTTGCACAGTCGTAAGTGAGAGACTACCAAGAGAACTGGTATGTAGCAGCGGTATCTGGGCTGACATGCCGTGGTGCGGAGTTTAGTGCGGGAAAGGAGCTAATACAGTTCGGCATCTCGTCTGGAGTCCTTCGTGGTGTCAACCACCTTGTCCTATAGGGCTCATATGTTTTATACGGTCACACTTCCTTTCATCCTACTCTTCCTCTTCCATCATTCTCAACTAATAATCTTTTATAGGGCCGGCTCGGCGTTTGGGTCGTGAATTTACAATCTACACAACGTTTGAGCCCGGTGGCGAGTCCAAATGGTGGGTGAATGGTTTGGAGAGGCCTTTGCCTCCAAAACGTACACTAATTCGCCTCAGAAGCTGAGTTGACACTTTGGATGATTTGTGAAACGCCTCAGCCCTCAAGATGTACTCTGGTTTAGCCCCAAAATCTTTACATAGCATTGTTACTCCCCATTTTTTTAAAATTAAGGTCATTTAGTTTCGTATTAATGGGGTGAGCTCTCCCTAACAGCACCCTAAACAGCAGGTTAATGGCAAATAAAGACGAAAATGTTTCAATTTTTCAGCTTTCAAGTCTGATGTAGACATTATTATGAGGAGAAAGATGATAAACTGACGTAGTACGTATAAGTTTTCAATTTTGTTGAGTTTGCACTGTCGTAAGTGAGAGACTACCGAGCAAATTGGTATCTAGCAACGATATCGGCTGAGACCATGTCGTGGAGCGGAGTATAGTGCGGGAAACCGCCAAGGAGCAACTAGAGTTCGGCATCTCGTCTGGAGTCCTTCGTGGTGTCAACCACTTTATCCTATAGGGCTCATATTTTTTGTAGGGTCACACTTCCTTTCATTCCACTTTTCCTTCTCCATCATTCTCTTGGGGGGGTCGTGTATTTACAATCACTCACCGTTTGAGCCCGGTGGGGACGTCCAAATGGTGGTTGGATGGTTTGGAGAGGCCTTTGCCGCCAAAACGTACACTAATTCGCCTCAGAAGCTGAGTTGACACTTTGGATGATTTGTGGAACGCCTCAGCCCTCAAGATGTACTCTGGTTTAGCCCCAAAATCTTTACATAGAATTGTTACTCCCCATTTTTAATTAAGGTCATTTAGTTTCGTATTGATGAGTGAGCTCTCCCTAATAGCACCCTAAACAGCAGGTTTGTAGCTGACATAGACGAAAATGTTTCAATTTTTCAGCTTTCAAGTCTGATGTAGACATTATTATGAGGAGAAAGATGATAAACTGACGTAGTACGTATAAGTTTTCAATTTTGTTGAGTTTGCACAGTCGGAAGTGAGGGACTACCGAGCGAAGGATGAAGAGGCGGTGGGAAGGGAGAGAAAAATAACCGATTTTTCACAGGATGTTTTATCAGAGGCGGGAGGCGTGTTTTCCCACGATACTTGGCTTCTATAGCTAATCGCTCTGCCGATCCCCTCACTTGAAAAAGATCGGGAAAAGGGGGAAGGAATTTCATATTATATCCCGCCCTCCGCCGCCTGAATTTAATCCGACGGGTGCACAGACTCCGCCGTGGAACTGCCGGGAGGACGGCGAGTAACGGGATCGATAAATTCTCGGGGTTCCTAGATGTATTTTTTGCCTCGCTAAACTGCATTTTCAACCTCTGTTGATCCCTCCCTTTGATGACCCAGTTGTTCATTGTTCCGGTGTGTATAAATGCGACGCTCTTATTGAACAATTGGTGAAACCAAATATTGAAGTTTATACTGATATTGTTGATGATTAAGGTCATCAAGAACGAAACTTATATACAGAATGATGAATGTATAGGAGTCTACCTGTCCGCTACACTTTCCAAAAGGGGTGAACCGATTTCGACGCGGGTTTTTTCAAGATGATCAGCGAGCTTCGACAATTATTTTAGGATACATTTAAATCCTACTCATGTTGAGGTGCACACCTCAACCTGTAGCTAATTTTGAACGTATTCAATTTGCTGCAGATCTTAGGAACGGAGTCTCTCAGGGTGTGGTGTAGTATATTGGCAACATGATGGACCACTGTAATCGGCTAAATTTGCTTTGTAGCCAATCTCGATCCATTTCAATTTGAGATGCACGACTTTTTAGCTAGAATTTGATATTGATTTTTGCAGCTAAATTCAGTGAGATAGAGATCTTAGGAATGGAGTCTTTCAGGGTGTGGTGTAGTATGATTGCAACAAGATGACCACTGTGATCTGATAAGTATGCTTTGTAGATAATCTCGATCAAATTCAACTTGGTATGCAGAATTTTGTAGCTAATTTTGATCGAATTCAATGAGATGCAGATCATAGGAACGGAGTCTCTCATAGTGTGATTTAGTGTGATTGCAACATGATGAAAAACTTCAATCGTCTAACTATGCTTTGTAGCCAATCTCGATCCATTTCAAGTTGAGATGCACAACTTTGTGGCTAATTTTGATCATATTCAATGAGATTCAGATTTAGGAATGGTGTTACTCAGGGTGTGATGTAGTGTGATAGCAACATGATGGACCACTGTAATCAGCTAAGTGTTGTAGCCAATCATGACCCTATTCAGCTAGGGATGCACAACGTCTTAGCTAATTGCATTCCTTTTCAGCTTGAGGCGCAGCCACCATGGAATACATTTTAATCGCTGAGACCTGGAACGACCTAGACCCCTCCAGATTTAGTAGGAGAGCTAAAAACCACAGAGTCTATGTTGATGAAATCAAGTAAGTTTAACTTTCTCCCACTCAATAGGTACCAACTTTATTTGTTAAATTCTTTCTTTGAACGAATTTTTGTGTTTCAAGGTATTTTTTGTAATGTTCTACAAAGGTCGATTCTTCACAAGAATAGAATTATTCTTCATCCTATCCCAATACAAGGCAATCATGAACACAAATGGACACAGTTTCACAACTGCTGAAGTACACATTCCTCAGGTAGGCATCTTAAAAACGCTGATAATTTGGTTTATAAGCCATCCACCGCACCTGGACAGAATTCGATGATCAATTTTTTCAAGTATTTGCATTCCTACCACGACAATCAACTTTCGCCACACAAGACATGATCCTAATGATCACACTACAACACGTGAATGTAGTTAAGTGACTATTAAACGTGGACTACTAATAACCCAAATATCCTGACTGATTAGGATTTGATTCACACTATATTTTCTTGAAATTTTGAGTTTATTTTTGAGAAAGAATTCCTAACGAGGTTATCGATCTTTTGATCGGCAAGTACATGAAATGGCATAGCCTGGAAACACCCAAACGTGCTGATAACTTAACGAAAATTATTTTGTTCAGAAAAGCTCTAACCCTATGATGTCAAGTTACTATTAACTGAGGTTCAAACCTGCCACTGAATGTGTGTAACAGACCAAGACCTAAGCTTCGATCCCAGTTATGACTGTAGGTGAACAGATCTGAGGCTTGGGAACCACTGATCTTATTATTCTTTACAATTCTGGGGTACACGATCTGCCGATCAGATATCCGATGGTGTATGGCCCAGCTGGTAGCTAAGATATGGCACGTTTTTCGATTAGAATAATCAGTTATTTCCTTACAGTTATTCCGTTTGCCGAGCACAAACTGAAAGGATTTGTGAGGCTGGAACTTCCACGTCCTGTTTAATGATAGATCAGACTTTCACAGATACACCAAACGTGCAGACGCTCTTACACTTAGATTCTTACTACTTAACAACTACACTCAATATCTCAAATTTCATAGTAAGTTTCCTGGGTATCTATCAGACTTAAATTGGTGTAAATCATCTGTGGCTAGCAGTAAGACTAATGTTTGTATGACACCACACAGAATTAATTGAGTACAGAAATATTAAATTGAAATAAGAACTTAGATGTTTAAATTAGAACGTTAGCCAAGAGATCTGAGACGCGAATGACTTTGTATTGTTATTCAATAGTTTAGATACCGGTGATTCCCCACAGTAACTCTCGTGGAAGACATGTTGATTCGACGGAGATTCATGATTCCTGCATGGAAACTGACGGTTGGTAACTGCAGTTGTGCATTCGAGATCAAAGCTCGGGATTGGCGGTGGACGATATCACCGCTGAATCCTCCGTGTCGCTTATATACCCCTCTTCGTGCAGATATCTCGTCGGGTATATCATCAAAGGCTCGACCGACAGAGCCACGAGATCCCTTTTCGGGTAAAACTCTTTCCATTCGTTCCTGAAAAAGGCAGGACAAATAGAATTAATCACCATCACACAAAACAACGTGTTCATGCGAATAAAGGACACTTAAATGTCAGAATGAACAACCACAACGTTGCAAATTATCATGCAGAGGTTTATTGATTCTTTATTAGATAGCTCTTCTACCTAAATCGGAAGATCTGTGTATATGAGAAACGGTATGTGGAACATTATCTAAACTGGACATCAATTAATGTAATTGCATTCAAGATGAAACACTTGGGCTGCCGTTAGCAACACGGTATAGCTGAGACATCCCGTTGAATGGGCTCAGCAGTAAGGCTCTTCAGTTCGTCCGTCTACCTTCACCGATTTTTATTACCCGAAATGAGGTTTTTCAAATCGCGAGTGAACGGATAATCATATAGCAACCCGAATGGTTTCGTTCAATTCACTGAACTCCCAAAATCCCCAGGTTTCCTGTCAGTGCAAGTTCAAGAACTGCCTGGGGGCAGTCCCGAGCAAGTTCTCTGACCGGTTGAAATTAAGTGCAGATGCCCCGAAGTTGCACTGTTGAGGTGGCGGTTGGAAAACGCGTCATCCTGCTTCCTCGTTAGTGCGCCTGCGCGCTTCCACTGGTGTAGCTCGGAGCAAGCGGATGGAAAATCCTTTATATGGAGAAGCACTTTCAAGTACCTAATTGAGAAAATTTTTGAGATTCAAAAACTGAAATTAAGGACATTGTTCAACAAGCCCAGGCATCATCCCACCGATACATTATTTCATGATTTGAATTTGTTAACTGTCCATCAATTGTACACATTGAATATGCTGAAACTAATTCGTGAACACAAAGAGGGGAAACCAAAATCATATAGAAGTTGTCGAGAGCTAAAAATGCATTTGCTCAAATGACGACAAAATACAGAGTCATGCAAATAGTAAATAGAGATTTTTTATTTTAGAAAAATTAGAAATCTAATGATGATAAATAGTGAACAGCTATTCAAAAAAGAAACTTCTTAACTAATAAGAGATAACCCGTACGAGTACTTTTTAGATGAAAATTAATGATTTTATAACATTTAGATTGACAAACATAAATGAGGTATCTACCAAGTACATCATTTCATGGAAGTGGAATCTAAATTTTAATAATTAATGTGGTGTAAATATAGTGTTGAGGGTACTTTATGAAATTTAGAAGTAAGAACCAACTCCGCGCTGGGCCACAGTATCCAGCTCAATTTAAGAATGCAACATTTTAAATTAAGTCAATAAACTACCTTACTACCTTAGAGAGAACAAACGGATGGACTCACACAGGTCCGTGTGGGCTTATTCGATTCTTCGAAGTCATGTGTTACAATTACAAATATAAAACGCAGCAAATTCTTTCACAGGGGTTTATTATTCAATTGGCTTGCGTTCTACTAAGCTTTGCAGTGTGCGTGTTTCACAGGTGATAGAGCGATTATTGAATTTCAGGAGATATGCATAGAGCACGTAAATCTGTTCTCAACCAAAATACCTATTTGGATTGATCAGTTGATCATATTTGTGTGCCTCCTGAAATTCAATAATCGCTCTATCACCTGTGAAACATACACACTCCAAAGCTTAGTAGAAATTCAAATCATGAACGCAAGCCAATTGAATAATAAACCCTGGTGAAAGAATTTACAGCGTTTTTTATGGTTATCAGAATGCTTCAACCCGTGTATCGGCTACAAAGCCTTTTAGGAATTCACTCCAGTATCCACATTACTACATCACTACGTCACTAGGTTACTGAGATCAACACAAAAACAATAATAAACCAAAATAACGCGAATGTTGGCACCATAAATCGGGCCATAGATTGGGAATGGTTTGACCTACGGACCTGGGGAGGGGCTCATTCGATTCCTCGTGGAGTGTTCCAAAAAGAGTACAAATTTAGGCCGCCTTGTCTTTTTTTGAGGTTTTCAGGGATTTGACAACCCTTAAAGGGCACTTCAAATTAAGTGAGAGAGCTGGCTCAAGAATTGGGGCGTCGGAGCAGATTCGGATTCTACACCCTTTGAAACGTAAACCATGAAATTTTCAGAGGGGGTTAGAATTTTTTTCTTTTCAAGGTTTATTATTGAATAATAAACCAAAATGATATTGTTATTCTGAAAGTTCCTGACATTCAGATTTTTGTAACGTCAGCCCTTCGATCTTACCCTTTTGGATTGACTGGGATCCTCGCTGGGAATACAGAAACTACTAGACCCTACATGTAACCTGTGACCCAAGTAACTGGAAGATCGCATATCAGGTGAGCGGGTTCGACTCTCCCACGGAGCTGGTAATACATTTCCATTACAAGCTCCAAACTCGAAACGCATTTTCGTGTAATCCCGAGTACCAGTTAAACTCTCCAAACGCGAATTGTCAGAGAGAGCAAAATCGTTGCTTTATACCGATTTCAACAAGTGAAAACGGATCAGTGTTTATTAGCGGAAGGGCGAAGCTGACAATGCGAACATGACAACACTTCTACCACCGCCTTCCCACAATGTGGGCCATCATTTCACGTTTCAGGGAGAATGTCAGGCAAACGTTGCAAATTACGACACTGAGGTGTATTACATCGGAACCAGAATAACCCTTCTACGAAGACTTCGTCAAATTATGTATGTTAGACGAAGGTCTCGTCCCACGTCTCTCTATGGATGTCGAAAACATGAGATGAATTGAATTATACTCGAAGGTAAATAATGAACACTTCGGTTTCTGTGGACTGCCAAAAATGATATTGATCTGTATTTAGTTCGAGATGGAAGCATATCTTTTCCTGAACAGTAGCACTAAATGTTGAACCCAAAATGAACTGCATTTATCAGCATTTTACTTGGTTCTATGCAGATTTGTTATACAACGATTTAAAATTTCTTCCTACAAATGATAACCATTTTGAAATTACGCACTGTGATATTATCGTGAAATTAACTACCTACTTTAAAAGTAAAATTTAAGCATCAAATTGGGTATAAATAATGAGTTTTATACATTTATGCTTAAGTATTCGACGATATATATCATTTCCATGAACCTTGATAACCTTTTTGATCCTACGAACGAATCCATTTTTTTTTTTTTAAACTAATAATACGCACTGTCTGAGCAGAAAATAATAATTAGTAATTCATTTAAAGATGGTTTGTTTTTCTATAAGAAACAAAATAATGACATTTAACGCCAAGTGTTCCAGGACGTATTTCCCAAAAGCAAACATCAGCCACTAACTCAGGCAAAAGCAAACACAATCCAGATGAAAGGGACTTTGATGCAAAAGTCTGAGAGTGAATGTAAAGGTTTCCCAGAGCAAATTAACAGTTTTTGGATCAAAGGATTTTTGAAACCTTACAGATGTTTGATGAATTTTTCATATTTGTTCTGAGTTTTACACGTCTATCAAGCACTTTAGTTGATTGCAGAAAGATCAGTCGAGTTACTGATCAAAAACAGTTCAATTGCTACTGATGGTAGTCCAATCTAATGTTCTAGCTGCAGAAAAAGATGTACTTTCTATTTCAATTTAATACTAAGATTTTCTGTTTCCTTATGCCAAAGGCAAAAACTGCTTTGTAGGGCATAAAGAGATATATTTAACAATCTTAGAAGGAGCCTAGATAACTTGTAGGCTGTAACTGTGTGTCTCAAGAAATATACACATTTAATCTATTGCCGGCTGGGTTTGCTTTTTTTCAATACCAATGGTATGTCCAGGAGAGTTAAGGAAATTCAAAAATTATTATTTTACTTGTTAAAATAGCTTCGAAAACATGAGATGAATTGAATGAAACTGGAAGGTAAATAATGAACACTTCGGTTTCTGTGGACTGCCAAAAATGATATTGATCTGTATTTAGTTCGAGATGGACGCATATCTTTTCCTGAACAGTAGCACTAAATGTTGAATCCGAAATGAACTGCATTTATCAGCATTTGACTTGGTTCTATGCAGATTTGGTATAAAACTATTTAAAATTTCTTCCTACAAATGATAACCATTTTGAAATTACGCACTGTGATATTATCGTGAAATTAACTACCTACTTTGAGGTAAAATTTAAGCATCAAAGGGTATAGATAATGAGTTAATACATTCTGCTTAAGTATTTGATATATATCTCCTTGGATAACCTTTTTGATCCTACGACGAATCCCCTTTTAATGCTAATAATATCAGGTCTGGCTAAACTCTGTACTTAGCTTTCTCAATAATGCGTTTAACGCCATTTCCGGACGTATTTCAACAGACAAACCTCAGGTTTGGGCTCTAAGCACAAAAAAACCCCAGTGTACCAAATGTTACGAGTTAACGACAACTTTTGAGTTTTGGGATCGTAGACTAGCGTTTTTGACCATTGTTGGACGTCTATCAATTTAGGATTGATTGAAAGAAATGTCGAGACTTAAGTCCACTATAGTGATTATTCGTTCAGTTTTATTCATTTTGGTTCAGTACTTTCGTGGAGAAACTTCAGAGGGCGGTAGGACGGATCTCAAATCATTCGCCAGTGTTGAACGTTCCTAGCACCTCATCACCACATCATGCTCAAATGAACTTTTTCATTCATAAATACAGCATGTTGAGTTCTTACAAGGAAAACTTGCTAAGTTGCATCGTCTTCGTTGACGATTGTCTGTTTAGAACATTATCATTAAACATCCGCTAAGACGGCCGATTTCTTTTATAGTTCGGTCGAAACTTTGGGATGTATACATCCGTTCTTCAAATAGGTAAATATTTAATCGATTCACTTGTTTTGATTTGCATTCATGATTTGAATTTCTACTTTGACAATTAAAATTTGACAGCCCTTAAACATATTTTCACTTCTATTCCTATATTGACCAAATCATCCCGAGCGGTCGAAACTCGAACTGAAAAAACGTTTCAATCTTATGGTGAAATAAAATTTTTCATTGCAGTCTTCGGATTCTACATCCTCTGATGTAAAATTATGAAATTTTCAGACTTCCTTTATTCCTACCAAATGGTTTATCCTATTGAATATACATAAACTTCCTCCAAAAATTTGACAATTTTAGCGTGGATTTTGTCAGTATAATCAGCGAAAATTTGCAATCTTGGATGTTTTCAAGAAATAATTCGCTGATTCGAACGTGTTCCTAACATTTGGCTATTTGAACTCTAAATAGTAATAATATTGTATTGAAAATTTCGGATATGAATAGCTTATTCAAATTTATGTGTAGTTCTTGATTTATATTTTGATAGACTTTTTAAACCTGATTAATGTTCGCTCTATACACTACCCTTCCTTTCCATGCGTTGCACGGGTAAACCAGCACGTGTAAAAATGAAATTTAACGCAAAATCTTCGCTCACTCCTCGGCCAGGCGCCCTTAGCTCCTCTAGTCGTTAAAATATCCGCCTGAACGACCTTCCACACCAGACCCGTAAAATTCGCGAGATGACCCCATAAATTCCGTACGAGCTTATATCACTGGAAGTGTTGCATCACGTGAAATAATAGGTTATTGCCAGTAACGCCCTTATCGAAACAAACTTTCCCTTCGAGCTAATAAATGTTTGATGGATTTTTTCAACGTTCGCTGATGAAAAAGTTAACTTGGCTGATTCCCTATTTGTTTTGAATGTCAGCTTCTAGAGAATAACAAGCGAATCCATATTTGAAGACATTCTCGATAAGTTGGAATAAAAATTGTGGCACAAAATCTTTCAATAAAACAGAAAGCTCGATCGAAGTTGTTTATCAGTGGTTTTTCACTATCTTCATGAGCATAACACACATTTTGCATCACCTTGATTCAGTCTGAAATATGGACGAAAACAATTTCTCCATTTAGAAAATTAATTCGTTGTAAAACGCCAAAGAATAACATTTCACTTCACTTTTCGAAAACTTGAAAAAAAAACGCTGCAAATTCTTTCACTGGGGTTTATTATTCAATTGGCTTGCGTTCATGATTTGAATTTCCACTAAGCTTTGGAGTGTGCGTGTTTCACAGGTGATAGAGCGATTATTGAATTTCAGGAGAAATGCATAGAGCACGTAAATCTGTTCTCAACCAAAATACCTATTTGGATTGATCAGTTGATCATATTTGTGTGCCTCCTGAAATTCAATAATCGCTCTATCCTGTGAAACACGCACACTCCAAAGCTTAGTAGAAATTCAAATCATGAATGCAACTCTTATGAATAAAATTGAATAATAAACCCCACTGAAAGAATTTGCAGTGTGCGTGTTTCACAGGTGATAGAGCGTATATTGAATTTCAGGAGGCACACAAATATGATCAATACCAAATAGGTATTTTGGTTGAGAACAGATTCACGTGCTCTATGCATATCTCCTGAAATTCAATAATCGTTCTATCACCTGTGAAACACGCCCACTCCGAAGCTTAGAACAGATTCAAATCATGAACGCAAGCCAATTGAATAATAAACCCCAGTGAAAGAATACTTATTTACCCCAGTAATAATATTGAATAATATTTACCTATATATTATCAGCGTTTCATGCATATCAGAATGATTCAACCCGTGTATCGGCTATAAATTACAAGTTTTCACATCGGCTATCACTCCAGTAACCACATTCACTACAACTCGACGCTATCGGCATCCCTAGGTTACAAACAAACAATAATAAACCAAAAAACGAAAATGTTGGCACCATAAATCGGACCATACATCAGGAATGGTTTGACCTACGGACCTGGGGAGGGGCTCATTCGATTCCTCATGGTATGTTCTTCAAATAGGTACAAATTTAGGCCGCTTCGATTTGTTTTGAGGTTTTTAGGGATTTTACAAAACTTTGACAGCCCTTAAAGGGCACTTTAAGTTGAGTGAGAGAGCTGGCTCAAGAATTTTGTGATGTTTACGAAGCTCTTTGACCTTATAAGTTCGAAAAGGCGTATCCCCAGCGAGGAACAGCCGCTCCGCACTGACAACAAACCTGAACCACGGTGTCGTCACCATTCAAATCACATAGAAAATTGCGCAGAACTTGTCTCCTAGCTAGAAAACACTTCCCGCCATGAGGTAGTCATTTCCCCCCCCCCCACCCCAATTTTTCTATTTTGCATTTGCACCTGCCTGCAATTTTCAGGCTACTTACGCATCTAGGGACCTCATTTTCTCAATAGGTTTCATTTGGTTAGGAAAAGGTTTCATTTGGCTTGGAAGTGCTGTATAAGAATTTGCTTACGCTGGATGTTTGTCGTAGAGTATGGGCAAATATTCATCGACGGGCAGAACGTTGCTCAGGGGGTCTTGCTCGAGGAGCTTCGCAGCTCCGTGGGCCGACAGGAGGTAGCCCAGCGTCCAGTAGGAGTAACCGGCCCACACCAGATGACTCGTCCCCTCCACCGGCTCTTCGTTCTTTTCTTCCAGTTTTTTCCTTCCAAGATATCTACGAACACGTAAATACCAGGAAAATTTGAATAACGAATCAAATGATATTTGAAAGGAAGGAATAATACAATAATTACTATTTTCAGCTTCCATTTTCTTCAATTTTCTGATTGTGTTATGGAGGGAATTCTAAGGCATGTTCAATGTTTCTTAAACGTTAATCATAAGCTCTTATCAAGATTTCCAAGTCTCCAACATTTCCAAATTTCCAAAACCACTTTAGAAAACACAAATTTAAGAATATCTACTTTATTTGAATTATCACACTATTACACTCCATTTACATTTTACACAGATTAACTCAAGGAACTTAAACTAGGAACAAGAACGAATAGATGGGTTTTTTGTGCTATCAGGCGCTATTCTCATCAAAAGAGGTAAACTATACAAAATGTGGCATGAAGTACCTTTCAACCTTGACAGTGGAACATGAACAACAAAACGATTGTCGGACGGAACGAATATGCGTTACTGAAGGTGTTATTATATTCAAATTCGCTAAATACAAAAGCGTAGATATATCATATATTTGACTTATTGAAAAAACTTGAGCAATAGAAAATAGACCATTCGTAGCGAATCTTTTAGGTTTTTTTTATACGATGATTTTCAGTATTGTTCTGTGCGCTACTCCCAATAAATCAGTGTCGAAGGAAATGTGCCTCCCCAAGATAGCACGCCGAAACCAAGTAGACTGTGCGCCAAAATCTTGTACAAGATTATTAATGATTTAAGTCTTAAACTATTTGTAACAGCATAAAAGAGATGACTCATACTCATTACTTTTTTGGACAGTAAGGAACTTTGAGGACTCGTCTCGGATTGTCTTATCAATCTATCAATCAATTAAGCAATAGTCACGCCCAAATATCTTGCCGGTGTGAACCTTTCTATTTTCGGACAAGGGCACGAGTTAGAATCAATAACATGGCAAATTATGGATTTTTATGGCATGCTCTATACAGGGTGTACAGCGTATGATCCCAAAATCTTCGCACACGTATTCTACAACTAGATTCAAACAGAAAGTGCCTCCTAGAGATTTGTTTTTTTGAGACTTCGTTTTTTAGTTATTTCACTTTTAAGATTTTTTTGTTTTCGAACTTAGGTCACTAAAACGGCCGTAACTCCGGCGTTTTCAAAGTATTTGCAAATCTAAGTATGCCGTTGGAAAGAGCATGAAATTATCTATCGTCTCAGTCTTTAATAATAATTTTTTAAAAGGAACTAAGGGGTAAAAATGAGCCTGAAAAGTAAATTTTGAAAAAAATTCTTTTTTTAATGGCTCATTAGTCCCTCCTAATTTTAATGATACGTTTGAGCCTGTAAGCTTAAAAAATGCGCAAAAGTCTCAGCTTTCTAATGGTATATTTAATTTTTAGGTTTTAGAGGGAACTTTTTTGAGGAAATTGAGATTTTATGCAAAAAAACGGGTATTTCCAAGCACATTTTTGAGCACAAAAAGAGAATAAAACCTACATAACTAAAACATTTTTTCTTTTTCTGGGTGTAGAATGTATCATGTCAACGGCATCGCCTAAAAAATTTAAGTTTGAGTGAGAGCATCCGCGGAATGAATTGATGTAAATCAACTGTTAAATGTCTCCCGTTCTTGCTGATATCGTGAGGTTTGGTCCCGTTGTTTGTTATGATTTCCTCTTCTTATCGTTGATAGAAACATCGTCACGAGCAAAATGTTGAGTATGATAATGTGATTAACGGTCAAAGGTAGATCCACACACCCGTTCGATCACATCAAATGTGCTTGAAAATACACGTTTTTTTTGCATAACATCTCAGTTTCCCAGATAAGTTCCCTGTAAAATCTAAAAATTAAATAAACCATTGGAATGCTGAGACTTTTGCGCATTTTTTAAGCTTACAGGCTCAAACGTATCATTAAAATTAAGAGAGACTAATGAACCATTAAAAAAAGATTTTTTTTTCAAAATTTGACAAAATTTACTTTTTAGGCTCGTTTTTACCCCTTAGTTCCTTTTAAAAAATTATTTTTAAAGACTGAGACGATAGATAATTTTATGCTCTTTCCAACGGCATACTTAGATTTGCAAATACTTTGAAAACGCCGGAGTTACGGCTGTTTTAGTGACGTAAGTTGGAAAACACGAAAAAAATCTTAAAAGTGAAATAACTCAAGAACGAAGCCTCTAAAAAAAATTCTCTAGGAGGCACTTTTTGTTGGAAACTAGTTGTAGAATACGGGTTCGAAGATTTTTTGATCATACGCTGTACACCCTGTATATTCTCTTCTACGAGACTGTGAGAAAACACAGTATTTTGTCTTATTGACAAATACAATACAATATACGAACTCGAGGTGTATTGTTATGTGCGAGTATAGTATAAGTGGTTAAAGGATTAATAAAAAATTGGCCTGGTAATTAGGGAGAAAAATGACGAATGGCCGTTAACAGTTCATACGCTACTATAGTATTCGAAACCTAACAATAAGCGAAAAATGGGTTTTAACTGGGTTCAGCCCAGGTTTAGACACAAAAACATCAGGTGGCTTGCCTTGTTTTTTGTTTTTTTTCCCTCCCCTTATAAGTGTCCTGTTGACTCACGACCTTACTCCTCATCTTACGACATGTTGTTTCATGTCTGACAATTACGAGGTTGAGTATAGTCACTTTGATACCGGTAAAGTGAGACGTCGAAGGGAAAAAACCCACCCTTAGCGTGTGGACTGGGAAAGTGGCTTGAACACGGAAAGACAGAAAGGAAATAAAAGAGAATAAAGCTTACAGTAAGCGCCGACTTTAGCTTAGCAAGTGCTCTTCCCTTGGGGTTAGCGGAAGCACAGAATTGAACCAAAGGACTGCAGGTGGTACACAAAGAACGGCAAGACATACGAGCGCATTAAGATAGCGATGGAAGTTCAAAGTAAAGGAAAAGAGGTAACACTCACATTAAATCCCATTCGAAAGGTAGATTCGACACTTCTTTGAGGAGGGAGTGCATTTTCTGATTGAAGAATGGTTCGAATCTGACGTCATCCTCGAGAATCAGAGCGACGTCATAGCCTTTGCTCATGACCTGAAAAAAAAGTAATAATATCTAAATTCTAATTAGATACATGTTACATTTAAGTGTTACGTGTTATACTTGAATGTCCAGCTAGTGTGGTGGACATGAATAGTGTCCCACGTGTCTTCTCATTTATTGAAACTGCTGCGACTGGGCATTCCACCTCACATGTAGCTAAAGTTTTCAACTTCAAGGGTATCTTTTGGGTGTTGCAAGTTAATCGTCTCAGCTCTTGGAAGGGGTCAATTTACCATTCCACCATCTGCTGATGGTTATTACAAGTAGGTACCTAAATGTCAGAACTCCTATCTTTATAGAAAGTCCCGCACGGTTAAAATGGATAAAAAGAAAAAAAAACGTTGCAAATTGTTACACAGGTTAATTACCTCTACATTGGAATAACCCACCTATGTAAATCATGATCATGATCTATGAAAATTTGACGTAGTCAGAGATGCATTATCTAAACTCGGCCACTCCAGATGCCTATAGACGGATACAAAAAAGGCCTCGTGTTTCAGCAGAAAACTCTTCACATTTCAGACGCCCACAGAAGGTACCTTTGAAATTCCAGCTTTCTGCGTTGATTAGGACTGAAAATGGTAATTACAGTTTTCGTGACCCAAAAGTTTAAATTTCCCACGGGGGCAGGGATATGATCAAACCTTTGATTTGACGTTTTCGAAAGAATAGTGCGAGACACTGTAAATGGACACGACGTAGAAATCTGCGAGTCGAACAAATGAAAGCCAGCTCCCTAACTCAATTTAAAGTGCCCTTTAAGGGCTGTAAAAGTTTTGTAAAATCCCTGAAAACCACAAAACTAGTCGAATCGGCGTAAATATTTTCGTATTTGAAGGACATACCATTAGGAATCGAATGAGCCCCTCCCCAGGTCCGTAGGTCAAACCATTCGCGATGTATGGACCGATTTATGGTGCCAACTTTTGCGTTTTTTGGTTTATTATTGTTTGTTTGTAACCTAGTGATGTCCGGCCGATAGCGTCGAGTTGTAGTGAATATGGATACTGGAGTGATAGCCGATGTGAATCCTTGTAGTGTAGTTAGTAGCCGCTACACGGGTTGAAGCATTCTGATATGCATGAAACGCTGATAATATATAGGTAAATATTGTTCAATATTATTACTGGGGTTTATTATTCAATATTATTACTGGGGTGAATAAGTATTCTTTCACTGGGGTTTATTATTCAAATGGCTTGCGTTCATGATTTGAATCTTACTAAGCTTCGGAGTGTGCGTGTTTTACAGGTGATAGAGCGATTATTGAATTTCAGGAGATATGCATAGACCACGTAAATCGGTTCTCATCCAAAACACCTATTTGCATTAATCAGTTGATGATATTTGTGTGCCTCCTCTACATCTGTCTACCTTTGGCAACATCGTTTAAATTTGGATTTGGGGAAGTTTTAACGCAATACGAGTGCCAAAGGACTTGATAAATTATAGATGTTTTTATTGTGGGGGGGTATTGAGGTTCAATAAAAAAACGCTGAAAATTCTTTCACTGGGGTTTATTATTCAATTGGCTTGCGTTCATGATTTGAATTTCTACTAAGCTTTTGAGTGTGAGCGTTTCACAGGATAGAGCGATTATTGAATTTCAGGAGGCACACAAATATGATCAATCCAAATAGGTATTTTGCTTGAGAACAGATTTACGTGCTCCATGCATATCTCCTGAAATTTGAATTCTTTGACCTTTTTGAATTTTTTATTTCAGAGCGATTTTTGAGAGAAAAATCGGTGTTTTGGCATGAAATATTGAGTGTGTTGTTGGATGAAAGTCATGAGACGAGGGGGAAATAAACCACGTAATTTTTCTCGCTGAATCGAATGAACGCATTTCGAAAGCACTCCGAACTATTACAATCGTGAAAAAAATTCACGTTTTTCAACGTTTCATTTTGTTGAAGTCGTCTTATCAGAATCTTTGAAATTTCCGATCTGTACGTTGTTGAAACATCGTTCATTTGAGATTCATTGAAAATACGGCAGAAAGGCGAAATCGACGAAGAACGGTAAATCTCGACAGTAGCAGGTTAACCTACAAAGTGTAAACAGATTTTAACGCGATTGCGCGGCAAAAAAGCGATTTCAAAGTCACACCACGCGGCACTAGGGTGGGGGGAGCGATGCCGCGCTTTTACGTATGACAATTCCATAGAACAGCATAGTTTGATCGCTTATAGAACAGATCGCGTTGGTGGCCCCCGCTCGCTCGCGTTCGTTTTTCACATATGACCCTGACGCGTCTGCGGCTGGCGACTTCTTCATGTAGGTACATACACAGGCGCCCCAGTTTTCTCTCTCTAGAGGCGCGTTTTCTCTCTAGAGGCGCGGCGCGGCAGGCGCCCAGCGGCCCTGTACCTATACTATTGCCCATATAGGAACGACCCCTGACCTCAGGGACGAAAACCCTTTCCCCGCCATCAGGTGGCAACACCTCAGCGGACCCTTAAACTGGGCTGACTTTCCCTCATTAGCACCAGTAAAGCCCCTTTCAATCTCCCCCTCTTGACGCAAGACGTTTTAGTTGCTTTTGTTGAAAAATGTAATTTTTGTAAGACAAAATGTTCTCGCTGTTCTGAGGAAAACAAGTCTAAATTGTATAGCAGGAACCGATTGTATAGCAAAAGTGTAATAAATTTCCAAACGCTGCAAATTCTTTCACTGGGGTTTATTATTCAATTGGCTTGCGTTCATGATTTGAATTTATACTAAACATTGGAGTGTGCGTGTTTCACAGGTGATAGAGCGATTATTGAATTTTAGGAGATATGCATAGAGCACGTAAATCTGTTCTCAACCAAAATACCTATTTGGATTGATCATTTGATCATATTTGTGTGCCTCCTGAAATTCAATAATCGCTCTATCACCTGTGAAACACGGACGACACTCCAAAGCTTAGTGGAAATTCAAATCATGAACGCAAGCCAATTGAATAATAAACCCCAGTGAAAGAATTTGCAGCGTTTTTTTCATTTTCTTAGCTTCATACTTCTTCCTTTCCTTCTCTATTTCAATCGCCGCTAACACTGGATCGCTCTTTATCCTCTGCCTTCTTCTTCTTGCATACTCTTTCCACTTTTCTTTGGACACCTTTTTCCCCATAGTCAGTTGAGAAATACTCCTGCACCTTACAAATCTCTTTTATTTTAATTAACTGCATAATCCTCTCTCCCTCCAATACATTCTCTCTCCCTACAACTCAGTCATTTTCCGAAAATTGTAGGGTGAGAGGTTGTAGGAAGAGACGTTTAGGGTGTTTTCCATTCCCCAAAGGCTCATCATCAATATTCTTATTCGTTTGAAGTAATGCACAACATCTTGTCATCAAGACTCAAGGTTGGAGCTAATTGAAATGTAAATAAACACTTAGCCACGTTGATGAAGAGGTTGTAGGAAGAGAGAAGTAATTTACCTACGCACAAGACTTCAACACTTGATCACATCACTCATCAAACTGAAGGGACGTAGGGCCACAAAAACGATCACACGGAAAGTCATGTTGTAGCACTGTTGTCGCAGAAATGGTGGCAATCGAGGCAGCAGCCGCGGAGAGCCTTAGGAGGGGACACAAAAAAACCCACGTCCGCATCCTCTCAGACAGCCAAGCCTCGATAAAAGCATTAATGGCACCAACCATCTCTTCAAGATTGGTTTGGGACTGCATACAAACCCTTAATAACCTGGCAAAACACAACCGGGTTCGCCTAGAATGGGTGCCAGGGCATAAAGGAATATCTGGTAACGAGAAGGCTGACGAGCTTGCAAAAAGGGGCTCCCGAACCCCATTTGTAGGCCCTGAGCCGGCAGTCGGTATACCAAAAACCGCCTTCAGGGGGACCATCAACATGTGGGTCAATAAACAAACCACTAGTAGATGGCTCAATATCGAAGGACATGTCCACAGTAAACTTATGGTGGAGAAACCCCACAACAACACAACATCACCAATATTACTGACTGGCTACTAGGCAAAAACCGTAGGGAGCTAAGAACAATGGTCGGCCTCATAACCGGCTTTGTACCCCTAAGGTTCCACCTACACCGCATTGGGGTAACACAAGGTACAACCCTGTGCAGGCTATGTGAGGAGGCTGACGAAACGGCATCCCACATAATATTTGAGTGTCCTGCACTCGAATCTCGTAGATATGAACTCTTTGGGGCTCAAACCCCAATGAGGTCTATTCAGAGCGAACAATTAATCAAGGGCCTCAAACCCCTCACCAAGGGGCTGAATCTCCATAATTAAAAGTAAAACTCCCAGGAAAGTACAATAAGCCAACAGGCTTCCGTGCTGGGGGCTCCCAAACCCCCACCCTGAGAGTTTTAATCCTACATCTACATCTACTGTTGTCCTCCATTTTTTTTTACGACCAAATATCCCTATTTCTGGTCAGGGCGAGCTATTCAAAAAAATTGTAGGGAGAGAGAAAAAATCTCTGTGACAGTTTTAGTGAAACTTAGCTCAAAAAGTGGAGTTGCCTCATTTCCTCAATATATTGTTATAACCAACCACATACTGGACCTATAAGATTTTTTGCAAATTAAAACATTATTTGGAAGAGCTTAGAAACTATTTTGAAGTTTCCAACCTACTGTCTGTGACAGTTGTTGGGAGGGAGAATACGGATGATTTATGATTTTCAATTGATCAGCTAGTTAGACTGACGTAAATTTCACGGCGCTAAGTAGATACCAGTCTGCTGCATATTGCTGAGAAAATCCCGAGCTCTTACGACATACAGAGTGAGAACAGGAGCTATGTGACACAAAATAACCCGAAATTTGAAATGACCCACCTATGGTAGCGGGTCAATAGCTACTCCTCACCACTTTTGGTTTATTATTAAAAAATAAACCATTGTAATCAATCTTGAAAAAAAATTTCTAACCCTCCCTGAAAATTTCATGGTTTACGTTTCAAAGGGTGTAGAACCCAAATCTTCAATAAAAATTTTTCCGTCCGTCCGCCGTACGCCGTACGCACGATTTCTCCCAAACGGCTGGAGCGAAAAATCTGAAATTTTCAGGAAAAATCAATATTGGAGCTTTGACAACGCCCCAATTCTTTAGGCAGCTCTCTCACTTAATTTAAAGTGCCCTTTAAGGGTTGTCAAAGTTTTGTAAAATCCCTATGCATGGCTTAATATATAGGTAAATATTGTTCAATATTATTACTGGGGTCTTTCAAAACCTCAAAACAAGTCGAAGCGGCTTACATTTGGACTTTTTTTGAAGAACTTTTTATGAGGAATCGAATGAGCCCCTCCCCAGGTCCGTAGCCTAAACCATTCCCCATGTATGGCCCGATTTATGGTGCCAACATTTGCGTTTTTTGGTTTATTATTGTTTGTTTGTAACCTAGTGATGCCGATAGCGTCGAGTTGTAGTGAATGTGGCTGGACTGATAGCCGATGTGGATACTTGTAGTTTATAGCCGATACACGGATTGAAGCATTCTGATATTCATGAAACGCTGATAATATATAGGTAAATATTATTCAATATTATTACTGAGGTAAATAAGTATTCTTTCACTGGGGTTTATTATTCAATTGCCTTCCGTTCATGATTTGAATCTGTACTAAGCCTCGGAGTGTGCGTGTTTCACAGGTGATAGAGCGATTATTGAATTTCAGAACATATGCATAGAGCACGTAAATCGGTTCTCATCCAAAATACCTATTCGGATTGATCAGTTGATCATACTTGTGTGACTCCTGAAATTCAAGAATCGCTCTATCACCTGTGAAACACGCACACTCCAAAGCTTAGTAGAAATTTAAATCATGAATGCGAGACGACAAATGTAGTCTATTGATAACAACAATTTTTGGACCCGAACGATCGCAAAGGTGTAGGTGTTATTTAAAATAATAATAAACCAAAAGGAAACAATGAGAAATATTCAGCAAAATTACTACTTGAAATATGATAGATGGACCTGGTCAACAGGCCGATACCATTTGTGATTATGCTTTATAACTTTTCAAATGGGTAGGATGTTCTGATTTAATTATGCATTATTGTCAATAATTTTATTTTATATTACGGTATATTATAGCTATGAAAAATACCATTATTAATAAATGACTTGAAAGTAGTCTTTTACCTGCCCATTTTTCTTTTGCTTGCCCATATGGGGGGCCGGCCAAAGACACAAGACACTACTTGGAAACTTGGTTTTTTCCCCTTTTCTCGGGTTCCAGTGACGTTTTTCAGCAAAACCACTACACCAACGGAACAAGCTCGGTAAACTCTTACTAGAAAAATTGAATAATTTCAATTTTTTACCGTTTCTCAACAGGCAGACTAAAGAACGATGCTGCTCGGGAAACCACGTTTCTATAACTGAACTCCCCACCACACACCTCCAGATAAGGTAACTTAATGATAATACGTAAATCATGAAAATTTGGTCATTCGGATTAAATTCCCTTGTCTCTCCTCGCGTACCGTACCAATGAGAGAACGTGATAGAACGAGTAGCTGATGGAACAATAGTCAAAAGCTATACGTTCGAGCTTCTGGGAAATGTTGATTTCATTATTGAATCAGAGAGCCCGAACGATCATTGCTTCCATAAAATCCAGTCACAGTCGGTAGCGAGTCACACCGACCGTTACAGGCGTCCATATCAAATGATTTAATTGTCCTTTTACACTTCACTCGAACACAGCCCCCGCAAACCGCTGGAATACGTCAAAGTTAGGCTTAAAACTCGACGAGCGTTGGCGTGGAGAAGGTAAACAGGGTCAAAGGTCTGGAAACATCCATTCAAGTTTATCTTTCACATTCAGTCAGCCCACGCTCGAGCGCTGATCATAGGAAGAAGCAAAAGTACACGTTACTCCCAGCCGAAGTTTACGTATAAAGCTAATTCCCCGTCAAGAGTAAAACAGCAGGTGAACACCATCAAATGCCAACTCGGAGCGAAATCATCAAAACGCCTGAAATTAATTCGCCACGCGTTTCTTCGGCTTTGACGTATCAACCGCATTCGAAAGATAGCTCGAGCAGTCATTGGAAATCGAACGGATTTCGTTGAAATGAAGTTGAGTGATTGAATATGTTACCCAGGCTCTGTAAGTTATGAAAGCCCTGTTATCACGTTTAACGTCAAAACAATTATTCACACACGATGACTTGGGATGGCATTCCATTATTCTGAACTGAACTGCCCGAAACCGTGATTGATTCTCACGCGACCGGTTGATGCCTGCCATTTCAAAACAATAAAATACGGAAACTCCCGGCAAGTTGGGGGTGGCACATGTTTTGCTCGTATAGGTAACAAGGATCATGGTTATTTTGTTTTTCATTCTGGATCATTGAAATGTTTTAAATAATTTTAAAAGGTATAAACGAAAGCTTATTG
The DNA here is from genome assembly GCA_031894815.1 of Creontiades dilutus. NCBI lineage: Eukaryota > Metazoa > Arthropoda > Insecta > Hemiptera > Miridae > Creontiades > Creontiades dilutus. The sequence goes on along the minus strand of JAVIWC010004997.1, from coordinate 438,083 downwards.
CATAAAGACAGAAGTTTGTCAACTGGAACTACAAGAGCATCCCAGGGCACAGTGGTCCAAACGTCTTATTTGGCGGACAGAACCTACCCGATCCTACAACTGGTTTCTGCAATGACTGAGGGAAAGGGGTACATATCTATTTCAAAAAAGCTTCTTAGAAGAGCATTCATTCAGAAACTTGTGGCCAGGGATTTTCAACGTGGTTTGTGAAATGTCCCTTAACGGGAAACATATTGCGAAGGAATCCGTGCGTTTCAATGACGTCCTTAGAACCCCCTCCATTCACCCTATGTTATAATTGAGTTCAAAAGTTCTAAAAATATGTCAAAACTTGATACAAATTCTTAATCGAACGGGAAAATAAGTAAAGACATCGGCCGAATAATCTGTATAACTGGATTGTCCACCCCCTTTGTTCCTTCCGATAGAAGGTTCACAATTTTTTAGACTAGTTGTACAACTAGATCACATTTTGATTTTGAAACAGAAAAATAGTCAATATACCCCCATCTATAGTCCCAACTATCTGGGCCCATTAAGGAATTACAGGAAGGAAAAACTAGGAAAAACTAGTATCATTAGGCTTATTGAGGTCTTTTCTCGAGAAAAAAAAAACCGCGTAGGTATGGTAAAGAAAAAAGTGGAAAATTCAATTTTTTACAATGAATTTAGTGGTGACATACCAAGACCAAATCGGGTTTCAATCAGATTATGTCAATTTCAGGGTTTAGGTATCAACTTTGGAAACTTAATTTAACGAGAGCCTCACAAAACTGCTTCACGTTTCGAAATGTGTAGAATCCAATAATCAAATGTTAATGAAAAACGCTGCGAATTCTTTCACTGGGGTTTATTATTCAATTGGCTTGCGTTCATGATTTGAATTTCTACTAAGCTTTGGAGTGTGCGTGTTTCACAGGTGATAGAGCGATTATTGAATTTCAGGAGATTTGCATAGAGCACGAAAATGGGTTCTCAACCAAAACCCCTATTTGGATTGATCAGTTGATCATATTTGTGTGCCTCCTGAAATTCAATACTTAATCACTCTATCACCTGTGAAACACGCACACTCCATAGTCTAGTAGAAATTCAAATCATGAACGCAAGCCAATTGAATAATAAACCCCAGTGAAAGAATTTTCAGCGTTTTTATGGTTATCAGAATGCTTCAACCCGTGTATCGGCTACAAAGCCTTTTAGGAGTTCACTCTAGTATCCACATTACTACATCACTAGGCATATAAAAACATAAACCAAAAAAAAAAACGCAAATGTTGGCACCATAAATCGGGCCATACATCGGGAATGGTTTGAGCTACGAACCTGCGGAAGGGCTCGTTCGATTCCTCATGGAAAGTTCTTCAAAAAGAGTCCAAATTTAGGCCGCTTCGACTTTTTTTGAGGTTTTTTAGGGATTTTACAAAACTTCCCTCAAAACGATTTGAGAAAATGAAATTTTCCTAAACTTTTGGTTGTTGAAAAAATGTAAAAAAAAAATTTAATAGCGCTCGACTAATTCAGTATTTTACTAATTAAACAGATTTCGCAAATTGGTAATCATTATTCAATGCGATCATACCTATTTTTGATTTGCCGGAAAAACCATACCTATACCTATTTTGAAGAACATTTGAAGCTGCGCGTCGTCTAATGGACTAGTCTAGGTTGACTTGAAAATAAAGAGCAGAGTTCAGAGTGAACAACTAGTATCAAGAAACTGTTGTTTAGTTGATTCTTGAATGCAGTGTAAAAAATTTGCCGCAAAGGGATTTCTAGTCAGTTGTGTTGCAACAGGTCGAAAATGCCAAGTGCTACGTTTTCTCCTTCAGAGATATTGGGCTTCCTGTTTACAGGAGCAAGGGGGTCTATTTGAAACGTAGGTAATTTTAGTAGAATAAAAAGTGTCAATAAAACTTGTCTAGTAAAATTTGTAAATGTACTACTTATTTACAACCACTTGATGCAAGAATTGAAATGACAATCCTCTGATGATGATTGTTGATGATGGAGACTGGCTTCTGTTGATAGGAAATTGTATGGTGATTTCAAAAATGTGGTCAAAATTGATAAAATATTGAAGATAATTGGAGAAAAGCGTTTTTTCTAAAAGAATCATCGATGTTTGTTCGCAAAAAGTGAAATAACTCTGAAACGAAGTCTCTAAAAACAATTTTCAGCGACCTATTTTCTGTTAAAAATTCAAATCGAAAAATGAAATAAGATAAGGGGGAGGGGGTCAAGAGGTAACCAATCCAAGATTTGAGGCAATGAAACGTTGAAAAATGAAAAAACGGGTTCCAACACCTTCAAGCAGAGTGAAAATACTACCGAAAAGATCCAATTCAATTTTTTGATAGCTCGCACCGTATGTCTGTAATTCCTTAATGGGCCCATATAGATGGGACACCCTGTATAACCATTTATTACTATTAGCACCTCAACCCAAAACTTCCGTCATGAAAATTGAAAGTTCCCAGCTATATTTAAACATTAAACCAACCCCTTAACGCAAAAAAGCTCAGAAAATCTCGATTTTTCCCGTGAATTGTAGATGTTTACGAGCACGAAAACCAAAAAGCTGATTTACACACTCACTTGACTAACAAATCGCACCAAAAGAAACGTTGGAAAACAGGCTTACTGGATTGCAAAAACTGGGAATACTTGCGCAACCAATTTATACATTAACGTATTCTTACTTGAAAAGACAAAATACATCTCAACGGCTCCTTTTGTCGAGGCAAGGTGGGAAGAGAGAGTAATATTTTAACAATAAGTTCACTATCATAGATACTTCGGGCATACCAAACATGCCTAGTCCTGGTTGGAGTCTCCAGGTTAGGGATTTCATTTTGAAGTTATCAGCCTGGGAGCCTGAACTCTAACGTGATGTACGGAATTATACTCTATTAAGTTGGCAGCCATGACGAAATCTCCCTCCATTTAAGTGCGATTATCAGCCGTTATTCTATTGTATATTGTGTTCCCCAGTGTTCGTATTTACAGTGTTTTCCTTGCATACTTCGTTTCAACAGTCTACATTCTCCTATTAACCCGCATTTTTAACTGTAAGCATCATCACAATTCCCCGACCCGTCGATTGCAATCAAAATCGTGCAACGTATGAGCAACCCCCGTTGTTACCAACCAGCCAGTAATCTGCTTTCGATAGCGACAAGACTGTAAGGAGTCAGCGCGAGAAATTGTGTAAAACGTGTTCAAGTATTTCACGAAGAAGATGAAAGACGAGAATGCGAAGTACCGACCCGAAAAGCCGCCAATATTGAGAGACAAGGTGAACGCTGAACTTCATCAGGTAGCGCAAGACGTTGTTTATTACGCCAACAAGTCTACACCGCACCAAAAGGTTTTCGCTGCTAATGAATTCACAGATCCTGCTAGACGAAACCAGGTACCTATGTGAATTTGGCTCTGTAATGAAAGAGTGCCCATTGGTAACACATGAACCTGGAATATCTATACAGGGTGGTCCACTAAACATGAACACCCCTTTTATATTCAATACAAACACTATTTAGCTTTTCCAAGTCAGATTCGGAAATTTCCAAACCAATTTCAGACTTTTCCATTTCAATTTTCAGAATTTCCCATTTCAATTTCAGAAAGTGATCAATACCCGGGTGGGATCGGTTTCTGAAATTGAAATGGAAAATTCTGAAATTGAAATGGAAAAGTATGAAATTGAAATGGAAAATTCTGAAATTGATTTGAAAATTTCTGAAATTGGTTCGGAAATTTCCGAATCTGACTTGGAAAAGCTATATTTGAAAATCCAAAAAATAAGAGTCTAATGATTTTTTTTTTTTACGAGGATTCAACAAATTATGTGTGCGCACTTTTGCGCACATGCGCAGTCCACACTAACTTTCTTATTTCTAATTAGAACCCCTATTTTTTATCGCAGATTCGGATTCTACGCCGAATTTCATGGAAATTTAACCCCTCAACCTATTTTTTTGATCGGGCGTAACTAGTTCAGCGAGCAGGCAAAGTTGCGCAACCACAAATTTGTCAATAGTAGATGATGGTGAACTGCAAAGTGTGACGTATGAAGTTTCATTGATTTTCAGCGCTGATTCACGTAATGCTATCCGTTTTTTTTTTTTATTTGACACAATTTTTGCGGAATAATGACCAAAATTTGTTTATTTGGCGTGAAAAATAATCATTTATGCCGACTTTCGATTCTCAGATTGAGATGATTTTTCACTTGATCACTGAAGATGGTTTCAATCTCTCATTTTTACATTTTTCAACCAGATCTTGGACATTAATCCGCGTAACAATTTGAAAACAGGCGTCTATAATAAAAAACGGACGCGAAATAAACAAATTTCGGTCATTATTCCGCAAAAATTGAGTCAAATCAAAAAACGGATAGCATCACATCACGTGAATAACCGTTAAAAAACAATGAAAATTCATATGCCACACTTTAGAGTCCACCATCATCCACTATTTGACAAATTTGGGGTTGCGCAACTTTGCGTGCTCGCTGAACCGGTAACACGCAATTAAAAAAATTGGTTAAGGGGTAAAATTCTCATGAAATTCATATTTGCGTGCCTCCTGAAATTCAATAATCGCTCCATCACATGTGAAACACCCACACTCCGACGTAAACCATGAACTCTTCAGGGGGGGTTAGACTTTTTTTTTTTTTTTTTTTTTCAAGAGCGATTAAAATGGTTTGTTATTGAATAATAAGAATTATACCAAAATAAGAAAAACTAAAATAAGTGTTCAAGGGTTTCTCATCAGTTACGTGGTTCAAGGAATGCCAGGGGGCTCTTGATGTGTGAATTAAAGTTGCTAACTCCATCGAAGACAGGACCCAGTCGTTAATTTGATATTTTCCACGACGAACTTTCTGCTGATGACAGACGTTACTCATCCAAACCGAAGTTCGGTCGTTGTCAAAGGGCTGTATGTTGAAACGCCTGTGGGGATTGAAATCATAATAGAGGTTTCTCGCCTTTGTGAGGTGATGGAATGGTATAATTGCCCCTTCCATTGAGGCGGATGCGGTAATAATGCTCTGCCACGCTCAGAGGATGACCCGGACGCCTGAAAACGTCTGATTCATTTCCCAAGGCGACGGATTCTAAAATCGGGAAGGGCCGACTAACCATATTCATCACACCTTCACAGAGTACAAAACTGACCGCTGACAAATTCTTCCTCTATTTTGCGTATCTCGTGGATTTCTTCGAGGTAATTACCAAGTTAAATTTGAAACTTCAAGGGAAAAACATAATTGTGATGGTAGCCTGTGATACTTTCCGAACACTTATCTCAAACTATCATTATGGAAACAAAACTTACAAGGAATAGCCTTAATAGCGATGTTAGTAACAAAGAGGTGACAGAATTGACTACTTGCCCCTTCCAAGGGCTGAAGCGATAGCCTGCAGTACTCAGAAGATACTCTTCGCGCTGAAAACAACGTGCATTCTCACGAGTACCAATTTTCAGAAACAGGAGGGGAACTCTCATCTTAAATATCACAAATAACAAACCTCTTCTCAGTCCGTATAACATCTCCACTCCTCACAATAACAGTAACAACCACAAATTATTCAGAAAATAAAAAACCCAGGTGCAAAAATCGAAGTTTTCCATGAAATCTGGTTGATTTTATCCTTTTCGTAAAAAAAAACCTTATTTGAAGGGTTTTACAAAAGTCTCATACACGAACGTTTCTCGCGAAATCTGGTATTGTTTCGTTTTTTTAACAAAAAACCTAACAGCTGCAGATATTGTTTCGATGGAAAAGAATTTTTCTGCTCAGAAACGATGATTAATTCCTAACAGCTTTGGTAGCAGATATTAGTACAAACAGTCAACTCGATGGAAAAGAATCAGTTTCTGCTCAGAAACGATGATTAATTCCATCAACCTATCAAAAGCGATATATTTCTTTTCTATTTGTCATTTTGTTAGCCTTAATCTAAACTTAATAGGTTATCCACCACAAAGCGGAGTGTTGTTTCACGAAAACTGGAATTTTTTTTATATTAATTTATTCATTTTTTCCCGACGTTTCGGAGCGGTAAAACACTCCATCATCAGGGGATAGTTTATTTTGGACATTCATCCGCGTCATTATTATTATAAGCAGCTCACTGCAGTCGCATTGGTCAAAAATTAATCCTTTTTATTTACCCAGCATTTCATGACCCTACCTGATTTAGCACTGATCAACAATACATATTAGTAATACAAAATTTGATAAAAACTCTGTACCTATAACAATAATACTTAAACATTTACATAAAACTCTTTGACTAGAATTTAATGATCGCAATCAAGTAGGAATTTAATTCATTTCAGGTACATTTAATTCATCTTTAATAATAAAACCACATTGCCATGAAACAAATTCCAGCCTTCGTGAAACAAAACCCCGCTTCCTGGTGCATAACCTATAAACGATGTATTTCTGTCAATATGATTCTGTTCGAGAGATCAAGCGTCGACTTGGCTTAAACATGTGTAATTTTGCGCTGGGTTTTTAGTAGTCAACTGATAAAATAACAGAAATTACATTCAGTTTGAGAATTACTTGAATGTTTGGCATTTTTCTGAAGGGTTTGTTGATAAAGACGAAGCAAAGGAGTTCAAGATGAATTGAGTCGGGTGGGCTCATCAATTTCGGGCATACTTTATAAACGTCAGTATTCTAACTTAATGCAGGCTGTTTCATTCATCAAGCTGTAAAGTTTATTTCAACTCAAAGTGTAAAACGTACCTCGTTCCAGATAAGATAGTGACTCAGGAAGCAGCCGATTTCCCCTCGTTTCATCGGTCTGGAAACATGAAATAAAATATTAAATAAATAAACCAATCAGTAAATAGATTCACATTTTTTCACAATTTAACAAAAATTTAAAAACAGATAAACTAAAACTAGTTAATATACCTCATGGTAGCTCGCTGATCAGGTCGATGATCGTAAAGCCACCGGAGTGTCTTAGTAGATTAAGGGAATCATCTGCCACTGAAATCCATCGTCACCTTGTGGAAACTTAAGGACCTGAGGTAATGTCCCGTCAGCATGTTTTCAAATGGGTTAGGCTTTTTAAGGAAGGTCGCACCGACACACGCGACGAAGAAAGTAGTGGGAGGCCGACTCACATTTAAGAAGAGCTTCTGCAGGAAATTGACAATCAAATTCGCAGTAATCGGCTGATGACCCTTGACACCATTCATGAAATGTTCCCAGACATCTCGCGAAGCCTTATGGGTGAAATTGTGTCGGAAAAACGCCACACCCCACACCGCTCGCCAGACCCAGGACCTGCTTGTGTCGTTTGGATGGGATGTTGTGACCCATCCACTATATTCACCGTACTTGGCGCCTTCGGACTTCCACCTTTTCACCAAATTAAAGGAGTTCTTGGGTGGAAAACGTTTTTCCAACGACGAGGAGGTTAAGGAAACTGTCGAGAAGTGGTTTTTGGAGTTGGAGCGAAGTGTGTATGACGAGGGCATAAAAAAGCTGGTGCCCAGGCTGAAGAAATGCGTCGAAGAAATAAGAGACATATTTTTCTACATTTCCTCAACATTTGAATAAAATATATGCATTTTTTGATTTTTACCAGCAGTTGTAACCTTACTTTCCGGATGACCCTCGTACGTACCATGAAACGTGAAGTGACAAAGTGTGAGGCAAAATAATGTTTGTTTTGGGTATACTAAAACATAGGTGGGTTACTTGAAGAAAAGCAAACCAACATGCTGAAAAAGTAAAGCTGAGGTATGTTCGATCTTGCATTTTATGTGACCGTTTACATCCCCCATGCTTGTCAACGTCACCCTGGCTTGTTCGTTTGGCTTAGGTGCCCACCTATCTGCTTGCCTCAAAGGTAGAGCGAACGAATACTATGTCGTGGGTTTGAAGACTGGTACCCAATAAACAAAGCGAGTAGATAATAAGCAACCATAACCGAAACGTGTGGAAAGGAAATAACAAAAATCTCGTGCTCCTGCATGTGGGTTAATTGGAATAGTTAAATGAGGACTCGCCTTCCGAGACTTTGAGCGCCTCATTTCAGGAAATATGAAACAATTGTTTCAAACGTAAGATGCAACCACTCGAAGTGTAGATAACCAACAGGGCTGAACAAAAAGGAAGGAATTACGGAGTGACTAAACTTTGGTAGAAAGGATCGAGATTTCTAGAAGAAAAACCAGCTCTAATTTGGCATTCAACGATCCTTGGATGGAGATGAGTGCAGCGGCTCAGAAAACAAAGAGAGAACGAGGGGGTCGAATTTCGCCGCCATTCAACAGAAGCTCTTTCTCGTGTTTTTCTTTTTCCGAGTTGCAAGAAGCCGTTTGAAAACCTCGAAAGACGATTTTAAGATAAAACGGAAGGATTTGTATGCGGAAGATGAGGGAGATGAAACGTTTTAGGGCCGTGCCGCGTAAGGACCGAGCTCTTTTAGGATGGGCGGTATTCACTGCGTCCCTTTCTGTAAAGAGAGGTTACGTGTGGACTCATCTTCTGAGTCCCGTCGGAAAAAAAAATTATCCTCACTTAGATCAGCAGTTTTTTATATTTCCTGCTAGAGAAATAAATAACTTAGGCACAACTCTGATACCACCCGAGAATCGAGCTGATTGAAAGGAAATACTAACGTAGCATAAAAAACTAAACAGCGTCTTAATAAAATCGTCCACTCTAACATAAAAGCGATGTAAGCTTCTACACAGAGGTTCATTATTTCTGCATTAAAGTACCCTATCGACGTAAAGGATTATTTAAGTATATTAGATGTAGCCTGTGGTACTAAACTCGGTGCCTTGCGCCTCCATACCTCGTAATTGCACTCTAGATTCCATAAAAGGACCCTCATTTATATTCAGCACGGCACACAGTGGTACAGAATCGCCAAAAACCGCTTAAAACTTGGATTTTTGATCCATTTTATCCATAGTTGCTGGCTGCAAATATGTTTTTGTTACGTTCTCGGGATAATATCCCTCGAGTTTCAGAGTGCAAACTTCGCTTAAGGACCCGTAAAGGCCGGTTCACATGGAGGCGGCAGGTCCGGCTGGGCCTAACAGACAACTGGACTAACAGAGCATTCGTATATAATCAGTTCATCATTTCTATCAGAATTTCCTATCTATTTCCAGTTTAATTACAATAGTAGGAGCTAGAAAAAGTATCTGAGGAATGCAAGGGTGTATCAAATGTTAATCATCCACACAAAATTATTAGAGACATGATCATAGTCAAGTGAACGCTGCTAAACAAAGCGATGAGAACCACAGTGAGACCAAACTAGATAAAATGTCAATTACCAAAACTGAGTGATCTCCATTTATAGGTCTCAACTACGAATCTTTATAATCGACTTTGGAAAAAGTGGTATCCCTCTTCAAAATTTCTTGGCTACGATTCTAGATTCAAGGAATGAAAACAATTCCAGTGATGCTGCATGATTGTATGACCGAATTTTCACATACTTTTTGCCTTTGTTAAATTGAGTTGAAATTCGTGGTGTTTGGGTGCAAAAAATGCCTAATCATCAATGTTATCGCAAACAACTTGTTCTAAATTATATTATTGTATTCAAAAAACATGCCTGGTTGTTGTTGGTCAACTGGGGTCCAATCATACTCGCAAAAAAAAAAACTCTCTTGTAGTTTCTTTTTTTGACTCAACAATCACAAAACATGTAAATTTTGTATAAAAATTTAGTTAAACACGTGTAAAAAGATCTCTGATCACAATTACTGCCACCATCCATCAAGTGGTGGATTTGGTTAGTCACTATGAATAGGGAAAACATGAACTTTCCTGTCTACCTTTTCCGCTATCACGTTAACATCGAAACGAAGGTGTTATTGTCACCATTAACAAATGTTTATCATCTCCGTCGGCATAAGATTCCTCTTTTCAAGCATTCGGGTCAGTTTTGTCAGTGCAAGTGCCGGATCAAAATGTTCATGGTAAGAAATCGCGAACTCGCGGATGTTTTACTACATTCTGGCGTCAAAGACTCGCCGCTGCTATGCTTCTCGGAACGATATGGTTTTACATAAACCACAATTACGTCGGTTAATGTTGTCACAAAATAACTCTATTTTATACCATTAGAACCGCCACGAACTCTACTTTCCAAAAAATGTCGAATTTTGTCAATTGGCCGAGTAACAAACCTCGCAAAGGTTCGATAAGGTTGATCTTTTTTGATGAACAAAATTTCACTTTTTTCACGTTTGTCCCTCTTTCTCCCTTACTGAACTATCTGGCATCTCCCTGGTTTCTTCTATACATTCGATTTACAACTATATTTAGATCAACTGGACGGATTGGATTTGATCTACGCGCAAAACCTGATTTTTGGTAGCGATAAAAAATGATACTCTAAAACTACCCATGAAAAATTGACTTTGTAGGATTACTACGAGGATGCGAAACACAATCGGCCAAAACCACTCCTCAATCGAAAGAGAAACTTATTACCAACATAACAAAACAAAAATGTTAGATTCCGTCAGATAGAACCGGAGAAAACGGGTCAAACATAGTTGAAAAAGTAAATGTTCAGAAGAAGCGTTTGAAGTTTTTCAATCGTACCCCCGACGCGGTGTGAAAACATTTCTGCTCGCTTTGGTCCTGATTCTTTCAACTCTCTCGACCCATGAGTTACTCACTCGTTAACACACTTTTTCCTTCCTACATATTATCTACCGATTCAAATAAAAAGAAGAAGGACAGAGGAAGGTTGTCGAAACCATAACAAAACCTACGATCCTGGCAGATACTAGATAGATTCAGCTTCATAAATTTATATTGAACAGAGTAATCGTCGTACAGACATGGGGGTGGTTTTAAAATGTTCGTTGACAATTCTACTTTGATGAAAAATCTTTTTTCTAAATCTGATTTTTGTTTGTTTGTTGGGTACAACCTCTTCTTCAGATGTCATTTCCGGGCGAGCCTAATGACCCGTCCAACTCTTCAGGTGTTATTTTATTCAGCTTTTTTTTTTCAAAGCGCTATTTGCCGTTTTTCTATTTTTAGCAAATTGAAGAATTGCCTACATTTTGGCGAAAACTGTTTTTTTCTGTATCACCTTAATTCTGCTCACTAGACTTGCGAATGGGATTAAGTTTAGGTTTCCGGCCCCAATAATACAGTAAATGTTTAGTTTTAAGCGCTTATCGACGATTCTGGATCAATTCGCGGCGGATAGTCTTTAACGAAATTAGCCACAAGGATCTTTCAGCTGATCACTGTGTCTTCATACCTCGTAATTATCTTCTAGATGTCCCGATAACAGTTGGAAGGTCTTTAACATAATTCAACGAACAAAACTTTTACCAGTCTCTGTACAAAACAAAAGCTGATATCAAAATGCCTACACTGGTGTGATATACTGTAAATGGACACAACGCAGAAATTTACTGACAACTGACAATTAACGAGATGAAATAAAAAACTTACTGCTTAAAAACGATTTTCATCATGGAGGTAAGTAACATTAGCAAATACGTCGAGTGTAGTATCGATTTGTTATCAATGCAATTAACTGAAGATCAATCTAATAAACCCATGATCACCCGATGAAAATGGCAAAAAAATCTTAGGGAAACAGAAGAAATTCAATTTGTTAGGGTTTTCTGACAAACAGACATGTCTAAATTGTCTTGTTTGTTGTTTGTTCAATTCTTCCCCACCTGTGAATAGATTCAGAAGTAATAGGGTTTCGTTGTTGTCAGAAAAACGAAGCAAATTCTAGTAGCACTCTGGCAGTTGAAATATAATTTAGACAAGTAGAGTGATGAGAACGTCAGATTTTATGTTATTCTGTTTGATTTTTGATAAAATATCAGAAGTAGAAATGATTTATATTTCAGAGAGCCATTATTTATCGTTAAACTCTTCTAACGTTTTTGGTGTAATAATTGCGCCAATTTCAACGGACTGTTTCACTTACCTCTTGTGGAATGGGTCTTCATAGCCTGGCATCAGTCTTACGCCTAAATTCTTGAGATCTTCGTCAGACAGAGACCTGCAAAAAAAATAGAGTTTGAATTTCACCGTACACCATCATTACAAAATAGAAATCGTCTAATATCCACAAATAGTTCAGGGAATTAAATGAAAATAATGACTTTCTAAAAGGCGTTCAAATTAGAATTCATCATTTCTGCTAAAGTGGGTGCTTGATGTTTCTGCCATTTCTCATTCGGCAGTGTCCTTTTCGATCAACTCTAAGTACCCTGGAGAGTTATATCTTGAACTTTAGCCAAGTGGTAAATCCATCCAGGACACTATTGCTTTAGACAGCAACAATAGAAGAAGCCGTTCATTTTGTTATCAAAACCAGTGATAAGAATATATATTATTTTCCCCTTTCTAAAAACCACGTTACCTTTTTATTTCTACTTACCTTTTCCATACTGATCAGGTAGTTAATTTCCCCTAATTAGTTCAAGATATAGCACTGGCGACGAGTTTTATTTTTTCGAACCCAAAATCAGTCGTTTGTGCGCGTAAAATCGCGATATGATCGACCCACCGCAAAATGTTAACGTGCAGGTCGCGCCCGCGCTCCCGCCGCCGGTACTTTTTGATCATAATAATCAAGACTGGGCATCTTTTCGGTCCAGACTGACACATATCTTCAACGTATACCCTACCACAAACATCAATACAAAGAGGTCGTATCTTTTGGCGTCATTGGCAGACGGCGCTGCAAAACTTTTGAGAAGTTTGTGCCTGCCAACCAACCCGGACACTATGACGTATGATCAATTGATCGGCATACTGGATACGCATTTTACGCCAGTTTCAGCGTATTTCGCGTTCAGGAGGGATTTCTATACAGCTCGTCAAAGGGTTGGTGAATCAATTACCGAATGGTCTACAAGATTACGTTCCCTAGCGGTCGATTGTGGTTTTGGCAGGGAACTTGATGTTGTACTACGTGATGTTTTTGCCATGGGTCTCGCCTCCAAGAAAATTCAAGATCGCATTTTCGAAGAGGATGCCTCCAGCGTCGCTGTCACTTTCGCATCTGTCATTAAAACTGCACTTTCTAAGGAAGCAGCTACCTCTCACTCGTCGGATATCAACATTAAATCGGAGCCTATGAACTACGCCGGAAACCGAAATATTTCTCGAAGAGGTGGCGGTGACAATAGTAAAAAACGACGACCCAGGTTTGACACTTGCAAGGTGTGCGGTCGCAACAACCATAAATCGGAAAATTGCCAATTCAAAGATAATAATTATCTACAAGAATTATTCTTGTCACCTTTGCAAACAAAAAGGGCATCTCAAACCTATGTGTCCTAAGAAGGATAGTCCCCAAAAGCCCTCACACTCGAAATTCATACAAGATGAGAGCGACAGTTTTCCAAAGCCGTTGCATGGTAACCAGAGCCGATTTTCCAATGAAATGAAAAGCGTTCTCAACTTCGCCACTGCTACACAAGTCACAAGTCTGATTATTTGACCCATACGATCTATATTTCAACGCTAAAAGGTCACCCCTGATCTTGAAAACCCACCTACATTGTTGAAACTCCTCGAACTTGCTCATTGGTACTATGTCACTCTCACATCTAAGGGCCACGTACTGAGGGTGATTTTGAGAGCTAAGCACCTTTTCCTCAAATTCGGTATACATTGTTTTGGCTATTAACTCAAGACTTTTCTCAACTAGCGTTTTCCATTCACTGAGGTTCACGTGCTGATTCAATGGGGCGTTGTATTTTTCTCTTAGTACGCCCCCGTCTTTCGCCCAGTACACATTGAGCTCGATGCATTTTTTTGCCAAGTAGTGTGGGAGGCGATCTTCAGACAGCTTCATAACCTTTAGTATATAATTAAAAAGCATCCGAAGTGTATACACGTGAAGGGGTTCCAACTTGGTTTCCAGAAACAAGATGTAATTAGGTGTGCATCTCGATAGCGAAAATACAATCTTCACGAAAAAACGTAAAACGGCTTCTACATAATCACTATGAAGAAACCCTCAAACTTGTGACGAATAACACAGACTTGAGCGCGCAACGGCATCAAACACCTTAAGTTTCTCCGTGAACGAAATTTTTGGGTGGGCCATGAAGTTCTTCCACATACTCATGATCGTGAGGAGTCAAACATCCATTACCTGACGTTCACCGGTTAGCTGTCAATCAGTACCTTGCTCTCCAGCTGTTCCAACTTAAATGGCCAAATCCAATACCTTGATACAGTACGTTAGCCATCCTAGACGTCCGAAGATGATTCTAAACAAACCGAAAGCTGGCAGTAAGGACTGCATTGTATTGTTTGACAGAGAATTTTGAGATGTATATGGATTTCGTGAAACAGCTAATGTATCGCTTCAGGTTTTCAAAGGAGGTAGTCCATTCCATCACCTCCTTGTTATACATACAAGATTATCATAGCGTGATAACAACCTCATCCTCTAATATTGACTGAGACCTCTCTTCCATCCTACTTCCCTCAAAGGCAACATTACTACTTATGTCTGCCTATTGCAAACCTTCATTGGATAGTTCCAGATCCTGTTTCATGAAACTGCTAAGCCTGACATGAATATCAAGTCTTTTAGTTTCCTCTGGGCATTGTAGGCTCATCGCCTGAGCCCTTAGAAGGGACAACTAGTCCATTCCATGGCTTCCTTGTTATAATACACAAATTGTCATTAACCATGCTAGAAGGATCTAAACACAAATGAGGACTACTACATGAGAACGAAATTGGATAAAAACTGTAGGAGGTATCCTGTTCCAAAGATTTGAAGTTCGTGCCAACGCAGCTTGAAACTAATTTGGATCACCGATCTTTTCTCGACTAACTTGTAAATTTGAGCGAGATCGGATGTTCAGGCGATGACATGGATGGATTTCATATTTGTGCATGAGGTGAGGGAATTTCAAACCAACAAAACTTTCAGAATGACAAAAACTGAAACTATTGTAACAAGTAAATATTGATATCACGTTTTACTATCAATCCAATTTTATTTCAAATGGTTAAAACAAGGTGCCACAAAGCGACTATCAAAATTGCCTGTCAAACATTCTGCCAACTGGAGTTTGAGGGACGGATGAGCCAGCAGGACAGTCCCAGGCCTAACCCACCAGGGCGGCCCCCTGCATCGCACATAACAAATTTTAGATACTACTATTCCAGTTTTGACGCTCATCCAACGTCGACATAACAAATACTTGGGGGTCAGTCATACTACGTTTGTTGCATTAAACATTGAAAGGCTTTATTCCGAAGAAATGGCCAACGTTTTCATAAACTTCAACTTCATTTCCCAACTCGACTTCAAACTAGTTCAAGATTAACTTTCAGCTTCTCAGCAGGAAGATACATAAAAAGACAGTAACGCCACCTTTAAAACTTGGAAGGACTGAGTGATATTGTGTTCGTCAACAGAGTTCATTTTACTGGCTGACTTTGCTTGATCTCCTTCATCTTATATCCTCCGTTTAAAGGTTGGTTTATTTTCGGAATTTTATCCTAGGGCCACAATAAATGCAGACCTTTACCACTCACCAAAGGGCCGTAACGCTGTTATAAAGACGATGATTGGATCACTAACGACAAACTTGTTTCTGTTATAAAGAAAATAAGATTCAAATACGAGACTCCTTAGTTTCCTCTGAAAGAATTCCACCGTCAAAGGGATTTGACGAGCATGCACGAATTCACGACCCGCGTATTCCACGCCAATACCTCAAAAAGGAGTAAACTACAATAACTGTTGGGAAATAACGAAAGACCGTCCAATGGATTATATTCAATAATATCTATATCGAGTTTATGGGGGGAAAAATCATTGAAGTACCAATGACAAGAGACTAGTTCGTTCGTTCGACATCATATCAGATGATTTGTGGTTGGGCAAGAACGCGAGATTGGAAACACTCCTCCAATCCGACTTGGTCATGAGATGAATGTTAGATAGATAGTTTAATTTATTTAATCATTTTACATGTTATATTCTTCAATTGAATAATAACTGATGACCGAGCTGGATAGTGTAATACTGTGGCCCAGCCCGGAGTTGGTTCCTACATCTAATTTTTTAGTACGTACCTATAACACTATATTTACACCACATTAATTATTAAAATTTAGATTCCACTTCCATGAAATTCAGTACTTAGTATAAATGCCATTTACATAGCTGCTTATTTTATATAATCATTAATTTTATTTCATAAAGTACTCATAAGGGTTATCTCTTATTAAGTTTATAAGTTTCTTTTGAGATGTGATGATCTGAAATCTGTGAGATGATGCAATGGTATAGTTGCCCCTTCCATTGAGGTGGATGCGGTAATAGCGCTCCGCCACGCTCAGAGGGTGACCCAGACGCTTGAAAACGGCTGATTTATCTCCCAAGGCGAAACAAATTCTTTTCATTGGAGTTTATTATTCAATACAGGAATATGCATGTAAATCGGTTCTCAACCAAAATGATCATTGTTAATATTTGTGTGCCTCCTGAAATTCAATAATTGCATAACCGGTGAAACACGCACACTCCAAAGCTGTAGAAATTCAAATCATGAATGCATTTCAAATGAATGAAATTGAATAATAAACCCCAGTGAAAGAATCTGCAGCGTTTTTTTTTTTTCAATCTTTATTGATCCTAAAATGAGAAGGGCCAACTAACCATACCTATTCATCACAAATCAGTTGAACTAATTATGATGCCGAAACCCATTTCAAATATTAAAAAATATATAATATAATTCCCATTTGAGACAGCAATCAGGTTTTTAATAGAACCGGTGAGTTTTAATTTGTAATGTCAGGTTCTAACGATAAACTCCCACTGCCGCAATTACATTAATACGAATTCCACCGTCCATTGTAAAATTCAACAGGCAATCCCGAGAAGGCTATTCGATATGCGGAAAAAACGAATCGAAAGTCATCTATTGTTAACTACGTATGCCAGATTTGGATGCGAACGACCGCGAGCGAGTACCACAGGCGGCGGTGTATTTCCCTGGGTGAGGGAGCGATCGTCGAAAGTTTACAGAGTTTGATTGGAACCGAAACCCCTGCGGCGTTGATGCTGTAAATTACTTGTTACCGTTTTCAGAGAGAGAATTCGAGAAAAAAGGGAAATCATGGGGTGGCTCCAATTTCCCTGGCGGTTTCCACAAATGTAACAAAAACATATTAGTGGTAATTAATGCATGAAATACAGGACATACCTACGATCATACTTATAAATGTTCCTTCTATAAATCGTCTGTAAAGGTGAGTCCACACTGGCAACAAATATCAACGTTGTATAGCGATTGTTGTAAAACATTTGTAGTACTAACTTTGTAGTACAACTAAGTTATACAACTGTCCCCTGTAAACGCGTCTACACCTATCTAACAAAAAATGCAACACTTTCAATCATTTGAGGATTCAGTAGTGACAATGGCTTCGGAGGAAGAGGTTGTACTAGCCGCAGAGGCCTGTGTAATTTCATCGGCTTGCAGTCAACCAACTGAGCGCGGATACTGTGGATCGGCACAGTGGATCTCACCTGATGGAGGATCTGATGGAAGACAGCAGAAATCCCAACTCCATGATGGGAGTTTCAAGAATATCGCTAGAATGAGCATTCTGACTTTGAACACCTGTTCATCAATGTTGCCCGAACTATTGCAAAACAGGACATCAGCTAACGATGTGCTTCATATGAAAAAGAAAGGCTTACAGTTACTCTGAGATTTTTGGCGAGTGGTGATTCCTGTCAAAGCATGAGTTACTTATTCAAGATCTCAGAGCAAAGTATTTCCAAGATTGTTCTTGAAGTCAGTGGGACCCCAGTGAAATTAAAAATACGACCCACTCACTGGTAGTTTTCCACCAACTCATAAGGAGGGCATCCTGAAGGGACTGCACGGATAGTCACAAAGTGGGGATCAATTGTGTGTGGACGAGCTTGCAATTTTTCATACAACCATGTTATCTAACTTCTTTTGATCTTTACCGGCAACGTGTGGTTAACATGTAATCTGCTATATAACAGAAAAAAGTTACACAACATCGTGTTATAAAACATCTCTTCAGTTTAATTTCCAACAAGTTACATAGCTTTGGTTACATAACTGTTTGTAACACGTTTTGTTACTGATGTGGATACGCCTTATCACGTTTACATATAGTATATATATTTTTAAAAAGGAAATATCCATTTTATTCTTTTTCAAAATGTTGCGCCTCAGTTCCCGATGTCGTAAACAAAACAAATAGGTACCTATTTGATCATCGTCCGAGCATTATCAAAGTTCGAGCCTTTCCCGTCTTCGCCTAGTCATCACCTGTACCACTTTGATATTATCTGATGTCAACAGTTTCTGCCGCGGCCCGGGCCAGGTTCGTTACCTTTCGGCTGCATTCTACTTAATCGAGCTCGATTGCATTACCACACACGTGGAACTTGTTCAGCCTGATCTTCGTTCGTTTCAACGGATTTCTGAACTGCAGCCACCAATACATTTTGGTTTGTCGACCACCCGAATACCACTTCCGCGTTATACGCTACGTTTCGCATCCCCGGACATTTCGGCGTATGGATTCAACAAGGTCAGTCCGTATTTTGTCCATTAAAGAAAAGGAACCTTGAGTCGTAATCATACTTCACGCATTCACGATCGACCAGAGCTTCGAACAAACCTCATTTATCCGAACTTTCAAGTGCACAATCGATCATTCTTTTCTATTTTTCTCTATTTTGGCATGCCAGTAGGTCACTTGAATTTCCTTATTAAAAGAACTTTTATAGCTTTGCAAACTAATTTAAATTAGTGATAAATCGTTAAATCTTTATTATTTGCTAGTGATTTTATCGTTTTTTGATTTTGCTGTTAGGAGGGAGAATGTAAGAGGTGACAGCCAATCTTTCCAATCACTGCTTGAACAAGAATTCTTGGACGATTCCGGTGATTATTATTTTTTCTCCAATTAAGAATGTGGTTTAGTTATGAGACTTATTTCAAAACTGCAACACCCCGGACTACTTTGTTCGCACTGAGCTGGCACTGCCTTACTTGGAGATTAAGATTCTCGCCTGGCCTTAGGTTGGTGGTCTCGTTTGTACAAAATGGAAAAGATTACCAAGGCTTTGTTCCTCCCGTCTCCTTGCCCTCCACGCTGTTGAACCAGAACGACAGGACAACTGAGTGTCTCAAATGGATGCCATACTTTCTAAATACGGAGAAACCCCAACAAGGTCTGCTCAAGACCTCCAAAATTATAACACAAATTCATTCTTAGAACGGGTTCAGGCAATTTTGAAGGCCATCAGACGAGGAACGTTTGGTTTCATCGTCTTTTAGCCCAATCTACAAATTATATTGTCCCTTTTGGGCTCCCTTTCTATTTGAATTCCGACCTTGGTATCCAGAAATTGCTTGGTCAGGTTCGGCTGTCTGGGCTCATATTTTCTAAATCGGGAATTCCTTCAAAGTAAAATTTGATAGCCTAATCCAGATACCAGGCATTGAGTATGTCAAGTCCTCAGTGGTGAGCGTTTTCCTTTTTTCTATATATCGAACTGTCTTATTATGAACTCTGTTCTCCGTTGTGTTTAAAAGATATATTCACAGGTCAAAAAGTGTCATTCTATATAAATAATAGTGTAAGAACAAGAGTTTAATCATCGAACGAAGGTTCCCAACATTAATTGACTTTTTTACTTAAATATGCTGACTTATATGAAAAAAACTTACTTTTATGTACAAATTTTTAGCAAAAATAAAATAAGTGTAATGGGAAATTCTAACATTGATGTGGAGATATTGTTTGCCGTGGAGAAATGTGTTTACCCTGTTAACGTTTAATATTTAGTCCTGGAAGATCGTGCTCCCTCTACACGTTACAATGCGTTTTCTCCGAGTGAAGCAGCATCATTTTGTTATCTTGAGGTTTCATTTTTTTCAGAATTTTAATGCCAAAACACCCGTCGATTGTTTCGCCATGCGCTGTGGCATGACAGCTCACAGGCAAATCGGCGTTCCCTCCAACAACTGATGCCCTATGGTTGTTGACCATGAGATTTAGTGCTGTCTCAGCTTTGCCAACGTAAAATGTAGGGCACATCTTACACATCAACTCGTACACACATTGATGTTAGGCATTCAGCCGATCCTTTACATTTGTACGAGTTGGTGTTGTTGGCCGATGAGAACAGCTCGTCCTTGACAACTATCGGGCAAACTATGGGACCTTCTCTTGCCACAAGGGTGTAGACCTCTTGCAGGTCGTATTGTATCCGATGGTCTATGAGAAAAAATGTCCCCGATCAACGAGGCCAGCAGAATTATTTGGTTGAATTAGCCGAGAGGAGAGGGTACTGATCTTTTAGAATTTGGTTCATCTTCTCAATGCCGAAAAAGAATGTTTGTCAAGAGAACTTTTTCCTTTATTTCGTGGTGCAGGATGGTGTTCAATGCGAGAAGGGATACTTTTTTCTAACTACTTTTGCTGGGTATCCTCTTGTCAGCAGTTTTTTCTCCAAGTTTTTCAGTTAAGCTTCTTTGTCCGCTGTCGCACTACATACGCGATGACTTAGTGAAAGAGCTGTTGGTATGACTGTTTTGGGTGGCAGCTGTCATAATGTAAATATAATTGCTTGTTTGCGGCTTTTGTATATATGTTTTCTGCATCTATTTTTATTTTATTGATTATTCACTTTATTATTGGATTCATTTATCTTTGTACACTGATTGCCAACCTTGTAACGCCGGAAGGCTTTTACAAATAAACATTTTCATTTCATTTCAACTGTTGAATGTTAAGAGGAAACCGGACTTTAGGCACGTCCATAATGCTCGCATTACTTACCAACATTTTCTAATGATAATGCTGTTAACAGATCCATGTTCTCATTGTTTGTTATCAGCGACGAGCGTCCTTCAGCGAAATCAGCATATGGGAGCCGCCTGATTAGGCCCACATTCGCGCACCCCCGACGCGGGAGGACAATAGAGGCGATTAGAAATTGGGCGAAGAACTATCTGAGTTCAGGTGGCAAAAAATAAGCGCACGTCCTCAGTGTGACATCCGAACTTCACCGAAGGGGATCGCAGGTGTTCAGGTAAGTCCGTAATATACTAGTTATATCCAACTGGCGGCCTGCGAAGCTCTTATTTGTGGCCCGCGTAGGTTTTACCAGAATCATACATTTTCTCAAAATAATTGGGTACTTGGTGCAAATTCAATTTCATGGACTTCCATAGCGTCTCCGACCTCCTACATGACGATAACGACCGAATCATAACTTTAAACTCTCTCCCCGACCTACCGCAAGGCGGCTTCGAGCGGGCGGGTTGATCTCGAGGGCTTCATTGAACACACGCCGTTGTTCAATGAGGTGTCATCCAGATAAGAATTGAGATGGTGAGTGCCAGTAGATGGCATGATTTTGATGCTGTACGTGGGATTGAAGAGTGGCCACAGACCATCAGAGTAGGTTTGGTGGATAATAATGAACGTATGCATCCCAATACTGTGCAGAAGCTGGGTGGTATGCTAATAATAAGTGTATTGAAAACCTAAAGAGTCCAACAAGGGAAACCATAGGAGCGCACTCTGCCCATGAACTACATGCACACGGATTACAACATAGTTGAACATCAGTAATTTCACATTCCTGGACTTTCAGGAGTACGTTTTAAGTAGCTTCCACCAGGGC
The DNA here is from genome assembly GCA_031894815.1 of Creontiades dilutus. Classification (NCBI taxonomy): domain Eukaryota; kingdom Metazoa; phylum Arthropoda; class Insecta; order Hemiptera; family Miridae; genus Creontiades; species Creontiades dilutus. The sequence goes on along the minus strand of JAVIWC010004997.1, from coordinate 416,355 downwards.
TTTCAGGTCGATTTGATTTTTACAGATTTTTCTTAAGCATTCGATCAGCTTTCTCATGACCGCATACTGTCTGCACTAGCTGCGATTGGTTTATTTGGGCCATTATTGGATTGGTTTGCCAGTTTTCTGGTCCCCGCACGTCGACCAGGTCGAGGGTGTGCAGAGTAGATTTCTGCGTTATTTGACCTTCAAACTGCACATCCCTCTGTCACAGGGAGATTGTGCTGTGATTCTGTTGACCTGCGGCCTCGCCACACTCCAGGAGCGCCGAGCATCTGCAGATTTGACATTCTTCTGTAAGCTTATCAGAGGGCAGGTTGATTCCCCTAAATTGCTGGCCAGGATGGGATTTGGAGTCCACCAGTATGTCACGCGACACTGTGCTCCATTCTTCCTCGACTTCAGCGCAACCAATTACCTGCTTCACCGACCCCTTTCCCAGCTTACTCGCCACGCAAATCGCTTGATCCTGGACATTGAGGACCTCGACTTCTTCTTTTACTCCTTACATGTGATAAGAAGAGTTGGTCGTGGTGTCATGCGGTTGTGGTGGTCCCGCTTGGTGTTGCTGTTCAGTGTGTGGTAGGCTGTGCCTCAAATAATGGGTAGTGTCCCTGTTCCCTTTTGTATATTTTCTAGGCCTGTCTTCTAGGCTGTCTGTTCCCATTATCGTTATTGGTTGTTTCGTATTATATTGATATGTTATCTTTTTCTATATCAACTGGGCTTGTCCCGTGTTATATACATAAATAAATGAATAAAAGACACATTGTTCTTACCATTTACATAAAAATAAATGTTTGAGAACCAGATTTCTTGTAGTAACCAATAAGGTAAAAATCAGGCTTGTACGTCAAGTGAAAATCCTAAGGAGACTACATACCAGATTGCAGTTTGAGAGTGTAAATAGCGAAAAAATTGGCTTCAGGAGAGAAGAAAATCAGTACTTCAACGCGGCTAGAGCTTAATATTTTAGTACACCATCTTGCGGTAAAACTTGAAACATCTCAAAAACGCATTAAAGTTATTGCACAATTTCAACTGACGAAAGGAAATGTACTTATGTTTTTATTATATTGACGATAATTGGGTGCTTGGTGCGAATTCAATTTCCTGGACTTTCAGAGCGTCTCCGAGCTCCTACATGACGATGACGACCGAATCAAAACTTTATAAACTCCCTCCCCGACCTACCGCAAGGCGGCTTCCGAGCGGTCGGGTTGAACTCGAGAGCTTCATTGAACACCCGCCGCAGTTCAATGAGGCTCCTGTCAAATGCAGGCGGGAGGAGAAAAGGCGGCGGCGAACCGACGACGGGACGAACTGTCCTGACTCTGATTGAGACAACCTCCGCTCGTTTCAAACCTAATTGACGGGCGCTTCCTTTCTTTGACTCGTCCCCTCCGGTTGACCTCGAGCAGGCGCCGCCGACCTGTTTTATTAGAATTCCCTTCGGTTATTTTTTTGAATGAAATCGCCAGGGCACGCGCTCATTCTAATATTCAAAACACGTAATCGTTTCCCAACTTTAATCTAACCAATTTTGAATCAACTGAGAGATTTCTTTAAAACCTCCAAAATTTTCTTTTTGAGGTTTCACCAATTGAAATCAGCCACCAGGTATCTCATGCATATTGTGCTACTCCTAACCACTGCTCTCTATTATCAGGGTCATTCCATACCCAGACAGACTCGAAATGTACCGACCCCCTCCGATTTTGTTCATAATTGGTGTAGTTCCTTTAACGAATAAAAAAGGGCTGCCAGGTCAGCTCCGTAAAAAATGAAGGTACCGGTAAAGTATGCTACCTACACGAAAGCCGCTATCTACCGTGCGGAAGCCGGTGCCTACAAACCGGCCGGTGGTAATGTATGCTACCTACACTTTGACCTGAACCCAACCATTTTTATCGGTTCAATAAACACCGATTGTTTCTGAATCTTATCTCTGATCTCTTCCAACTTGAGGTGAACTATCAGTTCGGTTCGAGACCCTGGTGCGTGAGGCAACAGCACTTAATCGAAATGAGTTTGGGCCATCTGTTCAGGAAGTGGAGTAATTTAGTAGGAGTCAATGACGCTTCCAAGTGGCCGGGTAGGAGTGAAGTGGCAATAGTTGACTGGTACAATTTGTGTAGAGACGTTTGCGTGGAAATGTTCGAAAAGAGGGGGAAAATGGGTGGTCCAGATGTAGTAGTTCAGATCGACGAGTCACTGTTTCAAGGTAAGCGGAAGTACAACCGAGGAAGGCTTCTAGCCAGCGATCGTAGACCCCCGCCAGAGCCGACGGTGGCCGACGACAGCGACAGCGTTAACGACGAGGACGACGATACCCAGCCCCAAACGGGACGGAACTACGGTGATCGTATCGCAGGCCCGTGGGTATTCGGCATGTGCTGCCAACAAAATGGATTTGCGGCGACATAAGACGATCTTCAAACTGAAGGGAAAACTTCATTTGACAAGGTAAAGATTCCCAGCATCAACTATACCATTTATGTGTTTTTTTTTCTGTGGAATTTTCTCTTGTAGGTAGCGGAATCGGTGTAGGTAGCATACTTTACCAGTGACCGTTCTGTAGGTAGCATACTTTACCAATGAAGAGCGCGTAGGTAGCATACTTTACCGGTACCAAAATGAACGGCTTTTGAAGCTTACTTCCCCACTAAATGGAAATATGCCATCATAGTAATGATCCACAAACCCAGCAAAAGTAAGAATGATCCACATAGCTACCGACCGATCAGTCTACTCACTTTATTCTCCAAGATCTTTGAACGGCTCCTACTACCACATTTACTCAGCCACCTTGAAAACCTCATACCTAGTACCCAGTTCGGATTTCGCCCACTACACTCCTGTACACAACAACTACACAGAGTAGTGGAGCAAATACTAAGAGCCTTCCAAGAAAAGTCCGTGTGCGTAGGTCTATTTCTGGACACGAAACAGGCTTTCGACCGGGTTTGGCATGAAGGATTGTTAGCCAAGATAAAGCCACATATGCCTGATTCACTCTACCTTATACTCCTGTCACACCTGTCAAACCGCACGTTTTCCGTCCAGTGCAGTGGAGCGCTCTCCTCCATACGACAAATCCAAGCATCGGTTGCACAGGGAAGTGTTTGGGGTCCAATTCTGTACCTACTGTACACATATGACTATCCATCACCACCCGACGTGAAAGTGGCTCACTTTGCTGACGATGTGGCAGCGTTAGCAAAAGGAAATCCCATCGAAGCAGTACAAGAACGACGTAGGTGTCTGGTGCAAGAGTGTCGATAAATCCAGCAAAGTCTAGCATGTGCTTCTTCACATACAAGCGGACTTACGAAAGACCACTATTAATGTTAAGCAGTACAATTATACCCGAAGAAGACACAATTAAATACCTAGGAGTAAAACTCGATAAAAAACTTTTGTGGAAACCACACATATCGCATTTAGTCCAAATGTTACGTTTGCGCCTCACTAAACTACGATTCCTGCTTCAACCAACTTCTACCGTCCCTCTACATCTCAAACGCAGAATTTATCTAACAGTTGTACGGCCCATATGGATGTATGGATGCGAAATATGGGCTTCTGCTTGTGACACGCAAATCAAGAGAGTGCAAACCGTCCAAAACCGTGCCCTTCGTTTGATTACCAACCGTGGTATGTGTCCAATCACAATATTCACAAGGATCTAGAAATACCCACTGTGAAGGAAGTACTACAGACAGCAGCTGATCGCTTCTTCGATAGAATCAGCGAGCACCCAAATCCCACCCTCTCCTCGATCGTCCTGGAAACTCTCCCACCTCCCTCCGCACAAAGGCTCAAAAGAAAGTGGCACAGTGACTTGGCACTATGAATTTATTGTAACTTGATTATTAATGTTATAGTGAGGACTATCGCTGGATAGGTACCTCACACCACGTTACATGTTTATTATTATTTATTACTCAGCACAACTAGAATGTAATATGGTTACAATAAAGTTATCGTTGTTAAAAAAAAAAAAAAAAAAAAAAAAAAAATTGAAGCTATAGCAGTATATTTTGAAGATTTTCTCGATTTTTTATGACCGAAACATGGTTTTTTGACTATATCTTCCGTTCCAATCGATCAAATTAAGCGTACGCGGTCTGATTTTCTTCGTAATAAAGTAAAGAACTCAACGGACGCTGCAGAAAGCCGGCATGCGCGTCCGTTTTGTTTGTCGGGCGGATAACGTCCGCAAATCTTAAAAACGCGAACACTTTGAACGAGATTAACTTCTAACACGGAAGAGAATGATCAAATTTTGAGTGCTGTTGAAAATATTTTCAAAACTCCTGGTAAATAAGAAATACCCGTTAGTAAAATAATTTTTTTATGGCGATCAAAAGTATTTTTACACGAAATAACAAAACGACGATTGACAGTATATGGCTTATTGTTAGTAAGCAAGTGAAGTTTACTCCTTCAAACTTCGAAACGACATACTCGATACCGAAATTTGCAGTTTGTTCCATTTTCTCGAATCGATCTCCCAACAATCAACAACCGCAAACAACTGAGTATTCCGTATCGATAGGAAATCATTCACAAAATGAACAATTCCACTCACACTGCCAGGCCCTTGAAGATCCCCATTCTCTCAAACCACAATCAACGTGGTAACGAGCAAAGTTGTTGGAATGATATCATGCGAAGGGCAATGTAGCGGAATGGCGGACAGGGATGTTTCATTCTGAAAGTTCATCAGGAGTGAAACCGAGTGAACCTGAGGTTCACCCGATTCATGCAGCGCAGCGCGAGATTAATGGGTTGAAACCGCCGTATTAACTAACAGGCTTGCTGAACTAAGTAATTTGATGATTTACCACACACGCTTTACTCAACGTATCTCTAGATATTTCATGCAAAACTTAGTTAATTGAAGACTTTGCTACTATCTGAATTGCTATCAAATGGTTCGCTTATGAACCTCTTTATTGCGTGTTTAAATCCCAATATTTACGATCGTGTAAATTCTCTGGATTCTATAGATATAGTATCGTGTTGATAGAGACAGCAGCCAAGAAGGTGCTCTTCTAAGCCATATCCTAAGGGGAAATCCAGGATGCAGGATGGAGGCCTTTACACTTATCATCAACCTTACTTGAGGAGATGCTCTCACTTAAGTTTCAAGCTTTCTCAGTAATTCGTTCTGCTCTAGAAATTAGGTTAGCCTTAAGCTGAGGCTTTAATAAGCTCTTTTAAAAACCTCAACTCTTGATTTTTAAGCATTTCATTTCACAGAGCTAAACAAAGTACTTAATGGGTTCCAACGCAGTAAATGTCGACCAGAAAGCCACAAAGATACCTCAACAATGGTTTCTATTGATCGATTAGCCACAAAGACATCATCCATGTACTTCTAATGCCATCCATCACTATACATGTATTTCCATTATACCAGAGCCATATCATAGTAACCCCCGAGTTCACGAGAGGATTCTAAGAGCAAGATCGTGTCTGGAGCCTCGATGCTGATCACGTGGACAATTACCTACTAGATGACTATCCAGCTCAAGTGCCTCGTCGGATATTAATTTGAGTCGAGGCCCCAGCTGTTACGAGCTCGGTTATCGCCACCCTCTCGAGAGACTTCCATGAAAATGAGAAACCGGCATCTGAGAACGTAATTCATGAGCTTAACCGCCAATTTTTTGAGGAAATCATTTCCTTGTTACAAAGTCGCAGTTTGTTTGAGTGTATCATCTATAGAGATTAACAGTTAAAGACTTCATGCAGAATTGAAACATGAGGGGTGGGAGAGCCTATCAGACAGTGCAGGGCCTATCGAAAATACGAGCGATACTCAGAGTAAAGTTGGGGATGTTAAATGTTTTTTTTTTTTCAATACTTCATTAGCATTGCATTAAGTTTACATTTGATTTTGATCTTAATTACTACATACATATTGCAAAACAATGATACAGAACATGTGTTTTGAACATACAACATTGAACATGTGTTTTGACACAGAACATTGACCAGTTTGACAAATGATGAATTATTTCATCATTTCACATTCGCTGGGCAAGTTCGTGTGGTTTTCTTCTCTTCAATCTTCTAAGTAGGTCACTCACATCAAGCAAATGGACAGCTTCTATGTAGACATGCCCTCTTAGTCGCTCTTGGACAGTGATCGCAATCCTCCTGATGGACTGATCGATAGTTTCCACCTCAAGATCGTGGTGAAGTCTATCATTCTGGATGTACCAGGGTGCATTAACTATGCTCCTCAGCACACCATTTTGGAAGGTTTGAATAACGTTTCGATTACTCTGAACAGTGCAAACCCACAGCAGTGCTCCATAGGTCCATACCGGCTTTAGGCCTTGGTTGTACAAGGTTAATGTATTTTGCACAGACAGTTTTGATCGCCCATGACCATGACATTTTTCTGAGTTTGAGAATCAGCTCTGCTTTCTTCTTTCTCGCGCAACTTTGTATCTAACGTCATTCCAAGATATTTCTCTTCATTGGCGTGTGGAATGACTTTGCCATTGCGATAAGCAGGCAAGTAGCTGATTTTACGGTTCGTAAAATCAACATGCACCGACTATGTCTCATTCATTTTTGTCCTCCATTCGGCTGTCCATTTTTGGATTTTGGTTTATTATTCAACAATAAACCATAGTAATCGCTCTTGAAAAAAAAAAAAGTATAATTCAATTCAATTCAATTACTAGGGAACATATAATTATATATGTGTCAAGACCGAAGAAAAAATGATGATGATGATGATGTGTGTGTGAATAAAGACGGAAATATATTAAATAAATTAACGGAGAAATGTTAAAAACACGATAAACCCCTGCGACGAACTGGTGATCAGCAGTAATAGCGTAGTCGTTGAATTCAACTATTGTAATGAGGAATTTACGGGTCGTTCTAAAATTATGGGTGATTCGAGGGCAAACAAAATCTCAAAATTATAATTCGATTTTCCCAATTTTTTTGGTCCCTTCCTATCTCTCAACATGCCCTTAGACACACTCTAGAGTGCACCCACTTTACTGTACAGTTTTAGAGATATGGAATTTTGGAAATTTGGGGGACTTTTCCTTTTTGTAGGGCTTGAGAACGGTTGTAGGGTGTGAGAAAAACGTAGTAGTATATGTTTCAAACCAATGATCTTATTCAATCGAGGTCACTTGAATTTGGTTCAACAGACAAGACTAAATTTCGTGGAGAAATCGATCGTAATGAAGGTTAGGTGGACATCTAAGTGTTGATCGGAATATCGAAGTTTGGAATCACCATGCGAAGCGGGGAACTGAAAGATCTTTGTTATAACCTCAGGAACCACACTGGTGAGAGATTTCTTCCAGTATTTACGGTAACGGCGGGTCATCTGGCTGGAAATGTGTTCAGAGTTGTTTTATGTGACGGGAGAGAAGGTGGGGCCAGGGACTGGAGGTCACAAGTGATATAGCTACTGTTTGCCGAAGTATCAAACTGCGGAAAATATCGGTTATTTACTTAGCTTCGCTCTTCCACAGACCAGGGCGACGTAGGAACTATGTTATCTGACAAAAGCGGTCCAGGGGATGAGGTAGAAATCGTGTCAAGACGGACGGACCTCAACGTTCTATACAAGTGATAAAGATGACAAACACGATGCCAACACATGGGTTTATTATTTCGAGTCATTGTGAGGTTTGAGGGTCAGTTTTATGTTCAGAAATTGCGATTATTCGCTACAGAGTTTTTTTTTTTACATTTATTCAATGAACCGGTTTGCAATAAACATATCTCATTGGCATTGTGGTAATTCACTACATTGTTCTATACACCTAGTAGTTCCTACATGGAGGACACTATTAAATGATTTGGATATCTATTTATTAGATAATATAGTTGATTTTTTCACTTAGCTACCATTTTCTGTTGTGTCAATCATGTCCATGGTATGTCGCGACCGTACCAATCGCTCTACCACCGCCCAGTGGAAAATATGACCGATTTAGGTGGACAAAATCCTAAACCTTTAGGTTCCCAGATTACGAAAAAAATCACTGGGGTTTATTATTCAATTGGCTTGCGTTCATGATTTGAATTTCTACTAAGCTTTGGAGGTGGTAGAGCGATTATTGAATTTCAGGAGATATGCATAGAGCACGTAAATCTGTTCTCAACCAAAATACCTATTTGGATTGATCAGTTGATCATATTTGTGTGCCTCCTGAAATTCAATAATCGCTCTATCACCTGTGAAACAAGCACACTACAAAGCTTAGTAGGAATTCAAATCCTGAACGCAAGAGATAGAGCCAATTGAATGATAAACCCCAGTGAAAGAATTGTCAGCCTGTTTTATTTATTTAATAGTTATCAGAATGCTTCAGCCCGTGTATCGGCTATAAAGCCTTTTAGGAGTTCACTCCAGTATTCACATTACTACATCACTAGGTTACTGATATCAACACAAAAACAATAATAAACCAAAATAACGCGAATGTTAGCACCATAAATCGGGCCATAGATCGGGAATGGTTTGACCTACGGACCTGGGGAGGGGCTCATTCGATTCCTCGTGGATTGTTCTTCAAAAAGAGTACAAATTTAGGCCGCCTTGACTTTTTTTGAGGCTTTTAGGGATTTTACAAAACTTTGACAACCCTTAAAGGGCACTTTAAATTAAGTGAGAGTGCTGGCTCAAGAATCGGGGCGTCGTCGGACCAACATGGATTTTTTCTGAAAACTTCAGCTTTTTTGCCTAAGCCGTTTGGGAGAAATCGTGCGAACGGCGTACGGCGTCCGGCGGAAGGACGGAAAAATTTTTATTGCAGATTTTGATTCTACACCCTTTGAAACGTAAACCATGAAATATTCAGGGGGGTAAGAATTTTTTTTTCAAGAGCGATTACAATGGTTTATTATTGAATAATAAACCAATAATATCAAAAAATCTAATTAATTTTTTGACACGAGTGGCGAGCACACAGTGGTCTAAAATCACATTGATTTGCTGAAATTTAAAACTTTCCTACATTAAACGATTGAAGTGCCAGAATACGAACAAAATAATATTTAAAAATCTAATTAATTTTTTGACACGATTGGCGAGCACACAGTGGTCTAAAATCAAATTGATTTGCTGAAATTTAAAACTAAAAACGATTGAAGTGCCAGAATAAAAAAAAATATTATATATCACCCAAAAATCAAAAAAAATTTGACTAACAAAAAATTATGTATCACCCAAAACGCAAAAAATCACCAAAATTCGTTGAAACATTCAAAGACTAGAAGGATTGATGAAACAAATCCTACAAACAAATCTTTGGGGTAACTTCGGGGTTATATAGTTAATAGAGGCATACATTTACAAATTACTAAATTGAATCTACAAGTGGAATGCAATGCATATTCAATAACGAATGTAGAAATTTAATGTCTTACCTGTCTCAGCAACGTCTATATTTGAACAAAAGCAATAAAACATTGCGCTACACACACCTTGAACATAATAAATGGCCATCGAATAATGATAATCCGACTGCCGGTTATTAGGCACTTGTGTAAACGTGACTGATTCACTCCTTTACTATTTGTTTGTAAACACGGTTTGGCGGGAAATATTAGTATTAAGCGTCTTACTAACTAATGATAAAAAGGCCAATTGTTGACTTGACTTTTGTCCACCCAAATTGGTGATTTTGCCGTGTGTGGACCGCTCGTCTAAAGCCTTCCGTGACGAGTGGGTTGCTGTGTTCTTCATGTCGTAGGTCAAATTTTGTCAAGTGCTGGTTATGAATTTCAGTTGGTGTTTCCAGGTCAAAATCTCGGTACACCGCTTCGTTTCTCACAAAATCAGGAGTGTAAATTATGCGTTTTTGTACGATGCTGTTTTGATGTTGTTCCCATCTCCTGAATTGTGAGCGAAAACAAGTTCCCCAGATGTTTGAAGAGTACGCCCGAATCGGCACAATAAGTGTCTTGTATATTAGGATACTGTTCTGTACCGTTACATTCTCACTATCTAATAGTGAATATCGCTACAGGTGAATTTCTACGATTCTGAATCCTATTCCAGTCGATTCTTCGTCTAAAATCACTAGACAACGACAACCCCACTCGCTTATATCAGTAAAAACCAGGAAAAACCACGTTCCCCACCAGCTTTGACCATGTAGACCCCATGTAAAACAACAACACAACTCCTCAAAATATAACACTTTGTGTGATTAATGAAAAGAAACAAGTGATTCCGAAAGGATCTTGTGCTGATTTCAAATATGTTTGCAGATTTTTGTATGATATCTAGTTTTTCTGCTTATCAATTATTTAAAATGACTTTGAATGTACAAAAACCAGAAGGTGACTCTAATTTTTAGCACAAAGTGGTGGCTCGAAAATAAAACAACTGGTCCAAATTTGATTCCAAAATTGAATTATCGGATAATTCTACGAAGAATGGCCTTTCTGATGGTCTCACTCAATCCAAACTTGAGTGAACGTTTTCCTGACGCAGTTCCTCTCAGGCCATGGACTCTTCTACGCCTACTTGCATAGGATGGGGAAAGTGGATGACCCAGCATGCCCGTATTGCAAGGAAGAGGATGATGATGATGTGTTCCATACTTTCTTCAAATGTGAATACTGGGCTGCCAGCAGAAGTTGGCTTCAGCAGGCACTGGAGCTATCACCTCAGGACATGACACCAGAACATATTTCAAGTAAAATGCTTGAGCGTGATCAGAACTGGACCGCCGTGGCATCATTTTCTGAAAAGATTCTGAAAATGAAGGCTGTGAAGGAAAGGGAGAGGCAGAGCAGGGAGAACATGGACCGAGAGGAGTCACAAATCCCTCCCTAGAACCAGCCTGAAGTAATGTGTCAAAAAGTTTCGTCGTGGGAAATGGAAGGTGAGGTTTTAGTGGGTTTGAATCCCACATAACCCAAAGTGCGGTCCCTTTTGGGTATCTTAGGAGATCCGATTTCCACCTAAGGATCTCAAAGATTTCCTCACCTGCCACCGAAAAAAAAAAAAAAAAAACTCAATCCGAACAACCCTATAAAATATGGAAGTTGCTCCATACCGTGTCAATCTCTCATCAAGTCATTGAAATCTCCTTGCGTGTGTAGTCAACATAAGGATCCTCATGAACGGCAGGGCGAATGAGAACTAGGAGGTCATCTCTGTGAGGAACTGAACTTATGCTGGGCACACACTAGCGCTTTTGATCTTAGGTTTCTTCGGATCTTTTGAAGAAGTCGGATTTTTGCTTTTACCCCGCAAAAATAACAATCATCTAAAACGCTGGTATCACGAATATGCAGCGTATATATCTAAAAAGTATTCCACAAAAGCACCTTCAACACAAATAATACACGCTTTGTGAATAGCCCATGTTTTATCTCGATCCCCGAGTCGCTCGCCAAATTATTCGAAGTAGGAACTTCTCACAAAAGCTGTAATGTCTGTCCACTGTTTTGAAGCCAAAGAACATCCACACACAACCAAAAAGATCAGCACGATTAAAACGTTCCGAAGAGCAGTACACATTTCGAAATACTACGGAGGTTACTCACAAGGAAAGACGATACTGGAGCCCACAATACCCGCGATGCTTGTAATTTAAAGTAGTCTGATGCGTGATTCAAAGCTGTGTTTCACAGAGGAATTTCGCTAGACTCTAAGGGTGCCTGTTCTCATTGTGTAGATTAGGGATGTCAATATCGGCAAAGAATATCGATATTTTTAAAAGTATCGTTTTAGTAATTCGATGTATCGAAGGAAAATATCGGTATTTCGATATATCGGTCATCAATTTTTTTCCCAAACAAATCCGAATTACTTGTAAGTCACATGAATGATAATGCATTATTGAATTTCACTCTACTACAGGTAAAGAATTCAACCACTAAAAAATCCGATTCAACTTTATTCATGATAATAATTGAGGCGTTAACGTGGGAAAATATATTTTTTCATGGGGTTTATTATTCAATTGGCTTGCGTTCATTATTTGAATTTCTACTAAGCTTTGGGGTGTGCGTGTTTCACAGGATAGAGCGATTATTGAATTTCAGGAGATATGCATGAAGCACGTAAATCTGTTCTCAACCAAAATACCTATTTGGATTGATCAGTTGATCATATTTGTGTGCCTTCTGAAATTCAATAATCGCTCTAAACCGTGAAACACGCACACTCCAAAGCTTAGTAGAAATTCAAATAATGAACGCAAGCCAATTGAATAATAAACCCCAGTGAAAGAATTTGCAGCGTTTTTTATTGAACCTCAATACCTCCCCCCCCCACACACAATAAAAACATCTATAATTTATCAATAATTTTTCATCATTCTGGGGCATCTCGTGGTTGCATGAGTACCCTGACCTGCAACTGAAAGTGCTTTGTATGAGCATCATTAAATTTCAGCAACTCAACTGCTTTGTTGCTACTCCGAACTGAAACGTTCAATAAAGGTCCTTCATCTTTCATCTCCCAAGGACATCCTTTCTGGTTTATTAAAAGAGAAGTCACATGCTCTTATACCCCCAACAGCAGCCACCATTGCGTAGGAAATCTCGTGGTTGTATGATGAGTACCCTGACCTGCAACTTGAAAGCCCTTTGCTACAGCATGTTTAGCTTCCAGCACTTCATTGCAACCCCAAATCAAATGTTTAAATAAACTTCCTCCATATTTCATCTCCCTTGGATGTCACTTGATTGCACGATGAGTACCCAGACCTGCTACTTGAAAGTGCTTTGCTACAGCATGTTCAAGTTTCAGCAACTCAACTGCTTCGTTGCAATTCGGAACCAAAAGGATCAAGAAATGTCCTTCATCCTTCATCCCACCGGGAAGTTTCATCTTTCTGGTGTATTGACATTGGTGTATTGAGAGGTGCACATACTCTTATACTGCTGCAACTACCATTGCGCGGTAAATCTCGAGGTTGTATGATGAGTAACCTGACCTGCAACTGAAAGTGCTTTGTATCAGGATCATTAAATTTCAGCAACTCAACTGCTTTGTTGCTACTCCGAACTGAAACGTTCAATAAAGGTCCTTCATCGTTCATCTCCCCAGGACATCCTTTCTGGTTTATTAAAAGAGAAGTCACGTGCTCTTATACCCCTACCAGCAGCCACCATTGCGTAGGAAATCTCGGGGTTGCATGATAAGTACCTTGACCTGCAACTTAAAAGCCCTTTGCTACAGCATGTTTAGCTTCCAGTACTTCATTGCGACCCCGAATCAGATGGTTCAATAAACGTCCTCCATATTTCATCTCCCTAGGATGTCACTTGGTTGCATGATGAGTACCCTGACCCGCTACTTGAAAGTGCTTCGCTACAGCATGATCAAGTTTCATCAACTCAACTGCTTCGTTGCAGTTCGGAACCAAAAGGACCAAGAAATGTCCTTCATCCTTAATCTCACCAGGAAGTTTTATCTTTCTGGTGTATAGACATTGAGAGGTTCACATACTCTTATACTGCTGCAACTACCATCGCGCGGTAAATCTCGAGGTTGAATGATGAGTAACTTGACCTACAACTTGAAAGCCCTTAGCTACAGCATGCGTAGCTTTTCGCACTTCATTCCAACTCCGAATCGAAAGGTTCAATCAATGAAGGTCCTCCATCTTTCACCTCCTGAGGACGTCTCGTGGTGCATGATGAATACCCTGACCTGCAACTTAAATCCCATTGCTACAGCATGTTTAGCTCTTAGCACCTCATTGCAACTCTGAATCAAAAGGTTCATCGAAGGTCCTCTATCTTTCATCTCCCGATGACGTCTCGTGGTGCATGATGAGTACCTAGACCTGCAACTTGAAAGTTCTTTGCTACAGCATGTTTAGCTTCCAGCACCTTATTGCAACGCAAATCAAAAGGTTCATCAAATGTCCTCCATCTTCCATCTCGTAACCAAATGATTCAATAAACCTCCGCTGTAGATAGTCTGCTGGTTCCACGAGAAGAACCCTAATCTGAAACTCGAAGGTGCTTCGTTATTTATTTATATATTTCCTCATTGCAACGGCTTACTATCAACTCGGAACCAAAAGGTTCAATATGGGTCCCCCGTTTCCCTTCTGAACGTGTCGCGGTTGCAGGACAAGTGCCCCGAACTGCAACTCGGCGACGCTTTGCGGGCGCGCAGGTCCCCAGGCGTCAGGCGCCGGACCCCCTTCAGTCGCCGCTCGGCCGCCCGCCCCAACGCGCTCTCCGCTGAATGAACCCGCCTCCCCGCTGCCCGCCACGACAAAACGCGAAACACTCGCGAGTTTCAAACAGATTTCAGATTCACTTTCACGACATCTCGTTATTCTACCATAATCATGTAAGTACTAAAACAAATTGAATACATAACAAAAACCCACATTTTAAAATTTCCAATAAATCCACCATAAATGCACTTGAAATGAGAGATTTTAAAAATATTTTGAACTATAAATACAAATGTTTTTTCATGAAGTACTATATCCTTCCCCAATATACGTATACATATAAATAAATTCATTTAAAGTCATTATTACTTAACGAACAGCTCAATTGTGCCTAGGTCTATTTGATTGACAGATATCGCACATTATCTGCGTAACTACAGTGAATTTAAACGAAACCGATTTCAAGAAGAAACAATTTCAGGCCAGCTTTTCCAGACCGGTCTATATACAGGGTGTCAAAATACAAGATCCTCCCCTCCTCTCTCCCCCTCATCCCCGAAAATCTGCAAAATGATTATTTAAACAAAGAAAACTGAAGCCCCCACAATTTTGAGAGAGCTATTCAACTTCAATATTGACATTTGAGCTCATCGAGCCTGCGCGCGACGCATACCAACTTTGGGTTTTCAAATAAAACTCAAATTTTCATCGGAGATTCGAACTGTAGGTGAAATTCAATGAAATCCGACCCCCTCAAACTATATTTTTTATTGAACAAAACAAGCCGTTCAGTGAGCGCGGAAGCTTGTGTGCTCCCGAAATCACGAAAAATCGAGAGCTACAGTAAGCCCCAGGTTTGACAACTGACTTACCACAATTTTTCCACGCTGAATCTCATGATGATATTCGTTTTTTTCAACTCCTGAGATAATCGCGAGAAAAGCTTCATTTTTGTAGGAAAATCGTGTTTAGCAACTTTCAAATTCGGATGTTTCACTTTTTATAAACTTCCAATGAATGAACGCCTTACTCGATTTCTCCGTATCTAGGTCTCCGTACTTAGAAATTCTGGCCAATACTACAAACGGTTGCGAATCATTCCATTCTCATTTCATTTTTCCAACACCTCAACCAAAAATATCATCATTTTCTTCGGAATTTCGAAATTACCGGAAAGAGGTCCTCATCAAAATAAATAGGTGCGCCGACCTACGCAACTCAAAAAATTCTCTCACGTAAAGTAGATGAAAATTCCTAAGTCAATATTTGGATGCCTGAATGTCAGCTTGGCTTGAGGGTTAGCAGCCATTACGCTCCAACCGAATGATATCATTTTCGTACTAATTTTTCACTGATGATTGTTTTTTATAAGAGCAAAATTCGACAAACAAAACTGAAAATTTGGTCATTCGTTTTGTAATATTTGGTATGATTTTGTCGGCAATTTCGTGCTGCTAAACGATCACAGATCATATCGTTGCGTTCACATGAGGCTGCAGCTACTTTAGCTCGGTGATAAATTCTATTAATGACTGACATATAGAGAAGCTAATTTTATTAAACTTGAACCTCTCTAGTATTTTATACTTCTTTGGTGCGAAGTAGATAGTGAATGCTTCAATCACTTCCTCATATTTGAAAAACGCTAAATCTCCTGGTTTTTGGACAATGATCCATCTTAAATTTGTTCCTGCAGTTGGCGTTTGAATGAACATTTGTATCGATTGGAAAAATATGCTATCATTCTTTAAGGCAGACGGACCATGTTTATGACAACATCGACTTGTATAATAGAAAAAGAGTCGACAAATTTGAGAATAGGTTTAGATCCTAAATATTTAAATCAACAATTAATGGATGACAAATTTCAAATTCCCACCTACAAAGAAGTTTTCGATGACTTGAATGGTAAAAAATTCTTTTTTATAATAGACCTAAAAGAAGGATTTTACCAAATATTACACGTTCCTGTCGTTCACTCGTCTATTCCTCCAGCAAAGAGGTGTACCCAGTTCACAATCGTCCCAACGCCTCATTGCTAGGCATTCTACGAGGTGTGTGAATTAAGTAATGAGACTGATTTTTTTTTAAATTTTTTTTCTTTTTTACAATTCAATATTGTCACCTTCAAAATAACTTCCTTCTGAGGTCACATAGCGCTGGAGACGTTTCGTCCACTCCTTAGCTTCGTTCGTACTACAGTTCTGGAACTGTCCGGAACTGTACTACGAACGAACCTCTTATAGCAGTGCTGGAACTCCGATACCGAAATAATCATCTGGTCGGTTACAGCCATTTGAATTTTTTCGACTGAACCAAAATGATTTCCGTTGAGGTATTTTTCAACTTTGGGAAGAGAAAAAAGTCACAAGGACTCAAGTCGGGCGAATAAGAAGGCTGAGGTGCCACGGGAATGTTTTTACTGGCTAAAAACTCGTTTATTGAAATTTTAGTGTGACAAGGAGCATTATCGTGATTCAACACCATCTTGTTCTTGATGTTTGGTCTCACACGAATGACCCTTTTTCGAAGTCTTTCAAAAACCTCTATATACGGTCAATCAATACTTTTACCGAGAGGAAAAACGCTGCAAATTCTTTCACTGGGGTTTATTATTCAATTTCAATCATTTGGCTTGCATTCATAATTTGAATTTCTACTAAGCTTTGGAGTGTGCGTCTTTCACAGGTGATAGAGCGATTATTAAATTTCAGGAGATATGCATAGAGCACGTAAATACCTATTTGGATTGATCAGCTGATCCCATTTGTGTGCCACCTGAAGTTCAGTAATCGCTCTGTCAACTCCAAAGCTTAGTAGAAATTCGAATTATGAATGCAAGCCAAATGAATGATATTGAATAATAAACCCCAGTGAAAGAATTTGCAGCGTTTTTCATTGAACCTCAATCCCCCCCCAATAAAAACATATATAATTTGTCAAGTCACTTTAGCACTCGTATTGCGTTAAAACTTCCCCAAATCCAAACTTAAAGGATGTAGCCAGAGGTAGACTGATGTAGAAGAGGCACACAAATATGATCTACTGATCAATCCAAATAGGTATTTTGGTTGAGAACCGATTTACGCGGTCTATGAATATCTCCTGAAATTCAGTAATCGCTCTATCACCTGTGAAACAGGCACACTCCAAATATTAGTAGAAATTCAAATCACAAATATTAGCCAAATGAATAAAATTGAACAATTTTGTTGTTGTTTTTGTTTTGATCGCAGTAACCTAGTGATGTAGTGATATGTGGCTGCAAATGTTGGCAGCATAAGATCATGCCATACATCGGGAACGGTTTGAGCTACAGACCTGGGGAGGGGCTCATTCGATTTCTCATGGAAAGTTCTTTTAAAAAAGTCCACATTTAGGCCGCCTTGATTTTTTTGAGGTTTTTAGAGATTTTACAAAACTTCGACAACCCTTAAAGGGCACTTTAAATGAAGTGCGTACGGCGTTCGGACGGCAGATTTTCAATTGCAGATTTGGATTCTATACCCGTTGAAACGTCAACCATGAGATTTTGGGGGGGTTAAAATTTTTTTTTTCCAAGAGCGATTACAAAGGTTTATTATTGAATATTAAACCAAAAAGAACTCGTATATGAGATTGTTGGAAGAGGCTGATGTTGGTGTTGCGAGGTTCTGCAGGATTGCCTGGCAGTTAAGTGTTAAGGCAATTTATGAGTACGACTTGTAGTTAGAGCCAAATCCAGATTTTCTCATGTATGTATTTATATTTTATTTAATATAAATACATATTAAATACATCTACCTACAATAGATAAAGAGAATTCTATCTGGAGATCCAATTGAATCAAGATTATCATGGCTCTTCAATATTGTATGTAAAATGTGTATTTTGTTACAATAAAGCGTGCTGTCATTCATTCATTCATTACGGAGGAAGAAACAAACTGAATTTCACTCTAATACTCCAAGGTAAACTTGAAAGAAATTTTACGGGATAGAGTTTCCTTTGACCTGGCGAGACACTGAGAAAATAATACACAAGAGCACTCCCCAACTCGTTCTGGTTTCATTTGTAGTGAAAGAAGGACGTTTCTGCTATGTTAGTTCGAATCACAAGGATGAACTGAAGAAAAGGAACTGAAACAAAGGGCATTTTCTCCCTTCGGAACTGTGTCGTATTTCAGGTTGAAATAATTTGACGAGATGACAATTAACGCAGTATTTTAGAGACAAATTCAGCACCCTGCACTTCGTTTGCAAGTGGAGTTTGTTCAGTTTGAAATCAGTTTTTCCGACTTTTCCAGTGATTTCCTTCATGAGCTTCGAGCGGGTAATGAACGAGATTACTTCGCTGCTATCTGCTGTAATGCAGAAACTATAGAAGAAATATGATAATACACAGTTTCAACCAACTTTTCGTAGTAATTGGACTTTCTTCTAACTAACTCACATACCCCGTTTGCAAGACGACCCTTATTTTCAACAATTATCTCCAGGAATAGAGGACAACCCGTGTTTATTCTCTACAATATCTGTTTTATTCGAGTACCTACTGTATTCATCCGGTTGATTTTATTCCCAAATCTTTTTCCGACGATGTATTACCATTTTATTTAGTAATAATCATGAGCTGTGAGCCCTGCAACCATGTAGTGAATAGTCCACTAAGAATGGGATTAAGGAAAGAGCTTCTTACCACAATATGAATTTATATTCCCGGCCACAAGTTGGAGAGGGGGGAGACCAAAATGGTTAAAAACTAAAGAAGACCGAACCCAATTTACCTTATAAAATACGGTTGTTGACGGTAACACAAAGGCCCGAAATTAATGGGAGATAACATTTTTCATTCAAAAAAACCTAGTTTAGATTTGGAAAAACGCTGCAAATTCTTTCACTGGGGTTTATTAATCAATTTCATTCATTTGGCTTGCATTCATGATTTGAATTTTTACTAAGCTTTGGAGTGTGCGTGTTTCAAGGTGATTATTGAATTTCAGGAGGCACACAAATACGATCAACTGATCAATCCAAATAGGTATTTTGGTTGAGAACAGATTTAAGTGCTCTATGCATATCTTCTGAAATTCAATAATCGCTCTATCGCCTGTGGAACACGCACACTCCAAAGCATAGCAGAAATTCAAATCATGAATGCAAGCCAAATGAATAAAATTGAATAATAAACCCCAGTGAAAGAATTTGCAGCATTTCATGCGTATCAGAATGCTTCAATCCGTGCATTGGCTATGAACCCTTTTAGGAGTTCACTCCAGTATCCACATTCACTACATCACTAGGTTACTGCGATCTAAACAAAACAAAAATTTCGTTTTTGTTTTGATCGCAATTACCTAGTGATGTAGTGAATACGGATACAAATATTGGCACCATAAATCGGGTCATACATTGGGAATGGTTTGAGCTACGGACCTGGGGAGGGGCTCATTCGATTCCTCATGGAAAGTTCTTCAAAAAAAAATCCAAATTTAGACCGCCTTGACTTTCTTTGAGGTTTTTAGGGATTTTACAAAACTTTGACAACCCTATAAAGGGCACTTTAAATTAAGTGAGAGTGCTGGCTGAAGAATTGGGGCGTTGTCGGACCAATATTGATTTTTCCTGCAAATTTCAGATTTTTTTGCTCCAGCTGTTTGGGAGAAATCGTGCGTATGGCGTACAGCGGAGGGACGGAAAAATTTGTATTGCAGATTCGGATTCTGCACCCTTTGAAACGTAAACCATGAAATTTTCAAGGGGGGGTTAGAATTTTTTCTTTCCATAGCGATTACAATGGTTTATTATTGAATTATAAACCAAATAACACGTCGAATCCAAATATCGAGCGATGCTTTCAGAAAAACAATTTGACTGAACAAGAAATTTGCTTATGATTGGAGCAACAAACTTTTATCCTAAGTGGAAAGACATTTTGAGCAAAAAACAATTACACACATAACATTAGATTGGTTTTCCAAAAATATTTTTTTGTATGTAATAATTTTAAATAAATGAATACATTTGATCACTATAAACCAATTTTTGGCTCCTATATTAGGCCTAATTTTGAATTTGTCAAATTCGTCTAGGAGAACTTAAAAACCCTGTTCCTAAGTGTCTGACTTTCAAAATTTTCCATTCCTGGACATTCAATTGTTAATATTTTTATTGAACAACGGAAAAATAATTATAGAATTAAAAAAAATTATATCACTAAAAAGTAATTGTTTGTATTTATATTACGCCTGATTTTGAATTTGTCAAACTCGTCTAGGAGAGCTTGAAAACACTGATTTCAAGTATCTGACTTTCCACATTTTCCGTTCCAGAAAATTCAATTGCTAATATTTTGTATTAAACAACAAAAAATTACTTATGGAATATAAAAGAATAAAATCACTAAAAACTTATGTTACCAATAAAAAAAATTTTATTTGTAATATAAATTTTTGTGATCTTTAATATAACTTTCATATTAAAAACTATATTAGGCCTAGTTTTTAATTTGTCAAATTCGTCTAGTGCTTAAAAACACTGTTTTCATGTGTCTGACTTTCAAAATTTAGGGGGGAGGGGGTAGGGGCGGACCCCCCTTCTGCTGGAGGACTAGCCCCCCACCTCAACATCACGATACGGCCCTTGTAGAATTTTGGAAACCCCTGCTCTACAGGATCGAAGGGAAATACAACAAAAGATTCGGGATATACAAATTTGGGCTCAATTTTGTACTTTACGCACAAAAGAAAACGCTACAGCTATCCGCACTATGGAGCGATGGGAAACCTACAGTTCAGAAACGGCGAGGGGTAGGTTTTGTGAGAAATGGATTCTTCATGACAGTTGCGAGTGGATGATGGATGATACAGTAATAGCAGTGATAAAACGATTTCGATATCAGAGATATGAGATTCACTTAGTCGGCTGACATTTCATACGGAGGTCTTGCCGTGTTGTACTTATCTAGATAATGGATCAGAATAGAAAAGAGCGGTTGGATCTACCCCACTTTCTGTCTCCTTTATTCCAAGTTGTTTCTAACAACGATGGAATCACGCCGTATAAAATACTGTAAGGGAACGTACGTTACACATTTTATATGTAAAATTAGTTCTCCCTCGCGGGGTGAAAGATTAATGTACCGCAATTGTCCTGGCTTTATAAAGAAAAACGAATGTCCTCTTCGGAGGTTTATCGGGCTACGGGGAATGCCTCTTCCTTTTATTTTAGTGAAGCTGCCCTATACTTCCATTCCGCTTACCTTTCAAGTCGGATATTCGGATAGCTCCCGAAGGGCTCCCACATAAAAAGGTAATGGGCCTCAAGAATATTAATGGATATTTTTTTATAATCCTTCGACGTTTTTTCTCGAATATTTTAATCCTTATCTAACTCGAGAATTAATCTTCTCGCATCGAAACCCCGCGAATAAATGTATCGGATGAGGGCCGGCAAAAACTTCATACGAGAGAATAATTTTTCTCGATTTCTAATTTCCATCGACGAGGAAAAAAAAGTTTAATGTTTCACTCGTAAAGAACAGCGTTCGTTTCATCCGCGTTTGAAGTTAAATACGAATAATTCTAAGGAAATTCACCGACCATGATCATCATGATCATTGTTTTAAGAAATTATAGACTTGTGCCTTGATTCAAAACGAACGAGCTTCACCAATGTAATCAATGGTCAGACTGTTATGAATGAATGAATGATTTATTTGTAAAGAGCCAGAGGCTGTTACAAAGGTTGATATAGTACCTGGTATTTTATATCATTTAAGTGTGTGAGCAGGTAAAAAAAAAAAAATCAAATAAATCAGCCACTTCCAATTCAAAAAATAGGGGACCCGGTCAATTGCTCCGCTTTTGATGTCAATTGCGCCGGAGGGGGGTAGGTCAATTGCGCCACTTAAACTGAACCTACCTGTGGGCGCAACTGACATAGACCATTATCAGTACTATGTCAATTGCGCCTATACACCACAACCGATATACAGGGTGTCCCAGGAGTTATGCACAATCCGACTCCTACGTGTTCTACAACTCATTTCCGAACACAAATGCCTCTTAGCAATTTTTCGCCAGACGCCTCGTTCATGAGTTATCTTCGATTTACTATTTTTTTCATGTTTTCGATCTTAAGTCATTAAAACTGTCATAACTCCCACAATTTCAGAGATAGCTCAAATTTGATGACACCGTTGGAAAGAGCGTTACATTTTCTATCTATTTGATGTCAGAAAACATTTTTTTCTGCGCTGCGCGAAATGGCAGTTTTGTCAAAATCTTGAAATCGCCTGTTTTTCATCTCGCCTAGAAACCCCATCATTGCTTGACGCAGAACTGTGCAGGCCTGGTAAAACATGCGCCAAAATGTCAGCTTTACAACGGTTTAGTCGTTTTGGTTTTTGGTTTGTTTGGTTCTACAAAGCAACCCCTCCTTCAAGACCGGGGGGTCGTGCGGAGTGCGCAAATATGATATTTGAGATCCTTGGAAAAAAATATGAAGATTCAAAAAAACAATTGTTCGTTTACCCTCATTTTGGCGATTTTAGGGGGGTGATCCATTGGATAGAACACACCCTGTATATAACTATAGTATATCATTTTTTTACCTTGCTAAGATTTTTTCTTCTTTGAGTGGTCGTTCCAACCAAAACATTGAATCCCCCCCTCGACTTGGAGCCCCCGAGCGCAGTTGACATTACCTTCGCACCTTGCCCTCGAAGGACCCTCATTAGTGCATCGTATATCGGCTTAGTCATAATCCTATTACTCAGGCGCAATTGACCTGTACCCAAAAATAGAACCCTCACTAATTGCATACATCCTGATGCGGAGGACTGTTCTTTAAATCCCAATATTTTGGAAGAGGATGCCAAGGAGCATACATCAAGACACTCCTTCAATGTTGAAGCTGTGTGACTCAGGAATCTGCAGCGCTCAGCCCGAAACACTGCACGATTTCCTCAGATTTGTCTGTTTGGTATCCATCACAATTTGCTGTCTGGCATAAGTACTTATTTATTTTGCTTAGATGTTTGTTTTTTATGTGTGTTCTTGTGTAGCTCTTTTGAATGCTTTTAGGGAGTATGGAAACAAAATAGTTTTCATTTGACTGCATTCCATACAGGTTTTTATATGAAATGTACGGCTAATGTCATGTATATTTTCATTACTGGGAAACCCCTTTAAAAATTCCTAGGCAACTCTGTTACATAGAAATCTGACACAGTCTGTTCTTGCGGAACTGACGAGGGCGTGGTGAAGGTCAGGGGTTGATGAAAGAGAAGTCGGTGTGAATGAAGGGGAGGCGGTACGTTCCCGACTCCCCAGGAATGCTTTGCAAAGCTGACCGAGCCGGGGAATGCTACCGTTTGATCTAATCGCCAATAAGGTTTCTCTGGGGGTGCAGAAAGCATTTCCCGAAGTTGCTAAACCCAACGTCTCGTAACAGTTTCGCTTTAGGGCTTTTGTAATTGACACAGAAGCTAAACAGACACCGAGAAAGCCGCTGGATCAATATTTTACATGGGCACAGCTGAGAGCGCGAAAACGGAGTACTCGTTTTACTCGGCCCGGCTGATTAACCGCGCCGGCTGGTACTAGTTTGTACAGCGAGAATTAGGTTGCAGTTCGAATAAACAGGAACACAATCCCAACACGTGGAGGACCACATTAAAAAATATTCATATAGACTCGAAACCTACTTCCCAGGGATTTTCGAGAGCGAGAAACAAGAATTTAAAGACAGAACTTTAAGAAAATGAAGCCCTGAGCCGGAAAAATGGAACAATCGGAACTAAACGCAGGGAAAATGCTAATATACAGGGTGTCCCAGGAATTACAGCCATACGGTGCGAGATAGGGATGGCCATCGAAACATAAAATATTTATCGATATCCGATACTATCGGCCCTTGATCATCGATAGAAAAATATCCATAAAACGGCGCGCAGTTTCAAAGGTTCTTCAAAATAGGTATACTTATGGTTTTTTCGGTAAATTAAAAATAGGTATGACCGCGTTGAATAATGATTACTAATTAGCGAAAGCTGTTTAATTAGTAAAATACTGAATTGTTCGAGCGCTATTGAATTTTTCTTGTTTATAACATTTTTTCAACAACCAAAAGCTTAGGAAAACTTCATTTTCTCAAATCGTTAGCGCTTCAACTGTAATGTCAATCCTCTGATGATGATGATCGTTGATGATGGAAACTGGCTTCTGTTGATAGGAAATTTGATTCTGATTTCAAAAATATCCATCCGTTCGGTATCTATGCACAATGGTACATCATAACATAAGAATTCCGACACAGAAGTAGACAGCAAACAATCAATTCTTAATGAGGTAAAAGTTGCAATTGGTAGATTTGAGGAGACTTCAAAATTTCAACTATCCAATAAACCTGGAAGTTTGAATACAAAGATACAAACCACACCCCATACTTCACAAAATCTACACTTCAGCCTTCAAGAAGTCGCTTTGAAACAAACGAACCACTGTTGGAAGACCAAAACTATCACCATCAGTTTCGGGCTGTTATCAACTCTTCACATCGTATTTGAGTTCAGAAGCAGTTTGCTGCATCAACACCAAGAGATGAGAAATGTTTCTGACCTCCAGATGTCCAAGTATGAGTTCAAGGTTCCCAAACTGTCAGAGTTGCAAGTGAATGAATGTGTTTTACAATACCATTTCTCGTCAAGACTATGTAAACTAGGCTAGCCTAGTTTACGGAAAGTTTTATGACATCCGTTATTTCCAGAATCCTCGGTTGAAAAGTAAGCCTGGCTGTCTCCTAAGGGAGTTGTGCATCAAGTTTCTTGGGAATACCGAAAACCCTAACTCCCAAACCATTGTATATAAAACGCCAAATGGCAACAAAGCCAATCCTCAAAGGATTTGAAACTTCATCCCTCACACTCTCGTGCCAACGATTTTCCAGGAAACTCGAGGAGTATGGTGAGAGGAAGTTTTGAATCAGGGGAAGTTTCCAACAGGACGTCCGTGATACAGAAAGGCGAAACCAAGAGAGACGTCAGCGTGTTAGCCAAGTAATGCACGAAACTCAACTGAGATAGCGAACAGTGGAGAGAAGGAAGTAAACAGTTACTGGAGTGGGTTATTCAAGTTAGTTATTTTCAGGTCGGTATTAGCAATTACGTTATGTAATTGAAATGGACAGCACCCCGTCCCCATTTCTTGAAACTGTACTCCTGTTCATGCAGACGGATTTTGAACTTCGAGAACGGAAGCCAATTGGCTTAATGTACTTTCTGAGAGTCCCCCATTTAATCAAAAAGGTTCAACTCCACGGTGAAAGCCGTTGATTAATTGTTCGTTTCTAATCGATCTTATTGAAGTTTTTGCCCCAAAACAGTTCAAATGCCCGGGCACTCAAGAGTTAGCGGATGCTGTTTCGCAAATGCCTGACATGTACAAGTACCTTTTTAGCTTCAGGGGCATGCTATAGGTGTTGCAGCGAATCGCCTCAGCCCTTGGACGGGGCAACTAGTTCATTCCATCACCTGCTTTTTACATTTGACTTCAACATGTAAGTCAAATCTAGCGCTAAGTTCATAAAACGTTGCTCTTGTTGCACAAATCGGAAAATGGCCCTAGAATGCCAACATTCACAGTTGAAAGAAAGGAAGGTGTTCGGAAGGTGCCGAACGTTTTGGTTTATTATTCAATAATAAACCATTGTAATCGCTCTTGAAAAAATAAATCTAACCCCCCCCCCCCCCCCTCTGATCCACCTTGAAAATTTCACGGTTTACGTTTCAAAGGGTGTAGAATCCAAATGTGCAATAAACAATTTTCCGTCCGTACGCCGTACGCACGATTTCTCCCAAGCGGCCGGAGCAAAATATCTGAAATTTTCAGGAAAAATCCATGTTGGTCCGACAATGCCCCAATTCTTCCCAATTCTTGAGACAGCTCTCTCACTTAATTGAAAGTGCACTTTAAGGGTTGTCAAAGTTTTGTAAAATCTCTAAAAACCTCAAAAAAAATCAAGGCGGCTAAAATTTGGACTTTTTTTGAAGAACTTTCCATGAGGAATCGAATTTTCATTCTAAATAGATGAAAATGATAAATTGTTAAAGAACTCGAAAGACCACCTCAATTTGAGGAATTCATTTCTTGACTCAAGAACTGAGGGTGCTCAAATAAGAAAAGTTGAATTGATGAAGCATCAACTCTCATATAATTTTATTGATTCAAGATAATATGATTGGTATGATCGATCAAGATGATATTTCCCCCGGCCACGGAAAAGAACAAATATTTAATTGTTTGGTGTTATATATAAAGTTATGAGCTTATCTGAAATGTTCAGCACAATGTGGAAAATGATTCAGTTCAGCAGTAGGTAATGATGAGATGAGGGTCCAGCAGTAGATTAGCAGCCAAGTAACAGGTGCGAGAAGCAGAAAATGAGCTTCTTGATGTAGTAGAAATGTATTCCAAAGGTGTGCAGCACCACTATTTGGCCACACGGTGGTTTTGAAGAAGTGTAACAGGTGGTCTGGTACCAGGCAATGATGAGGATGAAAAATTTGAACCACCAAGAAGTTGGGTTGAATGCAAACCCTGATTAACTTCACTACACTTGCACAGAAAAGTTAGTTAGAATGAAAAATTACAATTTCCTTCACAATTGTTCAGGATGAAAAGAGATGATGATTTTGGGCACTGGGGACAATGTGTTGGACTACTTTGATGATGACGATGATGATGGAAATATAAAACCACCAAGAAGTTGGGCTATTTCAAAGTGTTATAAGTGATAACTATTCATGATTTTTCATTGTAAACGGAAACACAGTGTAAATTCGAAAATAATGATACGGAAATGAATAAAGAATGAAAAGTATTTATCGAAAATATTGAAGGTTGAAAGATATGTGGAGTGAATGACAGAACCAGATGAATGCAATGCGGTTGTAAATGAAAAGTAGGTCCAAACAATGATTTGATTAACATTTTTGTCAATTTACCTTCCTATTTTCAGTAATGAATCTTTGAGATCGATCAAGAGATAACTGGATAAAAGAACTTTTCAAAGTGCAATTATAGTGGCAAATTAGTTGTACAATTCACCCCTGGCCTGTGGCAGGTTTGTGCTTGAATACCTACGGTTATACCCCGGCATATTTATGTTACCAATACGAAGAAGCCATGCGTCACACCCAGCTTAGCTGAGGATTCCGTAGTGCTGTACAAACCCCCATTTACTACTCGGATAGCTGAGCAGGACCGCAGCGGCTATACGCTATTGGTTCCAGGCCTTGGCTTCAGCTGACACTGCTCCCCCGCTAATCTAGAGTGACCAAGACAAATCCTGTAATCGCCATCCCCTGCTTACAGGCCCCTTTGTTTATCTTCGTTCAAGGGCCATCCGTCCGTAAAGCTAACACCGAACATCCCACGGAGTTTGGGCTCAATCTGATGAACGAGATCTCACACGGGCCTTTTCACACTACGGGAGACTATCAGTCAAGAAGCAGCACTCACGAAATCACAACAAATGAGAAAAACAAATAAATCAGGTTCTACATTTAACAGATGTCAAATTCACGGTAAGCCTTGAAATTCTAAATCTATCTAGGTATCAATGATCCTGTGGGTTTGACGCAGAGAGTGACCGAAACAATACGTAGTGCCCTGCGAGCCTGATTGTTACTGTAATATTCTTTGAGGCAAACAAAGGAGATTTTACTGTACTACAGTACACTTTACATATATGTGACAACGACCTCCAGCTACCAACATTAAACCTGCATGTATGCCGATTCACCTCGTCATTCGTAGGACCCTAATTTAGCTTAGGAATTTTAATAATTACGAGTATATAAAGTGTATGTAAGAAGAATATAAAACGTCAGCCAAGTGGGCATGTTTCAATTAATCTCAAAAGACGTCGATCTTGTTACACGGATTCACGGGACATTTCGAACCGCTATGCAAACCGTTCAAAAAAACGCCAAGAGAACTTACCCTTAAGGGAAGAGGTATTCTTAGGTATCGTGAGAAAAGCAAATAACAATTATTCATACTCTGATATATATTCATATGTATTACATCATTGCTATCCACGCCAATACTCACCTCTGTGGTATCTTCTTAGCCCAAATTGAATTTTATTCAATATATCTCTAAAAGAGAGCAGTTACGTAATAATCTTTTCAATACCTTTCATGGAGGAAAATTTAAAAAAATTGGTATTATATTCTAGTAGTATGTGTAACCCACCCCCATATCAGCATACATAATTCAGATAGAAATATGAAAATTAATCACGATAATCCTAAAATTGCCACACACTCCAGAGGAGTTCTGCGTTTTCCTCACCTTCCTTATCACGATGATAATTCGAATTCTCTCTCTAAGTGAATTGAAACAACCTTCTTAGAAATTATGGAGGTCAATAAGGTAGCATTGGAAGGTATTAGGAGAGGAACTAAGAAAAAAAATATTTTCATTTGAAAAATTTAAAGATACAGGAACATAAAATATATTCACATTTTTAGACCAATACGAAGAGTTAATTAAGTAACTGAATAAAAAAACCGCTCCAAATTATTTCATAAATTGTATTACTCTTTGTTCAGGTTTTGTCCCATAGCATACATTCATATAAGGCGATCGGGCTGGCTGGAAGTTAGGATCAACTAGACCCCGGATGGAGTCCATGCTCGAAAGAACGGATTTTTTACACCAATTCTAAGGGGTTTTATTAATCGCACAGGGGACGGACATTGGAGATCTTGAATCTACCCACCTTGAAACGTCAAGTGACATCGTCTGCCCATTATGTTCGTTCTACAAGAACCAAGAATTATTCAGCATGAGCCGTAGTAGATGAACCCAAGGTTTTGTACCACCGCACACTCTTGTGTTCTGCCGAGAAATACACCTGCAGCTGGTCTTGACACTTGGGAGGTGGGAATTATACTTGACAATTAGGTTTGGTTTGACCACCTTCTGACTTCGTTTGTTACGGGTCCCATTTCAGCCAGAGGTTGAAGATTCGCTCCTAACTGCTTCCTTTTCACATCTTTTCAGATAGAATCAGTGTTTAAAAAAAATTACAGTAACGATCCACTCAAAATAGCGACCCGGAGTGGATTCAAACCCGGTCGGAGCATTATTCTTACATCCCGAGTGGATCCCGATACATATGGATCCTTAATTTTTCCCTTGGGCCCGTTTTTTAGGACGTGCTTCTGAATCAAGGCTTCGTCAGTAGAGGGAGCCTATTAGAATTGATCCAACGGGTATGTGGGGAGAAAAAACTAACTCAATACCAATCCGTTCCAGACCATTCTGAGACCGAATACGTTTAAATAAGTGAAATGCAACCAATGTGCTGGGATGTGAGGAGAAAGGGACTGTACCATATGCTGCGTGACCAGGGCAAGAAGCCAGATATCGTTGCCATTAAGCCCGAGATCATGGATGTCCAAGTTGCCAATGAAAGCGTGGACATGGAGCAGAGCTGGAGGGCTAAGGAAAGTCAATATGATCAAAACAGCCTGCGTAAGCAGTATCTGAGCTAAAAGGAGTGGTGCCTAATAACATCGAGGTATGGCCACCGCGTCAAGGCGCGGAGTGTGGTGCGGGAAAAGTGCCACAGAGTTACTCGAGCTGGGCCTCTCTCCAGGCGACTTCGTGGTATCACCACCCACCTCATTCGGGGCTCTTACTTGAACTGGTGGCCATTTCCACAGGAGCACTTCCTCCCATCCATCTCTCCCACCTCCGTCTTCCTCCATTTCACAAATCCCCGGCGTCGAGTAAACCTGGGCGTCCTCCCCACTTTTATTTAGTTTAGTTTTTTCGTTTTAATTTAATGGTGTGCCCCCGCACTTGAGAGGGAGATTTCAAAAAATGTGTATATGCACGGACGTCCTAAAAAAAGGGGCGCGAGGGAAAAATTGAGGATCGATATTCATCGGGATCCCCTTGGAATTGAAAAATAGCACCAGGACTCGGATAGAATTTACACCGGGGCGAGATTAATCGTCGATCCGCAAAAGGGATCGGTATATTTCTATGACAAGAGAATGGTTTCAATCGAAGCAGCTCTAATAAAAATATATAGATTTCAATCCCCTAATGTCAGCCTCAAACTCGGCAGAACGAACAGGAACTGTTGTCTAACAAAACCAACGTAGAAGGGAGAAAAGTGGTCCCTGAAAATATAAAAAAACGGGAAAGTCCACCTCTATGTTTCTACAGCCAGATCATAATATGATTAATTTTACACATTTAAGTACCGAAGAAGAAAGTTCCGTGAGAAGACCAAGTCAATCGTTGTGTGATTCCGAGTTGTCGGATCACTAGAATCACCCTTGAGATCCATACCGAACCAATTCCGCATGAAGTCGTTAAAGTTGATGTTCTGAGGCTTTCGGACGTCGATATTGAAATCTCCGCTTAGTGTGATAAGAATGTTCGAGTAAAATACCGAATCGTTTCCGCTGTGTTCGTCGAATTCGTTGTGAATTTCGGCCATTCGGTGAGTGTACTTCAGGAGATTCGTTAAAAGGAATGCTTCGATATCTTTCACCGAAGTTTGCGGGGCGATATAGGTAGACTCGAGCAGCATCTGACGATCTCCGACAGTAGTTTCAACTGCGAAAATATCTCCGCAGTGATCCGAGAGAGGCTATTGCTTACCAAAGTGGCAGGTACACGAATGACCCCCTCGGGCGGACGGGAAAGTGGTGATGCCGGGATAACAAAGGGCGGAAGGAGCCCAGCCGAAGGTTAGTTGAAGGAGTGTTGAGCGGTGGGGGGGCAGGGGGAACTGTCGGGTCGGTCACTAAGAACTGGATTGTACTCCTGTTAATCATTTAAATGATGAAAGAGAACAAATCAACACATCGTGGTGAGAGAGTTGATTAACATTGAGCTCATACCCAGCCTTTTTTCATGAGTGCAGCTTCGCAATGACCTCAATATGGCACTTACAAGTTCTTCACATTCTTCTAAACTGCTAAAAGAAAGGAAAAAAAACCCAAGGCACCTCCCAATAAGCTTCGGATTGATGAAAGTCCCGCAAAAATGGGAATCAATGTTAGGATCCCTCCTGACCATTGTTTAGGAAGAGGTTTTCTAATAGGGCGGTTCTTTTGCTTTGTCAAAAAGGCCTTAGACTCAATGATAGCTGTGACAACTGATGTAACGGTAGTGTTTTCTCCCTTCCTCCGGAGTTTTTTGATAAACGAGCCGCTTTGACGACCTGATTAAATGTTACTCCAAGCTCAAACTTGACTTTTGGATTCGTAGCGGTCGTTACTAGCCAAGCTGCAGCTTTTACATTTTATGTCTTTACTTTGCTACATAAACTCGAAAATGTAACGCGGACAGCGTCACGAAAATATTTCTGATGGTTTTCGCTTACAACCGATTCGTTGCTACGGCATCTTCGACATTTGTGATCGTACAAAACTCGTTCACCACTCATTTGAAAGCTGTTGATTTACTTAATCTTGTTACGTTAACCCCTGGGCATTCGGAACCTCAGTGACCACCCGATGGAACCATATTGTTCACTAACTGTGACAGCCCTGTGAGTGGTGATGATTATGTCTCGACAGTTTACCATTCGTTGCTTCGGAACCTCAGTGACCAAACGATCGCAACCATCAACGAGCACAATCTACGTAGTTATCATTGGTCCTACAAAACGGCACTCGTTGGAACTAGTGCGCGAATATCGTTTACGCAAAAAGCTGCTCATGAATACTACATTATCCACAAATGAAATTGAAATTGGCGAGGTACGTGATACATTAATCGAGACGCCTCATTCTCTCGCCGACGTTGAATTTGATAAGCGTTTTACATCAAAACTGGCCTCCAATTCGAAGTACGTGGTATGTGTGCGGGAGGGGTTCGCAAAGACATAAAATGTCCTTTATAACTGATATCGATATATTCTGTAAAATATTGATTATGTTCTTTTCCGGGATTCACGCTTTAATAATTTTTCGACAGCTGTTCATACTTACCTATATTCATCAGATTTCTACATTTTTAGGTAGGTGCAGCATGACCAAATGTACGAATCATAGGGCAAATATTTATTACATATTGCATCGTATTTATCTCTTACTTATCGAAATTGATGCACTTTATGTGAACACAAGTTGTCGATTAGCTGTTGAGTGTAAGATGAAAACTTGGGCCCTCGGGCCTCCACTTTTGCCAAGAGCTCAAGAAGTGGCTTGGATTTTAAAGAAACATGAAATATGCTTTAGGAAGTATCTTTTTCTTTCCAGTTAGTGTCTTTCGATTTCACTCGTTCCCAAGCAGTGTGTTAAAATCGTCTATCTGTAACGTGTCTAATCCGAGTGTCTTGATGTCGACTATAGTATAAATCGTGTTTGTTGCAAGCTCGATCTAAAGGATCAATGCCTGGATCGCCGCTCGCTAGCCGTTTTTCAATGTCCGTGCCTGGTCCACACCATGAAAAACCTGGAAAATGACTCTCTTTTTTATCCAACTTATCGATTCAGTAATTCGCCAACCCCCTCCCTAGTTTTACTCGTATATCAGACACCCCCGACATAATAACTGAATAAAAGTTGTAACGACACGGGTATTTGTACCATTCGGGTTGAAGATGCGATTGGATAAACAAAGTGGTAAACATTTAACTATAATGGAACGAGTTTTATGAGCAAAAAAAAAATTATCGAGTCACGGTGAACTACTCAGGGGGATTCGAAGCGGGCAGAGGGTGAGGGCTCAACATGAAAATGGAGGAATCAAGAGGGTTGTATGGCGTCCTGAACATTATGAATGGCCCGCTATAACGCCCGTCGTTACCAGCAAACGTGATAGGACAAGATTGATGGATTTCACACTATCGCGTGAGCAGACTTATATATTTCTTTATGAGCGAAGAAACTCACAGAAAACATGTAACGCCCGATTCCTCGTTACAGAAACTTAATTAGTTTATGCTAACAACTACCCACTGTACTCTCGGCTAATGGAGATGGGGTGGGTTCTTAATTTTCAGGAATAAAGATTAAATTTAGTTTTTGGGCGCCAGTCCGCTGTATCACGTCAGGGAAAACCAAACATAAAGAAAAAATTACCAGTGGCCCTTTTAGGGGAATAGGTCTTGAGCGGACGAAACGACACTATTTTCAAAACCACCTACTTCAAGCATAAAACACCAAACAAAAAGAAAAAATGAAAAGATACGTGCAACCCAGCCAATGTTGCTTGTTTCTACTCTAGTGACTGATAAAAGAAAACACTAAGTTTTTCTAAATGAATTTAATTCAGTACTCAACTGCAGTACGAGTAAAACAAAATGAATCGAAATAAAAAAAATCATTCATGGCATTGTCATGGGAATAAAAGACAGCTCTACCTGCCTAAGCGGTGCACCCCTACAAAATTGCCCTAACCTATTTCTTACTCTACTTAGAATAACTAAACTTAAAAATAAACTAAAATACGTGGCTCCTTTGCTAGCAGTGGGCGTTTTGGGTAGGCAGCAGATGTCCGCTCGTTAAATCCGGGGGCGGAAAACTCCTATCGAACAAAATAAACTTTCCGTTAGCCTTTGAGGCTGACAAAAAAAGAATGGAAAATGAATGGGAGAAACTATGCCTTAGATAAAAGGGGCCGAATCAACTTAACAAGGATTTCTACGAAGTAGGTACATACCAATAATTAGTAGATTATTGGAGCCTGAGTCCGCTGGTTTGGTTGAATATACCGGAAACTCTCCTTCTGATATAGTTTTGTAATTCAATCCGCAGAAGTTGAATTATTCACGGACGAAACAGAAAGATCCTGCACACATGACGAAAACAATAAGTAAATTCATCAGGTTTCAAACCCCGCTGCCGTCTTACCCCTGATATACGAGTGACACCCACCTTGACGAAATAATCCTGGATGCTCCAGATGTTGATTTCCGCTCAGGAAATTGGATATCTCAACCAACAGTTGACGAAATTCGAGAATAAAATCCTGCAAAATGCAGCGGGTACGTTTCCATGCAGTCGACTGATAAAATCGTGGGTAGGTGGACTCGCCCACTGCTACGGGGGGTCGCTCCAAGTCGCTGGAGAGAGGGCTTGATACAAGATGATAGACGCTGGGGGTACCTGATTGAAGTGGACTTGTCATCGCAGGGGAATAGACGTCCGAAAATGTTGAGCGAAAATTCGCCATTATAAACAATCCACAGCCAGGAATAACGGACGGAGAGTGGGGATCTGCTGGGTGACAGGACATACTGGAGAGAGGGATAACGTTATCGCTGGCGTAGAAGCCAAGCGAGCGGCACTTCTACCAGAACCGTTGCCATCCCAAATATATCCACATATAGATCTAAGACGCTCAGCCAATAAAAGGGTCCTCGAAAAATTGAAAGAGGCGATTGAAGCACACCCAGCAGGCAGTCGATACAAATCTCTCTTCTCCGTTCAGAAAAAAATAACCTGGTTTGACGCTGCAACAGAAGTCAAGTACCGATCATTCTACACTTCAATTATAAGGCTGCGAACGGGACACAGAATGGACCCGGACATTTCCCCAATTTTCCGCAAATGCATAACATCAGAAGAGACTCCGCAGCATCTGGTGCTGGAGTGTCCAATGCACTAAGCATCACGAAATCGTCTTCTGACGTCCATCCAAAGTATGGTCAGACACCCGTCGTTAAACTTCGACACGTTGCTAGGGACTGTGACATTACTGTCTATGGATATATCTACACGTTCATGCGCGAAGAAGATCTATTAATTTGAATATCCAAGTTTGTGCATGGAACATGATAAATAATTTGTAAAATTTTAAGAATTTCGCGTTTGTATGAATCATTTTTAAAGCCGATAAAGTTAAAAAGAAAAAAATCAACAGACCGAATCCGAGTACTATCTCTGGAAATTTCGTTTAAATCAGATGAAAATAGGGAAAATAAAGCTTGTTGCGCAGAACTGCGGACACACGAACAGACACAAATCAAAAGTTGTTCAGAATGCGCTAAAACACAAAATACGAGCAAAAACTTTACACCTTCCGAAAGTTAAAAAAAAGCTTCCGCCAAGTGTAGTGGATACAGAAGCAAAATAGTTGTTACAAAAAATAACTTAATAACATTGCCTGGGGTTCTACGTTAGTATCCAGGTTAAACCTTTCAAGTCGTACGCAAAAATGCCTAATTAAAATGTTGTTGAAGAAACCGGTCAGATTCCCTTCTTCCCTGCTCTTCAAAGAATTTGATGGGCTTGACATCACCAAAATTGAGGAAAAAAGTACTCTGATCTACACATATAGAGAGTTCCGTTCCGGTGGGATTCAGAGTAATACGAATGCTACCAGGGCTGCAGACAGAATCACTCTGCTCTCTCCAACAATGAACACTGCGTTGGGCCAGAGACTGTATCTGTTTTGGGGGGTGTCTCGATTCAATGCTCTACCAGTCACTCTCACAGAAAAGCAAATTCCGCTACTGACTTTAAAAAACAATTTAAAAAACTATTAGATTTCCCTTCTATGAAAAGTTACAATTGTTTTCTGTACAATATTCCTCGAGTTTTTTTTTTTTTTCGAAATTACTTTTACAATTATGTTTCTTCTAATAATTTAGTAAAGTAGGTAACTCATGTATTTCATCTAAATAGGTACCTACCTATAATTATTATTGTATATCAAATTGGTGTAGTTTTGAGAAATTATGAGCACTCCGACCTCCAGCACAAGTTATCTTAAAGGGGGTCGTAGCATTGTCTTGTTTAACTTTTGTAGTCATTATACCAAATAAAATGCGTAAAAAAACATAAATGTCTAAGATCTAGAGTAATGAGGCGTTGATATTTTAATACTGTTACTAACAAAATTCAGGCTGAGAGAAAATTCCTTGGGAAAGGAGTTTCTGTCTTAGGGAGGCTCTCAAATTAACCAACACCCACTCGGCATAGGAAATGCAGGAGGGCGTTCGGAAAGATTCAATTTCCTAGCCTCCAGGTAAAATACGAGCTGAGGGGAGACTGAGAACGAAGATAGCGTCCGTCGTGTGAAACCAGCCTACCGCCCACCTAGAGGTGGATAAGATTGGCATTGGATAACCCACCAGACGTAAATTGATTACCCAAGTGAGGATAGATCGAGGGACTGGGCGTCTTCCTGTGAATGGGACTGGGTGGGTTTTATTTTTATTAAACTGCCAGCTTTACAAGCGGCGTAATTTGAAGAGAGGCAGGACGGGCAGGGCCACAGAAGACAGAGGATATAGAAGTTTGAGTTGAAACGGACGCTGTATAGACGAGGTAATCTCTAACTCTCTCTAACTCTCTAACGAGTTAATCTCTAACTCACTAGTAATGTCAGAAATAACAACTTTCAATTGGAGGATGCGATCAGCCATGCATGACTGTAATGCGGGTCTGGTCGCCTGGCAACTCAGAAAGCTATGATTGAGCTCTACTGCTTTTGATGAAAGACCAAACACAGTGGAATTTCCTCCAGAAAAAACCGAAACTGTCACAGTCAACAGTGAGTAAGGTGTATTACTGTAAAACTAAACTTTCGCAAAACTGATTCATTCACCACTTCCTATAGTACCCGCTAATGCTCGCAATCAGTGCGAAAATACTGCAAATTCTTTCACTGGGGTTCATTATTCAATTGGCTTGCGTTCATGATTTGAATTTCTACTAAGCTTTGGAGTGTCCTTATTTCACAGGATAGAGCGATTATTGAATTTCAGGAGGCGCACAAATATGATCAACTGATCAATCCAAACAGGCATTTTGGTTGAGAACAGATGTACGTGTTCCATGCATATATCCTGAAATTCAATAACCGCTCTATCCTGTGAAACACGCACACTCCAAAGCTTAGTAGAAATTCAAATCATGAACGCAAGCCAATTGAATAATAAACCCCAGTGAAAGAATTTGCAGCGTTTTCCTGAAAATGTCAGATTTTCCGATTTTTCCTGAAAATTATCAGAATGCTTCAATCCGTGTATCGGCTACAAAGCCTTTTAGGAGTTCACTCCAGTATCCACATTACTACACCACTACATCACTAGGTTACTGATATCAACACAAAAACAATAATAAACCAAAATAACGCGAATGTTGGCACCGTAAATCTCATTGGGCTCATGTTGGCGAATGTTGGCACCATGGGCTCATTCGATTCCTTGTGGTATGTTCTTCAAATAGGGAAATATTTAGGCCGATTCGACTAGTTTTGAGGTTTTCAGGGATTTTACAAAACTTTTGCAGCCCTTAAAGGGCACTTTAAATTGAGTGAGGGAGCTGGCTCAAGAATTGGGGCGTCGTCGGACCAAGATGGATTTTTCCTGAAAATTTCAGATTTTTTGCTCCAGCCGTTTCGGAGATATCATGCGTACGGCGGACGGACGGAAAATTTTTTATTGCAGAATCGGATTCTACACCCTTTGAAACGTAAACCATGAAATTTTCAGGGGGGTTAGCATTTTTTTTTTCAAGAGCGATTACGATGGTTTATTATTGAATAATAAACCAAAAGTGGAAGCCCTAAGCCATTTTTTCGCTTTCTGACTTACCTTCTATCTTGCCCATTTACTGTCTCCAATTCGATTTATCGAGTCAATGCAGTAGAATCGATAGTGTTCTTCTTATCATGATTCTGTTTTTTTAACTCATGAAAGTCTTGATTGTTTTTGGATTTTCGTTTGAGTATCTGGATTAATTAAGGTTAAATAAAATAGAACCTCAAGTCGGGTAAACATCATTGGTGAATCACCAACTCCTGATGATTGTAATCGATCAGAATAATCGTATCGAAGTATTGAAATTCTCGATATGTGAACAGATATAAGATTTCAATAGCATATCGTTTTGAATAGCATTAAAAGTTTCTCAATTTTGAATGATGTAGATATGAAACTCGTTAAAAAGAAACACAAGACAATGTCATTGGACGTGTTCTCCCAGTACGAACGCCTTCTGATGATTGTGTCGGCATGGATTGCAGATCTGTTGTGCTAATTCCATAGCGGAATCAATAATGATACAATCGAATTGATATGACACCACTAAACAGGATTTCCCGACTACCCTCAAAGTTTGACTATGACCGGAAGATTAGAACTTTTGAAGTGAGAAAAATGATGCTAGACGGATATTTCGTTTGCGCAAGTGCAGAGTGATGTACTGATTTGTGAACAATTAAACTCATAGGGAACCATCTCCTACCTAACTCGTACATTCACTGTGACTTTCATTCACTGTAAACTTCAAAATTTAGTCGTTTTTTTTTAATGAGTTCTAAAAATTTGATTTTTGGACTACTGCTCCGCCTTCTAAGTCATGTTGAAAATTTCCCATAAATCTCTTGAGGAGATGGGAAATTTGACGGTCTTTTCAACGGGACCTGATTATTAGATTAGTGGATTTTAGAGAGTAACTTAACGGAATTAAAGCCTCTTTAGTGACTTACTTGGGAAAACAAAGATGAATCATTAAAAAGTAGGCAAAACAAGGGAGTAAATAAATGAAATGCATGGAAGACCTTTTATGTAGAAAATGAGCTCTGGAATCAACGCTCAGGGTTTGATAAACTTGAGTGCTCCAACTCAAGGATATCCCATATATATCCCCACATTGATTTCATTTGAGTGGACACATTGCTTTGTCTATAGTTCAATAAATTTTTATTACTATTATTATCATCATCATTACAAGCGGTACAAAAGCTGAGCACCGAGATTGTCTCATGTGGTTGGTGAAAGGCTCCAGCCGGCTCGCTCTTATAAAACTTAGGTCTCCTACTAAGCGTGTAGGTGTATAGTTGAATGGTCTCCACCTGCCATAACGGAGGAGATATAAATGGCATGTTTGCCCCTGCCAAGGGTTGGGGCGATTACCCCGCCTCGCCCAGAGGATAATCTGGAAGCACCCCAGCTGCGAGGACAACGTCGAGGTCGGCAGTTTCAAGAAATGGGAATGACAACTAAGGACCATCCCCAACACAAAAGCTCAATGTTAATGAAGATGCCGTATCTTAATGTTGGAAAAATAAAATTTAATAAAATCACTGGGGTTTATTATTCAATTTTCTTGCGTTCATGATTTGAATTTCTACTAAGCTTTGGAATGTGCGTGTTTTACAGGTGATAGAGCGATTATTCAATTTCAGGAGATATGCATAGAGCACGTAAATCTGTTCTCAACCAATATACCTATTTGGATTGATCAGTTGACCATATTTGTGTGCCTCCTGAAATTCAATATTCGCTCTATCACTTGTGAAACACGCACACTCCAAAGCTTAATAGAAATTCAAATCATGAACGCAAGTCAATTGAATAATAAACCCCAGTGAAAGAATTTGCAGCGTTTCATGGGTATCAGAATGCTTCAAACCGTGTATCGGCTACAAAGCCTTTTAGGAGTTCACTCCTATATCCACATTACTACATCACTACATCACTTGGTTACTGCGATGAAAACATAAACAATAATAACCCCAAAAAACGCAAATGATTTGAGCTACGAACCTGGGGAAGGTTCGATTCCTCATGGAAAATTCTTCTAAAAGAGTCCAAATTTAGGCCGCTTCGACTTTTCTTGAGGTTTTTAGGGATTTTACAAAACTTTGACAACCCTTAAAGGGTACTTTAAACTAAGTGAGAGTGCTGGCTAAAGAATTGGGGCGTTGTCGGACCAATATTGATTTTTCCTGAAAATTTCAGATATTTTGCTCCAACCGTTTGGGAGAAATCGTGCGTACGACGTACGGCGGACAGACGGGACAATTTTTATTTCAGATTCGGATTCTACACTCTTTGAAACGTAAACCATTAAACTTCCAGGAGGGGTTAGAATTTCTTTTTTTCAAGAGCGATTACAATGGTTTATTATTGAATAATAAACCAAAAACCCAATTTAACTTGATTATAGCTCAAAGCATTTCACATTTTAAACATCCCATTATGCTTTCTAGCCCTTTTCCCTACAGATGTAAGAACATTATCTCAACTCGATTCCTCCTTAAACTGTCCCAGAAGAAGCTCCCGGCAATATTTCGTAGCTTCATATGATATAGGCTTGCTTTTTGCTTACTGAAATGCCAGAAGTTTTGTAGGGTTTCGACTTGACTGTCTGACAATTAAGTAGACCTTCATTATCGCTCAATTATTAAAGCGAAATGTGTGCATAAACATGCTTATAAGGCATTGAGGAAACTAAAGATTAATTTTGCTGGATACTCGATGGATTGTGCTCTGAATTTTGCTGTTTTGTGATGCAGCAGCTTTGGGGGGGGGGGGGGAGAAAGGCCGAAATTTCATCGAAATGATATATTACTTTTTTTAGCTCATTTTAAAACATTTGCGTTTAATATCATCTTAAAGAAATGACAATGGGATTAATACATTTATTTATTATTATAGATTTCAATTTTTCTTGGTGGTTGTTGCAAGCTCATTTCCCAAACATTTGCGTTTAATGTCATTTTTTCTGTATTTATTGGTCCGAATTGTTGCCCCGATTCTTTAGCCAGCACTTTTAATTCAATTTTAAGAGATTGGATGAAATCTCAAAAATTAAACTGGAATAAACACATAGCTGCTTATGACAGTAATGTTTTGTAAGGATCTTGCTTGTCATATATAAGCAGATCCTTCGCCCTATTTTGACCTATGGGATACATTCAAATTTGGACTGGAACTTTCGTGGAATGGTTATTACAAATCCATTTTAGTCCAAATAGTTATTTTGGTAAACAGATTTACGTGCTCTATGCATATCTCCTGAAATTCAATAATCCTCTGGCCAGATTAACACGCAACTCCAAAGCTGGAAATCATGAACGGAAGCCAATTGAATAATATTAGCCAACATGATGATTTTATTCGTTTGGAAAACAACGGTTGCTTACTGACTTTTTTCTGTTTAGTTTCAGCAAAGAGCAATTGAACATCATTTAAATGCATTAAATGAAATGCTCTTTCCGATTTTAGAGAACAGAATCCTGATGACGAAAGCTTTCAACCGGTCTCATCCCACTTCGTAACTAAT
The DNA here is from genome assembly GCA_031894815.1 of Creontiades dilutus. Lineage (NCBI taxonomy): Eukaryota > Metazoa > Arthropoda > Insecta > Hemiptera > Miridae > Creontiades > Creontiades dilutus. The sequence continues at coordinate 375,160 of JAVIWC010004997.1, read as the reverse complement.
GTCGACCATGTTGCCCCAAAACAACTGGAGTTGTTTAGAAAACGGTCAGAATTGTTTGACAACGTCACATCTCGACCATCTGCAATGCAAATTTCTATCGAAAGGACCCTTTGTTATTTATAAACTTCGTGCAAGTGAGGAATCGCGGACTTTCAACCATCTCTCCTAGTGAATGAGCAGATTCACCCGCTGAGAATTGTTATGCTTTATTTGAATCAGTTGGTTATGGTCGGAAACACGCTCTCAGATTGAAATAATACCAGCTTTTACCAAGCAAGGACAATCCTGGAACGAGAACCCGAAAAGCCGAAAACCCCGTCTTTGCTTTACATTTTCGATCTCCGCGATCAAAATATCACCCATTTCCTCCATTTTTTTAAATGCGACCACTGGAAATTCCCAACAAACAAAATGAGAACAACCCGAGCAAAATCGGTTAAGAATTTAAGGGCTTTAGACACGAACAAAGATACGTACATGTGTACGAAATAATAATAATAATCATACAAGCCGAATTGAATACCTCCTTTCTTTTTAAGGTGGTAAAAAGTCCGATTGGAAAGCCAAAACTGGGCTTTGACCAACTCTATTGGGAAATGGTATCCGCTTTCTGGTAAACCTTGAAATATGCCGCATTTCGGGGGTTTTCAGGAACATGCTCATAAACGTTTTGTTGAAGTTGAACATTTCGTGTAGACTGAAACAACTGAAATATTTAAGGCAGGGGCGGCTGCCGACAGGAGCATGACCTCCAGCCCCTGGCCAAAATGAAAAGATACCTGATAACAATGGTATTGTAAGTGTAATATTATCTTACTGTTTTCCAACTTTTCACCATGAATCTTCATTGTAGAGCAGGAGAGTTTCAAAGAAAATCGCCAAACGGAGCCTCAGGTTGCGCGAGAGGATGGTGTAGCCGTGAGTTTGGTGGTTTATTATCTGTTATACCCCTGCCCTACTTATTGCGGGGCCCCGCTCCGTGAATGAGAGTTGAAGCCCTGGGAGTGTGATGGATATGATTAGTTGGTCCCTCCCGATTCTTGAATCCGTCACCATGGAAGATGAACCAGACGTCTTTAATCGTGGTGGGCTTTACTGCATTCAGTTCAATACAAGGGGCAACTATACCATTCCATGACCTCACATAATTGATTGTCCCCAACCCTTCTGACTGAAATGGGTTAGCTGCAAACAATCAATGAATGCAGTAAGTGCTATAAAACGTGATTCGCTAAATTATCGGTGGAGCAAAGAGTGATTATTCGCGATGGAGAGTGTCCAATGCTATTATTGACAGCACTGCAATAAACCTCAAAGGCAAGCATCAATCGTTCCACGATTCGCAAGTTCAACCTTCGTTACCATGAAAAGGTAGATTGGCTCTGCGGATGTGAGTTAAGTAATAAACTTTTCTGCTTTACTTTGCAGCAGTAATACGAATGAAGCTTGGATTAGAGATGGAATTGGGCTTCCACCTCCACGATGATTCTTGTAGGGTAGATATGAATTTCAACTGTTGCAAAATACGGTTTTCTGAACTTCGACAATCATTTCAAAATTTTCATTTTGTTTTCAAGGAATTCACGTACCTACTACTGAACTTCTTTCAAAGGTAGGATTGAGTCGTTCGTTTCACGATTTGAAGCCGAGAAAGCGGACAAGATTGCTCTCCTTTGCATATTGGTAGTTGAAATTTGTAGTTGGGCGAGAAGAGCTCATTTTTGTCTCACGTTCCCTTCGTGGTTGTCCGTAACGGTTAGCGCAGGATTCACCACTGATTCAAGGTTTAATTCATGTTGAGGAAAGTCTATTTCAATTTGCGGAAATTATAATTCAATACGCGGAAGATTTCATTCAAAATGCGAATGCTATAATCATCCAAGCGAATTGTAATGATGATGCTACTTCACTTTACAAGTAGATACAAGAACCGAACGGTTTAGCTCCGATAATATAATTTTAACGACGTTTCATGGAATAACATCAAAGCTCGCCCGCACCAGCGATCAAACTTATCAACCAACCTCGGGATCGTGCAGTGCCATTTGACGTTATCCCCCACTTAAGGGTGATTTAGGAGCCCGCTCCGCCGATATCCAAACAGCCCGGGGACACGCGAATTTAGACGAATCATTCGTTCAGATTAATAGCAACCGTCCCGCTGTTCCGGGATTGACAGACCGTTCCGCGGCTGTGGATCAGCCCTCCATTGACATTGTGGGGTTTCTATTGTTCGAGGTTGAATCACCTCTATCTAAAATAGGATAGTCGTCCCGAACAATAATGGGCTAATGTTGACAGGTAGCTCTCCCTACCGCATTCCCTTTCCCACTCTCGCCGGTCATAATAATTGGCTTATCAGATCAATTAATTTGCCTTTTGACGGCACCGACGTATTGTTCCAGGTAACATGCGAGAGGGCGTCGGATTTAAAGCTCGAATAAAGAATCGACGAGAATGAAGGATGTGGGATTTGATGTCTCGAGGGTAAATCTGTTGATTAAAACATACGGATAGTAGTGATGGAAACTATTTGAAATAACTTTTCGGTTGCAGAAACAAACAGGTGAGGATTAGATAGTTCTCCCTTATCGTTTTTCCAATCCAACAGCTTTCCTGAGCATAAACCTGAGGTTTTTTTATTAGCTTCAGGGGCACCCTCCAGGTGTTGTAGGCATATCACCTCCTTGTTATATTCTAGCAGAGCACGGTCGATCCACGAACTGATTCCCCATTCTGAAAAATTAAATTTCTTCGCTATATTGCTTTTGAGCTCCCTCAGGATGAAGTTGATTATGCTGCCCTGATGGAGTATGTCACCTTCTACCCCTGGAGAGCCGATGATGTGTAGCAGACCTGGTATTTTTTAACAAACTATGCTGCTTCCACTACATTGTTCATAAAATCGCTGCTTTGTCTATAGACGTTTCAGCATTATATCTCCAGACATGATTTCCAGCTGGCGTTTTGCTTGCCTGAATGACAGGTCCTGTAGTAACGAAATGATGGATTTCCTTAGAGTGGTTTGTAATCCACAACGCGCATCAACTTCATCTCTATCGTCACTGGTGGAGTACATTTGCAGCTATTTCTGGTTCAGTTCACGTTATCACTCTGGTAGTAATTGACTTTAGGAGTAGCTTATTTGAATCCGGACCTATGCATCTTCAAGAATAAGTCCTAAGGAGGGTGGTACACATCAGAGTTCAGCTGCTTACGATTAATAAGGCAGAAATTGATTTTGGAGCCACAATCAGTTGTTCCCGGACTTATATTTCTTAGAATGCAAGTCCTAAGAGTACATACCAAATTTTAGCTTCTTACGATTGATATGGTGACATTCGCATTTGGTACCACTCTGCTAATCCTGGACCCATGCATCTTCCAGTCTTAAAGAGGCTGCTTACCTCAGGCTGCAGGAGCTTGCATAATTTCAAATTATACGGTAGACATTCGTTTTCGGAGCCAATAATCAGCTGACCCTGGACCAAGGCACCTTCAAATATAAGTCCTAAGAAGGCAACAGCCATCCATCTAACATAAGGTTTGGATGTCATTACCATGACAAAATGAGGGTTTTCCCTAAATTAAAAAGTTGTTTGCCCAGGTGACGTCGATAGGAACATCCACGTTGACGACAGAGGAATGACAGAAACCATCACTGAAATTTGCTCGTCAATATGTACCCACCTGCATGGAAATTGGTGCAGAAGTTTTTGGAACACACGAAGCACCTCAACATTTTTATACATACCTGGAGATGTGTGGGTATTCTAATCATTTTGAAACTATGAATGATCAGTATTACAAAGGGTCAAACAGTGCTTTGCTTTAAAAGTTCCTTGATAGGGCTATTCAATAAAATAACGTCTCCATCACAAACGAATCGTTGAATCAATTAAAGAGAGAGCATCTTCGATAACTCCATACTGAATGAAACTAGGGCTTTCCGAGGATGCTTGCAGACTTGAGAATGAGAAACCGCCAAGGACCTCAAGAAATAACCTAACAGGGAATGAAGGAACCTAGATCTTTCAATCCGCACCCCTAGATGAATCGGAAAGAGAATTCCTTCCTGGGATTTCTCTTTAACAAGGGCCTCTGACTTTATTTGCTGAGCTCTCCCCAGAGCTGATGGGTGGTGAGAAAGGCAATGTTTGTTCATTGCTACCCCTTGTTAAGGTCGGATGAACTTTTAACGTTCGAACCCTTTCTTTTTATCGCCCTGAGCGAGGTTTAAACTGGATCACGAGGGGTAGTATGTAGCCGACACTTAAACGGTAGGTATAAATGACGCTCTATCCAGAACCATTTAATCACATCAAATAACAACAGTCTGGTGATGCAGCATATCGACTGTCCTGCTGTACTGAAACTTTAATTAAAGGTCAACTAGAATGTTCGCTGATCCACTAAAAGACTCAAGAAACTGAATCCATTTCGAATCGGCAGGAATTGCAGGAGGCTCACCTTTCGGAAATCTAGAATGTAACTACAAAGAACCCAGCAACGCTTACGAGGCTTTAGGCTGATTTTATTAAAAACCTACTGCGTTCTAAAACTTGATGTGGTGCTCCTTTATGATATCTGACCACTCAAGCCCCAAAAACTCGTCTTTGGAGTTCAAAAAGTTTTCTAGCCACAGACCTGGAAAATTTTTCTAGCCACAGACCCAGAATCGTATGCAAAAAAATCGTCCCAAATATGCAGCAAGAAGTAGAAATATATGAAAAAGACCCGTAAATTTCTCAAAAATATGCAAATCATCCGTTATTGATCGGAAAATCATTAAAACGTACATGGGTAAGGTAGATGTAGCCAATAAAAGTAGGTTCAGCGCAGGTACTCTAGTCTTTAATACTCACATCGTTCAATCCAAATAAGCTCAATCAAAATGAACTTCGTGGAATTGAACAATCATGTGCTGCTCCAGATGCTCAGGTGTTGGAGACCGTATTTTGCCTTTAACATTGAAAATGGCCTTTCTACGTCGACTGAGACGTTAGAAAGATAACTCATGGCAGCAATACCGTGAAAATCCCCTGGCGTAGTGGAATTTTGCCGAGGTTGACGTTGACTCCCCAGCCTGGGTTCTTCTCTAGAACCACTGCCAACTTCGACTACAGGGCTCTCCGATTTCTCCACGCCACTCGGAACTCTACTTCTGAAAACTCAACCCCTGCACTTTCTGCGTCTTGAAGTTTGATCCTTCCCGTTTCTAGACGCTCAATTAATATGGGATGCGGCTCAAAATGTAATCTGATGAATTTTTCTTCATTTTCAATCATTTTTTCAAAATATGCTTGTAAGATGCACATTTTAGGAAAAAAATGCAGATTTCCGAAAAAAACGCTGCAAATTCTTTTACTGGGGTTTATTATTCAATTGTCTTGCGTTCATGATTTGAATTTCTACTAAGCTTAGGAGTGTCCCTGTTTCACAGGTGATAGAGCGATTATTGAATTTCAGGAGATATGCATAGAGCACGTAAATCTATTCTCAACCAAAATACCTATTTGGATCGAAGTTGATCATATTTGTGTGCCTCCTGAAATTCAATAATCGCTCTATCACTTGTGAAACACGCACACTCCAAAGCTTAGTAGAAATTCAAATCATGAACGCAAGCCAATTGAATAATAAACCCCAGTGAAAGAATTTGCAGCGTTTCATGCATATCAGCTCCAACCCGTTTATCGGCTACAAACCCTTTTAGGAGTTCACTCCAGAATCCACATTACTACATCACTACATCACTAGGTGACTGCTATCAAAACAAAAACAATAATAAACCAAAATAACGCAAATGTTGGCACCATAAGATATACATCGGGAATGGTTTGAGGTACGGACCTGGGGAAGGGCTCATTCGATTCCTCATGTAAAGTTCCTAAAAAAAAGTCCAAATTTTGGCCGCTTTGACTTTTTTTGAGGTTTTTAGGGATTTTACAAAACTTTGACAACCCTGAAAGGGCACTTTAAATTAAGTGAGAGTGCTGGCTAAAGAATTGGGGCATCGTCGGACCAACATGAGTTTTTCCTGAAAATTTCAGATTTTTTGGTCCAGCCGTTTGGGAGAAATCGTGCGTACGGCGTACGGACGGAAAATTTTTTATTACAGATTTGGATTCTACGCCCTTTGAAACGTAAACCATGAAATTTCCAGGGGGGGTTAAAAATTTTTTTTTCAAGAGCGATTACAATGGTTTATTATTGAATAATAAACCAAAAAACCGAAATATGCAAGAATATGCAAATTTTATTCTCAAAATTTGACCCAGATTTGGGTGGAAACGACGATCCTGATCGTTGAATCCCAACGATATACATACTAAAAACAGATATACAAATATGCGAAATTCCATGCTTTACAGATCATATTTTTCATACTTCCTACTCATATAAATATATAAGATGAAATATAAATTCATCTTCATGGTTTTGGAGTATATTCCGTGCACTAACTTTGGAGATGACTACCTGTGTATTTTTCGGAATACATAAACCTACGGTATAGCAATCGTAAACAGAGCTTCTTTTAGGTATTTAGAATGCACTTACAAGTTACGAAGTGTTACTGGTTAGCTTAGGGACTCCTGAGACTAATGTCATCCCTGCCTCAGCTATGATGCTGTGTTTGAAGTAGAGGTCCTTTGAGGCTCATTTGGGATATCTAGAATGCAGTGGCAAGGTACGCAGACACACTGATCAGCTGATTACTTCTTCATAAAAATCTTGTTTGGTAAGATATCAAAAACTGTAAATTTGAAGAAGTCCAGATGAAGACGATCTTTTATGGCTCAATTTCCATGCAATAAAATCATGGTAAACAAGTAGATTACTGGGAATGAAAAAAAAAACCACATTAAAGTAAGCAAAATGCAGACGTGCAATAATTAAGGACTCGTTTTCTCAAAAATATGGCTTACAGATGGAGCTTCCTTCTATTCGCGGACCAAGACAGCAGGCAATACAAATTGACGTTTTATTCTAAGATCTTCCAGGTTTGTACCTATTAAGCCCACCTGGTCCTCCAATTCTCCTACCCTACGAAGCTGTGTTAATATATTTTCTCAGTCTCAATCTAAATTCAGACACCGTACGGTAACTTCAGGTGCTGTAGGAAAGGAAGACTTTCACGAGAACGGAGTCCAGAATTCATTTTATTGTCACGAAGTGTCACGTATATTGTCTGATATCTTATAAAATCTCTCATTCAACGTTGAGGCGACAGCTCTGGCAGAATAGGTATTGTCTCATTCCAGGCACTCCACGCCTTGAGAATTTGGACGAGAAAATAACGTTTGGCGTTGAGCGCTTCGTTTCATAACAACGTAATGAAAACCTGTCGTTTTTTGATTTATTATTCGATAATAAACCATTGTAATCGCTCTTGAAAAATAAATTCTAACCCTCCTGAAAATTTCATGGTTTACGTTTCAAAGGGTGTAGAATCTGAATCTGCAATAAAAAATTTTCCGTCCGTCCGCCGTACTCACGATATCTCCGAAATGGCTGTAGCAAAAAATCTGAAATTTTCAGGAAAAATCAATTATTGGTCCGACAACGCCCCAATTCTTTAGCCAGCTCTCTCACTTAATTTAAGTGCCCTTTAAGGGTTGTCAAAGTTTTGTAAAATCCCTAAAAACCTCAAAAAAAGTCAAGGCGGCCTAAATTTGGACTTTTTTTTTTTTAGAACTTTCCATGAGGAATCGAATGAGCCCAGGTCCGTAGCTCAAACCATTCCCGATGTATGGTTTATGGTTCAACAGCGTTTTTTTTTTTTTAATCGCAGTAACCTAGTGATGTAGTGAATGTGGGTACTGGAGTGAACTCCTAAAAGGGTTTATAGCCAATACACGGGTTGAAGCATTCTGATATGCATGCTCTGTCTTACGAAATTTAAAATTTTCAACTAGAATATTTTCCCATTGTAATCGCTCTTGAAAAAACACTGCTTTATTGTTCAACGATTCATGATTTGAATTTCTACTAAGCTTTGGAGTGTGCGTGTTTCACAGGTGATAGAGCGATTATTGAATTTCAGGAGATATGCATAGAGCACGTAAATCTGTTCTCAACCAAAATACCTATTTGGATTGTTCAGTTGATTATATTTGTGTGCCTCCTGAACTTCAATTCTCCAACAATCGCTCTACCACCCGTATGAAACCCGCACACTCAAAGCTTAGTAGAAATTCAAATCATGAATCATTGAATAATAAACCCCAGTGATAGAATTTGCAGCGTTTCATGCGTACCGAATGCTTCAACTCGTATATCGGCTACAAAGCCTTTTAGGAGTTCACTCCATTATCCACATTACTACATCACTACGTCACTAGATTACTGATATCAACACAAAAACAATAATAAACCAAAATAATGTGGATGTTTGCACCATAAATCGGGCCATAGATCGGGAATGGTTTGACCTACGGACCTGGGGAGGAGCTCATTCGATTCCTCGTGGATTGTTCTTCAAAAAGAGTACAAATTAAGGCCGCCTTGACTTTTTTTGAAGTTTTTAGGGATTTTACAAAACTTTGACAACCTTTAAAGGGCACTTTAAATTAAGTGAGAGAGCTGGCTCAAGAATTGCGGCGTCGTCGGACCAACATGGATTTTTCCTGAAGCGTTTTCTTACTTTACCAACAACTCGATGGATATACGAAAACATCAATACCAATATGCAACCAGGATGAAACTGGTAACATAGAGAAATTAGTTATTTTGGTGTGCTACGTTATAATCTGAAAAACCCTACCGGTTCGTACGAGTATTTTGTGGTCATATTGCAATTTTGACGTGATCGGAAGGTCCCCAAAATCGTTGCACCCTGTCGTTGAAATTCGAAATAGGCCTCCTTTCGAATAAGTTTTAGCAGAAGGAGTATGCGGACAATTCGATTTACTCAGTTAACTTTTAGGCTACACGAAGTTACATCGACTATAATTTAGGCCTTCAGTTGGTTACTGTATCAACAACATCTCTAATTTTAGAAAAGTAGGCTTTGTATGGGGCAAGCGCCCCCTTTTATTTGCGTAGCTAAAACCACATTTTGTAATCCCTTCAGCAATCTTCATATTGTTCACTTTCCAGTAAAATCCAATAGAACCGATTTCGAATAAAAGGAAACGAGCGTAAAAGGAATGGAAGAATATGACAAAATATTGGATTTATGTGCGTAGACTCTCACAAATGGGATCAAGTGTTTTATTTCAACGTTCCTCTATCGTTGCATATTCAATCTCTCAAACAGAATATTATAGCATGACAGCGATGCTTGGGAAATGAAAAAAGATGTTACAACACGAAATTGTATTATTAATAGTCCTCGAAAGCCTTCCGCGTGAATCAGATATCTGCATTGCCTTTTGCTATCAACTTTTACTTTTTGGGTAGATAGTTCATAAATATGATCATAAATCTATAATGGTATGTTCCACTTCGAAGGCTCACGATCAAACTGAGTTAATTCTCTTGTTTCATTGCTGTTTTAGAGAGATCGTTCCGATTGTGGATAGCTCTCTTTAAGCCCTTGTGGTAGAATAGACAATTATAATGTCACTCCGACGGGAAACAAGCTCCCCAACGCCATCTGCTATCTTCACAAGTTAACAATTGGAACCTAGTACGTTCAGTGGGAGTTCTCTTTAACTCAACTCCGTACAGTTAGCTAATGGATCATCAAGTCAGGATCCGCATCCTTCTTGAGAGAGCTCGACTTTTGGGAATGTGTGGGTTAGTTTTTAGAAGATCCGCTGTAATATTCACAGGTGGTCTAATTTGAATTGAATCTATCTGAAAAATGATTAAGTTAACGTTTATATTCTTAGTATCAGATAGCCCTATAATGCTACCCCAATATTGTCATACACAATCATATCAATTCATGACAATGTTGTAGATGTTTGCACCATTGAGTTTTTTCTGGCAGTATCTAGAGGGGGAAAATGCACAGGTTTTGACCTAACTCTAGTGCCATCATGTCCAAGAGGTTGGATTGTTCCAAACTGGTCGCCTTGACCCCCGATCCAGATGCAATATTTAGCTGACCCATCCGTTTTCCCTATTTCCATAGTTCATGATGATAAGGGTTTGGGGAAAGTTTAGTTTGGCAAACAAACCGACAGCCACTGTTGTAATGCTCCAAACGGCGGAAGAAGGCGTACAACAGAGAAATGGAGGTTTGCAGGAACCAGCCTGGAAATTGCGAAAAATTATTAATATTTAGGGGTAAATCTGACGCCACCCACGTTTTTCCTTCAGTAAGCATGTAAAGATGAAAGCTAATTCGGCTAAATTTGCGTTAAATAGCATCTGGAAGAAATTATTTGTTGATCCATCTGTCCCAATAAAGGCAAAGATGGATGTTTTTAACGAGACAGTTCGATATATCTTGTGCTACGCAGCACCGTGCTGGGGATTCCAGGAACATACAAATGCAGAAAGTGTTCAGCTGATGTTTGTCAGAAAGTTATTCCGTTTGCCAAGTTTCTCTCCAAATTATATTTTATATCTTGAGACTGGTTAGGACACCGTATCGACAGTCACACTTGAAGCCCACCTAAATTACTTGATAAAGATTGCCCACCTTCATGACTCGAGACTCCCCAAAGTCATTGCGAGAGAGGTTTTGTTGCAAGAGATCTCATGGGCTGGGTACTTGGACCGCTCTTTTCAGAATTTGGTTCGTCGAATGATTTCCCCTCGTTGAATGCAGCACTTATGACGACTCAAGCAGGGGACCTGTTGGAAATGCTTAGGGATCATAAAAGAGCCCTGTTTTGGCAGAGAGCTATGGCTTCCGAGGATTCACTCTCTGTAGAGAGCTCGATCCTCATGTAAAGTGTGCCAGTCTGGTGAAAGATTCCGATTTGGACCTTTATTCCAGTAGCTGGCTCTTCAAGCTGAGAGGTGAGTTGCTTCATTTGATTGCAAAACCTTACGCTACCGAACGATGTGAAGAGTGTTCGCTCTGCAACTCTCACGAGAAAGAAGACTTTCCACTTTTTATGCTCCTGCCGCGTTCTGAATGAATTCAGAGTACATGCATTTGGCCAACCAGCTCTGTCAAGGGATGAGTCTTCTGAATAGTGGAGGTTGGCCGTGATTGGTGTCCTACTGTAAAATGGCATGGCGCTACCGATCAATATTAGTGCCGGAGTTCAACTATTAATTTTGTTAATTTCTCACGCCAAGTATTCATGGCCTAATACCCAACTTTAGTTTACCTACTAGCATTATACTATTTTCATTCACCGTCACTTCCGACAGACGGTTTAATCAACCATGTCGTATTGTTTATTTTCTTTTTATCCAAGTGAAATTATTAATTTTTTGTAAGCAGTTCAATAAACGTTTTTCTTCTTCTTCTGTTGTAATGCTGCAGTGGATGTGTTCATTGTCCTTGTTATGCCAAGGTATACCCCAGCCTTTCAAGTTTGTGTGGCTCAACCATCGCATAGGATTGACACATTGTTGGCCATCATAACCATAACCGTCTTTGAAGGGAAGCCTCGTTCTGCTGAGCATTCTATGGCAAGACACTTTGAAACTGAGCACTCCAATTAAGATACTCCCTGAAATAGTGTTCAGAGATATAACAAAGTTGCCAATTATTACTCAGGGGTGGTTCGAAGCATCTTAAAATGTAAAACAACCAACATTGAGGGGGAGGGGTTAAAATTTTTATTTTTTTGGTCGATTAAAACGGTTCATTATTAAAACGCTGCAAATTCTTTCACTAATGTTTATTATTCAATTGGCTTGCCTTCATGATTTGAATTTATACTAAGCTTTGGAATGTGCGTATTTCACTGATGATAGAGCGATTATTGAATTTCAGGAGGCACACAAATATGATCAACTGATCAATCCAAATAGGTATTTTGCTCGAGAACAGATTTACGTGCTCTATGCATATCTCCTGAAATTCAATAATCGCTCTATCACCTGTGAAACACGCACACTCCAAAGCTTAGTAAATTCAAATCATGAACGCAAGCCAATTGAATAATAAACCCCAGTGAAAGAATTTGCAGCGTTTTTCAGATAGATTCAATTCAAATTAGACCACCTGTGAATATTATAGCGGATCTTCTAAAAACTAACCCTTTTTTAAAAACCCCCTTTTTTTAAGGTTATCAGAATGCTTCAACCCGTGTACCGGCTACAAAGCCTTTTAGGAGTTCACTCCAGTATCCACATTACTACATCACTACATCATTACGTCACTAGGTTACTGATATCAACACAAAAACAATAATAAACCAAAATAACGGGAATGTTGGCACCATAAACGGGCCATAGATCGAGAATGGTTTGACCTACGGATCTGGGGAAGGGCTCATTCGATTCCTCGTGGAGTGTTCTTCAAAAAGAGTACAAATTTAGGCCGACTTGACTTTTTTTGAGGTTTTTAGGGATTATACAAAACTTTGACAACCCTTAAAGGGCACTTTAAATTAAGTGAGAGAGCTGGCTCAAGAATTGGGGCGTCGCCGGACGTGGATTTTTCCTGAAAATTTCAGCTTTTTTGATTCAGCCGTTTGGGAGAAATCGTGCGTACGGCGGACGGACGGAAAAATTTGTATTGCAGATTCGGATTCTACACCCTTTGAAACGTAAACCATGAAATTTTCAGGGGGGGGGGGGGGGGGTTAGAATTTTTTTCAAGAGCGATTACAATGGTTTATTTTCGAATAATAAACCAAAAGAATAAAATCAAAATCATTGTGTTTGTAATTATGTTTCACTCAATCTTTAGAATCTACAAATTTTATACATGAATCAATAATTTGATTTTGATATGATTTGATTTTGATATGATTTGATTTTTAAAGTTTTATTATTGGAAGAAATAAATCCATAAATGATGCATTGAAGAACTTTGATTATGATAAGGCGATTGTTTTAGATTGGGATATGGAAATCTGTAGGGGTGAACACTCTATTCAGGTCACAGCTGCTGGCAGTTAACAGAGGATAAAACGAGAGTTGGAAGCAATAAGACGAGGGAGTACAGGGTTTTCGATAGAGTCAACAGCCGCGAGGAAAGGCAGCAGACGGCACGTGATACACATCCCAGAACGTCTATGGACGGAAGAGGTTATGGGGTGAGATGTCCGCCTACAAAGGACGGTGGCATATTGTTCTTGGAAGACTAGTTTCTGCCAAAAGTCGAGGATATACCGCTTCGAGGTCGACCGTTGGTGGGAAATTGATCTTGGGATTAGTATTCCGGGGATGGGGAACGTTTTAGATTCAAAATTAAAGGAGTTATCGTTCTCAGAGAGATCAAGTTGAACAGCCATGATATGACATAAGGGAGTATCAAGCCATAAAATGATTAAGTGTCTTGAGTGTTAGGTACGTAGATGTCAATTACAGAGAAAAAGATTTTTTCAATATGGAAAAACGCTACAAATTTTTTCAATGGGGTTTATTATTCAATTTCATTCATGTGGCTTGCATTCATAATTTGAATTTCTACTAAGCTTTGAGGTGTGCGTGTTTCACAGGTGATAGAGAAATTATCGAATTTCAGGAGGCACACAAATACGATCAACTGATCAATCCAAATAGGTATTTTGGTTGAGAACCGATTTACGTGTTCTATGCATATCTCCTGAAATTCAATAATCGCTCTATCCTGTGAAACACGCACACACCAAAGCTCAGTAGAAATTCAAATTCTGAACGCAAGTCAATTGGATAATAAACCCCAGTGAAAGAATTTTAAGCGTTTCATGCATATCAGAATGCTTCAACCCGTGTATCGGCTATAAACCCTTTCAGGAGTTCACTCCAGTATCCACATTCACTACATCACTTAGTTACTGCAAAAAGAAAAAAACGCTGTTGTTTTTGTTTTGATCGCAAACCTAGTGATGAATGAATGTAAATGAATAGTAAATCGTGTCCCATCAGGAATGGTTTGAGCTACAAAGATTCGATTTGCACATTTATGTCGCTTGGTTTTTTTGCATATGAGAAGCAGAAAGAATTGCGTTCAAAAAAGCCCGCGTATCGGAGAATATTTATTATTGACTAATAAACGTAAACCAAAAATTTTCATGATTTTTTTTTTCAGGATTGAATAATAAACCAAAACTATGACGATAAGACTAACTTATTACTAATCAAAATTAATGAAGCGGCGATTTTGGTACTTTTAGAAACCGACATAAACCAGCATAAAGTATCAGTAGCGGAAAATAATTGCAGTTTTGCCAACATCTTGAAGGGGCAATACTTTGAACGTTTTGAAAAGTTTTCTGAAGAAAAGGGTCTCGCTTTCCTTAGCAACAACTTGATAATTCATTTCTGGGCTAAGTGAATTCTTCTCTTTCCGTAACCTGGAGGCTGCACCGTTCTGAATCATCGACTGAATCAGACCGAAATCATGCATCACCCTGAGTTGCGACAATACCAAGACCTATTTTCTCCAAAATCAACGACGACCCACCTTCCAATCTCTTTTTCATCTTTTTACAATGTTGCTGTCTACAGATGTTTAATCATTAATACCAGGCTAAGAACTGATAGACAGCAGTCTGGAGTCAGCAGCGAAATATAAACTTTATTTTTCCTCAAGTAGTAAAAAAATAGTAAAAATAAAGTAAACAAGGAATTTCACCTTGGATTTTCGTCCGACTACCCGGAGGTGTCGCGGACGTCGCCAGCCGTCGAGAGGATCGGTTAGGTCTGACGATTTCGCTCGTGGCTTCCCATTGCCTCACCCCCTGGGTTGGGAGCGATTTTGATTCACGTGATATCGAGATCAGAGGTGAACTGTCTAACGACAGGACAGGTATACAACACTTGATAGGATTTTGGCCCTAATCATAGATGCCTGTCGGATTCGAACCGGCGAAATCAGTTCTCCCACTGAACTACTACTTACACACTGCTCTAGAACAAATAGATGGGTTTTTTATGCTTTCGGGCGCTATTCTCATCAAAAGAGGTAAACTATAGAAAAATGTGGCATGAAGTACCTTTCAACCTTGATAGTGGAACATGAACAACAAAACGATTGTCGGACCGAACGAATATGCGTTACTGAAGGCGTTATTGTACTCAAATTCGCTAAACAGTCGATTTGGCATGTATTTGACTTATTGAAAAAACTTGAGCAATAAAAAATACACTGCCAAGGAACAGCAGCTTCCTCGTTACATCCTTTATCATATGAGCTAAATTGAATCAAAATTGTGAAAGTTATACCTGTTTCAAGAATTTCACGTTAGCGTATGCGCAGAGCGTTCCGCTGATTATATTGAGATGAAACTTCTATGGGAAATCAAGAGAAAATATCCGCATGGTCCCTCAAAATTTGAGCTACATCCATTGAAAAATGTGGACATTACGGCTGGTTCCTCAAGTATCCATCAAAAATGGTTTGATAAAAATAAAAGTTTATGCCTGATTTGTAAGGCGAACCAGATTCTAATGGAAAGCCAACACAAATTTGCCCCTTCTTCTGCTCTTTTCTATTCACTCACGTCCAACTTTCTCCAACTCTTTCAAGACGTTCGGGTCCGATAATGGACAGGCGAACTGTTTACACGTCGATGAGGAAATTCAATAGCAAGGGTTGTGTGGGCGGAAAAGGGTCTCACAATTCCACACTAATGGAGATTGGCTCGCTCGTATCCCAGTCAAAAGGAGATTTTTCCTTCCGAGTCCCTCGAAACCTAATATTTGCACTTTTTGCCTTACATTCAGATGAATCTCTGTTAGTCTTTCAATACCAATTTGTTTCTCAAAAATAAAATGCACTCACATAGGTATTCACGATTCAGATCACTCTAACTTGAAAACTTGAAGTCAATCATCGACCGGAGATGTGTCAGTAACATAATCACGGCATCGTTTTCAATCATTATTCGGAGGTTATATATACGGATTAGAACTTTGAGATTTAGAAATTTCGAAAATCTCCAAAATGAAAAGGCAATAATTTGGGTTGGTTTTGATAGCTATCATTGCTTGTTGGAATCTTGAGGGTTTCCCTTGTTCTAAAGACTCCAAAAGAATGAAAGTGGGTTGATTTCCATCTCTTTAGTTGAGCTGCATCAAGGATCTTTAGGCTCTTCAAGCGGTCCTCGAGCCTCAAATCTGCAGTGAAACCACCCGTATCACGGCCATCTGGGTCAGATTCCTAATAGGTTTTGACCATTGGCTACCCTGTCGTATTTATGATGGTTCGCATTGGCTGCATTTTGGGAAACTGATGTCCATTTTTGAGAGCTGCAGGAGGAGGCATGAACTACACGGGTCACCTAATACTCCAATCTTTTTACATCCCACAAACTGTGGATTTTCGGGTCTGCAACCAGTCTACTGAAGCCATTTCCGTTCTCCACCAGTACTGGTTCGATTCCCACGGAGTTAAATGCCAAGCTTGGCACTCTTGCGGCCTGGTCTCTGATCAGGCCATGACCGTGCTTGAAATGTTCCTCCTTTTGCAGTTTAGGTCTTGGTACCTGTCCAGCAACTCACCACAGCTATCGCAGCGATTCGGTTCCTTTTGGGTTTTTTCCAGATATTGCGGCTCTAAACTGCATCAGTGAGAGATCTAATTCGCCATTTCATAATGGTATTATGGTCAACCATAGGGACGAATTACTCTCTGTGATTCGTTTGCTGTACCATCATCCGCTCCCCATAAGGAGATACTTAACGAAATTCGTACAAGTTAATATCTCAAAAACTTCCGAAATAGACGGATCACTTGTTTCACTGAATTTTTGCCACATGCAAAACTGTAAGTTCATCAGTTTGCTCTCAATTTGGTGAAAATCAATCAAATGACAAGCGAAAAGTTTTTGAAATGGATCGCATGACGTCATCTCAGGAGCAGCTAGTGAGAGCTTCCAGGTAGTGTACCAATGTTTTCACTAATTACACAACTCGGCATGGTTTTTGATGTTTGAAGAATAATTCGCATTTTTGTATGACTTTTTCTCATCGAGATTAAGTCCGTTGGAATTTTGTGTCTATCACTTCTAGTTTTCCCGCAAAACTGCATTCAATGCCTATGTTTAAAACTGGGAAAATCGGTACACTACTGGACCGTTTGAATCGGCACCCCTGAAATGTACGGCAATTTCTAGTGAACCATATGAATGAGGATGTGACTCGCCCATTAGACTCCTAGTAATTACAATAATCAGGGGTATTTTGGGTTATAGCGTCATCATTAGCGTGAGTTACTAGGTATTTCCAAATGATTACCGCTCGTCGGAACGGTTTAAATCTTCCTGATCTCTATTAGTATGTTAGTGGAAGTTTATTGACGTCACAACGTCTAAGCATTTGCGAAAACTGTGTACATCATACATTTTGGCTTGAGACTCAGGGATCAACGTAAAGCCCGGGCTACTCGCAGTGTGTCGAAGATTTGTTGAAGGCTTTCGTTTGTGGACACTGGTAAGACAGAGAGTGACTATGGAACCTTTGCCTTTTGCATCCTCATAAATGATTGTTACTTTTGCATTACAAGAGTAAGCGGCTTTTCTGAAAAAATAACAGCGTAACAACCTATCTAGCAATTAGACCAGTTCCAGTAGATAGTGTTAGTTCCCATTCCTCCATCCTGCTCGACGATTTATTACACGTCTGACGGCAGCATTGATTTGTTTTCTGTCCACCATGAGAATCTTGCATGAATTCGACTCCTCAACAGAGCAATTCACGCACGAAAACTCACTGACTTGGTAAGAGATTGGCTACGTATGCTGGAGCATTCCAAGTTCGATAGGGTTCTTGGGACTGAGTACAAACCGGTTTTCGTACAAGAATTCAACTTTGAATAAATAAAAATGGAGTACACTTGGCAACGATGTCTCATTTCAAAGTCATTTCAAATCAATTATTTGGGGAAATACTAGACGTGATGGAGGAAATTTCTTAACGTACACGAAAAATCCTTCCTCAATCACCCACTTCTTTTTATTGTTCACAAAAAAGTTACGTTTTGCGATAACTGTGTTATCGTTCTGTTTTCAACTAGCTAAAACCCGTGCTTCGCACGAAATATACTATTCCTGTCCAAGGCTTCTCCAGTTACACGTCTTTCCGGAGCAGCTAGACAATTCCATCAACTCTTTATTGTAAACATAAACTACATTCCACGCATTACATTATATATATAACACTTGCCTAACTTCGTAGACCAAACGTGAAAAGTATCGAATATCACCAGAGCGAGCGTTTTATGTTCTGTACGACTTTATTGAATTTACGTCCCGTGCGGTAGGTCGCGTCTAAACGTATAACCCCTCCCACCTACTCGTTCTTCACCCACGTCTCCCGTCTTAATTCCATGAGATCACGTACAAGGAAATCAAATCACCAACTGTAGACGAAACTTGTTGGATCAAACGACGGTAAATCAAAGAGTTTGACATTCGTCCCCCCGCACCCCTTCCATTGCTGTTGGTATCGTTCAGCAGTTGCCGGAAAGTAAACTTCGTTCTTCGTCTATACACATTTCGACTTTTCAAAGTTAGTTATGGGAGCAAATATCGCCGGAAGCGTCGCTAGTGTCATGCGGCGCTTTAATGTGGAAGCTTCAAGACAAGAAGGAAGATTCAACTAACGAAACTGGGAAATCAAACACCGGGAGGAATGACCCTAAAATGATTTTGTCAGTATGAGAACCAGCGTGGGTTGAATTGTTTATCCTTCGAAATAACAGACCCATTTTCATGAAAAGCTAAACATTGATAGAGTTCATCTCCATTTATTGGTAAATTTTATACTGCTTGAAATATTTGCAGACAACACCATAAAAAGCTACTCCCCGCTTCTACTCCATGACTTGTGCCGTGGAGAGGAGATGCATTCAAGTACGAACAATACGTACGCCGAACAGGCTATCAATGCCTAATGCAAAATTCTGATTAGTGCAATTTCAACTTATCAATTTTACCATTTGAGGTTGTTCGAAGGTGATGCCGCGGATTAAGTTCTAATTGTCAAGAAATCAAAAGGTTGACCAATATTCAAGTTTAGGCTAGAAAAAACCATGTACGACGTGACTTAGGAGAAAATTTTATGAAACGAAAATTAAAGAAAAGGTAACGCTCATTCTAAAGGTATAATTAAAAATTAAATTTATATATTAAATTAAGGGAGTTATGGCTATTTCAGTGACGTAAGGTAGAAAATACTTTTAAAAAACGTACTTATACCGAACACCTTGTACATAGATAATGACCATACATTATCTGCTTTTCAGTGATCTATTCAGAAGGGCTATTTGAAAATTATAAACCAGTAAGTTGAAATTATGTTGAGTTTTCAGAAGCTAATTTGACAAATTTCCACATTAAATTTAGGTCGTTCAAAACCATTTTGACAACTTTCCCATCCAAATTAGGAATTCTCCACGAAAGGACGATGTACATCTAAACGGAAATAAGAGCTATCATAACGAAGTTTACAACATTCCAAACCAATTTGGAAACTTCCCAAACCATCTAGAAAATCAGTTTGAGAACTTCCCAAACCGATTCCAAGAGAACAAGTGATCTGATCCATACTCGTGCAATATAGATACTAGGGTGGGCCGAAAAAGATGATTTTTGGATTTCAGAATCCCATTACCCCTCAAAATACGGAGGATGATGTCCTGAGATCGGAAAAAATAATTTAAAAATTCTGAATAGCGATCTTCAGTTCGCGCAAAAGGCCTAAAGTTCTAACAAAATTTGGAAAAACTTAAATTTTCCAAAATTTTTTTAAAGATGTTGGGTTTTTTTACTACCCATTGGTGATTAAATTAAAGAACAAAGTATTTGGTTATGAACAAAAATATATTTTCACCCTGGTGTGTTGTTTGTAGTTCGCGCAAAATTTGCCTAAAATTACGAAAAAAAAAAACAATTTTATAGACCGTTGTTTTATAATAATTGTCTAAGATGACTACGTAGCCAATTATATTGATTTACTATTAAATTGATGTGTTATTTAGTATGACATTAAAACAAAAAACAATTAGATGGAAACTGAGGGAGATGTAAGGTGCGAGCACAGCGAGCAGTGAGCTAGCGTTGCGTACCGGCGTCGACATGTCGCGAGTGCAGTTTCTTCCTGTGATGCCCAAGTTGATATTACAGAGGAGAATATCCCAAGTTGTAGTAAGAGAGCAATTAAACCACGGTAGATGAGAATTAAACTTTCTGCAGCTGCATCAGCTAGCGAAAGGTATGGGTTATCGAGTAGGGCGACGGCTGCTATCGAGTCGTGTGTTTTACAGGATCTAGGTATAGTTACCGAACAAGATTTGTCACTTGTAGTAGATAAAAATGAGGTTCTTCGAGGAAAACAAGAAGTTCGTGACAGTTTACAAAAAGAAGAACAAAACGCAAATGTACATGGCATATACCTTGACGGGCGAAAAGATAAAACTCTATATCAGTAAAAAGTTGACAGCAAATAGGTACTATCGAGAAGAGAAAAAAGAAGAGCAGAAGTTCGGTTCAAGAGCCTGGTGGTACATATTTTGGTCACTTGACCCCACAAAACGGCACTGGTAGCGGGATTGCCGACAGTATTTTGTCCTAGGTAGGTACCTAAAAACTATACATTTTGAACGCTCACTGCTCGCTGCTCGAAGTGCTCGCTCCTTACATCTCACTCAGTTTCCATCCAACGCGTTTTGTTGTTTGTTTTAATGTAATACTAAAAATTTAAGTTTTCCCAAATTTTGTTAGAACTATAGGCCTTTTGCGCGAACTGAAGATCACTACATAGAATTTTGTTATTATTTTTCCCAAACTCAGGACATCATCCTCCGTATTTTGAGGGGTAATGGGATTCCGAAATCCAGAAATCGTATTTTTCGGCCCACCCTAATAGATACGCTATGGGCTACCTAACGCTGAAATAATGAGCCACCGTTATAATTTGCAGTATTTTGATTCACGATTGAATAGTTAATCTAAGGCTTTACTACCTACCACAGCACAGATGTTGTGGTTGTTGAATCTTTGGTTCATAGAAGAATCCCTCCGACGTTACCCTTAAATGAATGACTAAATATCAGGTTGCCCTACTTCGGTAGACAAAGTAATCCAATACGGCAACGAGATACGGGACCGAACCTGCATTATCCCGATGTTCGCGTATGGTAAACATGAATGGCCATATGTAGACTTATGTATGAGAGGTCGGGATTGATGGAACTTCATAAAACAAGGGGCTTTGTCAATTTCTAGTCGTAAGAAGCTAGGAGAGCTCCCAGCCATCCTCTCGGCAAACAGCTCTTTCTCAAGACACGGTGTGTTTGAGACTCTTTGGCGACACCGGGAGAACCTAAGAAGCCCTATTCCTTTTACAAGTGGGATTCTATTTCCTTTACAAGGAAAGCTGAATAAGTCGAGTGGGGGCACTGGGAGGTACAACGCAAAATGAAGATCCGTCCCTCCCACGACTCTATCTTCCTTTGTGTAAGAATAACGAGATTTCCTTCTAATAACATTGTTATTGGATATATTGACAGAATAAAGCCGAAAAATGAAAGTTCAATTCTATTTTTTATTGGCCAGATGTAGGGTAGTCAAATCGAACCACCAAAATCGATTTTAGGATCGATTTCACGATCAGTGGTCTGAAATCGATTGTACCAATTAATCGAGGCCAAAGAATCAATTCAAATCGATTTTTTCGTAAACGGTTGACTTTGAAACTTTCAAGATGTCTAGATTTAAGAAATACTATGTCCGTCACGCATAACTGAATCAAAAAACGTGCGAATGATTTTTAACTTTTGACCAAAATATGGATTCATTTGCTCAACAAGATCAGTGAAAGGAAAACAATCCGAAAGTTATGCATGCACTAGCGTTGAGCTCCCGATGTTGCTCACATTCCTCAACAAGCAGGTTAAATCGATTTAATCTCACAAAAAATCGATTTATCTTTGACAAAAGTCGATAGTCCATCAATCAATCTGATGAATCTGATCAAATCAAATAGGTGTTTTGGTTGAGAACAGATTTACGTGCTCTATGCATCTCCTGAAATTCAATAATCCCTCTATCACCTGTGAAACACGCACACTCCAAAGCTCAGTGAAAGAATTTGCAGCGCTTTTTTTCTTAATTGATTGCAAAGGTTTATTATTGAAAATAATAAACCGAACATTCTGCTGAACGGACTTTAAAATAAATACTGATTTTTAAGTGATGAAGTTCATAGGGGACAATCTACAAATTAACCCGTACATTAAACATATACATAAATATCATCCAAATCGGCTGAAAATAATAGAAATTAGCTCGCTTTAAGGATTTGCGGACACACAGACAGACGATGGACACGAAACGAAAGTTGTTCAGAATTTCCTAAATCTGAGTGGGAATTTTGATTTCATGGGAAAACTGTCATCTCCGAATGGGAATAAAAGCTTCCGCTACGTGTAGGTAGACTCCGAAGCAATATTACATCATCAATTTCGAAATATTGCATCGAACTCCTCCCCGCTTGAGCAACAAGTAAAATGGAAGTATGACGCTCCGTAACAAACGATATCGTGTGAAACACAATTTTAATAACTCGGAGGGAGACGTGTGATTTATTTCTGAGAGCAGAAAAGGAATTCGGGACACCGCTCCTCTGGGAAAGATTACTTTACGAGGTCCCCTCCGGCATAAATCCCGGCGGATTCGAGACTTTACAGTGACGAATGTTCCATTGTCCACCGGGCGGAAATTAATATCGATAAATACAACGGGGCGCGGATTTCCTTTTGTTTTTCTGTCAAGTGCTACGAAGGGCTGACAGATGATGGATCCTGCCTTAAAATCGGTTCTCGAAAAAGCAGCACGCAGCGTTATTACAAGGCATCCCAAAATTAATAAGACACTTCATTTTATTGCAAAAACTCTCAAAATCACATTTTTTTCACTTTCAAGTTTTTGGTTCATTATTTTCAATATTGAACCTTTGCAATCGACCAGGAAAACAAATGTTTAACCCCTCCGCCTCAACATTTGTTGTTATACATTTGAAGATGTGTACATTTCAAGGATCTACCGGGCTGTGCGATAATTGGCAGCGTTTTTAAATCTATGAACACTGTTTCAGGGTGTATTGTAATTGGAGTGGTCAGTCTTGAGGTGTATTGCCGTAGAATGCTTAGGAACACATGGCTTTCGACGAAAGCCATGTCCATGATGGCCAAAAACCTGTCCATCCTATGCGGTGGTATATCTAAACAAACTTTAAAGGGGGCAATGTGTTGTCATAATAAAGACAATGAACACCATATCTACTGCAGCATTAAAACAGAACCGGTGGCTGTTAATTTCTGTTTGACAAGCTAAGCTTTGACCAACTCCTTACAGTAATTATCACTGCTCGTGAAATCAAACCACGGCACAACCCATTTGGATTTCAACCTCAGGGTTGTGATGGATATGGTTAGTTGGCCCCTTCCCGATTTTAGAATCTGTCGCCTAATCATAGACGAGCGGAAAATCAGACGCCTAATAACAAGCGTTGGGTCATTCCAGGCAAAGCGCACAAATAATCAACCATTTGAATTTCTCAACCATCAATACAGAACTATAACTCTACAACTATACTCAAACTATGCAAAAGTTATATAACTCAACAGGTCCAGAAATGGGAGGAAATGACGCGAACACACTGGCACAATACTCCTGGGCAGAGACTTGCCCAGCGGAATTCATGGAAATGCTCTGTTGTCACTGAATCGCAAAGATCATCGCAAACTTGTGGCCTTCGTTACTGCCCACTATCTCTGAATTTGCACACCGCAGTTTGCTCCATAACAAGTCACAGTTTGCCCATACCTGATTTAAAACATTTTTAGCGGGTATTTGATGTGTTTTCCCTGAGCACATCGACTTAGCAACGTTTTTATTTCAATATACCGAAGTGCCGCTGTGAGTTATGATACCAGATCTTAACCGAACCTTAGCAGCCCCCGCTGAAGGGTACGTTTTAAACGTAACTTCGTGCGGTCCAATATACCATTTCATCATAACTTGATAGCAAATGCCAATTTCGGATGCCATCGGTTGGATGAATAACTCTAGACGTCGCGCCCCGGTTAGTTTTATTGAACAGCTGCGGGGAAATATGAGGTGAGGGCCTGAACCTGCCAGACGGTTTCATCTGTAATCCAATGTCAAGGAAAATGAAAGGTATTGGCTCCTACGAGAATAAAATTCGTCTCTCCGCATCCCGCGGCTCCACGATACCGATGATAAATAATTCGGGGGAAACGTATCATCGTGGAGCGATAAAGTGGATATTACGTCGTGTCAACCGCTGCACGCAAGTAAACACACCTCCATACACGTTTACTCCTATTTACACACGATTATCATAAACGGGACAGTCATGAAAAAACCGTGAAATCACATAAACATCATGTTTGCTCATAGATGGTTTCGTGTTTAATTGTTATTAAAATTATTATTATTATTATTTTTTTTTTTTTTTTTTTGTAGACATTTTTCAACTCTAACTCATACACAAACCCAATGTTCATTAGAAATAATATAAATGAATAATTTTTGGTTTAATATTTTGAACAATGACGGACGGAAATTTTTTTTATTGCATATTCGGATTCTACATCCTTTGAAACGTAAACCATGAAATTTTCAGGGGGGGTTAGCATTTTTTTTCCAGAGCGATTACAATGGTTTTTTATTGAATAATAAACCAAAATCGACTTGTATAGGTTTCAGATCCGTAGAAATTCACTCATGGCAAATAATCGCAATTTCTGAACCTACAAGTGACTCCAAAAACCTCTCAATAACACGTACGATCAGGCATTCTACAAATAATAATGAACCCGTATGTTAGAATTGGCAACGTTTTTCAATTCAGAACATCATTACATAACTGTGTCGCAATCCGGCAGCCTTCGCAGCAGGGAATATTCGTCTAGTTTTGGGATTATTTTCGATAATGATGATTTTATTGAGACAATCAAGCTTGCAATTCTTACGTATTCTTTCACGATTCTTATAATGCTTGCTCCTTGTTACTCTAGTTGTGTCAGAAATTTTCTAAGTTTCTTGCAAAACTAGAAAACTAGCCAACTATTTTTGCCCAACACAGGGGGTACACTTTTAAGTATAAACGAAAAAACTAAACAAAAGAATAGTGGGGAGGACGCCCAAGTTTACCCGACGACGGCCCTTGGGATATGGGAAATAGAGGATGAAGGAGGAGGAAGAGAGGAATTTAAGGAAGGGCCCCTATAAAAAGACCACCAGTAAGAGCCCCGGATGACGCGGGCGGTGATACCACGAACTACTCCTGACGGGATGCCTAGTTCGATTAACTCTATGGCACTTTTCCGCCGTGGAACGGTGCAAGCCATTACCTTGTTATTATTAGGCGCCACTCCTTTTATCTCAGATACCGCATGCCGTAGGTTGTTCCTATCATATTTACTTTTCTAAGCCCATGTCCACGCTGCCACTGACAACTTGGGCATCCAGAATTATGGCAGACCAATCGACTCAATGGCAACGATTTGCGGCTTCTTGTCCTGGTCACTCGGTATATGGTAGTCTCTCTCCCTCTCCCCACATCCCAGTCAAGGGATGACAATGCACTTGTTATCTGAAGCACGTGATTGTTCACCTCATTGAAGGCCTCAGAAATTGCAATTATTTGCTATGTTTGTTGTTCCGGCGATCTTGTTGACGACTTGGCCAAGAGAGCCTTATGATGTCAACTCTTATCTGAGGAGAGAACTCGTGAAAAGAACAGTGTTCAGTCCTCGTCTCCACTTCCTTGAACTTTTATACAGGGTCTATTTCGCTACTTCAATAGAGGATCATACAATAACAACCATCACTGGTGCCTGCGCCGTTCTCCCATCTCGTCCTCTCTTCTCCAAGGAAAGCTGCGGCGCATTACTCATCGCCTCTCCACGTCCATCTCGATACCAACCTCTGATAAGACCCTGCGCCTCTCTTTCTAGATTGAAGGTCCCTGTATCGTTTATTTTCGAATATTCTGCGATGTCTACATCTCTGGGTCCCTTGCATCCCTGAAGAACACTCGTCCTTTCCACCCTTAGGCTGGCGTTTCTGTGAATACCAGCAAGTACTCCTCACATCTCAATGCTGTTTCGAAGCTTCCACTCGCCACGTGCTTGTGTCATCGTGCGCTCTCACTCGCCCATTTTGCTGCCTTTTTCGCTGTCTCTCAAATTCGGATCGCCCCATACCCGAGGAGGACCGGAGCTTGGCCATTTCCCGATCGCTGTGAGAGACTCGCCCCCCGTCACCGTCAGAATATTATTTTCAGTTCTAAAAGTTTCCGAGCTACGTTATAATTTCCATCCTAACAAACAGTTGACAACAACTTCCTATATTTTCTTCGTTGAACAAAATTATATCAATAATATTTAAAAGTGAATGGTATATATTATATTTTTTAAACAGTTAGGAGGAGCTCCATTAGGACCCCCTGTAAGCACCTTGCTTTTTTTCATTGTTTTTACTTCGATAGGAAGTGATTTCTTCTTTTACGTCATTTACTATTATTAGCCACTTTCATTGTTTTCGCTAATAAATTGAATAGATCACTTTATAAGGTGTTTGACTGCGAAAGTTGGTCACTTTTTTATTCAAAGTTGTACCTTTTCCATGTTCAAACAGTTGTATTTCCACCAACCTGAAACCCATCCCAGTCGAATTTCCCTCCAAAATGACTGGAAAATGACACCAAACTCGCATATGTCAGTAAAAACAACGAATACCTACGGTTTAGCAACATTTTTGACTAGTTTTTGGGACATAGCATCTAGGCACTTGAAGCGATAGGGATGGGTAGAAGTTGGGGTTCCACTAGACCCCAAATGGAGTACATAGCGCGTTCGGTGGATGGACATTGGAGATATCGAAAATAGTGAACCAATAACTAAAAACTGATTTTGCACCGAAATATTATTTAGAGGATTTACTATATGTAAAATTGGCACTATCTTCGCCCCCAATGAACTCGAATGTCAATACAATTGAACATAAATGCACTAGTAATCGGATAATTTAAGAAAATTCGCTCATAAGATCATGCTGCACGCCTGGAAATTTGGGATTCTCTCGGCGTCGAACGAAAATTACCCCCCGCGTGATCACAATGGGTCTCATCCGAACCAATCAACTCGAATAAAAGAAAACAGGCGAGGGGGAGAGACAGTGAGAGAAGCTGATTATGAGCCCCTTGAATCTTTCAGGCTGTCTATCAGCGAACTTCGCGGAATATAATTCTGTTTCCGATATCCCAGTGAAATCCTCTCAGTGTGGGAATGGAGAGTCATTCATTTTCTCTTTGATCTATTTTAATGTTTCCCCCCGCCACAGACGATAGTCACGATCACTGTTGATAGAAATTAATCCCTTTTGGAGCTTCCACGGTATTTACCGAAGGAAATTAAGCAGGTGAGTTCGGGGAAAAATGAAAATTAAAAAACTCCAGCGAGACGTTAAACTAAATGAGACCTACAATTCTGTAGAACAACATAAATCCCATTAACATAGACCTATAAATTAATTTTTGGTTTATTATTCAATAATAAACCATTGTAATCGCTCTTCAAAAAAAAATTTTTTTAACCGCCCCCTGAAAATGTCATGGTTTACGTCTCAAAGAGTGTAGAATCCAAATCTGCAATAAAAATGTTTCCGTCCGTCCGCCGTACGCACGGTTTCTCCCAAACGCCCAGATTCTTTAGCCAGCTCTCTCATTTAATTTAAAGTGCCCTTTATTGGTTGTCAAAGTTTTGTAAAATCCCTAAAAACCTCAAAAAAGGTCAAGGCGGCCTAAATTTGAATTTTTTTCCAAGAACTTTCCATGAGGAATCGATATGACACGATCCCCTCCCCAGGTCCGTAGCTCAAACCATTTTTTTTTTTTTTATTTTATTGCAGTAATTGAGATGTATGGCCCGATTTATGGTGCCAACAGTTGCATCCACATTCACTACATCACCAGGTTACTGCAATCAAAAACAAAAACAACAGCGTTCTTTTTTTTACAGCAGTAACTTTTTATTTCATGAGATATGCATAGAGCAAGTTAATCTGTTCTCAACCAAAATACCTATTTGGATTGATCGGTTGATCATATTTGTGTGCCTCCTGAAATTCAATAATCGCTCTATCACCTGTGAAACACGCACACTCCAAAGCTTAGTAGAAATTCAAATCATGAATCATTGAATAATAAACCCCAGTGAAAGAATTTGCAGCGTTTTTAAATGCAAATTATTCTAGAATGTTTATTATTTCTGTATTGCATAACCCTCCAAAGTGGAACAGCGGATAACCAGAACTGGACTATACAATGGTACCTACCGAGGAAACACTCGTATAAATCCAACTGAAATTTGACAAGATGAAATAAAAATACATGCTAAGAGAATAATTCTTCTTGTTCTCCTCAGAGAAATTAAAGCTTGGTAGATGGCGCTAGGTAGATGCTGTAGCATTAACGTAAAACATCAACCGTGCTTTTAAGTGGAAACGAAGATATAAGAATAAATATTTGGAGATGGTATTATAACTGGAAATGGTAACTAATAATATACAAAATAAATAAGTAATTCTAATTTTTTCTGAGTGTTACTGAAAATTTCCATCTAGCCACTTTCTTTTAAGCCTCCGTTGAATTCGTAGGGGTCGAGGCTCTTCCAGGATCGATGTGACTAAACGGTTGCAATGGTGATGTATTTGACTTGGCAGCGTTGTTGTACGACTCAGCAAGAACTTCAGTGACATGGGGTTTGTGTAGGTAAGCGTGCAAATTGGCATTGCGGATAAACCATGGAGCGGCGGTTATGATTCGCAGGAAGTTTATTAGCAACAAGTAATTAAATCCATTAGCCCCCCGAAGGGAGGGAAGAATAACCACACGTTTCAGCTCATTTGTATACGAAATACTTGTGATCTCACTTGAAGGTGTGTAATACAATAAAGTAACTATTTAACAAAAAACGCTGCAAATTCTTTCACTGGGGTTTATTATTCAATTGGCTTGTGTTCATAATTTGAATTTCTACTAAGCTTTGGAGTGTGCGTGTTTCACAAGTGATAGAGCGATTATTGAATTTTTCGGAGGCACACAAATATGATCATCTGATCAATCCAAATAGGTATTTTGGTTGAGAACAGATTTACGTGCTCTATACATATCTCCTGAAATTCAATAATCGCTCTATCACCTGTGAAACACGCACACTCCAAAGCTTAGTAGAAACTCAAATCATGAACGCAAGCCAATTGAAAAATAAACCCCAGTGAAAGAATTTGCAGCGTTTTTTTAATGTAAAAAGACTAGTATTGCGTTTCTATTTAAAACAAGCCAATTGAATAATAAACCCGAGTGAAAGACTACTTATTTACCCCAATAATAATATTGAATAATAATCCCCAGTAATAATATTTACCTATATATTATCAGCGTTTCATACATATCAGAACGCTTCAACCCGTGTATCGGCTATAAACTACAAGTATCCACATCGGCTATCACTCCAGTAACCACATTCACTACAACTCGACGCTATCGGCATCACTAGGTTACAAACAAACAATAATAAACCAAAAAACGCAAATGTTGTCACCATAAAAAGGGCCATACATCGGGAATGGTTTGACCTACGGACGTGAAGAGGGTCTCATTCGATTCCTGATGGTATGTTCTTCAAATAGAGAAAAATTTAGGCCGCTTCGACTTGATTTGAGGTTTTTAGGGATTTTACAAAACTTGGACAGCCCTTAAAGGGCACTTTAAATTGAGTGAGAGAGCTGGCTCAAGAATTGGGGCGTCGTCGGACCAAGATGGATTTTTCCTGAAAATTTCAGATCTTTTGCTCCAGCCGTTTGGGAGATATCGTGCGTATGGCGTACGGCGGACGGACGGAAAATTTTTATTGCAGATTCGGATTCTACACCCTTTGAAACGTAAACCATGAAATTTTCAGGGGGGTTAGAATTTTTTTTCCAGAGCGATTACAATGGTTTATTATTGAATAATAAACCAAAAATCAACCGTGCTATCTATTGATTGGGTAATCTATAATAGTGTTTTTATCTATTATTATTTTATTATCTAGTAATAAAAGCCTTTGAGGGAGTCGTAATGTCCTCATAACGGACGGATGAATCATTTGGCGTCCCCGCGTGATCCAATTGGGGGACGGAATTCGATCTCACACAAGACACGAACTACGGAAAGGTATTTTCAGACAGGACCGTCAAGTCTTGGTCCCTCCTCTAACGTACATTACATCTGAGGGCCGAGCTCGGAATTTATTCGATTCTAGCAGCTGTCCCCCGACAAATGCTGTCACGCTGCAACTGAAATAAATTGGAAAAAAAAGTCAGTCGAATTGGATAGACAGAACGTGCAGCCTCCTCTCGGATGAACCACGTTAGTTGTTGAAAAGTTCCGAGTCATGCAACATGAAGTTAGGAGGGCATTGAATTTCCAAGCTTCTTTCAAACAGGAATGAGAAATTGGAGTTTTACAGATGAATTATAATTACACCTAGGTATAACTTAGGTGGTTAGAGTGAAGATTTTCATTTTGTCTCTACCTATAAATACTTTCTTTTCCCTATCGGGAAATGACTTTTTCTCTCCAAAACCAAAATTTCCAACCGTATTTTACATTTTACCTTTTAGAATCAGATGAAAAGTACAGGAGAAAAACGAGGCAACTCGATTTTTCCTCGAAAATGGCCTTCTTTCTCCTTCCTTCTTTGCTGGCCTGGAACTTATTCCGAGATGACTAGAAGTTGGTTTACCTTTATTACCATTGGAAAAGAGAAATGAAACAAGTTGAAGTGCAGCAACTTCTTAGTCAACGTTCATGGTTATTGCATTAGTGTTAATGTTTTCAGTTAATCATATGTTGAGCTTTGTTGTTTTAAAACATCTTATAAAAACGCTGCAAATTCTTTCACTGGGGTTTATTATTCAATTGGCTTGCGTTCATGATTTGAATTTCTACTAAGCTTTGGAGTGTGCGTGTTTCACAGGATAGAGCGATTATTGAATTTCAGGAGATATGCATAGAGCACGTAAATCTGTTCTAGAAAAAAAAAACCTATTTGGATTGATCAGTTGATCATATTTGTGTGCCTCCTGAAATTCAATAATCGCTCTATCACCTGTGAAACACGCACGCTCCAAAGCTTAGTAGAAATTCAAATCATGAACACAAGCCAATTGAATAATAAACCGACAGTGAAAGAATTTGCAGCGTTTTTTATGGTTATTAGAATACTTCAACCGTGTATCGGCTATAAAAACTTTTAGGAGTTCACTCCAGTATCCACGTCCACTACATCACTAGGTTACTGCAATCAAAACAAAAACAATTATAAACCAAAATAACGCAAATGTTGGCAGCATAAATCGGGCCATACATCGGGAATGGTTTGAGCTACGGACCTGGGGAAGGACACATTCGATTCCTCATGGAAAGTCCTTCAAAGAGAGTCCAAATTTAGGCCGCTTTGACTTTTTTTGAGGTTTTTAGGGATTTTACAAAACTTCGACAACCCTTAAAGAGCATTTTAAATTAAGTGAGAGTGCTGGCTAAAGAATTGGGGCGTTGTCGGACCAATATTGATTTTTCCTGAAAATTTCAGATTTTTTGCTCCAGCCGTTTGGGAGAAATCGTGCGTACGGCGTACGACGCGTCGACGTCGACGGCGGACGGACGGAAAATTTTTATTGCAGTTCGGATTCTACACCCTTTGAAACGTAAACCATGAAATTTTCAGGGGGGGGGGTTAGACATTTTTTTCAAAAGCGATTACAATGGTTTATTATTGAATAATAAACCAAAATACATTCTGAATTCTGTTCTAGCTTAAACACGTCTTACTACTTAGCCAAGTTCTATTATTCAAAATTTATTTTCCTTCTATCACCGTGTCAAATCAAAATTCAACAAAACACCTGTACCTGAAACTCATCTTCAGAAATACTGGGAGGTTTCATGAAAATTGAATTGATCAATCAAAATCAATCAGTAATCAACCAAACTGAAATGAATGAAATTGCAATGTAAAGGAATCTGTTCAATTTGTGAATTTACCCAACTCCGAAGCAACGAATTTCAACCTTCGTCCTTTTCTGATCAAAAACATTTAATTTGAGTCTGCAGCTGCCGAATTATCGATGATCCAATCTGCTGCGACACGGGGAACCCGGAGGCAGCGAGGGACGAAGTATAGGAAATTGAGTTTTAGCGAAAAGGAACTCAATTGGCTCCCGTTCTAAAACACTTCGATAAATCACTTATAAAACCAAGACAATATTACGGTCGCAAGGCACGAAGGTCTTAAGTCAGGTGAGACAGTGGCGGTAGCAAATTCGTTATTCCTCTGACGGAAATTCTGAGACCTGGAATATTGGCACTGAAATACCGAGTATGCTGGTAGAATGGGGCAGTCTACAAGTTGTTCGTTGATTGGATCTGGTAGTTTTTGTTAGCCAGAAGTTTTACGAGGTTGTGGATGGAAAGTTATAGTTAGGCAACTATGCCCCTTCCATTTGCTGAAGCGATTAAGCTGCAAAACCCAGAGGATACCCCTGAGACCTAAAAGGTTCAAGTATTCGCTCAGTAGCAGATTCAAAGAGGGATGAGAGGGGGTGGGAGGCTATCCATACCCAGCTCTAGGCGCTTTTAGAAGGCAGAGAAGGGTTTGAGTGATAGAAAAGGCTCGCTTATTGAAAGTTTTTATTAAAATATATTGCCAATTTTGATTTGTTAATTCATCCCATCTCCAAAAGCTGTTTGTTTGCGTTTCAAGAAACTTAGATTTTTAAAATCGACAAAAAATCCGTTTGTCAACCGTATGCCGTTTGCAATCGGAAGCTCTTATCCAAAGTTTAACAAATTTGGCTCAAAACCCTTAGATCAATCCAGGATGTGCCGGTAATCTCTGGGTCTTGATAAATCAACCCTAAGGGATTATATTTGAGGATTAATCCATTAACAATCGAAATCTCAAAAACTTGCCATGTAAGAAGGTAGTTTTTTGTTCGATTCAGACAGAAATTAGATCCGTAAATCGAATGAGAACACTCGGGTAGCTGAACGATCATACCTTCCCACGCCGCACACAGGAAAATATGACCGATTTAGGTGGACAAAATTCTGAAACTTGTCCATATTCAACCTTTGGGTAATACAGAATCCGGGAGATTACGGAAAAATAATATAATAAAATCTAATTATTTTTTGCGAGAGCACAGTGGTCTAAAATCACATTGCCAAAATTTGCTAAAATTTGACTGAAAAAAATTAGGTATCACCCAAAACTCACAAAAATGCAAAAATTCTTTGCAACATTTAAAAACCAGAAGGATTGATAAAACAAAATCCTCAAACAAATCCTTGGGGTAACTTGGCGTTAATATAGGTTTTCGTTATTGAATAGGGGCATAAATTTACAAATTTACAAGTTAAATCTACAGGTAGAATGCAATGTATGGCAATAACGAATGTAGAAATTTAATGTCTTGCTGATCCAGCCACTTGGAGGGCAATAAAACCGCAATCACACACAGAACATAATGAACAGCCATCCGACTAAAGATAACCCCACTGCCGGTTATTAGGCACTTGTGTAAACATGACTGACCCACTCCTTTACCATTTGTTTGTAAACACGGTATGGCGGGAAATATCAGTATTAAGAGTCTCACTGACTAATGATAAAAAGGTTAAGCACTCAGAAATTACAAACTTTCGTCCACTTATATCAGTCATATTTTCCACTGTGCGCCGTATCAAAAGATCGGGAGGGTTGTCATGACAGGTAGAGGGTCGGGCTGCAGAGCCGTTATGCCATTGAACAGAAGGTCTGAGCGAGAGCCCGTTGCTGGGAAGACGTTAGCTGGCAAAGCCACGAGCGTTTGCGATTCATAGGAAACATTGTCCTTGGTTGTCCACGGAAGCATTGTGCACTCCAGCTCTGGGGGTCTGGTGACCCGCGAACAAGAAACAAGGAGGTGAAGGAATGATGTAGTTGCCCCTTCCAAGGGCTGATGCTACAGACCTGCTGAACCCTTATCTAGTGGGCAGGGCAACTAAGCCGGATATGGATATTTCACTCATCCCTGCGGGAGATATACAGTATCTCAAGAGTGTAAAGGGGACTATATAAAGACTACCAAGAGAGGTGGGCTTTATAAAGTCTCTCAGTAGTAACGAGGCGATTATACAAGCCTGCCAAGGGAGGTGTGAATAAAAACGTCTCTCAAGAGCATAAAAGTGACAGGAACATACTGCCAAGGCGGATGGGCAATATAAAGCGTCCCGAGAGTAAGAATGGGACTGTGAGAGCTGCTAAAGCATTTTCCATGTTTCCTGAATTTCAGCCAAAGGCTCTAAGCACAAGCAACTGGGGGCCAGGCCCGAGACTTGATTCTCCTCCCCACTGTATCCACTTTCTTTAAGCCTCCGACTCTCACTCACTTTCCTACTCATTTTCATTCACACCACCACTAACCCCGTCGTTCTCACTTTCTCCCTCTCATACACTTTCTTATTCTTCTTCTCTCTTTTTAAAGAAAATTATGAATCAATATGAAACGTCATCCCCAAATTCTCACATTCCGATCTCTTATTCCCTCCTCTCTCGTACAATTTCATTCCACCTCTTTGTAACCTACCTCCACATTCCCTCTTGTTCAGTTTACCACTCTCTTCTTCAGCCATGTCCAAATTAAATCAACTAGAAAGACGTATTCTTAGGGCCATTTATGCGGCCCAAATATGATGACACCGTTGGAAAGAGCGTTTTGTCAAAATCTCAAAATCGCCTGTTTTTCATCTCGCTTAGAAACCCCATTAATGCTTGACGCAGAACTGTGCAGGCCTGGTAAAACGTGCGCCGAAATGTCAGCTTTCCAACGGTATAGTCATTTTGGTTTTTAAAAATATTTTTAGTTATGGAAATGTGTTCAACTGCAGAAAAACGAGTGTTTTCCGTTAAAACTGAGGTTTTTCCAAAAGTCTGGACGAAAAAAGGTGGGAGGCGGGATATACGTAACTTTTCTCGCTGAATCAAATGGTTACAACGCCAAACCTCTCAAGTGACGATTTAAGACAGTTTTGTCGGATGCATAAACCCATGCGTTAGTGAACAGCGTCTACCGCATTCTTAAGCTGTCCTGCCTAAGTCAGGATTATCAAAGAGGCGTGAGACGGCATTTTGACAAATGCAATAAAAAAAAAATGTTTTCTGACATCAAACAGATAGAAAATGTAACGCTCTTCGGATGGTGTCATCAAATTTGAGCTACCTTCAAAATAGATCGAAAACAGGAAAAAATCTTAAATTACGAATGACTAGGAAACGAGGCAAAAAATTGAAAGGAGGCATTTTTGTTCGGAGTTGGATTGTGCATAACTCCTGTATAACTTGTAGCAGTTCCTGGAACTGCTACGCGAACGCGGACCGATACTTCATCGGCCCCGCCTCCGCGGACGCTCCTCCAAGAGGCGCGTTGTGAGACATCAGTTGATCCCGAGCCGTCTCATAACTGGTAAGTCCCATTCCATTATTGCGGTTCCTTAACACAACCCAAATTCTCTCTTGATTTCATATCGGACCTATATCAGATTTAATAAATCTATATAAACTCCAATCCGAGTGTTATTAATTGAAAAATACCCAATTCACCATTAATTTCTATTTTCAAGTTTTAAAACTATTGAAATAGTAAATTAGGTTTTTGGGGTAGAAATAAGTGTTCATTATCGTAGATAATTCCAACACTATTTCATGGTAGCAAAAGGACGAACCACGGCTTCTGAATAATTAAATCAATCGTGCTTTATTAAATATAAAACACGTAAAACTAATTTTCTTTATTCTAACATTGGTTTTTTCCCATTGCGCTTAAACACAATAAGCAGAAAGAAAGACCATTTGAATTTCTCAAGACTCACGAATATATTAAAATCACTTTTGACATCATTCTTCCTCGAAAAGAATTTCAGATTCCATTACAACTCAATCGCTTCCACTGCAAAACACGTTGAGAATAGAATCTAAGAGATCAAGATGTAATTTGAATGCATGCCTAGTAGATAAAAGTGTGAAAGATCATTTGTTTGTCGACACTTTTCACGATCACGATAAACGATAAATCACGAACGACAAACATTGAACTTTAACAGCAGACAGACTTGTTCTAAAAATCCATCGAAAGTTCCAGGCTCAGCAACCTTTGCTGCCCTCAATTCCATCTGATTACCCAAACCTCAAACGATTGGCCAACTTCCCCACCAATTGAACCCCCGCAGAATCGGCCAATAAAGTCATTTCTTGACACACCCGATCTGAGAAGGAACGGCCAGAGGAACGGAATCAAATAACAGTTCGCATAAAAAGGGTACGTGCGCTAACTCACCGATATGCAGAACTGCGGCCTATGCGATAAACCCATAGAATCGCCGGAGGAAGCGAACCCTATTTTTTGCACGGAATGCCAAGAGCATTACCACTCACAGTGCACGGGGGACAGCTATGAAAATTGGAAGAAGGCGGGTGCGTCTTGGAAGGCGAAATTCATTTGCCGATTATGCAAGTCGCACCAACCAACTTCCGATCCGGCGATAACCGCATTAGCTGAAAGCGTAACGCAAATGATTCAGCTCATGCAAACGCAAATAGAGGCAAACAAAACAAATACCGAAAAAATTTGCGCAAAAATGCAAGCGCAAATTGATCAGGTTATTAAATGCCAAAACCGATCACCTGAAGTCGCGATCCCACCTCAAACTACCGCGCAAGACGAAAATGCGAAAAGAGAGGTACCCGCTTCGATTGAGAATCAAAAAGTACCTCGACATTACGAAGCGGCAATTGACAGGATACCTTTCTTTTCACCAAGCAATCCCACATCGGTAATCAAATTTTTAATAGCAATGTCGGAATTGAATGACCTAATACCGACACAAATGCATGAGGTGGTAAGAAGGTTAGTGTTAAAACCAAGGTTCAGCTACTTGAAAGCAATGCTGAACGACACTCCCTTAATAACGTACGACACAGTATATCGTAGGTTAAAACGCGAATTGTTGTCAGGCATAACAACAACAGAGATGACGTTGAAACATCTCAATCGACCCCAAGGCCAAAATGAAACGCTACGAAATTACGTAGAAGACATTTTTAGGCATCATGCAATCATTGATTGCTATCAACAAGAGGAGTTGATTCAGATGATGCTGGCAAATGTCAATAGTACTACACGACAGTACTTTTCGTTTCAAAAGGCACCAACCAATAAGGAGGAAATGAGCACGTTAATACAACACGTAGAACAAACAATACGAATTCAACGTGCATCATATCACACTACTCCAAGACCACAACAAACACAACAAATTACAACTAACGAACCGTGGGAAATAACAAACTTAAAAATGGTAAATAAAACTAGCAATCCCCCACATGCTAGACAAACAGAAATGCCGGGTAGAGAGGCACCCGAATTTTCAACTGAACGACCTCATTTATCGTCAATTTTTGGGAAAATAGGAACTAGTGCAAGCCTATTCATTCCAGTTCAAATTCATGATCTCCCCATGCATGCCTTACTAGACACTGGGGCGTCAATAACCGCCATCAATAAAAATTTTTATAAGAACCAAATAAATAAAAAAAATCTACAAATCGAAAAATGCAAAACAATCAAATTAACAATAGGCGACGGACAAATAATTACAAGTAGTCACAAGGTGACTTTACCAATAAAATTAGGCCGGAAAACATGGACGCAGGAATTCTGCATAATAGACAATTTAGCGCAAAACGTGATATTGGGGTTAGATTTCCTGAAAATGGCACAAGTAGTGATCGATATACCTAAAAATGAAATAACATTCAAATTCGATCCAAATTGTCGGGTTAAACTGGTAGAAAATGATACTAATAAAAAAGAAACATTACGTATCAATACACTGGAAACCCCAGAGGACCTCCCCAAATGGGCACGAAATATGCCGTCTAAAAATTCGAGTAGGGGGAACAAAGGCTACGACGTAGAAAGCGGGCAAACCAAAAGGGAAAGAAAATCGCGAAATGAGACAGAAGTAGCTAGCCATCTCGCTCCCTCGCACGCAGTCGAACAGCCTTCATCAACAATTCGAAGTCCTAATCCACGCCCCACCGGATTAACAGTAGGAAGGGCCGCGAAGAAAGAGAGAGGCAAACCTCGATCATCCGTCTCACTCAAAAACAAGGGAAAGGATCCAACCTTACCTTGCGAGACGGAACATCAAATGATCCCCAGAGGTAAACACTCCACTCCAATCTTCGCATTCAACCAGGGGACAAAGCTAACGTATAGGGATAACTATCCCGTCGCCCGTCACGTACACACTTAGCACTACGGACAAACGACCAAACACAAAATAATAAATAAATTAATTAATTAAAAAAATTAAACCGCAGGCTTAAACATATTTAACAAAATACTGTTTATTTGTTACATGTGCACCATGATGAGCGACGACAACGGCGACCCGGAAGAGGTCGTGCTACTCCTTACCACGTTGAATCTCTCCATGCTCTACGGAAAATTGCACCCGTAACCGGCAATACCATAGCAGCACTACGTGACAAAGAAATTATTCAAAAAAAAAAATAATAATAATAATAAAAAAGGATTAAATAACCGGCAGGTTTCGTCCAGCATCGAACGTACCTCATGGCGGCACACCACAACGCCACAGGCACGCGTCGAGCAAGGTTTCCCTGCTGAGGGTCCAGTAGGATTACTTTATTAATGTATTTGTACTCCTACAACCCACCCACTTACCACTTCCCAAAGCCGCAAAAAAAAAAAAAATTCAAATTTCCAAATTTCCTTTTTAAAAAATTCAAAAACTTCATTTTCGGTTAGAATTTTTTTTTTCAAAAGCCGACGGGGAGTGTAGCAGTTCCTGGAACTGCTACGCGAACGCGGACCGATACTTCATCGGCCCCGCCTCCGCGGACGCTCCTCCAAGAGGCGCGTTGTGAGACATCAGTTGATCCCGAGCCGTCTCATAACTGGTAAGTCCCATTCCATTATTGCGGTTCCTTAACACAACCCAAATTCTCTCTTGATTTCATATCGGACCTATATCAGATTTAATAAATCTATATAAACTCCAATCCGAGTGTTATTAATTGAAAAATACCCAATTCACCATTAATTTCTATTTTCAAGTTTTAAAACTATTGAAATAGTAAATTAGGTTTTGGGGTAGAAATAAGTGTTCATTATCGTAGATAATTTTTCAAACTAGAAGACCTAATGTTTGAAAATTAGGAAAGCTAGGGAGGAGGCATTGTCTTGGTCAGGGGCAAGATATGCAATGACCCGCACGACCTTCCGGTCTTGAAGGAGGGGTTGCTTTGTGCGCCGTGAATTACCAACCCCATTCCGATTTGGCCGTAGCATTGGGTGTTGCTATGTTGATGTTGATGGTTGCTTCTGATCAAACTCAGTTTTAGTAAAATGTTTGCTTACTTAAACTTGTTATCCAGTTATAGAACAACGGTAAGATATTGGGGTTTAAATCGAGTTCATGTAAAGAGTTGGTTTAAACAAGATTGTTAAGATAAAAACCAAAAAATGAATATTCAAAAATTAAAGATGAAAATGAATTTGATGATATGATGATGAATGACGTTCTTTTGTGAACAGCATCTACGGCATTCCTAAGCTGTCCAGCCAAAGTCAGGATAATCGCAGAGAAAGTAACTCATCGCAATCAATCGTAAATGAACACAAACAATAGCCGTCTTTCGGGTCTTCGATTACGGCCGGTCACCTTAGAAATGCCGTAGACGCTGTTTACAAACGAACGGGTTTACGCATCCGACAAAACTATCTTAAATCGTCACTTGAGAGGTCTGGCGATGTCACCATTCGATTCAGCGAGAAAAGTGACTTATATCCCGCCTCCAACCTTTTTTCGTCGAGACTTATGGAAAAATCTCAATTTTAATAGAAAACACACGTTTTTCTGCAGTTAAACACCATTTCCTTAACTATAAATATTTTTAAAAACCAAAACGACTACACCGTTGGAAAGCTGATATTTTGGCACACGTTTTAATTGGGTTTCTAGGCGAGATGAAAAACAGGCGATTTTGACATTTTGACAAAACTGCCATTTCGCGCAGCAATCGTACATCTTCAACGCAATAAAAAAAAATATATTTTGTGACATCAAGTAGATAGAAAATTTAACTCTCTTTCCAACGGTGTCATCATATTTGGGCTATATCCAAAATTGAGGGAGTTATGACAGTTTTAATGACATAAGGTCAAAAACACGAAAAAAATATTAGATCAGGAATAACTTGGAAACGAGGCCTCTGGTAAAAAATTGCTTTGAGGCATTTTTGCTCGGAAATGAGTTGTAGAACACGTAGGAGTCGAATTGTGCATAACTCCTGGGACACCCTGTATATAGCATTAGCAAACTGAATTACACTTTTTGCAAACTGAATTGAACTTTTCGCAATTAGATTTAAACCTTTCACAATTAAAATTAAACCTTCCGCGCCTTCCAGTTGTGTTCCTAATAACAGGAGGTGAGTCACTACTATCACTACTAATTCGACCATCCCTCCTTCGTGAAAACGTTGACTTTCAAGAGAAAAAAGGGAGATATTGCGGAAGGAAGGCGGAAAAATTGTTAAAAATGGTGGTTTTGTGTCCCATCAAAACGTTTTAAAGCTTCTCTGGCCACAGTTCTCACCCAATTAGCATAATCCTATCATTATGACTATAATTGACGGGTAGAGAAGGGTGACGCTACTTGGAGAAGGCCAAAGAAAGTTATTGTTTTGGGGACTCGACTCTATGTCCTCTGATCATGTTTAGTGCAGAGAATTAATTTAATGGAAATTTCACTTGTATTTGCAAAAGGTTTGATTTAGTTTGCGAAAAGTTTAATTCTAATTGAGGAAGGGTTGATTCTAATTGTGAAAGGTTTAATTCCAATTGCCAAAAGGTTAATTCAGTTTGCTAAACGTTTAATTCAGCTTGCTAATGCTATATATATGCCATGTAACGCCATATATTGAACCAACAGGTGACGAGAACTCAGCGGGACCTATGACCGATCGCTAGAGCGAGCAAAGGAGGCACTGCCGTTCTTGAGCCAGTGGTGGTGGAACCCGTAGTTGCGTTGAGGTTTATAGTCACGTCAACCGTCAAAAGTGACACCGATTCGGTTTTGAAGTTAATTTTGAGTGAGGTGGTTGAATTTACTTAACTTCAATTGTCGACCAAAAATGGAAATCGTAGAAAACATTATAGCACTTCACAGTGCTGGTGCTATGGAGTGGAATGAAGTAGAACGTACTGTTGAAGCATATTTCGTCGCAATTGGTGAGAGAAGAGTATCAATACCACGAGCTCTTATGCAATTGACTGTTGAAAACTGAACCGCAGTTGGCTTGAACAAACGAGTAGCCATTATTTTTTGTTTAGGAGAGAGACTGTCTTATCACAAAGACATCATAGATTCGGAAGGTTATGTATATGGCGGACCTGTTGGCAAGGGTCCACGGGCCCCGTTCGATTCGACACATTTCACATCCCCTCCTACCCCCGTTTCTTCAAGGCCTCCGGGGCCTTGACCGACGTCCCGGGTTCTGTGAGGAGGTTCCACGGGGCCCGTAAATGTCCTGCTATAACTCTCAACCGTCTTATCACAAAGACTTTGGTTATAGACTCGGAAGGTTAAGTATATGGCGGGCACCTGTTGGCAAGGGTCCACGGGCCCCGTTCGATTCGACACATTTCACTCCCCCACCTCTACCCCCGTTTCTTCAAGGCCACGGGTGCCTTTCAAAACCGAAGTCCCGGGTCTGCGAGGAGGTTTCACGGGGCCCGCAGGTGTCCTGCTATAACTCACTCCTTTTCACTCAATCACGCCCTCCAATTTCCCCTCTCACTCACTTTCTCTCATTCATCCTCCCATTCAATTTTTCTCACTCGCTCGCACCTTCTATATAACTCTTTTACTTCTTGTAAGACAATCAAAATTGTACTTTTGTTGTTTTTTTTTAAACTCTCTCTCTCTCTCTCTCTCTCTCTCTCTCTCTCTCTCTCTCTCTCTCTCTCTCTCTCTCTCTCTCTCTCTCTCTCTCTCTCTCTCTCTCTCTCTCTCTCTCTCTCTCTCTCTCTCTCTCTCTCTCTCTCTCTTTCAATCAATCGATTCCCCCTCTCACTCACATTCTCTCATTCATCCTCCCATTCAATTTTACTCACCCGCTAACGCCGTCTCTCTCCGATCTCTTATTCTCTCTTTTCTCCTCCTCTGTCTCTCTCATTCTCCACCATTCCACGTCCCTTTATCTCCTTCCCGCGAATCTTACAGCGAAGAGCCATTCTTTTCGTCGGGGATTGCTCAAGGGGCATCCACTCGGGGACACAATTTTATAGGTTTCTTCGCTCTTCAACGTCCGCGTCCTCGCCGTTACCTCCCTGAAACGTCCGAGCTTTTTACAACGGTGGGGGAACGTTCGAAAAAGAAAATGTTTCATCGCATTTTACGAAGGGGAGTCACGTAGATACTCGAGTTACCAACCGTCCAATGAGAAACTCGGGGAGTTTCACTCGCTCCACAGGGAAATTTTCAGTTCCCTCGACGGTTGATCGGATGGTAGGTTTCGAACCACGAGAGCCGTTTTGGTAAAATCATTTCGAATGGTTGACCACGGGACAGTTCCACCTCAGTATTCACGGACGATAGTTTTCAGTGAAAAATTAATTCAACTTTTCATTACGGTCGCTGAAAGGATGAGAAGTTGAGCAGGTCAAAAGTTCTTCGAGTCAAGTAGCACAAAGAGAACTAATTTCCACGCATCATCAACAGACATAACAAGAACCAACTTAACCGCAACATGACATTATACAGGTTCACAAGATAACACCGCTTGGTACAGAGTTTCTAACTGCCTGGAGGCTTATTTGATCATGCCAAAACAACCGTTTGAACCTCACAATTGATTTATTGATCAACAATAACAGCTCAATTGTTATCAGGCGTTGAAAGCTCGATCCGAACGGCTCTCCTTCAAATTCCTCCGGATGGAATCTATATAAATAAAATATATAAAGTGAGTATAGCATTGACAGCCGGACCACAGAGTAACGATCCGGAGTGGATTCTATCCGGGTAGGAGCGGTATTTTTCGGTCCCAAGAGTGAGTATTTTTTCCTGGGCCGTTTTATTCCTTTTGAATCAGGCAAAATCATGTGGGAACCAACTCTGAGGCTCCATTCAAGGCGGTGAAATCGCTCCATGGTGAAATCGCCACGGTGGTAGAATACGAAGCACTGCATGGTGGACGAAACCTCACAAGGTATTATACATTCTTTTCCTGAAGAAAAACTACAGTAAACAACCAAACACCCGCGGTTCGGTCTAGGTTCTTAGTATGTTACATCGCAAAGGTAAAAAGTATCCCCAATCAATCCTTCTAGTAATGTATACATTAGTTGGACAGTAGATCGAAATCTGCTTTAGTTTGGTGGTCAGGATTCTTGGTATGCTAGCATCTCAAAGATAAAAAAATGTTCCAAAGTAATCCTTCTAGAAATGTATTTTATATATGTAAGTATGTATTTGTACAGTAAATCGGGATCCGTTTAGTTTGGTGGTCTCGATTTTTGGTTTGCTAGGATCTCAAAAGTAAGAAAATGTCCTAAATTAACCCTTCTAGTAATGTATAGATTAGTTGGACAAATGATCAGCATCCGCTTAATTTGGTGGTCTAGATTCTTGGTATGTCAGGATCCCAAAAGTAAAAAACATCCTAGATCAATCTTTCTAGTAAAGTATAGAACATAGTGAAAGTGTAGAACTTTTTTTGTTTTTAAAATTTTGAGGGGATTAGCTAACACAAATTTACTTAGAATGGTTTATTTTGGTTTGTGCAATTCATTGTTTAAATATGGAATTTTATTTTGGGGAGGGGCGACTAAATGAGCCTTGCACCCATTACAAATAGCTCAAAATCTCACGATACGATTCATGCTAGAATAGGGCCTTATAGGAATATATGCTAGATTATTTATAAAAGCTGGGCTGTTTATATATAAACGGGAGTCTCACTCTTGTTACCTTTATTTCAATCAGGAATCGATGCATCGAATTTAGCACAATTACATTCAACACGAACGCTAATTCGTCAAATATTAGACTGCCAAAAATTAACCTGGAATTATACAGGAGAAATACGTATGTGGCGGCGTTGGGTTTTCTTTATGAAGGCTATATGGATTTTCGTCAGTTTAAAAATGTTGGAGCTTTCAAAAAGCATTTTAAAGATACACAAGATGTGAACTTTAAGAATATTTTTGAATTTGTCACTCTTGTTTTTGTCTATCTATTTATTGATTTAAATTTATTCTTGCTGAGATACTTGAATCTATTGATTGAAGAATAAAATTTGTGGATAAGGGACTTTTGAAATCCATGGGGGGATACAAGTTCTTAGAACTTAGGCCTTCATGGACACAAAGAACATCTATTTTTATTTCTTGTTTTTAATATATTGTCACTATCTGTTCTTTGTGTCAATAAATGAATTTTGAATTTGAATTTGAATGAAATAAATATGAATCTGTGTTAAAACTACATCGGTCAGCCGGTTCTCCTCTCATGAACACCTGGCGCTTTGTAAAGCTGAGGGATTGATTTAGAGCCGACAAAGTACATGACGCTTTGAACTTAGAGATTAAATCTGTGAGTTTTGGCGGCAGCGCTTTCGGATTATCCCCAACCACCTCCCAACCTCTCCCCTTTTGAGTGGCA
The DNA here is from genome assembly GCA_031894815.1 of Creontiades dilutus. Classification (NCBI taxonomy): domain Eukaryota; kingdom Metazoa; phylum Arthropoda; class Insecta; order Hemiptera; family Miridae; genus Creontiades; species Creontiades dilutus. Next base: position 330,277 of record JAVIWC010004997.1, on the reverse strand, counting down.
GCAGTCTGAGGATGGAAAAAGCGATCCGGTCCATCTCGAATCCACTTCGTAGCACAAATAACCATCCCTGGTGGATTCGCTTCGAAATGTAGCAATCCCTTCACGAATCTGCCAATTTTTGTGTCACAACAACGGTTTTAATCGGAGCAGATCGATTTTATATGTTTCAACCAACGGTTTTTATGGGACAATTTTCTAACACATTTATCATTTTTCTGTACGGATGCACGCATTTTCCCTAAGTCTCTTCAATTTTTATAATAAATTGTCTAGGGCGTTTTTACAGATGATACCATGTAAAGCGGATAGATACGTGGAAGTAGGAGCTTCCGATGCTGGATGTTTCCTCTGCTTGTCTGATAGCTAGTTGAACAAAACCGAAGCCAGAGCTCCGTAGAGGTGAAATTCAATTTCGAGATTGACAAATGGCCGCAGGTTCTCTGATAGGGTTGACAGGTGACTGAAACAGCAGTCAACTATGCAAACATGGTTTCCAATCGCTTTTCCTAGAGGCTCTTCATCAAAAGTCAGCGAAATTTGGATCTCCAACGATAGAAATTGTTCCTTCGTATTTGGGAGGAACCCAATCGGGATCGACCTACAAACAAACGTCATAAAAATCGTAAAATACGCCAAATATCCGCCAATGAAATCGCGGAAAATGCTATGACTCACCTTCAAGTTCTCTCTATAAAGTCTGGCAATTGACATAGTAATTTTCGAAAATCCATTAAAAAAGTCCTATTAATGGGGAGGTACCACCCTCTCACACTATAGAACGTAATAATGAAGGATCATTATTTCCCCATTCCGTTAAAGAAACAGTGAACTTACGCCATATAGGGAAACTCAAGGCTGAAAACATTAGAAATGTGATGCGTTTGAAACTTCATGAACTCGCTCAATTGCGTTCAATATTATTGATAGTATCCAAAAACGTCTCCCATGTTGGGTGCCGCACGTAGCATCCTCTCCTAGGTGAAATGAACTTATAGGTCTTTTGCAATTTTTTAGATAACTTCAAAGGATCTAGAATACAAGCTTCTTGCAATGATTCAGAGAGCAGAGATGCATTTAACTGTTACCACAGAGATCAATCGCCTTCAAAAGGTTAGTAGACGTGTATTGCGGGTCTGTCGCGCTTGTTGAGTAGAGGTTAGAATGACGATACCATCGTTTGAAATTGATATGATATTATTAAACCCTTCTTCCCCGACTACCTTAAAAATTTGAGAGCGATTGAACCATTGGTGGATTTTACGTTTGCTCAAGGAAAGAGTGATAAATTGATTTCTGAGTTCCGTAGGGAGGGACATTTAAGTTGACTTTAGAGAAGAGCAATGAGGATTGGAGAACTACATTCACATGCTTGTGAGAAACGTAATAGCTACCGAATCTCTACTGCTTTCGAAGCTGGGCAAACCATACTCGGCCGCCAGGTTCCTGATATCAACATGCTCCATTGGTATTTACAGTTTGAATGCAAGTTAACGCATGAACTTCCGCTGAGCCCTCTCCAATGTGTATCTCCATAAAAGATGGAGCAAATGCCAAAAAGATATCTGCATGCTCCATAAAAGAGGGACCAAACTATACTAGCTTATTCTAAAATGGGACGAACCTAAGACTTGTACAACAGCACAATTGCTTCAATTGACAAGAAGTCTCGCGTGCACCTTTTTAGAAAACTGAGGGCTCTCAGAGCTCTCACAGCTACCGCCTCCACATGAGCGATGAAGGTCAGTTTCGAGTCCAGGTCGATTCCCTGTAAATGCCATCAAAATGGGATGAAACCCGATGGGGCTTGTTACAAGAATTTCACGTTCGAGCATGCGCAGTAACTAATAATGTTAATATAGCGTTGAATGTGATATGATACTAGCAGACTAATTTTTTTCGGCGACTACCCTGAAAATTATAGCGCGATTCGATCTGTAGGACTGGAGAAAATGATGCCTAGTTGATTTTACACACACGCATGCGCAAAACCGAGCATTTACCGAAAATGACATTAAAAAAAGATGAAAACTGAAGGAATCGGGCTTCTTATAAGGATCTGTGGACACACGGACAGACAGACGCGCACGATAGTTGTGTAGAATGGTCTAAAATGCAACATTAGAGAGGATTTTGGCTTTGGAAAGAAAAATTTGCATCTCCCGAAAGTGAAAACGAAGCATCCGATAACTAGAGGTAGACTGTGGAACAAAAGTTTTGAAAAATTCATATTGATAACCAATTAAATAGAATTTAATATCATTCACACCAGAACTACAGAATTACGTAGCGATTACACACATAAGTTTCAGATGGGGCATTACTGATAATGGTGACCAAAATAACAAATATTTTTTAAAACATTTGAGATAAATTATTTATCTTCAAATTTGTTAAACTCGAAAAACCAGAGGCTAACTACAAGCAAGAATCTTCTCGAATAAATAAAGTCCCTAATGTGACTTTAATGAGAAATTCCATTTCAATTTTTTTTTTTTTTTTTTTTTTTAAGAAACGTTGATTAGACGAATTGTCATTCTTTGTCAAAGAATGGGTTGGCTGGAAAAAGAAGAAAGTAGGCTGAACAGAACGAATAAAAGTATTGAGGAAATTAAGGAAGCTTCTATCAAACTCCATTTTATTTGAGGGAGCGACAGAGGTTTGGAATGGGAGGACAGAAGTTTGAAGGAACATCGAAGTTTAGCACGAAAACTGGACGCAAGAAGTGATGATGATTTAGGCGACAGGATGTTATCCCATGATGGAAGTCTCATTATAAAGGTGTTAGGTGGCTCAACGAGAGCTTGCTTTAGTTTTCTTGTGAGATTGGGAGCGTTTTCGTGCGTCGATAGATTGAGGATATTCGAAACTTATCCTAGGAAATTGTTGGTTTGAAGAAGAAAACGAGAATGAAGAAAACTGTTAGGCCGATAACCGCTTCATACTTGATGGTGATTTCCTATCCAACTTTACAGCATCAGTGTGTAATGCAAGAACCAGGGCAACCCTGTCTTCTTTGCTTGTACGCAATCATGTGTTGCACTTGTTTGCAGTACATTGGTATCGTGTGGTGATATCGCTGACAAGTGAGTAGGAATTGGAACTCCTAGATGTAGAACTAGATCAAATAACTAAAAGGACAGGGTTGCCCAGATTCTTGCATTACATACAGATGATGTAAAGTTGGATAGGAAATCATAGACCAAGCTATAAAAAAGGAATTATAGAAGAGACTATTTGCCCCTGCCAAGGACTGAGTTGTATGCCTGCAGTACCCACAGGATAACCCTGGAAGGCAATAGGTGTGAGGTTCATACTCGGAGGGAGCAGTTTCAAGACACAGATATTGATGGAATTTTAGGTGAAAAGCCCACTTTTGTGGGACAAATACGACTATCAAGAAGAAGAACCACAAAGAATTACCTCGTAACTCGTATTTCACATGAAAAAGCAGCGGTAAGTAGTACAGGGTGGGTCACGGGAACAGGACCAAAAATGAAGAGGCTTAGATATAGATATTTTGGGAGAAATACGTGCAACTTCAAGTTTTGAAATTTACATCGAACCACCTCGGTGTCTACCTTGTTCATAGCGTGGAGCAAGTCGATCCAAGAAGTTATCGCTGCAGCGATAGTTCATCAATTAATGCTGTTATTATGCTAAAGATAACCCTCAAGGTCTGCACGTAAGACCATTGCACAGACCCAAGGTTATTGGTTCTTTCTTCTTTAAGGAAACAACGCAGAAGAAGGCTAACTGTGAATCATTTCTAGTCGATCGGGGTGCAGCGTTGAACCGCATTGGTAAAATGCATTTGTCGGACGATCTCCGCTCAAACCATTGAACCGCGATTTGAACTTGGATCAACGTGTTGCTGGGAACAGTTCTAGGTGTTATTATCAAGATAAAAACTTATCCAATCTATGAGACGTCAGTTGAGCAGGTTTGCATGTGTCCAATAAGTTGGCCATATCATAATATGTTTTGCTCTACACTATAAACACACGTTTTCCGTTATTTAGAATCAAGAGGTCAAGAGATACAAGTTGAGGTTCACTAAATAACTTGCAGAGTGAGTCTACTTTTCCACACACACCCCACTCTGTCAAAACCACCTCTTTACAGCGGTTCTTCTAACGGCAAGCTTGAGAAATTACATTTCCTCGCCCTTGGGCAGTTTTTAAGAGAAAACTCCATTCTCACGGTGTTGGAAGTATTAAAATAAAAGACCAACTGGAGACGGCCATTTCTCATCCACAACCATCAACTACAGAGGCCTCATTCCGTTATTTACAACAAGGCATTTTTGTTCAAACCAGAAAAGTACTTCGGCGTGATATTTCTCGCCCTAATGTATAATAACCCCCCCCCCCCCTAATAATGAACACAGCGTACTCTACTGGTGGTTAAACTTACGTAACAAGTAATTACTCCTTCCGCAGCAATTCACAAGCTACTCTGGTCGATATTTCCAACTTGAAAAGCGATCTACCGTAGCAGTGGGGAACGATTACACTTCATTGTTCAGATTCCCCTTTCGTTAAAATTCACCAGTGGTGAAACCATTCCACGACTCCACCGGCTCTTTCAGAACTCATTATCCGCGGGGTATTGTCCTTTTTTCGGTACATGAATGTATGATGGGTATATGAGTAATTTAGGTTTATTTTTTCAATTATTTGAGTAACATAAAAAAAAGTAAAATAGTCGCAGAATGGTTGTACAGAATCATTGAATTCCTGAAACTACGATAGCCATTTATTGGTGCTAGTAGGGTTAATCTTCCCACACTCGCACTTCACCTTCCTTCAATCCTGCATACCTCCTTGATCCTATGGAGCTGGAAGGGCTGACGGACGTTTGCGCCAAATAATTGACGAACCAATTACATATTGTAAGGACTGATGCGCCAATCTCGGATTTTACATGGACGTTTGCGCTAGACGTCATCCGTTGTGAATATTGGACGTTCGCGCATAGGAATGTCGTTGCTCAAGAGTTTCTGTGTTCTGACGTTGGAAAGTAAACAAGTTACGAGAGTACGTGTAAGACATTAGCTTGGAGCGTATAATAGGTTTATTTTTCTTTTTCGGAAACGTTTCGTCCCGCTATGCGGACTTCTTCAGTCCTGCATACAGCATAAAACATTCGTCAATATTCACTAAGGCCTATTTCTATCACATGTATTTTATTCTCTATCATGACTGTCACTCTTAATAAAATTAAATTTTTTTCTCACCACAATTTTATTACCTCAGTTTGCAACTTTTGCTGTAACATGTCGGTTGTTCGCACGTTTACTAATCGAGGTGTAGAGTACATCATTCACAACAATACAAATTTCGGAAGTGCGGTACTATACTCGTAACATTTCATGAAATAACAATTAATGAAATGAATGAATGAAATTCTAACAAAATTTGATGTTGAGGTGATTTTTGGAAACTTCAGTTTGTCTAGTTTCATGTCTAGTGAACCTAAATTTACCAGAATTAGATAGTAATGGTGAATTGTTCAATCGAAAAAAGTGGGGGGGGGGGGGGGGGGGTATCGAAGTATTTGGCCTGTCAAATTCTTCGATACTCCCCCCCACGGTGAAAACAGTATTTGCGACTATTGTGATGGATATGGTTAGTTAGCCCCAATATCGCGTCTCAACCTCTTAATTTTCGATCAAAGGATTTCATCGCTCTAAAACTAATACCCCGAACCCCCTTCCTGTGAATTCCTTCTTAGAGATAAGTTCTCACCAGAAAATAGAGCGATGAAATCCTTTGATCGAAAGTTAAGAGGTTGAGACGCGATATTGGTAGTCGAAAATACTGTTTTCACCGTGGGGGGGGGGGGAGTACCAAAGAATTTGACATGGCAAATACTTCGATAATCCCCCCCACTTGATTGTAACTGGTCTCGAGTTGAGATTTCCCCTTCACCATCCTGATTCTTGGCGCAAACGTGAGTGATATTTCTTTCGTTTCACTGGCGCATTTGTCCAATTTCAGTGGCAGGCGCAAATGTCCACAAAATTCTATAATTAAATGCACCTCTGGCGCAAACGTCCGACAAGGGCTGGAGTAGTTTCATCATTGCCATTCAGTCTGCAAAGCTGAGGGAGGATTGATGAAATTGGGCTTTCAGTAGATCTGCTTACTCCGTGAAGAGGCCATCCTGGGCAAGACTTATGCAACACCTGGCTCTCCTTAGGGCCTGTAGAATCAGCTAGGGTCAGTCTTCGTTTTACAGATTCGGGACACTGAAAGAACGACTACCTACTGAGTGAATAAGATCACTTCACAAGTAACATTGAACTTGAGTAATGTGCAATCATATCAAGCTTTAATATCAAGTGATGCATGTTGAGAATACAAGAGGGTTATTTGTCTGAAAATTATAGTGAAAATGTCAGTTCTTCGGCTGAAAATCAGTGAATCACTAAACCGTACGGGAGAGAACACCATCTTGGAAAGTAAATTACGACCAGCTCTGTCATTTGAAACTTGGAAGGCTGTCTGAAGATGCTCCCTATTATTTCTCTCCGTCGAAATGGCGTGAACTCAGTAAATCCCCAAAGCCGGTAGAAGCTAACCAAGGAACACTCATCAATCTCAACTAATACTTTTCCGAAGTGTGGACGTAAACGAATTTCCGAAAGGAGGCCCCGGAAGTTTGTAAACTTTCTGGAAAGGTCGTGAGCTTTGGGAAAAGAGCTTGCAGAGGCTCAGAAGTCAAACGGTAAGACTTATATGAGTCGGAAAGGGTTGTCAGTTGAACGTGAATCGAACGTAGTGGGATGGGGAATGGATGAGTTACATAATCTCTTCGAGATTTGGTTGTTGGCCAATTAGGTTTTTTCAATAAACAACAACTGATAACCAAAATGATGGGGAGAACATCGATCAGGCTCCGTTAACCTGATTTGATCTTTGGTATCCAATCATCGACATCACGAATGTGGTATGGACACTATAACATAATTAGGTGTAAGTTATTTACTCGTTGAAGTCTATATTGCTGTTAAAATGACTTTACGTCTAAATGGAAAACAACAAATCACTATAAAGGCAAGTGATGTATTGATAGGTATACTTCCATCAGTACGACGAAAACATACAACTGAACGCCTACCCTCCCCCTGTAGATTGTGCTGCGATTTAAATATCACTAAACCTAACTAGGCGGATTTCTGTAGTGTGGGGTTACCTCTAGTCGACATAGCGTGGAATGAAGTATGCCAGAAGCCAATCCTTCAACATGATAGTGATGGACTCCCAATGCCAGAGGCAGAGTTGGAAGTCCTTGGTGTGATCGTGAAAGGCGAGCATACATCAGGCATACAAATCAGGAGCCAAGGCGGTGCTCGAGACTGACTCAGTTGAGAAGCAATGGGAAGCAATTAAGAGAGCGTTTGTAGATGCTGGAGATGAGGTTTTGGGTCAGATCGAAGTTAAACGAAAAGATTGGATCTCAGAGGAGACCTGGGCCAAGGTTGAACAGAGAAGAGTGGCTAAGAGTAAAATTAACCAAGCTCGTACACGTTCAGAGAAATCTACTGCTCAAACTAAATACTCTGTTGTTGACAGGTCAGTCAAGCGTTTGAGCCGTCGTGACAAAAGAGCATGGGCTAATGATTTAGCATCACAAGCAGAAACAGCAGCAAATAACGGTGACCTGAGGTTGCTGTATGATATCACAGGCCGACTTGCTGGACTTCGAAGAAATGTGCGAATACCAATCAAAAGCAAAGAAGGTCAGCTAATCACTGATGCCTCAAAACAGCTAGATAGGTGGTACGAACATTTCAGAGGAGTGTTGGATACATCTATTAGCCTTGACCAACAAACTAATCCTCAACCGTACCACATCCAGAGCATATCACGTATTGGCACCCAGCCACCTTCTACCAGTAGCTTCTACCAGTACCAGCGAGTATACATCGATGATCTCATTATCAAATCTGACATTGAAAGTGTCGGCCAAAATGCTGCAAACTCCAACGATGAGTATGACCGAGCTGCAGAGGGCGCATAAGGGTCCTTTACTCAATTTCGCTGCAAGATTTTAAGAGTTTAACAGGTTCATCTAATAGATGCGAATAGTCCTGCCAAAAAAAATGGGCCAATTTGTACTCCAGAATGGTTGGCTGTGTGATAATTGAGCTACAGTTTGCAAATAATCATGCAATAGCCCTGCATTTGGGAGGCACACGGCTGAGAATCAGGTGCCTTGGCTTGGATGAAGGAGCGAGGCCACCATACCTTTACTTCAAGAATGAAACACTTCAGCACTCTACCAGAACACTAATTCGAAAGAGAAATAATACAATAAAAAGTCCAATAAGATCCAAAAACACCTCCAGATTGGATTAATCATAATACATTTAACAGAGACAAACAAATAGGAACATTGAAGTTTTCTTACATACGCATTGTATTGAAATATTGATAGCATTGAATACAATTTTCTATTAAATCAAAGCGAGGAAAGTTCCCTAACTCTCAACCATAAATTCGTTAGAACTGAAATTAAACTGTAATAGTTACAGATGTGTTTGCCACCATTGATGAGACCTTCGTTCATAGATCGCAAAAGCTGCAATAAACTCGATTTCTTGAGAAGGGATCCCATTGACATTACAATGATCTGGATCAATCGACCTAGTTTTGAGGCAGGTTTACAGTTTTAGCTGAAGCAGGTATTCATGGTAACAAAAAGGAGATGTTTAAATAGATAAGTGTAGGAGAAGTAGAAGCCAACAAGGCTGGAATAACGAATTTTCAGCGCTATTCGACTGGATTGTTCCGATCATCTCTAGTAGGGTTTGTACCTTTGACATATTATGCACAGAGGACTCTGCTCAATAGTTGATGAAGAGGAAGAGAAGCGAGTTGGCTAAGTTGGGTCACAACTTCGCACCCTCTTAGTAGGAAGTTTTAATCACTAGAATTTGCTTCGATTACTACAATGAGGAAGTCTTCTTTTATATTTAGACAGTGGCTGTTTCTTCCCAGAGAGTTTGGTAACTAGAAGGGCTGCAAGTTATAACACAAAATTGTATTAGAAAACCCTTCTGATAGACAACTGGACTGTGCGGAAATACTCCTCTATCCCACTTCTTGAAACTGATAACCCTGAACGTTAAAGTGTTCAACCACGAAACGGATTTTGGTCAAGAAAGGTTTTGGAAATTCGTATTCTAAACTTTTCGGGGCTGTTGCAGTAGCTTCATTTCCTAAGAAATTCGCTGAAAAGAACGTACACAACTATGAGTGATTCCTAAACTGAGGGACAAATTCGTGTCTACCAAATGTGATATTTCACTCATTAGGCCTACGTTCTTGATTTTTTTTCCCTAACTGCAGGTTCTCACGAGCTCTTCAATACCCTTTGGCAAATACGGACTAAGTCACTCGCGACGAAGTTGTGGAAACCCATTTCAAATAAAAACGGAGTAAGATGGAACGTTGTCTATATTTCCACGAAAGTAAAGAGTTACACTGTTAAATCGATTTCGACGGTTAGGTCATCATCATTAACAAACATAGGGAAGGGGTGTGTAATTTAGTGAGAGAAATTGAGTTGGAAGAGAAAAAGTGGATTAATATACCTTATTATGGGAAAATTTCGGATAAACTCGGAAAAATTCTGTCGTCCAGGGGTTTCAACGTTGGGTTTAAGAATAAAAATAATCTCAAATCTTCTTTGGGTTCGGTTAAGGATAAAATTAACGTTCAGGATAAAAGTGGGTTTTATAAACTAAAATGTTCATGAGGGCTTGAGTACTGTGGTCAAACTGGTAGGAAATTTAGGGAACAAATAAAAGAGCATGAAAAGGATTCCAGGGACAACAAATGTGATTCTGCCTTTGCAAGTCATCTGAATGAATCCAACCATGGCTTTAGTTTTGGTCTGACAAACAGGCAATATGTAGAATTTCCTCACTTTTGCCCAAAGGGAGGTATGTTGGATGTGCTAGAAAAATTCGAAATTGTTAAGAGTGATAGGTCAGGAAAATGTTTAAATGATGACATTCCTCAAAATATTTCACCATTATTTGGTTTCTTTCTTGCAATAAGTTTGGCTCCGCCTCTCCAAAATGATACTATTTGTGCTCCTTTCACTTTGTAAGCCTTGAGTGGCATTGGTTGGTCCTCCCGGCCCCCTTTCACTTCCTAGAGCCAATAGGACTCAATCTCCTCTCACTTGATCCTATATAAGATATGCTTTCTGTGTTGTACTTTCAGTTCATGTTTGTCACTAATGATGACCTAACCGTCGAAATCGATTCAACAGTGTAGCTCTTTACTTTTGTGGAAATATAGACAACGTTCCATCTTACTCCGTTTTTACCCATTGGCAACAATATGGCCATTTGATTTTTAAAGAAAAGTAAATAGGTAATTTACCTACCTATTCACATTGTCGTGGTTGGTCTAAAAGTTAAATACTCGACTCAGCAGTTGATTTTCATGCACCTATAAATTTTCTATGAACGCAATTTTTGTCCCTCATTCAAGTTGAGGATTTTACGCCTTGAAAATAAGTTTTGCAATGCTCCTGTAAAAATCATGTCAGCAATGATGATCAATGAAAAGCTGACTACAACTTTTCTTAACATCGTTGCTGAAAGAGATCCCCATGCAGCGGGAAGGGGATTCGGAATATTTTGGAAGTTGATGTTTGTCAAGAAGGCTGGCATCGCAGCCAATCACGCCCACAAGCGCATCACGTCCCAACGGCCCCTCAGTGACTGAACTGTGCGTAGGTTTGTTGTTGACACTGTCGTGGTTGTATCTAGTTCTATTATTTTAATGACCAAGATTCCATCCGATGCATGTTTTCAGAAGTTCGTTAAACGCTGTAATTAATTAGCATTGGAGGGACCCTAAAACATGAGTACTTCTGTCACAATGTGATCTAGAAGTTGAAAATAACATTGTGGTGGCTTTTAGTTTTTAACACGGTCGTGGACATTCCAAATTACCGAAAGACCAAGAATCTTAAAACAACAACAATCTTAAAATCAAGTAGTTACCTTATTTTTTTACCAAGCTTATTATTGTAGTGTAACACTACTTGGGAATCCACCTACTTGTTCAGTGACTGGCGCGACTTATGGTTTTACAGGGTAAACGGAATGCGAAGATCAAGAATTTCAGAAGAGGAGAGATTAAGAATAAAACGAGTTTTCGATATTTATTTTTCTTTATAGTTTCATATTTTGATGAATGTTCCAAGTTACATGGGGCTTTGGAACCTCCATAAAATCAAGAATGAGACAATTACATCTCTCCTGTTTGATTCAACACGGTTGAGAACCGATTTACGTGGTCTATGCTTATCTCCTAAAATTCAATAATCGCTCTATCACCTGTGAAACACGACACTCCGAAGCTTAGTACAGATTCAAATCATGAACGCAAGCTAATTGAATAACAAACCCCAGTGAAAGAATAGGTACTTATTTACCCCAGTAATAATATTGAATAATAAACCCCAGTAATAATATTGAATAATATTTACCTATATATTACCAGCGTTTCATGCATATCAGAATGCTTCAACCCGTGTATCGGCTATAAACTACAAGTATCCACATCGGCTATCACTCCAGTATCCACATTCACTACAACTCGACGCTATCGGCATCGCTAGGATACAAACAAACAATAATAAACCAAAAAACGCAAATGTTGGCACCATAAATCGGGCCATACATCGGGAATGGTTTGACCTACGGACGTGAAGAGGGTCTCATTCGATTCCTCATGGTATGATCCTCAAAAAGAGTACACATTTAGGCCCCTTCGACTTGTTTTCAGGTTTTTAGGGATTTTACAAAACTTTGACAGCCCTCTAAAGGGCACTTTAAATTGAGTGAGAGAGCTGGCTCAAGAATTTTGGCGTCGTCGGACCAAGATGGATTTTCCTGAAAATTTCAGATCTTTTGCTCCAGCCGGACGGACGGAACGGACGGAAAAATTTTTATTGCTGATTCGTATTCTACACCCTTTGAAACGTAAACCATGAAATTTTCAGGGGGGGTTAGATTTTTTTTTTCCAGAGCGATTACAATGGTTTATTATTGAATAATAAACCAAAATTGCTAGTTTCTGAATTACTTTTATTTGTACTGCACTTCCAAGAAACGTGCTGAAACTTGTTAAACCTTGAGAACTTGAGCATTTAATCAGCTTTCTAATGGTATGGTCAGTCAGGTCTAATGTATTTTAGTCAGTAGACCACAGAGGTCAGTAATATTAGGGTACATCCGTCACATAGGACACGAAAATAGCAATAGAAACCAGCAGAATGATAAGAAATTAGAGAAAGGAAACCCGCAAAAATAGCATGTCTAAAGCATGTTCCATGTTTTTTGAATTTCAGCCGCAGCATCTAAGCAGTAACAATTAGGGTAAGGAGCTCATTTTAGGGTTGTACCACATATTAAACATTTAAAATCCATTTATTCATTTCCAATAAATTATCACCATTTGGAATCACTTGGTTATATTGTTAAACCTTTACTCAAACGCTCAGCACCTCTAAGTTACTCTGGTCGATTGTCCTCGCAATACACTTCTTTCTATATTTTCCATACGTCGACATTGTGACGTTTTGCAATGTCCAAAACGTTCAGTCAATACATTTTCATTCCTTCTACGGGAATTCGATGTAAAACCAGACGCACTACGTTGTGATTGTGTTTGTAGAGCGCTGGCGGCCATCAACGTTTACTGTACGACCAACTCATTCGGAGTCTCGATCTGTAATTCCAGTCGAACACCGCGTTCTTCGATCAGAATCAGAATTAATGAAGAGAGGGTATGAACGCTTACCTGCCACAATCCAAATATGTCTGGACGTCCGAATGGGATTGATCGTTTAAAATTGATTCGTTTGTTTACAAGTAATTCCGATATTTGAACTCGCTACACCGCTATTCGAACGCAAACATCCATTATGTAACGAACACGACTGTCAAAAATATCGCCATTCGCTTTGCACTGGATCAGTGAAGGACTCATTCACACACGATCTGGTACGGCCACATTTCAATAAAGAAATATGATACGAACTTACCCAACTGGAAAGTTAACCAATAGCGGCGTGTCTCATACCTGGAATTAACACGGAAAAATTAGTACATCATTAACATGAAAAAGTCCAACAGTAATTCCAAAGCAAAGCAAAAAAACAAAAAATCCATCTTTTCAACATTGATTTTGCTTCCGAGTCGACCAAGGTAGCGGAAGCATTGTTTTCACTGTCGGAATGTGAAAATTTTTTTGGCACCAAAATCAAGAATTCCACTCGCATTTTGCGTTTTAGACCTTTCTGAACAATTTTGGTTCCTTGTCTGTCTGTGTGTCAGTGTGTCTGTCTGTCTGTCAGCAAATCCTTGTTACGGGCAAAACTACATGAAGTTATAGTCCGATTTTCATGAAATTTTCAGGGATTGTGCGGGTTGGGGTGCAGATGGTCCCCTATAGGTTTCATAACCCCCGGATCAATTGTAGTCTCTGCGCATGCGCAAACGAAATCCTTGTTACGCGCATAACTCCGAGAGTTCTTGACCGATTTCGATGAAATTTGCAGGGATCGTTCGGTTTGATGTGTAGAAGATCTATACAGTCATGTTATGGATACGAGGAAGCTATGTGTCACACCCATGGCACACGTTTTGTTTTGTAAAATTGGTGGATAAAGCTTTTCTCCGAAACTACCTAGGCAAAGTTCACGAAATTTGCTTAAAAATCCTACGATTTGGAATGAGCCAGTATCGATCAAACAACCACAGGGAGTTGACATTTTAAGATAGAAATATTCAAAAATCGAAATCACAAAAAAATTGTATGTAGGAGGGTTGTTCATTGTTTGTTTTACTTAGACATTAGTTCTCTGAAAGGAATGAGACCACTCCGGTTGCTGTACCATCAACCTTCAATCATAGAATTGTCTTCAACAGAAGGGTGGATACTATACAAATGTCACCAACAGACCTGGATACTCCACAAATATACTAGCCATAACGCTATTTTTCAAGCTTCAATTCAGTTGATAACAAATCGAGGTGAATATGCTGAATTCTATCTGCATCTCGTAAACTTTCAGTTGTTCGATTCGTGGGTTTCTTTTTCCGTGGGAGTTTATCTAGGAAACTGAGTTTGTCGTTGTACATTCCAGTTCTTAGTCAGGTGAAATGCGTAAGGAGGTATCTGATACAGAAATAATAAGCCTTTGTGTAACAGATTGGAATGTTTCAGCTTTAGTTGTTGTACACAGTTCAGACATTGATAAGGTGAACCCAAGGAAGATGTAAACGGTTATGCAGTTAACTGATGCAGGCTGTATTTCAAATAAATGCGTACATGCTCAAGGAACGAGTATGGAAATAATTCGATTCATATTCGTCAATACAGTGAACCAATCAAATTTTGAATAAAACCTTAGACCGCTTCTGCCAAAGTTGAGGTTGCGCGGGTAGCCAACACTATCACAAAATATGCTGCTTTGCCGCTACTTAGTTAGGAAAATGAAGTCACTTTGATAACTATGATATGAAGACAGTCAAGTTCGATAAGTTATAACTTATAGGCCCAGGAGAGCCAAGTTAACAAGAGCGTAAGAGCCGGCTAAAACGAAGGAGAGAACTGACTCCAGACTCTGTTAACCCAAAACGGGAAAATTTTATTTGTAGGGGAAGTGAAGAAAATTTGGACTGGGGAATCGCGAGGAGCAGGGAGAGGGGGATAGTAGAAACCAATCAGGGACGGGGTTACAACTACCCCAGGAAACCCCAGGGTGTTAGGGGAAGACTATGAATGACTGACCGTTTGCCAGAAAAATGGTGGGTAGGGTGGCGCGAAGCAGGTTGGGAAATTTGGAGTCCATTAAAGGCTTTAAATATTTTCACATAGGAACGGGATTATCAGAATTAGATATGGTTTCAGGATTAATGGACAATGAGGTAACCAACAGCCAACGCCCGTTACCTATGGGCCTTCAAGGGTGGTTTTCAAGAGGTAATGACCTAAATACTGAAAGATTCGTCAATATCTAAAACCATTTCAGATACATCTGAACAGACATTCATATGTTTCTTTACTACGATGTTGCCAACCATCATTAATAATTATTAATTACAATTAATTACACTCAATTACACTTTCAATCACACAAAATATCGATCTCATGCTCTAAGAGGTCTGATGATGATCGTGAGGGTTTTCAACGGTAATAATTTCAAAATTCTGATGATTCTGTAAAACCTACAATACCTAGCCAAACCAAAAATTTCGCTATAACTATTTCTGGGACAACGTTTTTTAAACCTTTTGCTCTGTAGGTTTGCAGTAAATTAAGAGAATAATTGGTAAAACCCAGATTTTTGGTAGTTTTTGGCAAACAAATACAGCATTTTAGACACACCAACGTAGATATATGGGCCAGTTCATCGTTAGATTTCCTACTCGTTGAAAACCTGAACCTCTCATCTAGGGGCAAACGAAACCTCGTATTCAGATTCAGCATGAGAAGAATGAGATCGATTTTGTTAGCAAAGCAGTGTTATTTTAAGCTTATATGGAAAAAAAGATTATCACGGAGAAACACATTGAATCATGAATTCGACTTTTAGCTACCCGAAAACACATCCATGATGCATTGTTTCGCCGTGACAGCGGTAACGACTTTAATGACACAACCACGAAGGCCTCAGCCCCCGTAGCTACAAGAAAATGCCTCGTTGTGTGGCGGACTTGTATACAAGTATTTCCTCCATATTTTCAGTTATTGAATAAATATCTATCTAATCATTCATGAAGGGGGACATGGCATTGAAGACCCGTGCTAGCTGTAATACGCCCCGTGAAGAGCCTTCACTGTCAGCATAGCGTCAGCATGACAAGGGCATCTCGACCATCAAGGGAAGTGAAGAAAGGACACTCGACACCTTCAGATGTGCTCTCCAACCACAAGAGGCCGACGGGAGTTTGCCACTTTGCTTTAATGTGGTGGAGAACCCATCGATTCATAGGATAATCGAATGAGGGGACTTCCTCATCCAATATTCATCGTCTCCTCAAGTGGCCAACGATGAGGGAACCGCCTTGGGCTCCCAACCTCATGTCAGAATATTTGATAACAAAAGCAGGCCCGCGATTCCAACATGGGCAGCTCTAATCGGGTGGCAACTCTGTCACCCGCCTCCTGACCAAACACATTTCAATGAAGCAACGATGTTTATGAAATCGTCCAATTTATTGCCAATTTTGTGTAGTGCCAACGTCCAGCTAAAGCATACGAGTGGTAGCCGTTCATTACATTCATTTATATATTTATTCAGCGAAATGAAGGTTCAACCGTTTTCTTTAAGTGAATCCCTTTTAAGGATTTCTGAAAAAGACATAAACACAGCCAGGCAGACCCCAAACCAAGAGTTGTCTGATGATGAACTCTTCCCTTATCACGGTAGACCCAAAAGCACAGTGATCACATTTTTCCCAACTCTGATAAAATAGGCTCTGACCAAAACCATCCAGGGATGTTGCAGGGTCCAATCAACCCCTTCCCTATTCACTATTGCTTTTTGTTCTTCATTCAATTTCCTGGACAACAACTGTAGTAATTAGCAAAAGCTGTAGATCAATATGAACTGAAGATGACATTCACTGTTGCAGATGCCGGGGTGAAGACAAACACACACAGGATGGACATAGAGAATTCAACGGAGGCCGATGTGGGAGCGACGTCATGGGATGAGGGCATGTACAACCTGACGACACTCCCGCTCTTCCTCAACGACACGGAGGACGACGAGCTGAAGATGGCTCAGCAGGCTCTGTACCCACCGATGGTCTTTCTCATGGTCCTCTTTTGCTTCTTCGCCGTCGCCATCAACGTCGTCGTCCTGGTGAGCGTCTGTTGGATCCGACGCCCGTTGTCGCCTACGCTCCAGTTCAGCCTGTCGCTCGCCGGTGCTGACATGTACACGAGCATCCTCCTCGCCACCAACCTCGTGGTCAACAGCCTCACCGTCATCTTCCCCAGAGACGCTCCGCCCGAAGTCGACGTCGATAATACGTAAGCATGCAGCATCTTATTATTTTCATTCTATACAGCAATCTCGGATCGATGTAGACCTTTTCCATTCAGATTTAAACTTCTTCCACTCAAGTCCCTTTTAAGTCATTACTGGAAAAGTACTCAATCTAAGTGAAAACAGTCTAAATCTGCTTGGAGAAGAGTCTAAAGCTAAGCGGAAAAGGTCATAATTAAAGTGCTAAAAGTTTAACTTATTATTGAATTCCTATAACTAAAGGACGCTAGGAGCATCTAGTATTTTAGTTACTGCAATCGGTTACCCGTACATTGAACGGGATCAACCGTGATTGGCTCCCTCAAGTGTTGCGACTTCCTCAAGAGGCTTGTAAGACAGGGAATTGCTGGAATAGTCCCCCCTTCCATCAGCGGAATGCGAGTAATGCTCGCAACACTCAGAGGATATCCCAGATACTGGAAGGCGTCTGGTATATCTGATGCGGAAGATTCAAGAATCGGGACGGGCAAACTAACCATATCCATCACAGGCTGGGGAGATTTGATGTGTGAAGGTGATATTTGATGTATATCAAATCTATGCACTCTAAGATGAACAGGATGGAAGTTAGCCTCAGCGCGTTCGAGGCACAAGAAGACACATTGACACACAAGGGAGTTGTCTCCATCAAAATCCTCAACTACAGAAACTCTCATTTTCAATAGTTCAGCACCGTAATTAAGCTTCCCCTAGCTGATCTGACATATTCCAATCACACCCCGCGGTCTCATGAGGCTTATATCAAATTGTATTCAGGTAGGTACCTACAAATGACCGAGTCACAATCGTAAGACGGATTATATTCTCTGAACATCTCGTGATTATCATTGTGTAGCGTGGATTCGTGGCGACCGCACGAAGGGTGATCATGCTAACCAACCGTGGGAGCAGAACTCATTTCCCACCCCCAGAATCAATTCACAAGAACGTCCTAATCCGAAAATAATGGACCAGGCTTAACACACTAAATAACTCCATGAATCCTAGAAATTCTGGACGGACGCAAGACCACTCCTATACTTTGTAACATTATTAAACTAAAATGAGTCACGTTTTATTGAGTGAGAAAATGGAGGAAGTTTTTTTTTTTTTTTTAAGGAAGAAGTGCCTGGGAACGGAATACTCTGGCATTGATTTTGAAAATTTAGATTTTAAGAAATTACATAATTAATAAAGATAAATGTTCACCCTAGAAACAAATCGTCAACTTGTTGAAAACGCTTTTAAGCTTGGAGAAAGTTGATGCCCGGTGAGCGAGAAGCGCCAGCTAGGAGGGACAACATCACCCTGGGTTCTTCTCTTTCGGTTAATTCAGAGAATATCGGGGAAACGATGTTTTCACAACCAAATTTCCATAATCTTCCCCGATGAATAGCTTTAGAACGGCTCAACTCCCAGAAATGGTTCTGACACCGTTGGATTCGATTTAAAAAACGTTGTTTTTGGCGGTTCGCACCACGTCTCTATTTGATTTGAAAATTTGTAAATATACGACACCTTTCCCTACGACCAAATCTTTTTTTGCTAAATCTTCGTCACTATGGACGGCTGATTCCACGATGAATTCAGACGTTGTGTTATATCCAATATCGACATCGAGATAAACATCATCCCCCATCAGAAATTGATCCTACAACTAATTTCGGACATTAAAACCCTCCTAAAAAATTCAAATTTTTCGGACCATGTATCTTAAGACAGAGCACTAAATTTCTTATGCTTCAGAAGCAACAAGTGGAGCTAAAGTATAAAAAATGAGTCCAAAACGTAAAAATTTGAAAAATAGGGGATTTTAAAATATATACCTATGTTTAGAGAAGTTGCTTCGTGGGAAAATTCATTTAGGTAAAACTTGAACATTTTGAAACAGGATAGATGATTTCACCAAACACTTTGAAATCCTAGTGACACAAACTGCAATTTTAAAGTTAAGGTATGGATACTCAGGTTCAAATGCTGACATAATAGGTACCTACACATTATATGTATGCATAAACAAAATGATATCTGAGATTTTAATTAATTTTATATTTTTAAACAATCAACTAGGTATATCTGCAAATACATGCACACCTCAAGTTTGAAACATCCCTGAACAATTCACAAACTGTTCTAAGGAAAGAGGCTGTTTCCTGGATCAAAATATTGAATATTTTGCATTGAATTTTATGCTATATTTGAGGGAATTCAATCATTTTAGACAGTATTCACAACAGTAGCCTCGTGTTATTGCTGTAGTAACAACAATGAGAAATGAAGCGGCAACGCAAAAGTTGAAAATGGATTTTTTAACTTCTCGGTTATACCTCGCCTTCAAGACCTAGCTGTTGTGCGGGTCAGGTATAACCATGAGCGCCTGCTTCCTCCCCCAGATTTCATGAGCATCAACGTGATCCTCACTCTGATTGCCGTTCTAATACTAATTATAACTTATTGATTGTTTCTTCAAATTGATTAGTAGGTACCTAAACATTCAAGTTTCTATACAAAGAAACTCGAGGAAGTTGTGATTTAAAGCTCCTTCAAGTGTTTCAGTATCAAAAACAGCTGCTTTTAGAACGATTTTTTTTTCAAGGAAATAACATGAAATCTTGTTAGTGAATTTTTAATCGCACAATTATACAGATGCCACGCATATTTCTACTCCAGCTCTAACCAAGAAAAGCTTTTTACTTCCGCAACACCTCTGATGACGAGGAGAACAGAATCAGAGTAGATCCCATAACTTCAATCGTCTTTTCATATCACTGATGGTCTCTATATCAGGGTAGAATTTAGCTTACTCAGCTTATGAGGAAAAAGCCTACTTCAATCGTCCCTACATGTCTCTATTTCAATTTATTAAATCTGTTAACAAGTGCTTCAGATCTTCAATAAATTTCCAACAGCCATATGTTTAGTAATAACAATGGTTTGGATATCACTACTATTACAATATGAGGGGTTTTCTTTATTAATAAAGTTATTTACCCAGGTCGGTAGGCAAGTCCTTGTTTATGAAGGAGAAAAAAATCCAGAGGATTGAGGTGCAGCTAGAAATCATCCCTGGAACTTGCTCGTCTATTTGCGGCCTCCGCATGGGAATCGGTGTAGATGTTTTGCAGTTTTTGGAGCATACATAAACCAATTTACCATTGTTCTATGTAGAGATTAAGATGTTTCCCAAAAGGAGAACGGTTCCAGGTGCTTTCTGCTGTTCTTCGAAATGCTGCGGATGGGAGGCCTGTACACGACATTAGCGCATCTTTTGGCGCTCGCCTTCAACCACTACCTGGGCATCACGAAGCCTCTGCAGTACCCGTCCATTCTGACCAACAGGAATATAGTCATCATCTGCATACTCCTGTGGCTGGCACCTCCGGGAGGACTCGTCCTGTACTCCTGGCTGCTGGAGGACGATGGGTTTTCGACCAATGAAGAAGGATGTAGGAGCAAGTGAGTGATTATAGCGATTATGACAACTAATTGAGAAAAAAATTGAGCCCGTACTGGAAATATTGGAGAGCTATATCCCCATTTCAACGGTTTGGCCATGGAGAACGGAGGAGAAAGGTACATTTCATAAGGAGATGCTTGATGAGTGAGACTTCAGAAGCACTGCATCGATGATGGGGTGTGTACATCCCACATAGATTCTTAAAAGGGGGGGGGGGGTCTATGATTCTCACTCAAAATAATCCTAAATAGCTCTGATTACACTCAAATAAGTATACTCACTCTTCATAAGTTTTACAGTATACTTCAGTGGGAGTCACATGAATTATTACGCAACTTGAAGGCTATTTTGGATCTCTGTTGAAACCTAGGATGTCATTGATCAAAGCAGTACCTGAGTTATCACTTAATATTTCGAAAGATGAACTCATTTTAGATGGTCAAGTATAGCCCTGGTAGAAATGTTTACAGTATTGGAGGATAGCTAAACCTTAACGCAGGTTAAGAGATATTCGGTGTTCCATGGTTTGCTTATCATCTTTGAGCAAACAGTCATAATTTAAGATACAGAACAAAAAGTAAAGCTTGTTCAACCCACGGCGAAAAATAGCTCAACTCTATTGGGCAAATGGAGTGAAAGGATTGGACTCATCATCAAATAGGTGGTACACGAAATGAAAGTACTTAATGAGTTTACTATAGCGAAGAGGGCATACCTGTTCTTAGTGTAAATAGAGATTTATTTTAAAGTATTAGAACAATAGAAATTTAGCAGACGTATTATTCATTATAATGATATTCTCTCCAAGCAGATCCAACACACTGACTCTCCAATGAAAATTACAGAATTCGATTGACTGCTAATAAGTCTTTATGATGAGAACCGTAATGACGAAACTTTTTTACAATCTCCACAATTCTTTTCACGTTCTTCAATCCTATCCAAATACTTCCGGCCAATATAATATAACCACAATATATAAGTCCATATGACTCTAATATATAGTGAACATCTATTTTATCCATATGATGAAGATCCAAGATTAATTTGAAAGTTTGATTCTCAATTTGAAACGATCTGGTACTAAAATCCTAATTGTAAGCGAAATGTCAGTATTCTGAAATCGAATTCTTCCCTTTCTCCAGATAAATTTTGTTTAATGAAAGTTTCTGTTCAGTGGAAATTGTTATGTTTCTATTTAGTGATAGTTTTTTGTTTAATATTTTTAATAATGAACGTTTTGTAGCCGACCAAGAAAAAATGTCTCCCCCTCCCAAGAAAGTTTCGGTTTACGTTTCAAGATACGAAAATTTCAAAAATCGAATTCAAAAACGTCCCGAAGTCATTCCTATAGTCAATTACAAGGTACGGAGACACTGATCAGCTGAAGAACCCTTGAGGTTAATGTTAATTTTCATTTTAATGCCATCTAGAGTGCCATAACAATTTATGAAATTTACCATGCAGTACGTCTAATGAACATGGATAATTGATTTACTTAGAAAGAATATCTATCAGGAAATGGCAAACCTTAGTATAGAGATTTGCAGCGTTTTTCTGTGAATATGAAAACCGTTCACTTATCAATGAAATCTAATAATTTTTCACTGTCAATGCCCAGTTAAATAAATACTAAAATACAGAACCCTGATAGATGCAGTATGCTTTTTATTTTATGAAAGCTAACTAATATTTCCACCACAATCTCAAATCCAGATAGAGTTCAACCCTAAGCAAATTACTGCTACACAAATTCTTTCTTTGGGTAAATATTGAACAACTGAAGACAAGTGGACATCAAGAACATTTCCTTCGTTGTCTGTTGAAAGGTTCCTCTTCCATGCGGCTTTCAGGAGAGCTGCGTCGTCCGTGTTTTTCTCAAGCACGACACTCATATTCCTCATCTACCTTCACATTTTCTTCCTAGTGAAGCGCCACCAGGCCAACCGCAATAGATTTCGACGGGTTGGGTCCACATACTCCAGAACCAACGCCCAGGTCAGTGGCTTTTACTCTATAGTTCGTTTGTTTCAGACAAATCACATTTATGACATCTTTCCTAAAAGGTCCAATCTGGGGAGCAATTCGGCTCGTCTTAAGTATGTTTTTTACAACCGTTTTGAGCGCAGAAATGGCATTAGGGGGTTCAGAACGTGCGTACCTCGGATTAGAGGTTAAAATATCATATTTTCTGGAAGTTGTAAATCAACGTCCTCAATTTGCTGAGTTTGTCCATAATATAACTTTCCAGACCAACTAGAGTAAAAAGGAATGTGTCGTGAATTTGATAGAATTGGATTTGCAAATGTCCAGATTCAACTTCGTTCTCGAGTTGCAAGTGGAATATGAAAGTAAGAACATATACACAACTTCTATACACTACATCACGTATGAATCCGATCATGTTTAAATCATCTTATCCGCGTTTGCCGTCCGGCCTTACCTCGTAACCTTCATTGATTCAATCTTTGCGGAATAGCCTGTTACGGAATGCATGTTACGGGATCTGCATTGAATGACAAGGAGGTGACGAGTCTCAGTATACGTCCCTTCAAAGGCAGAGGCGATTATCTTTCAACACCCAGGGGCTACCCAGAAGCTTAGTGGCTTCAGGTATGCTCGTGTTAGGTGCACGGCAATTTAAAAGGACAGCAAAATGGAATTGTACGTATCCATTAGGATCCAAAGGTTTTCGAAAAGCAGAGGAAAGGAATGAGGGGATCGTAAGTGAAAGAAAATGCTCTCAACATGCATGGACGGTTATTTCTTTAGTCGTATTCAAAGTTGAATGGTCCATTTCGCCTAAGGGGCAGTGCGAGAAGGAAGCGCTTCAGATCAGTCGATATGGGAGGAGTAGTTCGAAACCACGCTCTGCTACCATAATGCAATGCGATAATGAAATATGGCAGATACCCCTTTGTTCGGAGGCGAAACCAGCCATCCAATCCCATTTGGAGGCGTTTGAAGTCGGCGCGAATCGCTGCTTTTCCCGCTTCTGATTCCTCCCTCCTTTCCCCTTCATATTGGCATCTCTAGCGCTGGAATCTCATTTCGGATCTCTACGCGTACCTGGCCGCACCTTCGCTTCCTCACTTTTACTTAATTCTATCCCGTTGTGAATTTTCTAAAAGAATACGTTCTTTATTTCACCGGTTTATCTCCTCGGATGAGCGAGAGTATCTTTTTCAACTTCGGCGAAGAGGATTCGGCTGCATGGACGGGGGCCCATTCATCTCTGGTGACACCGAACACCTGAATCAGTGCACTTTCCCTTACCTAACACCTAAATATCTTTTCTGATTCCTCAGCATAATTTCAGCGTTCTCCATTTAAGGTTGGAGGGCTGGGCATCGTACTGTTCGGCTTTATCGGAAAAGTCGGATAGTTGGCATAAGTACGGGACCTATTCCACCTAGGTAAAACCAGTGATCCATTTAGCTTTAAGAAATTATTTGGCCTAAAGATCACCGTTCCTTATACACAGTCCACTAACGGAGGTACGGAATACTTCAACGTTCATAGCTTTCAAATAGCTGAAACGATTGTTCTTGCCGACTCCATGGGTTGAGGAAATAAACAGCATCACCCAGACAAAACTTGAAGGTTTTAGGACTTGGCTCAGAGGCAGCAGTTTCAAGAAATGGAGAAGAAAAACTACACACGGGTCATTTCAAAATTTCGGTCACATATATGTCACTGATTGCCAGTACACTTGCCAGTACTGATTGATATGTCAGTATTGCCGTCAAATTTCAACTAAATACAATTTTTTAGGTATTTTAAAATTTTCTCCTATGTGGATGTACAATGTACATTGTACATGTCCCTTGGAAAAGTATGTAAAAGTTGTGCCTACAGGACCCAGGAGAAAATACTAAAGTCCGTATTTCTAACTACCTACAGCTGTCACTAACCAGAGTTATACTACTTCCATTGTCACTACTCAGCGAAATATTTATTGGGGCTGCTACAACCATTTACACTATGAAAGAACATACCATCTACAATGGATATCCGCCTCAGGAAAAAAATTGGATCAAATCAAGTAGCCTTATCAGCACATTATTTCAGTGTCGCACGGTTTTTCCTCACTTCCTACAATGTTTTGAAAAGTAGCCCCAACAGGCAGGAAAGGGTGTGTATGAAGTCGCTTCTGTTTTGTTGACATCCCTTATTCAAGATGGTCCCAACGGTGGTGGTTGGATTGTGCCTAGACCTTTCCAGTCAGTTCTACCGGGAAAACCATCCCTGGAGGCAGCTGTGTGGGTTTTTTAACTCCCACTCCCTACTCCAATAACATTCGGACTGTGGCAAGTGAAACTTGATCGCACTTGTTGACAATTAGTGTAGTTGTTGAAAGTTCGTTGACAACATTTTGGTTCAATCAGTTTCAATTGATTTGTGGCCTGTTAAGGCGGTGAAAGACTATAACCTCACGCCCTACTCTCTCACTCCCTACAATATCCAGCCAATAGCCCCTTAAATTGTAGGTAGTGAGATCTGCTTGTAGCAAGCGAGATTTTGGCAAGGAAACCTTAGTATTTACTGAAGGTAAAATTAAGCTAATTCGTGCAGTTCCACTCATCTAATTTGAAAGACTTGAGCGGCAATTCCCATGGAGGTTGGAGGCTCAAGAGGGGAGCAAATAGTGGTATTTACCTCACTCCCTACAAAAGTTTTTTTTTTTTTTTCAAAATGGCGTATCAGCAGTACGGTTCAAGATTATGTGTGCTCACTTGGGCAATGTGCCGAGAGAGCCGCAGTGATTGATCAGGAACAAGAAAATTAATCAAGTTTCACTTTTTTTTTAGAAAAGTCGATACCCAAACGTGACCGAAATTTTGAAATGACCCACAAACCTCTTAACACAAGTATAAAAACTTGGCAGAATATTTGAGTATCTACTGCTATAACATTTCGTCGCAACCGTAATTACGGGTTGCTTTAATGTCAACTGAATATTGAAATTCAGATTTGAACTCTTGACCTACAAGTTCCTTCAGTTTGTGACAGGCCTCGGCAAACGTTACAGTGGAGAATGAGAAAATATTAAATTCTCCCTTTGTACCAAAAAGATCGCTCTTGTTTCAAGACAGCTACAGTTTCCCCATATTACTGGTCGGACATTATATTTTCCTCTTCAAGATTCTTGAAATTTTTAAACTCGAGCATAACCTTGGCGCCTTTTATTGTCAGGGATATCTTTTTGTGTTCTGCAATACCGGGGCTATACCCATTCAAAATACTTGAAAATTCTTGCTTTTCCATTTTTGTCATGAACCTCAGCTATACACCGAGGAAAAATTAGTTTGAACTCCCTATCCTAATTGGTTGGTTTCCGTAATTCGCAGCGTTTATTCAGATGGCTTAATATCTCACTTCGATTATACTAAAATATTCAATAGTTATCCCATTAAATACGAACTCTCGCCTCAATCCTCAACAGCTTCAAACCCCGTCTGATAGATTTCGTTGAGTGCGGTAACCTAACATATAAAGCCTCAACGTTCCCAAGGAAATTAATAGTCATCATGGGACCTCAGGTAATACCGCCGTCACCTGATTCCACCACCTCTACACTTCTTAGTTGTTATCGTAAATTTTCAGGGTGGCTCCTTTTTCCAACGCCCAGACATAAACAAAGTTTAATAAAGACACTTATCAGTTATCTTCCAAGGCGAGAGGGAGACTCCATTCTGTTTCCATCCCTCTAGAGTGCAATCCTCCATAAATTACATACATTAGCATTTTCTGTGAACTCAACCGCTCCCTAGTCAAGTTATATTTTCCTCTTAACGGTTTTTCATTTAGAGTGAAGAAGCCAAACAAACCACCAACAATAAATAACGGTGGAATCGAGTATGATGCAATGCACGATGTGAATCAATGACAGATTGCAAAATACTTGCTCAAGGGAAACTGGATGCTATACATAAGTGAGGTTGATGTAAAGCGCAGAGCTCACCGAGATGAAATACGGCTTGAATATAAGATCCTTCCAGCTACCTGCACAGAACGTGAACTAGCTCAGAGAGCAACAGCTCATTAAGTCGGGCGGAGTTTATGAATCTTTCAGTCTCTGAAACCTAATCTTGGACCCGTCTCGACAACCTCCTGCACCAATCCAACTGGAACCGACAGAACTTCAAGGTCGTCTCTTTCTTTACTCTGCACCAAACACTGTTTTTTTAGGACGTCCGTGTGAAGCAAGGCTTTGTCGATACAGGGGCCCTATTACAGTCGATCCAAGGGGTGTGGAATAGTAATGAACCCAAGAAATGAAAAATTTCCAGACCATTCTAAAACCAAATCCGAGAACAAAACGGTGGGTGCGTACTAGGGTGGCCCTTATTTCCCGACTTTTTTTGTTCCCCCCTCCCAACCCCTAAAACTGGTCTAGTACACAAAAAACATAATCCTGTGAAGTGTCATTAAAATCGGACATGATTAAAGCGTGCCCAAACAGCTCTGTGTGATGAACATAAAAGGGTATGAAATTTTGGAATTAACGAGTCTCATTTCGAACCCAAATCTAACTGGAGCTTTATTGTGGTGAAACATTATTTTTATTATGATTGAACAAGTGCTTACATTTCTTAGTTAGTTAGGCTGATCTTGGTTGAAGAAGGAGACTTGTTCCGGTAGTCTTTGACGAACTGAAGTACGTACTGCCGCTCATCTTCATTCCTGGTGAGGATGATGTTGTACTCTTGTATCAATTTTATCCCTCTCTCAGCTACATCATTGACTTCCAATAGCTGTAGCCCTTTTTTATAGTTTTCGTCGTTCCCCCAACCAGAGGGATGCTTCCGCAAAAACGCCTTGTCAATCGAAAATCTCGTGAAAAACTTCTGAGATTCTGATGTTATAAACGAAGATAAATCTTTGTCGCAAACGTCTTTCAGCTCCTGATCTTTCATGATAACCCTTTTGACAGTAGCTTCCTCTTGCAAGTCAGTTTCGTCAAGTGGTAAGGAACCTAACATTTTTTCTTTGACGTGAAGCGGTACTTCCTCATAAAAAACGCGAAAGCTGCGTTCTCTGGGGGGAGGTACCACAAGTGGTTCTTGAATTTTCTCGCGGCTGATTGACTGATTTCTGGATCAACTGATTCGTATCGATTTTTTTTTTTTTTTTTTTTTTATTTTTTTTTTTTTATAGGGATGGGAGGAGCCCCTGGTCACTGAGACCGCTAGGATCTATTGTGACGCTGTCCCCATTTTTAATTCAAAACCTTAATAATAACCTCTTCGTTCACAAAGTGTAGGAGGTTTTCAGGCGTTTCCAAGGCAATATCAGAGGGTGTTAGGGCACCCTTCCCGAAATGCCGGAATCTAGTTGATGCAACAGCAGGACAATTACAGAGGATGTGTTCTGCTGTTTCCGCCTCTTCGCAGCAGAGTCCTGGCCTTACCCATTTTGTTTAGGTAAACCTTAGGGGGCAGTGGCCAGTCAAAAGACCCACTAGTTTACGACGGTCTTTGCGCCTCAATGATAGAGGGGCTTTTGCACGTTTCCTTGAAATAGAGAGGAACCGCTTGGCTTGCCTCTGCTTAGGAGTGTTGTGCCAGTATTCTGTGCGTGTTTTGTCCTCCCATTTCTGAACCTGTTGAGTTATATAACTCTTAGTAACCCCTAGTTGGGGTTCAGGTCCAATTGGATTGGACTCTGATCCCTTTTTGGCAAGGCGATCAGCTTCCTCGTTGCCCTCTATTCCCTCATGACCCGGCACCCATAGTAGCATCAGTTTGTTGCCCTGGGCCGCAGCCTTGAGGGAGTTTAGGCAACTCCAAGTCAGCTTTGAAGTGATTCGTATCGTATAACGTTTTGTAAAAACTTATACACGATATTAAGAGGCTAACCTTTCAATTTGATAGCGCACAATTTTAAAATTTATCTTTCTCCCTTCCAATGCTATTGCGGAACTAGAAAAATCGTACACACCTCGTCATGATACAATATTTTCAATAAATCAACAGTTACGACGCAGTATCATTTTTGACCGATTCCGTTTTGGTGATTATTGAATTTCAGGAGGCACACAAATATGATCAACTGAACAATCCAAATAGGTATTTTGGTTGAGAACCAACTTAAGTGCTCTATGCATACCTCCTGAAATTCAATAATCGCTCTATCACCTGTGGAACACTCACACTCCAAAGCTTAGTAGAAATTCAAATCATGAACGCAAGCCAATTGAATAATAAACCCCAATGAAAGAATTGGCAGCGTTTTTTTTTTTTGTTTTTTTCGAAATATGGCTTTTTCTGTTAGCCTTCTGGTGAGCGCTATGCACCTGATAAATCAAGTTAAGCTAGCTTGAGGTGTTGCTTAGCACATACATATCATTGATTATCCCGTACCTAACAAAAACTGTATAAACTTCACGATCAACTTCAATTTTCCACGATTTCGGACCAATGTGCGCTGCTCACACAGATTATGCTGCCGATTTTCTTGCTTCATCTTTTGGCCGATTAAGAATTTCGGTCAAGTTTTGAACCACATGTCGGAACTTTTAAGGTTAATTATGGAAAAAGTGACTGGAGGGAGTAATAGTGATAAATTATTATCTCTTCAAAATCGTCATTTATTTTCAATTACAGTTTTTTGCTCGAGCCCAACTACACTCTGGCAGAGAAACAGATTTCGGGAATTTAGAGTTGTCTGTGGGATATAATTAGCTGAAATCCTCCAACAATTTTCTTCATACAATTTTTTTCGTTTAATTAATAACTTGGTCAAGTTGAGAAACTCATAGCATATTAAATTTCATATCGTTACGGAAAGAGGTGAATGGAGAGGGTAATTTCGTTTTCGTTTTTAATGAACTGTGTTCATATCAACACCGCCTCAAACTTTTTCCATTTTCGGGCACATAATTCTCTGATATTTCCCTAATTAAGCAAAAAATAATTACATTGTAGGTACGAATTTCAATCAAACGACATTCTAAGATAATGGTCTTACTTGCGCAAACACATGGATCGATTTTACGGAATGATGAAGGAAAAAGATCAAAAGCGCCTTCTGCACGTGAGTTTAATGAAGGATCGGGAGATTAATTAGAGCTTAAATTATTTAGAGGAGGATTTCCGAGGTTTTAAGGGCGGCAATATTATTAAAGATGGGTATTATGAACGCCGTAGTAGGGGAAGCACATTTCTCATAACTGGGAGTTTACAGTCTGCAAAAACAGCAACTCGCACTAAGGTAATTATACTGTTTTCCCTCAGGGGTATAACATGGATTTTCCTCAGTTTCTTCAGACCCTAGAGGCATCAGGAAAACTTGGAAACCACTATTTCATCCATTTGTTAGTGTGTTTCCTTTTAATGTAGCGCTCGGGGGTTAGTTACGTAATAGGGTAATAAAAACGTCTGACAAGTTGGGTGTGGCATGTAGCTTTCAGGAAGAGGTAGAATGATATTATGTCTTGAATAATCTTGAAAGATACAGAAATGTAACAATGATTTGCCGTGGGGCATGTTCTCTTAAACATCAAAGCGATATGTATCGCCAGTCTTGAACAATATTTTCAGTTTTGGCAATGTAACTCTCAGGTAGTTGTCCACAACGAAGCTTTGAAACATCCATATTCACCATCGGATTTCAACGGACAACTTGTATTTTTGGTTTATTATTCAATAATAAAGCATTGTAATCACTGTTGAAAAAAAAGACTAACCCCCGCTGAAAATTTCATGGTTTACGTTTCAAGGGGTGTAGAATCCAAATCTGCAATAAAAATGTTTCCATCCGTCCGCCGTACGCCGTACGCACGATTTCTCCCAAACGGCTGGAGCAAAAAATCTGAAATTTACAGGAAAAATCCATGTTGGTCCGACAACGCCCCAATTCTTTACCCTGCCCTCTCACTTAATTTAAAGTGTCCTTTAAGGGTTGTCAAAGTTTTGTAAAATCCCTAAAAACCTCAAAAAAAAGTCACGGCGGCCTAAATTTGGACTTTTTTTGAAGAACTTTCCATGAAGAATCGAATGAGCCCTTCCCCAGGTCCGTAGATCAAACCATTCCCAATGTATGGCCCGATTTATGGTGCCAATATTTGCATCCACATTCACTACATCACTAGGTTACTGATCAAAACAAAAACAACAGCGTTTTTTTTTTTTTTTTTGTTTTTTTTTTTGATCGCAGTAACCTAGTGATGTAGTGAATGCGGATACTGGAGTGAACTCCTAAAAGGGTATAAAGCCGGTACACTGGGTTGAAGCATTCTGATATGCATGCACCGTCTTACGAAATTTAAAATTTTCAAATAGAATATTTTTCCATTGTAATCGCTCTTGAAAAAACGCTGCAAATTCTTTCACTGAGGTTTATTATTCAATGATTCATGATTTGAATTTCTACTATGCTTTGGAGTGAGCGTGTTTCACAGGTGATAGAGCGGTTATTGAATTTCCGGAGATATGCATAGAGCACTTAAATCGGTTCTCAACCAAAATACCTATTTGGATTGATCAGTTGACCATATTTGTTTACCTCCTGAAATTCAATAATCGCTCTATCACCTGTGAAACACGCACACTCCAAAGCTTAGTAAAAATTCAAATCATGAATCACTCAATAATAAACCCCAGTGAATGAATTTGCAGCGTATTTCCACCGTGACAAGCCATAACATGTTACTCGTTAGAATGTATCTGACGTTAAAATTGTCAGCCGCCTTGCTACACCCTGAAGATCAGAAATCATCAATGTGTGAGTACATGATTCGTTCATTCAAATCACTGAAAATTTTAATCTATATTGATGATGTATTCCCAGGGATGCAACGAAAATTGTCTAATTCCAAAGTAATTTCTTCTCCTTTTGGTGGCACAAAAAAAGTCCGTGAATGTCCTTTTCCAAAATTTTAGAAATTTAAACCAGAGACAAAACGGAATTTTAGACCGAGAAATTTATGCTTTCGGAGAACGCTTCGAACGACGGCTTTTGATTTTTAATTGAATTTTTGAAATCCATTTACCTTCAAACGTAAACTAACACATTTTGAGGGCGCGTTTTAAAATTTGTTTCCTCGGTTGATTACAGAGGTCTATTATTAAAAAATAATAAACGAAAAACGCTATCAATTGAAAAACAGGATAATTATTTTTTGAATAACGTTTGATCGCTCGTGCCGTTGTGACGTTGTGGGGCTCCATTTTAAGTTCAGAAATTGCGATTATTTGCTTTGGGCGAAGTTTTACTTATCCGAAACCTATGTCAGTTGATTGTGCGTCTAAAGTTACAAGGAAATACCATTCATTCGCCTATATCGGTAAGAATCTTGAAAAACCACGTTTTTTTCGTTTTTGGGCCGAAGCATCTACGCGTATCAGTTGGAGCTAACAACACCCCTAGTGGAATATCAATTCAATCGTCACGTTAGCTGACTCAAAAATACGTTAATATTAATAAATTGCGAGCGTTAAAAGAGGAATTGTAGATGATAATACCAACAGTAACGATATTACGATTTGTTGTAACGTCCAAAATGAAAAAGTCACGAGCCAAAAAGTAGTTCCTTTGTTTTGGAATGAGTGTAAAAACACAAACGCTTTTTTCTGACACAAGTCGTTCCACTTGCCTCCTTCTTCTCCGCTGGAAAACAACAGCGCATCAGTGATAACAACTCATCATCCATCTTCATCTTCTTCACAAGACAACCCCAAAATGACTCCCCCCGCCAACACCCAAAGAAAGGCCTGTATATCTCTCACTCCAAACGAAATCCCAGAGGGATCGTATTATTCGGTACTTTTCGTTTATTATTTTCAATATTAACCCTTTGTAATAGTATAGCGAACAACCCCCCTCCCCCTTAACTTTATCACTTCACGTTTCAGAGTAAAGTGAAACCTCGAGCCAAAGAAAACAAATATATGAGAAGGTGCCTCGATCTTCGTATTTCTAAAGATGAAGGAAAATGATATTCTGGGTGGATCTCACCAGTATATGTCAAGACAGCGGAGGAGTATGTTGAATCTTATTTGAAAGTGGGAGGTTAGGTTGAAGGTAGGCACACGAGAACTTGAGCGGGCGATAACCGGCGAGTTTACTGGTCTCTTATGAGACCACCTTCGACTGCCTGATATAAACAATCCTCCCACAATGACAAATGTCTAGCTCGATTGAATATTATGTTTTATCTGTTGACGAATCAGGCGTGACAACGCGCAGAGATGCTACGAGCCAAAGTTCGAGGTTTTTACTGGCAGAGACAAGTGGGATGTTATTTTCAAGTAATTTTGAACGGAAAAGTGACTGAAGAAGTTTTCAAATTAGTAGCAATTCATCCATAGCAAATAATTGCAACTTCTGAACCAAAAAATGACCCCCAAACCTCAAAATGACACGAGCAATCAACCATTCTTCAAAAAATAACAAACCTTTTTGACGCAAAGTATCGATATCGGAAGACAATGACCGATGATCATTGTCGTTCATCCCTAGTTGTTAGAGACATTGCGGCACCGCCATTTCCACCGAAAATTCGCCTATCATGTTCGCCGAGTAGACGTCTCAAGTTCACGAACTAATTTCCTGAAGCTTACCCAGAGTTGCAGATGAGTCGGTGTTACCGGAGTTCCGGAATTGTGGAGTTTATCGGATCTTCCAAACCTACAGGGATTGGAACGTCGATGGTTGACGCAATATCAGCACAATACCATCACGATATCCCCGTACCGGAATGGAGAAGATTATCCCAGTCAGCAGGAAGTCCCGCGGGAGCTCGAAGGCCATTGAGGTTCCGCCGATACCAGAAGGCAATCGTATCACTTCACCTCTCATCCGACCCAAAACACAATCTACCTCATCAGGAAAATTCACATAATTGGGTGATACACCCTCAAGCCCAATTCTCATTTATATAGCCACATGCTGG
Organism: Creontiades dilutus; assembly: GCA_031894815.1. NCBI lineage: Eukaryota > Metazoa > Arthropoda > Insecta > Hemiptera > Miridae > Creontiades > Creontiades dilutus. The sequence goes on along the minus strand of JAVIWC010004997.1, from coordinate 296,848 downwards.
AAATAGAACAACATCCTTCAGATAAATATCAAATTACGAAGAGTCTATTTTGGGTTCTAAAGTGGTTGTACTATCGAACTCGGAAACCGTAATTAAATAAACGAACTAAATAAAGAAGCTTATCATTTCAACATCCCACTGCTTGAAGAACTTGTCTTCAAAATAAATGTCAACTGTTTCATATCAACAATGGGTTGTAACGAAAGCTGCTATTTGGACGAACACACAAAAACAGTAAACTATTGAAACGGAAAAGACCTCCAGGCAACTGCTACCTAGTACAGAAAATCACAAGATATTCATGAATTTTCGTACCATATTAGAAACGAAGATGTAAATTATGAATATTCATGAACGACCAACAAAAACAAAGCATTGCCAATTCTAACCCACGGGTTTTATTAGTCTTGTTCACGAGGACTTTTAGATGCAGAAAGTGCCGTTTTATGGTATGGGAGAATTTCTACAGATCTGAGACCTATACCAGCCGATTGAAGTCCGAAATTACTATATAGTTACACCCCACTGCATACATCAATGAAAAATCAGAAAAACCCACGTTCTTTGCCAGTTTTGACGCACAGCAGTGTGAGGCGATTGGGGAGGCAAGACGTTGGAACCAACTAAACCGTGGGTAGAGGTTCATGTCCGAAAGAACGGATTTTTACATCAATTCTGAGGCTCTTTACTTCAGATGGACATTACAAATTTGGAATCTACACAACGGGAAACATAAAATGACAAAATTTGGAGAGAGAGGGAGAAAGAAAAATGTTGAGTTGAAAAATGTTGTATTATGGAGGGAAATTATGGATTTTATCGGATCATCAAAACCTAATGAAATTGGAACGGAGGTTTGAAAATACGAAACCAAAATCCTAAATGGACTATAGCTAGTCTTAAATTCTCGAAGAAACAATTCATGATGCTATAGAACTATTTATTATTAAGATCACAAAATTGATTTTGATGGTTTTTTGCAGTCTCCAAATTGAAAATAAAAAGTTCTTGACGAAAACCACAATCAACTTTCCCGTTAATAACCATAGTGAAGTGTTATTTCGTCCGGAATGATTTTCATTTTTAATTTTTATAACAGATGGGTGATGGAATGGACTATTTGCCACATCCAGAGGTTCAGTTGATAAGCCTGCAATACCAAAAAGATACACCGGAAACTAAAAAGCCTCAAGTTTATGCTTATGAGTAGCAGTTTAAAAAAACGGGTAGAGTGAACTTCAAATTCATATTGCTTTATTTATGGCGCGATTGATTCCAATTTGTTTTGGGCAGTTCACCTCCTGTCATTGATTTCGGTTTAAATCATTTATATTATCAAGTGAGATACTTGGAAGAACGCTACTGTAGCGGAGATAGTATTCATTTACTATTTTCCCGGTTATTGTATTATTGAAAGATTGCTGGCTCCTTATACAGGGTGGTCGACCTAACATGAACACCCCTTTTATTTTCAATACAAACAGTATATTTGAAAATCCAATGATTTTTGACGAAGATTCAACAAATTATGTGTGCGCACTTTTGCGCACGTTCGCAGTGTGCGTAGTTTACACCAACTTCCTTATTTCAAATGAGAACCCCAATTTTTATTCCAGATTCAGATGCTACGCTGAATTATGACCAAAATTTGTTTATTTCGCGTGAAAAATCATCATTCATGCCGACTTTCGACTCTCAGATTAGGGGATGATTTTTCAATTGATCACTGCAGAAGGTTTCAATCTCCAATTTTTACATTTTTCAACCAGACCTTGAAAATTAATCTCCGTAACAATCTGAAAACAGGCATCAAGAAAATTGAGTCAAATCAAAAAACGGATAGCATCACATCACGTGAATGAGCGTTGAAAAACAATGAAAATTCATATGCCACACTTTACAGTTCACCATCATCCACTATTTGACAAATTTGGGGTTGCGCAACTTAGCGTCCTCGCTGGACCGGTTACGCGCAATCAAAAAAATTTATTGAGGAGTCAAATTTTAATGAAATTCGGCGTAGGATCCGAATATGGAATAAAAAATAGGGGTTCTCATTTGAAATAAGGAAGTGAGTGTCGACTGCGCACACTGCGCACGTGTACAAAAGTGCGCTCAAATGATTTTTGAATCCTCGTCAAAAATCATTGGACACGTATTTTTTGGATTGTCAAATATACTGTTTGTATTGAAAATAAAAGGGGTGTTCATGTTAGGTGGACCACCCTGTGTAGTATATTTGAAAAAATTTATTCCTTTGCGATTATACGAGGATGAAGAATTTGTTGTTTCTGGTTGATATTTCGGAACCAGCTCAAAATATTTCAATAACAGGTCACGGTCACAATGGGTAATGGGAACACGCGTAGGAGAGTTGAATATTATAGTACGCTCGGGCTGCACCAGGCAGTCGTCGAGGATTTACCGGAGATGAGAAACGTGACAACTGTTTGACGTACAACCGTCACCTCCCCCACTGTCAACACCCTCCGCCATAAATTTGTCTCATCCGCCGACACCGAGGAAGATAATCTTGATCGACAGCGGTCCATAGTGGCAGGGAACTCGTTGGTACGGGGTATTGTCCTTCGTTGCAGAAATTCTCACATGTATTGAGTAACCGAATGGTATCAAAAGGTTATGGTCTATGTATTCAATTGTAGGTATATAATAACAAAAGAAAGATTGAACGGTTCGTAAACACCTATCCTTTAACAAGTCGGTAGCTGGTATGATTAGCACAGCTAACCGATGCGTGAGTCGAATGATTCCTCCCACCAAAAATGGCGATCGTCATGTTGAATAATCTTGGAATGATCGTTTATTCGAAAAGCAATTGAACTAACAAGGCAATTGGTATTGCACAACCTCTCTCGTTTCTGTTTCTAATCCAGTGGAATGGATTTGGATCGAGACGACCAACTTGAGCCGTATTTGTATCCCAATGATATGCTTGCAAGTCAAGCGTTTTGTACAGTAAGGGCAGTCATCTTCTGCAGTGATCGTGAGTTGTAAGCTGAAATGTTTCTCCGATTTCCTCAAGACACGAAGTTACACATAACCGTACAGTGCTGTCCAAAAACATAGTGGAATCCACCTGCCTCACCCGCATCTGCCAGCAGAATGGTTGATTTGTCTCCCAAATCGTAAGAGTGAAAATCCTGGAAAACAAATATATAATCTCCTGGTGCCTTTTACTCAACAATTAGGTACAGTTAAAGGTTTCTTTTGGAGAACTTCATCTTCAACGGCAGATGAACATTAGTTTAGATAAATCTCCACATACGAAAACTGCATGATTGACAGAAACGTGGGTAACCCGTGGGGGAGGACTTCGAATACTAACAACTCACTGGCGTGAATGCCATTTGAAGGGAAATGTCTCGTTGTTGACATCGAGGAGTTCGTTAACGTGCGTTTGTTGTCGTGCGTCATATGGCGGGGACCTTGGCAGTATGCCAGCCGATCATTTGAGGGTTCGAGATGCCCGTAGTGCAAGCCCTATAAGCTTCGGAGTTTAGGGGCTTTCCCCAGACTATATGGTCCGTATTGAATTTGGTCTGGAACACAGTAGAGTTCAGGTTGTTAAAAGAGCGTTGAATTGGTGGGTGAAGCTATGTTGCATGGAGGAGTTTAGAATGCCAAGAATCTGTTTCCTGCGCTTGTATGATTTGCAAAAAAAGAAATGCGATCTAAAACTAAATTGGGCATCTTTCATGGAATCCTTATTTAGGGAATGTGGCTATAGTGCATTTTGGGAAACCAAGAACTACAATGAGTTCCGGAAAAACAGGAAGGAAATCGTGGATGTGTTTATTGATTGTTGTTGAAGGAAGGATGTGGAGAGAGTGTGGACTTCATCGTTCAGTGATATTTACAAAATCCTAGCTCCAACAACGGTATCTGAGAATTTTTACGATTTTGAGTTGGGTATGCATTGTAAGAGGTTGCTCTGCCAAATCAGGTTGGGTGGAATTCAGTGGTGCTCAATTTAAGTCCACGGGGCTAGGGTACGTTTTGACCAGTCAGAGGAATGTCCTATGTGTGTGGCACGAGAGGAAAACACCCTACTCCACTTTCTGGGTTCATGTCCTGGAATTGTCGGAGAAAGGGAGCAGTGTTCGGCATGGACACTCCGTCCTTCGATAACATGTCGGTCATTTTGAAACTGGAAACCAATGATAAAGCGTTCAAAGTTTACTCATTTCTATTAGAGGCTATGAAGAGAAGATTGCTTTACACAGCATACATTTTTTACAGTTGAAACATCATGTTTCATTTCTCAATATTACTGCTACATATCTGATGTATTTTTTGTACCTTTCCTGTTTTTTTAATTGGTTGGTTCCGTGATTTTTTTTTTTTTTACTTTTTCTAGTCAATCTTCTCTATTTTTCTATACAAATATACCATTTTGTTCTATGTGAGCCCTAAGCAACTTCAATGTATCTCAAGAAGATTTCAATTTATTTTTTAGTCCGTGTACTACGCTTCTCCATTGTAATGTTGTAATGACTTCACAAATAAGTCACTAGTACTGCCCGTAGTGCTGTCGCCCTAGTCCGGTGTTCATTTTAGTTCTACGAGTTTTTAGCAATGCAAAATCGTATACTGGAAAGGATTTTGGGATTCTGGTCTTCTTTGTGGAGAACAGTGTTTCATATATCGCTTCTTTCTAATCCTGATAATAACCACGGATTTGACAAAAGTCACATCACTTCTCCACAGAAGAAACTTGGAAACTAGATTTTATAGGATATCATTACGACAAAAAGTACCTATCGCAATATCACAAGCAGCATTTCCCTTGGTAAACATGAACTATGCAGTTTTATAATATCAAGACAGGCTCAAAATGATTAGCTCATTTACTAATGAAATCCTATGTTGACAAGGGCGCTTATTGGACTGTTTCATCAAAACAGCAATAGTAGCCAGTTCAGTAATCGTACTTCATTTAATAGGTTTTCCACTTTTCATATTGAGTCCTTAATGAGGTTTCCAGAACTTTTCAGAAGGATTGACATTCTCATTGTTCTGTCGAGTGTTCCATTCTTTTCCATTATTTACTTACTGCAACGGAATTACGGAAAATAAAACGAACTAAATAATCTGAGGATCCCAGTGATCTCTCTCCTGCATAATTGTAATTAATTCATGGGTTACAATTTTGAGCATTTTTCCCATCTTTTATTTCAAATAATACGAAAAAGCAGAAATTTGGAATTTTTTACAGCCGGAGAGACAAAATGATATTTGCTTAAGTGACGCAACTGGAAATGGAGATAAGAACAACAGGAGGAGAAATCGTTATTTTACTTGGCTGGGGTAGACGGGACGACCTAAATAACAGATAATGTTAAGATGATATTTTATGAAGAATTTAAATTAAATTACCGGAGGAATTCCATTACGCATTTACCAGAGGGACGCTCAAACGAATTATAAAGCTGAGAACGTCTGAACTTCTACCCCTACGCTTTCAACTGGTATGTTATTACAGTGAAAAATACCTTGAAAATGTCATAGGGCGGTAGTTGCTAGGTATATAGTAGCAAACAAGCAAAATCATCATCAAAACCATCATATTCTCTCATAATACGCTGAAATTCTTTCACTGGGGTTTATTATTCAATGATTCACGATTTGAATTTCTACTAAGCTCTGGAGTGTGCGTGTTTCACAGGTGATAGAGCGGTTATTGAATTTCAGGAGATATGCATAGAGCACTTAAATCGGTTCTCAACCAAAATACCTATTTGGATTGATCAGTGATCATATTTGTGTGCCTCCTGAAATTCGATAATCGCTCTATCACCTGTGAAACACGATCACTCCAAAGCTCAGTAGAAATTCAAATCATGAATCATTGAATAATAAACCCCAGTTTATGTACAAGAATTTGTAGCGTTTTTTCAAGAGCGATTACAATGGAAAAATATTCTAATTGAAAATTTTAAATTTCGAAAGACGGAGCATGCATATCAGAATGCATCATACGTCTATCCTCATGGAAACTTCTTCAAAAAAAGTACAAATTTAGGCCGCCTTGACTTTTTTTTAGGTTTTTAGGGATTTTACAAAACTTTGACAACCCTTAAAGGCCACTTTAAATCAATTGAGAGTGCTGGCTAAAGAATTGGGGCGTAGTCCGACCAACATTGATTTTTCCTGAAAATTTCAGATTTTTTGCTCCAGCCGTTTGGGAGAAATTGTGCGTGCGGCGTACTGCGTACGGACGGAAAAATTGTCATTGGAGATTTTAATGCCGTCAAAGCTCATGCCGTTCATGGGATTAGACTGTTGTTTAAAGAAATGGAAATAGGACTGGAGATCAGGAGGTGTGATAGCTGCAGATGGGTGCGCCAAAATGGCTAACTTTTGTTCGGACAATTTGAGTAAGCTCCGTTAGGCAAACTTCGTTAATCCAAATCTCAGTTAAACCTGGTTGATATCTTGATTTACTCGGTAAACAATTAGGGCGCTGGTTTTAATTGCCGTCAAAGCACATGCGGTTGAGATTCTATTACTAATCAGATATTTAAAAAAAAAATTTTAATACGACTAGGAATCAGGCGATATGACATCTGCAGAAGGGAGCGCCAAAATGGGTAACCTTTGTTTGGACAATTTGCCGAAACTCTGTTTAGTAAACTTCGTTACTCCTAATCCCGGCTAAGCCCAGTCCTGGCTAAATAGTCCTGGGAATCAGGTGTTATCGGTGGCAGATGGGTGGGAATGGCTAACCTTTGTTAGGAAATTTGCCTAAACATCGTTTACCAAACTTTGTTCATCCAAATCCCAGATAAGCCCAGTTTGGGTACCGATTTCCTCGCAGATAAATGAGGGTGCTGGTGCACTGGCTTCAAAAAGCGTCAAAGAACATTCTTGAGATTCTGTTATGATTCGCTGATTAAAATGAAAGCAGGACTGCAAATCAGCTGAGACGTCTTTGATATCCTTTTTGTTAGTATACCAACTTTTGCTTGGATAATTTGCTTAAATTTTGTTACGTAAGTTTGTTATATCAAACTAGGTTCAACCGAAATTCATGTCGGTAAAAGATACCTGTTACCTCTCAATGTTTAATCCTCGAGTTAAAATTCTAATGGAGTTTGGCAAAACATTTGTAACTAATTGTCTGGTTGAATTAGGCCTTAGTTGAGTTTTATTTAAATAATCGTTGTATCATGTAGGATGAGGTTGTTAAGAGATGCACTGTCTGGGATAGGATCTACTCTGTAACTGGGATCGCCCTGTTATTATACGAGTATGCTTTGATATGGTGAATGGACAATATAATAGAAGTAAGTATAATAGTATGTTTCCCAATCAAAATTCTTCCCTTTATTTATTTATTATTTTTTCTCCGAATTCTCTGCTCTCTTCATATGGCACATTTTCACATCATAGTAGAACATCTACTGTGGTAAATAGTTCAAGAAAGTCCTCACTCTATTTCGTAGAGCCTGCGAGTTAGTCGACTCATTTATGTCAAAGTAAACTTTTTCCAAGCTTATTCGCCTCAACTCCGTCCAGACTTTTCCTCTCCCCAATGTTCCAGAATCAGAAAGTTGTTCCCCCACAACTAATGAACTTCCACTCCAGAGACTTTGTGTAATCCTTGATAGACCTTTATTGCACTAGTTATACGCATTTTTATATTCAACAACGGCAATCCATCTCTAAAGTTCTTAGTACAAATAGAAAATACCCAAATATGATTTAGTTTTTGAATAAATAGATAAATCTAGTATACCTCTTATGAGGATACCCTTCACTATATGTTCTTAATGATTCCTTCCCCTCCACTTTATCTGACAAGCTGGAGTCCTCCTTTCACTTTCATTGCACTTGATTGGTTGTACCACCCAACCTTACTTTTTCTTGACCAATAGGATTTCAGCTCCCGTTCAACGTTGACGATATAACCTGCATCCTTCCTGTCCCAAGTTCATTACCTATTAAAATAGTGCCTAAAAAATACCTTAATATATATGCAGGAGTTGTGTTTAAAAAAATGCCCGGAATTTTTGTTTTTCGAAAAAATATATATTTATTCCTCTACATTGATGTTGTCCCCTTCAAAGTAGTCCATACATGTAATGCACTTCTGCCAGCGGTTTACCCAATTCTCAAAACTTCTAGTACTTTGGTACTAGATAAATTTATTTATTTATGGTATTTATATTTATGGTACTAAATTTATTCGCTACCGCATTAGTTCTTGATCCATCACAGCTCGGCTTTTGAAACGCTTCATTAGCAATTCGGTTTGATACCGCCTAGATTGTTTTCAGGATATTAATATTCGGTTTCCAGAGTTGTAGCGTCGGAATATTTAACAGAATTAATATTCAAAAGCGATCCCTTCTTCAATTATAAATGGCAATTACTCGTTGATTTTTAATACTGCCACGATGTTCTTGTTACGACTTGAACGTTTTAATAATAAATTCTATCTTTTTAGTTAGCAATTAATCAATAAACAATATGCTGGTTTATGTTTCGTTATATCTATGCACTTTGTGCGAATGGAAATAGATTATACCATCAAATTTCCGGAAACAAACTATTTAAAAAGAAAATAGGTGCTTAGTTTTTACAGATACATGGTTCTGGTCGATACACTGACTTCGAGAAAACTGAATTTTAACATTAACCTGAAATACTGAATTGATTGTCTCTGTCCAGCTAAATTTGCAATTTACAGCATCTGTGGGTCACTTCAGAAGCTGGGGGGGGGGGGGGGATTGTCTATCAAAGAAACACTTTCGGCTCTTATAAGCAACGAGCACCTTCTTATTGCAGATCAGAGATCCTTCGTTGGGCAAATACCCTCATCTCTCACTCCCAACATCACTAGCTACTGCCAGAAATGGTCAGACGAAATTGTTTCAAAAGATGAGAGACTCAGAGGCCAGTGGAAATTCTGATTTCGAACAATGGAAATATCTCAGCCTACAGCGATGTATAACTGACTAAACTAACTATGTAGCACTACTGGCCGATGTGGCCCTTGACTTCCCGAACACCTCTCCGCCACCGGGTGCGGTAATCCGCCTCAAGACCTCCGAATCCCCACCACCTGGAGGTCTCTCCAGACCTCATCAAGCCCGTGATTCCGAGGACGACCTCATCGTATTCTAGTTTCCATCCGAGCCGAATCATTTTTGGGCAGGGGCCCCTTACCATGTGGTCAACATTCCCCAGCCATTGTATACGCCCGGTCTCGATAAATCGGACTACGTCTTCATGGTTTTACAATATACCAATTTCTGCTCTTTTGTCTAGTTCTCCAATCTTGACCCTCTCTGATTGCACAATAGATTCTTCTTACAATCTTTCTCTCAAATACCCGCAGTCTTTTCTCATCCTCAGTCCTCATGGTCCAAGCCTCAGACCCACAACAGACCACAGGCTGCACCAGGGACCTGAGACGACACGGCACCTGAAGAGTTTTATTATGGCATAAAATGCTCGGTTGCCCGCCATTATTCAAGAGCACATCTCATCCTTTACTCTATTCCTTTTTGTAACCAAGCTCCCTAGGTAGACAAAAGACTTGACTTCATCAAACTTATAAGTACTACCACACTTCAACCTCCTGGGTACTCGCTGGGCTCGGGCTTGAGATACCTTGGTTTTATAGGTTTTCCACCAGGAAGCGGGGTGTTGTTTCACGAAGGCTGGAATTTTTGTATATTCATTTATTCATTCTTTTTCCCGACGTTTCGGAGTGGTAAAACACTCCATCATCAAGGGATCTAGGAAACAACATTTAATTCAATATCATTTATAACATCCCACACCACAGGGTTTTACATTATAATATTAATACTCCTAAGAATAAGTTACCTTTCTTAAATACTTACAGTTTCTTTTGGACATTCATCCACGTAATTATTATTATTAGCAGCTCACTGCAGTCGCATTGGTCAAAAATGAATCCTAATTTAAAATAACCAAACCATTAGCATCATACATACAATAACAACAACATTTTTAAAATTACATTATTACTTTGAATTATTACTTTTTTATTTATCCAGCATTTCATGACCCTACTTGATTTACTACAGTCATCAACAATAAATATTAATAATACAACATAAATACAATAATAAAACGCTGTGGTCTGGGGTGTTATAAATAATATTGAATTAAATGTTGTCCCCTAGATCCCCTGATGATGGAGTGTTTTACCACTCCGAAACGTCGAGAACAAATGAATATACAAAAATTCCAGCCTTCGTGAAACAACACCCCGCTACCTGGTGGATAACCTATGAAGTTTAGATTGAGGCTAACAAAATGACAAATAAAGATACTTGGTCTTGCTTTCATTTATTCGCAGCCTTGTGGGCTTTCCCTCTGCATGCAAAACCTCAAAAACTGGAGCATCTCTCTGACTGCACCATAGATTCTTCTTTAAATCGTTCTCTCAAATACCCGCAGTCTTTTCTCATCCTCAGACCTCATGGTCCAAGCCTCAGACCACAGGCAGCATCAGGGATCTGTAAAGCCTCATCTTTGTTATCCTGGAGATCACACGGCTCCTGAAGAGTTTTATATTGGCATAAAATGCTCGGCTGCCCGCCATTATTCGAGTACATAACTCATCCTGTACTTTATTCCTATAAGTCACCAAGCTCCTCCTAGCTGTCAGGTAGGCGAAAGACTTTACTTCATCACAGCAACATATAACTCCTTATTGAAAACCCTTAAAATAACAAGATCTCAGACCGATTTGTAGTAGACACGAACTTGGTATCTGCTATCCGTGCTGAAAGTGTTGATAAACTGGGTCCCTTTGGTTCTGAGAGGTTGATCTTCGGAGCCATACAGCTACCGACTTAATTTTCATTGAAAGCTCCCGTCAAGATGCGTCAATAGATCTAACCAGGACTGACGGTAATTTCGACCAACTCATTTCAATACAGGGTTCGGGGCGAATGAAGTTGGGAGCAATGCATACAAAACTAGCCGCCACACACTTCATCGTAACTTCATAGAAGGGAAAGGAAAAGCCGATAAATATTCAGTACCAATCAGTCGAACGTGGCGGACCCATAAACCACCTGAAAGCCTTTTGAGATAATAGGAAACTGCTAGGAGAAATATTCGCATAATATGCACCATACAGTCTGCCCTACCAACATAAACATATATCTGAGTAATGTATGCTATACAGGAGCGCTGCTAAGGCTGGTTTGTATGTATACGATTTTTGCTCCGTGTGAGAGTGAAGGGAGGTCGGTGAGCTCGTGCCGTTTACTGAAAGTGTCCCGACTCGACTTAGCCGTCTGATCGTTCTCGAGTAATGAAAACGATGAAATCCCGTACAGTTCTTCCGAGATTTAACTGATTTTTACATAAAGAATGTTTATGTTACAGGATTGGCTTTCTTGTTTGAGAATAACTCGACTTATTTCAATGTGTCATTTTTTATCCTAACAAGGTGAACTTTTTAAGGTTTCCAATACAGATGTCACTGTGCGTCTAGTAAGATGAGAAAATTGAAGAGGCTGCGAGATTGTTTGATAGTATACCCATGACTTCTATATATTTCACTTGAATGGCTTCGTCAACAAGCAAAATTTCAGGTACTGGGGGCACGAAAATCCAAGAGAGACTCATGAAAGACCTCTAAACAGCCCTGGTGTTACAGTGACATGTTGGAGAGGGCATCGGGGAGCTTCAAATATGAGCTTATATTTCCCAGGACGCCGGAAAAGTAAGGACATGGAATCAAAAATGTTGGCACACGTAAAAAGCTTTGGTTGACGTAACCAATTTGCGATTGCAATTTTCACTGAGCGCAAAAAACTACCTAAACTAACAAATATTTAAACTCTCCTGCTTCTATTTTTCGACCTAGCAGCCAGGAAGTTTGTTCGGTGAGTGTTGTGATGTGCGTTCCTGCAAATCTTGTTCATTCATGACACTAAATAGCTGAAATAAAGCATAGGATGTGTTGTGTATGAGTTCAGTCACTGCTGTAGCTAATAAGCAGTATTACATGGTGCTACAAATATTTGGAAAAAAAGAAAAAGTATTGTGCTGGATTTAACCATTTCCATTGTAATCAAACTTGAACTAGCTATGAGTAAATTGGTTCATCCCCCCACAGCACCCTAGATGATAAAGACTATATGAATAAGAGGTCGGGAAAAGTTATTGCGTGCCCATGCGAGGCACAACAATTTTGATGTCAGCCAAGAGTTTATGTGCGACATCCAATTCCCGAACCAATACGAGTAGGATTCAGCGGGTTAAAGGATAGTAAAATTCCAGAATAGTAAAATTCCTGGGCAATTTGAAGCTTACATACCACATACGTGATAACCCTACGGTGAACCATCTCAACTCGGTTAATGCGACACTGGTGAAATGGGTTCCAAACAACAGAGGCACGATCCGTAATTGGAATTACCGGGGCTTTATAAATGGTCATTATTGCTGGTACGTGATCGAATCATTCGGTGTTCCATTTGATAAGGATTCCGTTCAGCTAGCTCGAGAACAATGTCAGCCAACCCGAAGGATGCTTTCGAGAAATTACTCACTTTAGGGCAGAATAGAATCGCTTTGCCTTCCCTCAAATGGTTTTCCACAATCCGTTGGCCGAAAGGCCTTGCAAATGCTGCGCATCCATGTTTAAACAACGGCATTTCACCAGTTCGTCAGCTAACACAGACCCGAACGAAGACTGAAATCGTTCATCAACTTTCATCAATGTCCTGCGTTGAGTCACCATTTCACTAACCAAAATCTCGCCATTCTTCATGTAGTCTATGTGCTCTTTCCGTTGGCCTTCCAATAACAGACTCCAAGATGACTCAGATGAGATGTGTTTTGGTGGCACTTGAGGTGTCAATATCCGAATACAGAGGGGAGGAAAAAGAGAAGGCCCGTGACTAGATAGTACCGCTCGCCTTTAATTTCGGGGGACCTCGTAATAGGTGCTTAACACCAGCTTATTACAACCCTCTAATTATGGGAGAACTGTCTGCACCCGCATTGCACGGCTAGAAATGGCTGGAATATGGTGGATAATTGGAACGTGGGAGGGGTGGATTGTCATTACTGAACATTTCGATGGGGGTTGGATCGATTACAGCAGAAACGGCCACCCCTATTTATATTAGCTGGAAAAGGTAAATAAGAATAAAAGCTCAATGAAATGTCGATAGTGACGTGATTCGTATGTTTGGAACGGAATAGAGTTCGGCGGCGTAGGACATTTCAGGGAAAATTCAGGGATAATTATCTGAAAGGGTAAACGCTGTGTTAACTCGGGTAGTCGCTGAGGTTCTTCTATATTTCCGATTAAGGCGTTGCTGTAATTTAAGGAATGATTGTGCTTTTTATGTTAGGTTGGGCTAGGTAGGAGAGAGCAGATGAATGTTGAGAAGCGTGCTTTCAAGTAGGTTATCTCAAGCTAGGATAGTTAGGGAAAAGAGAGTGGACGAATATAGAATTGCCCACCCTGGGAGGTGGCCTGGGGTGGTCCTCTGGGCCCAGAAGGTGTTCGAAGTTGCTTGAGGAATAAGGAGGATTCACCCCTATGAAGCAGGCAGATATGATAAGTGGTATACAAGTTTTCTAGGAATACCATTCTAGGTATAGGGTGGATTGCGGGGGGTCAGCTCAGCTGGTCTGGGCTGTCTGCAGGCAAAGGCTACCCGAAATGATACCACAGATGGAGGGAGCTTCAGTCGCCACCTTTGCACCGCTGCAAAGCAACGCACTACAGGCGGGCAGGGCAGGCCGCCCTCCGTCAGAGGTTGGACTCGTGGTGGTAGCGAAATCGCTAGAAAGTCGGTAGCAGCCCCCTTCCCCCACAAGTAATGAGTTGAGGCCCTCGGGCAGAAAACTAAAGTCGGAAAACCCGGGGGTCCTAATAAGTCCAAATCTTCCACATCAGAGTTGAGATGTAGTCATTACTTTGAGTAATGAATAATTTTCCGCATATGAATAATTAATTGTAGTGACGCATCTTTGGCTAGTAACAATTTCAGTAAAAAGGAGATTGAAGAGGTAATCGCGATTACCATTCCAATTACTGTAATGGTAATCGTTAAAACGATTACTTTTTCCGATTACAAGTAATGGTAATCGAAAAAACGATTACTTTTAATTATTTCCGAGTTTATTAATTCCTTACAAAAAAAAGTCGATTTAAAAGGGAAAACATTTTTTACAGAAAATAACGATTTTCCAGACCGGGTCCATTCCATGGAGGATGTATTCTTACAGGTTTGATGCGTTTAAGACGCAAGGTTCAAAGAAAAATTACGATCTAGGTTAAATATGCTCAAACATTTTATAACAATAACAATCTGCCCGGAGAGTCTCTGGCGGAGACAAAGATCGTCCTGTCGTCCGAGGCGGAGAGAAGAAAAGATGCGGAATCGAGGCGAGGGGATAGTAGTGAAGTCAAAGGAGAAGATTAGCTGATGTTTACATCAACACAACCGATAATATTCCTTCGGAGGCTCCGGTCGCTGCACACTACTACTGTTCCGCTCGTCGCTCAAGTTACTGTCACTACCGTTTAAAAAAAAAACCAGTGAAGTGAGTAAATTGGATAATGAGTTCAATTGTGGATTCTTCGGACTTTGAGGAGGTGGCAGAGGAGGCTGAGCCTCAAGAAATCGACGACGGCGATCAACTACTAGAGACTGACGTCGCTGACTACTCGGTAAGGAAGCAGATGATCATTGTTAACGGAAAGTTTTTCACGTACATCGCCGAAAGTTCCAATTAAAAAAAAAAACAATGAAACTCGGCGCTCCGCGCCTCGCCAGGGGGCAAGCCCCCTGGACTCCCTTTTGCTTTTATTTAGAGACTACTGCCACAAGTATAGGAACGTAGAATACGCTTTAGCCTCCATTGAACGCTGAACGTTCAACGGTGATCATCGAACGTTCATTGTCGAACCGAAGGACGATTCGCGAACGACTGAAACTCCGATTTACATAAAATTTATGTAATATAAGAATATTTACATCCATGTGTAGTAGTTGCGACAAACCCGTTTGAAGTGAGTCATTTTATTTAATAAAATTAAAATGTCATTTATTTAATAAAATAAAATGTCATTTTATTTAATAAAATGACTCACTTCAAACGGGTTTGTCGCAACTACTACACATGGATGTAAATATTCTTATGTTTATTGGTCTCGTGTCACCGTTTTCGTTCCTGGATACCATAACCAGGTTGGGTTTGTCGCAACTACTACACATGGATGTAAATATTCTTATGTTTATTGGTCTCGCGTCACCGTTTTCGTTCCTGGATACCATACCCTTTTTCGTTCCACTACCGCGTGACACTTTTCGGCTAGTTAGTCCATGGCTAAAGCGTAGGTAATCTACGCTAAAACGGTCGCAACTTGCAAAAAGTGTGAACCAAAGGCCGTGTATATAAGCGGGTCCCCGCTCGTATCCTCAAATCAAAAATGAAACACGGAAGCGAGGTCGTTGCAGAGTACACGGCGTATTTAAAAGCCAAGAAGAACAATGTTAAGGGTGATTCACGAAAGCGTCGCCCGAAGGTTGCTCTAAATCAAGCAGATATGGGTGCGTTAATCTCAAAGTTTGTAGTGAGCGCCCACATTCCTTTCCGGGCCGTGGAAGATTCTAACTTCCTTGCCATATTTAACGAGCTACACGTAGAGAGCTACGGCCTCAAAGTGCCAAGTAGATTTACCGTAGTAAAGAGATTGATAAAATGTTCAAAAAAAAAATAAATAAATAAAACCCTGACAAACGTCCTTCGTGAGACTGAATATGTCTGTACAACAGCTGACATTTGGTCAGGTAAGAAGCGCAGTTTCTTGGGGGTCACCGTCCACTGGTTCGCAGATAACTACGAACGTTCCATGAATGAATGACCAAAGCATTCAAGTATGTTATAAAAATAATATTACAAAACGTATGTATATATATAATAAAACCACTATTCTCCTACTTTTGAAAAAGATTTATGTCGAAATATCAAAATTATTCTCTCATCTTTTTGTCTGTGAAATTTCTATAAATTTAATTAATATACATACTTTTCAGTAGAACAACTATAGTCACACGCATTTATAGTGCAGTAGCACCGCGCCTTTTCGTTATAAACGGAAGTGTTATTTTGACCGTTCTATTCCAAAAGTTTTCTGTCGTTCTCTAGTGTTCTTATTCATTTTATTTTTCTATTCTTCTTAATTCAGTGCTCTGTAGAGTATACAAAGCTGGTTCTACAGGAGTACAAGCGTCTCCACTTCAAGTACCTGTATGAACATTTAATACCTCTCATGAACGTCGTCAATTCAGTGAGCAGAACGCTAGCTGACCAGGCAAATGTCATACTTGATGGTGCAAATGACTTGCTGAATACCTTTCGTAAGAACCACTTAAAGAAGCTCTCGAATCTATATGTTCAACGTTTGCGTAGAGGGATACCCATACAGCTTAAAGTGTCACCCTTTGAGCAAAGGCGTTATGGAAGTACAAGAGTTAGACGACCCTACAGACAAGCTGGTGAACAAGTTCGACAGTCGCAGAATGAACGGCGTGTTGGACAAGATAACGGAAGTGCAGAAAGTCAAGATGCAGCTCACCCTCCACCAACTACTGAAAACATATGCAACTTGTCCTCTCGCCAACTAAATGAAGTGGAGACAAGTTTGTTGTCCAAAGGCCTCACTTTCACACCTACACCACGGCCAGACCATATAAAGCTACATGAAGATATTCAAGAGTTCTGCTGGCGTCTAAGGCTTAAATATTATTGGCACAACAACACGGATTCAGAACAGAATGGGGAGGCATTACATTCTTCCCTTCATAAATTTAAGCCCCCCTCAGATTTCGATCCTAAAGCTCTCCCTTCCTCGAGACTCCCACCTTCACATCCACTTGAAAGGTACATATACGCTCTACTTCAACGCACTTCAAGCGCCAACTTCTTGAACTCTCTGGCTCCACGGGATAATTTGACCAAAAGCGAACGTCATACTCTCAAATCCTTGAAATCTGATCCATCAATCAAGATCATGCCTGCAGACAAGGGGTCCACAGTTGTTATCATGAACACCACAGACTACAATCGGGAAGCACTGAGACAATTGTCTGATGAGAGATTTTATGAGCCACTTGATAACGACCTAACAGCGCAGCTAGCAAAAGATCTGAAGAGGTACATTAAAATAAATGGGGGGAGAGAAGGGCTAAGCTCCAAAGATATTGAACTTTTAGTTCCAAATGAACCACAATGCCCTGATTTCTATCTCCTCCCTAAGATCCACAAATCATATTCTCTCCCTGACCAACCTCCACCAGGTCGACCAATTGTGGCAAGCTTTGGCTGCGTAACAGAACGGATCTCTGCATACGTCGACTCCCAACTTCAACCTCTCGTACAATGCCAGCCATCTTTCATCAAGGACACAAAACATTTTTTGACTTCACTGAGAGAAACCACGATCCCAGAAGATGTGATTTTTGCCACCATCGATGTGAATTCTCTATACACAGAAATTCCTCACAACGAAGGATTGGCTGCCCTCACCCACTTCCTGGAGATGCGTCCTGAACCAAAAGTTCCATCCACCAACTTTCTAGTCAAACTTGCAGAATGTGTCCTAACGATGAATGTTTTTAAATTCGCGGACCAATTCTACCTGCAGAAGAGAGGGACTGCAATGGGGACTCGAATGGCACCCTCATACGCAAATTTGTTCATGGCGGATTTGGAGAACAAATTTCTCAGATCGAGAGAGAAAACCCCGTTGTTATGGAAACGGTTCATTGATGATATTTTCCTCATATGGCCGCATGGGGAAGAGGAACTTGAGTCTTTTCTCAGGGACCTCAACTCCAGTTTCTCTGTTACATTCACATGGTCATATTCAAGGTCAATGGCTACATTTCTGGACGTGGACATCTCGATGGTTAATGGAAGCTTCAGAACTAGTGTACACATAAAACCGACAAACAAGCAGCTATACGTACACTACGACAGTTGTCACCCTCCACACACGAAGCGATCCATTCCAAGGTCATTGTCCATTAGAGGCCACGAAATTTGCAATAATCAGGGCAATCTGGAAGATTATTTGTCACTGATTGGAGAAAAATTGATAGAGAGAGGGTACCCGAGACGAATTGTCAGCGAAAGAGTGGTTCCAGCTCGTGTCAACTATCGACAAAGAACACGACCACAAAGGGACCGAGTTCCTCTGGTCACCACCTTTTTCTTTGGAATACAGAAAATGAATGGGATCCTCCGGGACCTTCAGCCGATTCTGGCATCCAGTCCCTTGACCCGCGATTTGTTCAGGGATGTGCCACAGTTGACGTACCGACAGGGGCGGAATTTAGGTGGAATATTGTCCCACAAGCATCCACGGATTCCGCCTTTAGAAGTGCAGCAGCCTGGGCTACATAGATGTGAGCGTTCGAGGTGTAAATTGTGCGAGATTGTTATTGAAGACTCTGAATTCACCTCACCGAATACCTCCCACTCCTACAAATGCCAGGGACGAGCAGAATGTCAGTCTCGAATGTGCGTCTACCAGGTGATCTGTCGGCAGTGTGAGGAGGATCAACGAAGTTTCTATGTTGGGAAAGCTTCTCAACTCAATTTGAGAATTAACAACCACAGAGCTTCGTTGAACCAAGATCGGCCCCTACCCTTAAAGCTGCACGCAAGGTCACACGATCCCACAATCACATTTAACGACTGCTTTGGAGTGAAGGTCCTGAAGAAGATGCCTCAGCCGAGCAACGATAGACTGTTGCAGCAGTCCGAACGGGCTCATCGATGGGTGCTTGGATCGATGCGACCTCCTGGCCTCAATCTTAATGATTGAAAGTTACTGGAAAAATTAGCAAAACCCTGAAGTTTTCACATGGTTACGTCCAAGACACCATCCAGCCCCGAAAATTCAAAAAACCACTATTCTCCTACTTTTGAAAAAGATTTATGTCGAAATATCAAAATTATTCTCTCATCTTTTTGTCTGTGAAATTTCTATAAATTTAATTAATATACATACTGTTCAGTAGAACACCTATAGTAACCGCGATTTTTTTCTCAACCCGTTGCTGAGATATGCTATTTTTAAGAGTTTTTTCAAAAAATCGCGTTTTTTGCCATTAAAACGCTTTTTTCTCGGCAATTTCCCAACATTTTTGCACATTTGACCACATTTTCGGAATCTGCGTTAAATTTCCTATAAGATGAAGTTACTTTGATTTCCAAAACGCATCTTCCAAACACCGAAATTTTCAATCAAAGATGAACATTTTTCGCAAAGTGAAATTTTTCAAAAACTTGGAACGCTTGGCGTGACCACAAAAATAATTTTTTTCGTTGTCAAATTTGATAAAAACTTCTCCCACTTCTAAGCTTTCCAACGGCGTCTCAACCATTTAATTCTGATTGGAATTGACGGAGAAATTAAAGTTCGAATGCCAGAAAACGTGTAGTTCGTTTTAACGTAAGTTGGTAGGTGACGTACGATATGGGCCACAGAAACTGATTTTTCTCGATTTCAATTAATGTTTTCCGGCATTCAACCACAGGTTCGAATTGGGTGTTAAATTTCCTGTAAGAAAAGGTTCATTTTGTTTCCAAAATGTTTTTTCCAGGTACTATAAAAAATTAAAAATTGAGAATTGTGATAAATGTGTAAAAAAAATTTGGAAACAAAATGAACCTCTTCTTACAGGAAATTTAACGCCCTATGTGGTTGAATGCCGGAAAACATTAATTGAAATCGAGAAAAATCAGTTTCTGTGGCCCATATCGTACGTCACCTACCAACTTACGTTAAAACGAACTACACGTTTTCTGGCATTCGAACTTTAATTTCTCCGTCAATTCCAATCAGAATTAAATGGTTGAGACGCCGTTGGAAAGCTTAGAAGTGGGAGAAGTTTTTATCAAATTTGACAACGAAAAAAATTATTTTTGTGGTCACGCCAAGCGTTCCAAGTTTTTGAAAAATTTCACTTTGCGAAAAATGTTCATCTTTGATTGAAAATTTTGGTGTTTGGAAGATGCGTTTTGGAAATCAAAGTAACTTCATCTTATAGGAAATTTAACGCAGATTCCGAAAATGTGGTCAAATGTGCAAAAATGTTGGGAAATTGCCGAGAAAAAAGCGTTTTAATGGCGAAAAACGCGATTTTTTGAAAAAACTCTTAAAAATAGCATATCTCAGCAACGGGTTGAGAAAAAAAATCGCGGTTGGCGGCGATTTACTCCATTTTCCATGTAGTTTCACTCAATTTTTTTTTTTACACTAAGTGCGGGACACCCTATATATAATACTTATTCTTGCCATATTTACTACTTACTGGAAAATACCCCAGCGCTGTGGAACCACAGTTCCATGTATAACACTTGAACAAAAACGTTACTTGTACAAGGAAGATATGTGCCACAACCTTCTTGTTCTGAGTGTCCTGACATGTATTTGAAGCCCGAATGGTACCGTTTGTATTCGTATCAACATTTTTTTATACTCGACGTCTGCGAGACAGTATCGGTGGTTATATTACAAATATTGGTATTGTTCGTTGATCAATAACTTATACAGTTTTCTTTGAGCATCGATATCAAATAAAATAATAATTTCGTTTATTATTCCAATCTTCTCATTTAAAGTTTTAGCTTATTCCAGATGTATATTTGGTGGACAGCTTCCAAATTGAAAAAGTTTTTACTACCACAGTGAAATCCATTTAAACTTTCCCCTGCGCCATTTGCTCGGTCCATCGACCCATTTTAGGATTCTCACAGCATAATGATGGAAAATGTTTTGAATTTGCTACCGCTTGAAAAGGAATCGAGTATACACGTAGAGAATTCATTGGTGAACCCGATGTGTGAACATTGAAATAGATTAATTCAACAATCAATCTCATAGATGTAGACGATAGATATTACGATGTGGTGATGTAGTCTGCAACATTGCATGTAAAACAGAAACTGGATCCTATGTTATATCCCTATAATACTACAGTAACGGCCTGTGGATGGAAGCGATCAAACACGATTATCTGGATTTCCAATTAACGTCAGAACTCGCTGGAATGGAATGCTGCGGTTTTGGTTTCAGAGCTGATCGTAGGTGGGGGTAGCTACAAGGCCGACCGCGAACTCGGGGAAATGGGATATCCGATTGAATTCCTTCGTTTGATCCCGATTATATATTTAAGCCCGAAGAGCCAATTTAACTAAGGCGGGGGAATCCATTGATAATTAGTCACAATGCCAAGGCGTTAGATAGCCGCTTGGGTCAACCCCGTCAATAGGCGTTGTGCAACGCGGACTTCTCGGAGCCCTAATTCAAATCAACATAATGGCAAACATAATGACGAGAATCGATTGAATAAGCTCGGAGAGCGACGAGGTATATTCAGCCAAATCATTGACACAACCGTCAACTTGTACCTACTGTTATTATCCCCCCACGGCAACAACACTGTGCAGAGGCTGATTTCGAATACAAACACCGATTGACTGATCCTCCACAAAATGCAGGCTCCGGGCAGAGAAGAGCCAGTTTTAGAACCTTAGAAGAGGGACATGGATTTTTCTTTGTACTTGGCTCCAAACTAAAGGAGTCGATTCTACAGGTCATTTCCAACAAAAAACGCCTCCATGAGATTTTTTTTACTCAACTAGGAATCATTATTTTTTCACGTTCAAGATTTTTTTCGTCTTCTCGACCTTACCCTAATAAAACGTACTCAGGGCCCTTAATTTTCATGTAAAATAAAATCTGAAAATACCGAAGAAAATAAAGTCAAAATTTCTATCTTTTTGCTATAAAATTCAATTTTTTTTTTCTGGTCTTATCGAAAAAAATGAAGGAACATTCAAATTTGAAGATTTTGCTAAAATCACCGTTTTAGTTTATTATACTTTTTTTTAAAAGATTGCCGTTTCTTTGTTTTAAAGATTGTATTTTTTTATATACACAAGGTAATCGACAGGTAATTGCAGTATTTATTATCAAAGTGGATGATTTATAAGAAGACATTGGCTAAGAAGTATGTTGAAACAAATAACTGAGAACGACCCGCAGGCATTTTACAGGGTGTCTACGTGTTCTGCAGCTGATTTCCGACCAAAAATGTCTCCAAGCAATTTTTTGCCAGAGGCCTCGTTTCCGAGTTGTTCACGATTTAAGATTTTTTTCGTGTTTTCGATCATATGTCATTAAAACTGAATCATTACTGTCCATTCATTTATTACCAACTCTTCGATTTCGTCTCTTTCCTCGCTGTATTTCCTCCAGCGTGGTTTCCCTATTGCATTTTCCCATTCATCATGGTGCGCTATAGCTATTGAACATAGCTGGTACTAATAACCAAAACCTTAGTGACAAAAAAGAGTTAGTAGATAGAAAAAAGATAGTTTACTGGATAAGAAAAGGATCAGTGACAGAAAAAATATTACCTACCAATATTTTGTACTCATACTATCCGACGTGTTCGCTAGGGTGTGAATTGTACACAGGAGGAGTGTGACTCCCTTGCTGCTTCAGAAGCATTACCATTGGCAGAACCGTACACAAGAACATGTCAACATACTCACTAGTGGTATAGCTACTCAACTGAAAGCAACTCATCGCAATCAATCGTAAATGAACACAAACAATAGCTGTCTCTCGGATCTTCGATTATCCTGACTTCGGCTGAACAGCTTGGAAATGCCGTAGACGCTGATCGCAAACGAACGTTTTCATTCATTGAATTCGTTTTCATCTTTCATTTTTAAACATTTATTTTTTAATTTAAATCTTAACAATCTTGTTTAAACTCTAACTCTTTGTATGAACTCGATTTAAACCCCAATATTCTACCATTGTCCCAACAACTGAATAACATGTTTGAGTCAACAAACATTTTACTAAAACTGAATTTGGTCAGAAACAACAAATTATGAACATTTCAACACCCAATGCAACGGCCGAATCAGATTGGGGTTGATAATACACGGCGCACAGAGCAACCCCTCCTTCAAGACCGAGCGGTCGTGCGGGTCGTTGCATATCCCGCCCCCTGACTAAGACCTCCTCCGTGGCTTTCCCAATTTTCACACATTAGGTCTTTTTTAGTTATGCAGGGAGTCCCAGGAGTCCAATCCAACTCCTACGTGTTGTACAACTCATTTCCGAACAAAAATGCCTCTTAGCAATTTTTTGCCAGAAACCTAGTTCCTGAGTTATTCGCAATTTAAGATTTTTTTCGTGTTTTTGATATAGAAAGACCTTCTGTCATTAAAACTGTCATAACTCCCTCAATTTTGGAGATAGCTCAAATTTGATGACACCGTTGGATAGAGCGTTCAATTTTCTATCTATTTGATGTCAGAAAACATTTTTTTTATTGCATTGAAGATGTGCGATTGCTGCGCGAAATGGTAGTTTTGTCTAAATCTTGAAATCGCCTGTTTTTCATCTCGCCTAGAAACCCTACTAATCCTTGACGCAGAAATGTGCAGGCCTGGTAAAACGTAGGCCGAAATGTAAGCTTTACAACGGTGTAGACGTTTTGGGTTTTAAAAATACTTTTAGTTAAGGAAATGGTGTTTAACTGCAGAAAAACGTGTTTTCTGTTAAAATTGAGGTTTTTTTCAAAGTATCGACGAAAAAAGGTTGGAGGCGGGATAAACGTAACTTTTACCGCTGAATAGAAAGGTGACAACGCCATATCTCTCAAGTGACGATTTGAGTTAGTTTCGTCGGATGCGTAAACCAGTCCGTTTGTGAACAGCGTCTAACATTTCTGAGCTGTCCGGCCAAAGTCAAGATAATCGAAGAGCCGAGAGACGGCTGTTGTTTGTGTTCATTTACGATTGATTGCGATGAGTTTCATTCATCTTTTTGCTAGCAATATGGACCCTTATCAAACCCGGCTTCCGTATTATTACCAACTCTTCCCTATCGTCTCTTTCCTCGTTTTTTTTTCTTTCAGCGTAGTTTCTCTATTGCATATACCCATTCATCATTGTGCGCTATAGCTATTGAACAGCTCCTTGTCGGCTAACTCTATCTTCATTAGCGAAGCGAACAACCCTTCTTGTAAAAACCTTGAAAGTACATCTTCAAGAGTTAATTCTGGACTACATCTTCGCTACAACAAAGAGAATTTGATTGCGCAACACGTGAATTACAAGGAAGTTTTATGGTAGTTGAAAATAATGGAGGTTTTGCAAAATCTAAAAACAATTAAAAATACGTTTGTGCATGCATAAAGGATTTTCAAACTGAAAATGTTGAGCTGATAACTTCGATTAGTAAGATAGTATTCGCTGTCTGTTGATTCGGCCCTTCCGATCAGGGAAAAAGGCCAGAAAGACCTTTATAAATAAGGGCCTTAATCGATAAATTTATTAAGCTAGGAGGGGCGAGAGGGTTACCATTCGAATCAGCGATGTAATATATAAAATCTGATTCCAAACACTTCTTTTGAAGAAATTCGATTTGGGGTGATAAAAACTGTGTTGTTTACGGCAAAAACCCACATTTCCTGCATTTCCTTTGAAAATTCCGTGAGAACAATACTTCGGAAAGGAATTGAGGAACACGGATCTTTGGTCTGGTGCCCGTAATAACGTTTCTTTAATCACTAACAATGACTAATATATCAATTACGTAGATGAATAAATAAAAGATAAACAAAAAATCTCATATTCTGGGGAAATTTTTCCTGGGGAGTGGGAGTTACCAAACCTGTTTATATGAGCGAATGAAAACATAGGAAACGTTTTTCATAAATGTCATAAATGTTAGACATTGAACCGACTAATTTATCACTTTAAGTTACATTGAAATTATCTTATTCTGCCTTAAGGAGAAAGAAAATTCAACATTCTTGCAACGACGCCTTCAAAATTGATTTTAGAGAGTAGTTTAAGAGAGTTATGGCCATTTGAGTACGGTCGGAGCACGATACAATCGCAAAACTGAAATAACTTGGGAAAGGAGTCTCTAAAAATGTCTGGGAGCCATTCATCGTTGGAAATCACTTCTAAAATCGATCCTTGGATTGTCGGCCATTAATATTGATACATTCCGTATATATTAATAGAAGGATTGATTTAGGATATTTTTTCATTTTTGAGATGCGAGGGTAACGACCATCCAGTTCACGAAACTGAACAGAACACTGTCTCCGTATGAACAGTGGCCGCTTAAGGTACTGTAGGTCCACTTTACAGCACGAATAATAGAATGAGAATGGATGCGAATGAGGCATTCAGATCAGCGAACTTATACGAGATAAGTAGTCGTGCCCTAGGCTTTTGAGCGCCGGTAGGTTGGTTTACTTGATTTTCGTTAGGCAGCGCTGACGCTGAGGCATTAAATAAAATCGACCATAAATCAATCCCTAGAAATGTATAGATTAGTTGGAAAAATAAGATCGGAATCTGTGATAAAACTACCGTCTATGCGTTTTGATGTTGAAAAGTGTAAGGCTAGAAGAAAAAAACGCGGAAAATTCTTCTACTGGGGTTTATTATTCAGCGTTCATGATTTGAATTTCTACTAAGCTTTGGAGTGTGCGTGTTTCACAGGGGATATGAGCGATTATTGATGTTGAAAAGTGCATAAGCAGAAATAAACCAAAATACCTATTATTGTCCAGTTGATCATATTTGTGTGCCTCCTGAAATTCAATAATCAATATCACCTGTGAAACACGGTTCAAATCAAACGCAAGCCAATTGAATAATTTAACCTTTTTTATGGTTATAAACAGTTTAATAACCGTGAATACAAGAATACAAGAACGTTTATTTGCAGAATTTTGGTACAATACAGGTATTGAAACTTATAATAATACATCAACTCCGGCTAAAAGCCTTTTTTGATTGTAAGTGAGGTATGTAGGTAGTTACTTGTTGGTTTCCTTTAGTTCAGGTAATTATGTCATTGGAAAAAAATATAAAAAACCACAGAACAGGATTGTTTCTTAGCCGACGTGAGATGCTATATACAATTTACAACCTATTTACAACTATATACAAAAACTAGATATACCTATACATTATTTACAAATAATCGTTCGGAGGCAGTGACCTCAAGTCCGTCTCCTTCGCAATCTAGAGCCCCAATAGGGTTTTAGTAAGGTGTTTAAGCAATTTATGTATGTGTTGGGTTGGGATGTGCTGGAAGTTTTGAGTAGAAGCTGTTAGTCAGTTTATTAATGTGCTCGGGAAGAAGTTCTATATTATGTTGCGCGTGAAGGTTGGCGGTATTGGTTCGGAAGGGGCTGTTGGTGGCTATTCGTAGGCATTTGTTCTGGGTGGTCTGGAGTTTTTGAAGATGGGTTTTGAGCAGTGGTGTGCCAAATTGGAGCTGCGTAGGTGATCGTGGGCCTAATTATAGTGGTGTAGATTAGTAATTTTAAGTTGTTGCTGAGGGCTTGGAATAGATTATAGTACCTACCTAGTTTGGAGAGGGCTTTCTTATTAGTTGTTTTGATGTGTTCCCTATAGGTAAGTCGTTTGTCCAGGTAAACACCCAAGTACTTGGCAGTGTTTGAAAAGGGTACTGTGTTTCCTCTGACTTTGGGGATATTTCGCTTCGAGGTTAAAAGAATAGCTTCGGTTTTAGTGGGAATTGTTTTTATTTTCCACTTTTTCAGATGTTGCATTGTGTGTTGAGCTGCATTTGTAGCCGATTACAAGCTTTGAGAGGGCTTGGGCTCGAGGTGTATAGAGCGAGATCGTCAGCAAAACCGGCTATGTCGATTTGGGGAGGCACACCATCGAAGACGTGGGAGATGTATATATTAAAAAGGACTGGAGATAGAACGGAGCCTTGGGGAACCCCAGCCAGAATGGTGTGGTAGGAATAAAACGAGTTATTTAGCTTTACTCGAAATCGTCTGTTTGTGAGGTAGGAGGAAAGGAGTTTGCTGAACCCAAGTGACAACCCATATTCGTGAAGACCTGTCCCATATGGAGGCATGTTTTTTTTTAAACGTAAAATTGGCCTAATGTATGCTAACGGTTAGATTCGGCTGATCTTCACTAAACAGCGCTGATGCAGTTGCTTCACTTCCTTTAGATGGTCTTAAAACTTGGAGCCAAATGGTTTCCAGGTTATCACCTCATTAACTCGCCTGCTAATCGCAGGCTAATTGCCACGTCGCTTAAAAGAGTTAAGTACTCCACTCCATCACCTCCGTCAGCCTCAATCCGACGGATAAGACTGATTTATCTATAAGGAAAGCACGACTGATCAGCCGGCCCTAAGAAGTATAAATTGTTACGGAAAGAAATCCTTAAAAGCAGTAGATTCCTACCTATTCCCACTAATAGCCTGCTAGACTATCGAAGATATAATTCTAAGATAGCAAGGGATAACTTTTTATATCAGCAGAGTATAGGTGGACCGCAGAGTGTTTAGGTGATCCCTCTGACGTCCTTAGCTATCAACTCAATTTTAAGGTTCTGATGGCCGCCAAGACCATCCATTACGGCAAAGTGGAAACCTGAACGGAGTAACTAGATTTTCCATCTCCCGAACGTAAACTGTTTTAAACTCCGATCGAGGGCAACCTCTCTACCCTTCAGGCCTCCCTTTATATCAAAGTGACACCCTTCTTCGTTAGAATAGTTGGACCGGTGAGGAAAGATAATGATGTGGAACGTAATCGAAATAATCCCGCCACGCGAAGTTTCGAATTAATTGAATCGTGGAGAGACAGAGAATTACAAACGTTGTCCGTAGTGGCCACTAAATCCAATAATACCTGTCGGGGTGGGACCGGTTGAGGGCTAGAAATGGATTCCGATCGATTAAAGTTTAAACTATCGATTAAACCACGTTGTAATTCGATTCAAACTACGCTTTTAGACAAGAATTGCACTACAACAACAAGAAGCAAACAAGAACAATGTGAGATATTACTGTACCCGATCTGTACAGGAGCACTGACTCTGGTTAATTGATTAAATTTTTAACACCCAATTACAGAAATATCAGAAGAAACACTAAATACAGAACAATGAAGACCATGAAATACCTAGAAACTAAAGACTCTAGTTTCGTCAGAAATTAAACAAGAAAATTTTGATTTACAAAAAGTCATGTTCAAAGTCTGTAGAGTGCAGATAAGATGTTCTGACGAAAGCAGCTAGAGCACGAGCCAAACAAATCCGCTCCCAGATGATAAATATCTCTCTGAATCAGAGATGAATTGTACAGATAGCTGTACTTTTCGTAATGAGAAACTTAAATGCAGTAAGGAAGACATAAAAATGGAATTTCTGTGTGGACAAATTTCTGAAATTTGAAAAAAGGTAATGTTGTTTAATAGCCTTCCTGAAATATGTTAGTTACAAGTTGGGCATCCTCTCCACCTTTTTTGATTACCCGTCGCTGCTGGTGAGATGGAATTTGATGCCACTTTGATCTCGTCGTTCTGCCTTCCTTCTAGAATCAACTTCCTAGTTCCCACAGGTTCTTGCCACAAATTGAGTCAATTGATCGTGCGAAATCCAAGTTACAAATAGTACTTATTCCCGCATGCACTATCACTAAAATCGAACGGCAAAGGAATTGACAGGAAATTGTCAAGAGACTAACCAACAACATTGATAGAGTGACATTTCGTCAAAAGATTGGTTCATTCAGTGCAAACCAATTTTAGTTTTGTGCATCAGCAGCTATTTCGCCGATCTATTTCCAACCAGCTGATTGCAATACATCTCATAGGGCACCGTTCTGGAACCGATTAACCAACTACCAACTGAGTGCTAGCAATAAGAAATTCATGGTTGCGCGTGTGGTCTCTTCGTCTTGGATCACTTCCATTGCAAAAGTCTCAGCTTCAACACTTCTCAAGCTGAAAACTCGATACTGAATGGCTTAAGACAAATATCGCTCGTGAACATACTGTCACCAATCAGAGTTAGCTAGTTGTAATTCTGCTCTCCGGACAACTTCATGATTTCTCCCCTGATTCATTCTGTTATCGTTCATTACCTGACCAACTATAGAGCATGTTTTTACTTGAAAGTTGATTTTTGGACTATCGTCCAATGACTGGATTGAGAAATGGCCACACTGTGCTGTGGGTGGCAGTAAATAAGTACGGGACGCATGGAAAACGGTGGCAACTCCTACACGGGCAGTCTACACATAGAAGCAAGTCAATAAACGCGGGCAGCACCAATTCACACTGAATCAAGAGTTATCCCGAACCTCAGGGCAGTTTACACACGGCTTAGAAAACAATCTCTTCTATTTACCCTATGACATCAAATGCCTCAATCTCCCGTATAGTAATACGGTCAATTGGGTAGAAGTGTGTACCCAAATATTGCGCGCGGACTGTAATCAAGCTCAGACGGGGTTCATCTAAAGCGAAAATGAATAACAAACATGTTGGTAATTAATGCATGCATTACTGGTAGAACTCCATGTCCGGTTTTTATATTATCAAATTCACAAACATAATTATAAACACTATAATGAATGAGGACCAGATGCCAGTCCACGCCAATAATTTTCTTCTCAAAAACGTTAAAATAATTAAAATTTTCAAATCCAAAATGTTACTTTAAATTTTTGAGATTTCAACAAAGTAATGGAGTCATCTGGTAGATTATCATTTGAAGTAAACGAATCACATGTATTTTCCTTAAAAACTCACTCTTATTTACCCACAGATGCAACTTACGATAATGACTTCTAGTGAGGCAGAATCAACCACTGATGGTGAGGCAGATTAAACCGGTCAAAACGGGTCATTTAAAAGTAGAGTTGCTCAATCAATGAACGATTACGTTGTCGCAAATCCAGGGAAATCCATAACCGTCCGTCAGATCCCCAGGGAGCCTTTCTTGTTGTTTATCACGCACAACAATATTTCCAGTGGTTTCAAGAAAACTGGAATTCATCCAGTGAACTCTCAAGCTGTTGAAGCACACTTGATGAGACCTGGCAATTCATCTTCAGATCCTCAATCGGCGATTGCCTCTTCTTTCCCTGGCCGCTCAGAAGGCAGCAGGGACTCTTCTATTGAGGCTGTCACCTCTAAATCTCACACATCAACCTCTTTCCCCTTCGTTCCGCCCATTGGCATGGCGTTAAATATGCCCAACCTGCCTGGAGTTCCTCAAGCATCTACTTCCAGTGCTGTGGTGACCACTCCTACCTCTTGTGCCGTAGGAAAGGTCGGACGTGATCGCAAAGCTTGCCGCCCCCATGACAATCAGGGACTCGTTCATTTTTCATTATTATGATTTTCCTAGATTTAGTCTTCATTAATTATTATTATTAAAGAGGTTATTGTAAAATTATGTTTGTTCAACCATTAACGTTCCTTACTGTTAATCATTAAAAGAGTTTAATGACGTTCATCATTCATTTTTCTTGAATTGCATCATAGTTGAAAGTGCCCCAGTTAATGGTTGAATCTACCCCACTGATGGGTCACCTTCAACCAAAAAACCATTTTCGAGAAAACATTTTATTTTGCCTTCGCTTAGGTGATAACAAAACTTTGGCCAAAGCTAGATAGGTAAGCTTTCCGGTGGGAGGATAACGAATATTAAAAAAGTTGAAGAGTAGGCTCTCGATCGTTTACGTTCAAAACTGGTTGAACCGACCCCACTCTCCCCTATACCATTCCATCACCTCACACAGGAGTGCAACAAACCTCAAAGGCAGACTCGCTCTGATTATGTGAGGTAAACGATAAGCTTTTCTGCATCCATAGTCTTCTTTGGCGCAATAATAGGAATGAAGCTTGCCTCCACGAAGGTTCTTACTGGGCAGATTAGAATTTCAACTGTTGAAAAACACATTTTTCTGAAGGCAAAAGTCATTTCAAAAAAATTTGTCTGTGAAGGAATCACTTATCTACTAGAGACCTTCTTTTAATGGTAGGATTGGGTCGTTTGTTTCACGATTTGAAGCCGAGTGGACAAGATTGATCTCCTTTGCATAGTGGTAGTGGAAATTCGTATTTCGGTGAGAAAAGCACATTTTTGTGGTTGTCACTTACTGTCTCGGTGCAGCCCCGGTGTTTCAGGGCAGGGTCCACGGTCAAAATTTATGAACAACAGCTATGAAACCAATTTTCCACTCCGTCTGTTATTGAAAATAGACTTGGGATGAGTCAAGGCCTGTGCATAGGCTTCAAAGACCTTTATAGAGAATGATTGAAGGGCAAGAAGGAAACTTCGTTCCAATCCAGCGATTGTTCAGCTCGACGTAAGCCTCATTCAACGAGCCTCTAGTACACCGTATTACTGCTGATGAGTGGAAAGCCCCTCACGGTACGCCATCGGAGTGAGTCCCCTTGTTAACGATGAAATCGCTCGCTGAACCAAACACAACACTCCAACCGGGAACAGCCACTCGCGCTCGGGAAATTGAATCATGTTCGCCAACATGCTGAGACGAAGACACTTGAAAACGTTGTATTTTACGTACCGGAACCCAACGACACAGTTGGATCATTTCTGTATTCTCTATCAGGCGACGTGAAATGATTTCAACCCGTTTCCCTCAAATACGAGGAGAATGAGGATCGTAAAACCGCAAAATATTGGGAAAGCAAATAGATACGTCTCTTCATTAAATATAATGTTCAACTGCAAGTCCGACAATGAGGAACAAGTCTCGCAACACACATGGAATCTGTTCGAGTACTCGAAGAAAACAAACCAGACAAGGTTGATCGCCCCAGGCTGTGATCGATTCTTTTGTGTTCTTCTGGATATCCACCCTCAGTCTTACATATATAGCAGTGGTTTGGTTTTGACTAGTACAGCAATATTATGGAGATTGTTGATTACACAGGTCAACATTTGATATAAGAAAAAACACGAAAAACGCTATAGTGCTCTGTGGGTTTTTCAGGTCGCTGATTACGGTGAGAGCGTTGTTTAGTGACCAAAATTTGTTTATTTCTCGTGAAAAACCATCATTTATGCCGACTTTCGACTCTCAGACTAAGACAATTTTTCACTTGATCACTGAAGAAGGTTTCAATCTCCTATTTTTACATTTTTCAACCAGACCTTGAAAATTAATCCCCGTAACAATCTGAAAACAGGCGCCTAAAATAAAAAAAAAGGACGCAAAATGAACAAATTTCGGTCATTATTTCGCAAAAATTGAGTCAAATCAAGAAACGGATTTCATCACGTGAATCAGCGTTAAAAAACAATGAAAATTCATGTGCCACACTTTACAGTTCACTATCATCCATTTTTGACAATTTCGGGGTTGCGCAACTTGCGTGCTCGCTGAACCGGTTGCAGCCAATAAAAAAAATTGATTGAGGGGTAAATTGTCTTGGAATTTTGGGTAGAATCCGAATCTGCAATAAAAAATGCGGGTTCTCATTTTAAATATGATATTTGAGATCCTTGGATAAAAAATATGAAGATTCAAAAAATAATTTTGTTGTTAACTCCCATTTTGACAATTTTGAGAGGGGGGGGAACAACTCGTGGGACACCCCGTATATCACCTCTTTGATCCTATTAGCTTATTAGGGTGATTTTGACCATTTTCACATCTATTCACATTCATACTAACGGGGTTGTTTTCCCTCATATTGTCAAACTATTCATATTTTCAATATTTCAGCCCTTTGATTTTACCTGTTATGGTACGTCGGGAGTAATACGGACGAGCGGTACCGTCCTCGGGCCATAATATGTAATCTTTCATCATTTCCATCAATTTCGTTTCGGAGAGTTTCCCTATCAAGCGTCAAAGTCATAGAGTGACCAGGTGAGAATTAAGGTTATTTATAAATATTTCCGAAACCCTTCGCAACTCAACAGTTAAACACGATCCCGTGACGTTTTCCAGGAGTTAACTCAAGTGTAAAGGAATCCCCAAGCTAAAACTTATCGCACAACTTCAATGAGATTGGTTGACACTGAGAGCAATAAAACGAAACACGAAGTTGCGCATTTCTCAAACCCTCAGATTAGACTTCCCACTTTCATAATCGGGAGAATACCGTTATTCCCCATCCGATTCCGACTTCTTGACTATTCGCCGTGATCCTCGTAAATGGATATTACTTTGCCGAGATGATTATGCAACAGGTTGGATCAATAAAGCCACTCAACACAATACCTCCCTCCTCGAACAATGGGAAACCCATACACGAGCGTTAACTTCTCAACAACTTGAACCCCGTAATTCGCTCAGGTATCCAAGTGGAGAACTACAATTGACTTTGCGGTCAAGTTTGAGCGACTCACGGGGGCAGAGAAAGCTTCAGCTTATAGCAATATAATTTTGAGCTCGTCTCCGAGGAACTTGCAGATGTTGAGCCAACGGCTGGAGGGCGGTCTCCGGGCTTAAAACATTGAACCTGCTTAGTAATTACTTGGAGACAAACTTTGCCGAGATGAGGGGTTGCGGCGGGCTTTCTGCATCTGATGCAACGACCACGAGGTTCTCACTTCCTCGACAACTTTGAATTGCATTTAGACGTCCACGGGTGGAAAACTTGACCCCGAGATGAATGTGAAGGTTCTTGGCAAACTCACCAGCTGCGTTCAGTAATATTGATTCGTCTTGGTCTATAGTGCAGGGGTCTCCAAACCTTTTTCAAGGTAGGCCACATTGAAATTTTTCCTCAAATGCCGAACATTATACAAGAGAAAAAACAGTTTCACACGCAGAGAGAAATATGTTCTACAACTAGTTTCTAACAAAAAGTGCCTCTTAGAGTTTTTTTTTATTAGAGGCTTCGTTTTCGATTTTTTTCGTGTTTTCGACCTTCCGTCACTAAAACGGCCGTAACTCCGGCGTTTTCAAAGTATTTGCAAATCTAAGGATACCGTTGGAAAGTGTAGCAGTCCAGGGGTCGATCTAATCTCCCTAATCTAATCGCAACCCTTCCCCGTCACGTCTCGAAGTCCCGAAGAAAGAAGAAAGATTCGGCAGTTGTGATTGTCTCTACGCCTCATGCGGATTGATTCGTCAACCACAAAAATTACTTCAATTCATCGTCCTGTTCAGGAAGTGAAAAATATTTATTGATACTGGAGGTTCTATCTGCCTCTCGTAAAGAAGAAAACTGCTTACTTTTCCCGGCGACTTTCGAGGTGAGCCTACCATTGTCAAGTTCTTTTCCAAGTATCACGCATACGCGCATTTCGTTCGATTGTCTTCTATGGAGCCATTAATTTTGTTAACAGCCTCCCGAAATCACCGCTGTTCACCTTTCTTACGGAGGCAACGCCTACGGGGACACTTCTGGAACAACAAGCTATCCCTTTTCTACCAAAGGACGTTGTGGCTCAGAACTATACTTAAAAAGTAAAATTCATTTTTATCGGTGTAAGGGTGGCCACTCGTAGGATTTATTCACTACGTTCCAACAATTTGATAGTAAATTGTGAGAGATAATATTTATTTTTTTTAACGAATAATTAGGTTTGGTATTATTCCAATCTATGAATTAGATATTTTTTACATGGAATCACCTCTTCTTTTCTGATCCCCTCCCATCTTTGAATTATTATTATTTTTTTCTCTTTAATAAATTTATATTAAGCGAACCCTTAGAGTTCGCTATAAAGAGCATTGAATTCCCCAACGTTTCAGTCTTTAAAAGTGATTTTTTAAAAATTAAAGGGTAAAAAATGAGCCTGAAAAGTAAATTTTGTCAAATTTTGAAAAAAAAAAAAAAAAAAAAAAACATTTTTTTAATGGCTCATTAGTTTTTTTAATTTTAATGGTACGTTTGAGCCTGTAAGCCTGAAAAATGCCCAAAAGCCTCCGCTCTCCAATGGTATAATAAGTTTTTCTTTTTTAGAGGGAACTTTTTTGAGAAAATAGAGGTTTTATCCAAAAAAAACGTGTGTTTTCAAGCACATTTGGTTTTTTTTTAATTCGCACGAATTGTTCAAAATATCCCCCGTTCTCGTGGATGCAGGGAGAGAGTCGACCTCACAATGAAGGTCACGGTGGTTCTGGCGGATCAGATCCCCGCATGGTGAGTATTAGTGGCTGATTTCAAAATTTCAAAATTCCACCGGTTTGGAGGTGTTTTTGATTTATGGACTTGTTACGGATTTGTTTTTGCAGCTCCTGGGCAATAAAATATTTGATTTTTCGGAAGATATACGCCTGGAACAGAGGAGGGGACTATGGTTCCGAATGGATGGGCGCCCAGCTCACAAGATCGTACCGACACAGAGTGGATGAACTCCAACTTTGAGAATCAGTAACAAATGCGTTCGTTTCACCATCTCCATACAAAAATGAAAAATGCCCAATAATGAAATATGTCCCTTGAGGTTTCTTATGAAATTATGAACCAATAGGAGGATGAATATTTTGAAAAATACTTCATTCAACAGTGATGCCCTCATCAATAACATCCATACTCCTCATTCTATTCTCTCACTTATCTAATTTTGTTGAGGTGACGGGCTTGTGGTTCACTTTTAGGTGGATCGGCCAAAATGGACCAGTCCGGTGGCCACATCGCAGTCCTGACCTCACACCCTTGGAAAGTTGACCTCTACTTCTGGGGAAAGTTGAAATCCAAGCTGTACGATGTCAGAATTGAGTCGAGGGACCAATTAGTGGATCGAATTCTGGAGTTTGGGGATGGTGGAACGAACACAAATCTTGAGTGTCCACTCTGTGGCGGTACGACCTTGTGAGCTGGGCACCCATCCATTTGGAGCCATAGGGGCTGTTCCAGGGGCAAATCTTCCAGACGTTTTTCGGGTAGTTAAGCTTAACAGGTAATATTGCAACATAATAGGTGAACACTTCAATCGAATGTGGTTTGGCATAGTTTGTTGCTCAAAATACTTACGTAATCAGGCCCAAATTTAGCCGTTCCTATCAACAGACTCGTCTCCAATTGTTCATCACTTAAGTTGACTCTGCATTTAGATTTTGTGAGCTTCATTGCGCGGGCTAAGTCTCGGAGGTTTGGAAAAGCTTTTTCAGGAGCGAAGCGTAGAATTGTTGGATATCCTTATCCTGGAAGCTGTCTCAGTAGAAGTCATTGGATTGCAGTTCAATGACCATTAGTTGAAGACCAGGAGTTAAGTCTTCAAGTGTTGCAGTGAAAGGGCCTTGAAAAATCCTGATGTTCGAAGAAGCTTTCTCAAAATCTTGAAAACGGGCCTCAAACTGGTCTCGCAAACACCTGATAACATTCACCGCAAATTCACTCGGGAACTCTTCATCATTTTCGGATTTAGGCTGTTGTAGATTATGAAATGGACCAGGTTTTTCATTGCTGTATGTGTTTCGAAAAGAGCCAGTTTCACTTTAAAAGCTTCGATAGAGGAGTATAAATCCGAAATCAGGCTGTTCGTTCTTTGCGGTTTTCGTTTGCATATGATACCTCGTCCATCAGAAGTAACACATTTCACACGTTTAAAATCAAGACCCTTTTCCAGAACGGAATTTTCTACTTTCTAATGTTCAAAGGTGGAAATGCTCGGCGAGCCTTATGTGGGCCGCGGGCCGTAGGTTGGAGACCACTGGTTTAATGGATCAATAATAATGTAATTACCCTTATCAGAATGCCAGTAATACTGGATTCAAATGATGGTGATCCAGAAATAACAAACTCGAGGCGTCACTACTTGAAGTAACAGGAAAGAAAACTCCGGCGCACAGTTGGGGCGTTTGCGTCAATGTTGAGAAAAAATGTAAGTTCCACCTCAACTTGTAAAGTATTTGGACGAATCCCTAGCGATAGGCAACATCTGCTAGACCTTGACCCGTTGAGTGCTAAATCTCAAATATGTGTTTGAGTTTGTTAGGGTAGAGCCGAACTTAAGGGGATTATTCACGATCCGGTTGTGGCACAAAGTAGGGAGTCCAACGAAGTTCCCCTACTTTACTCTCCTGCCTCCAAACACGCCCTTCACATACGATACTGCTTTCCAAGCCCACCCAATGTCATGGGTCATGTGTTTGAGACCGAAATCTCTTTCAACGTTCTTTAGTCGGTAGAATTTCCCGCGGCTTTGGCTCAAAGAAATCAGGTTACTCTGACTAGGGCGGGAGATACTTTGATTTGAAGTAGGTATAACAACATCTCTAGACTTCACAATGGTATTTCCTCAAGGTTTAACAAATCTAAATGACTTGACTCAGTTACACATTATGAAATCTTTTCATAGGGTTAATGCCGTGGTAAGGAGAGAATGAAGGAAGTACTATTCACAGCCGCTGCCCCTCCGGGTACAATTTTTGGTCATTCCCTTCATGGAGGATCGAGATTTGGTACTTACGAGTAACTTCAATGTAGCACGAATATTAATCCTATACAGTAGCATGTTCTAGTATAAAATATGGTTCCGAAGAGAATGGAATCGTGGGCTCCACAGGGGTTTTTCCCCAGCTCCGCTGGCTAGTATGTATTGTGATTGTATCTATTGTGATCGTTATATGAACGTAATTTAGATTGTAGCCGAAAATGGATCTGTGATAATAAGAGCAATTTAATAGTTTACTACTCTTGTATGTAGGCAGGATTCGCGATAAGCTGGGAGGATACTCAGTACTCGCCCTGTCTCAGTGTTTTCTTAACAAGATATGGGCCCAAACTAAAAATCACATCCGATAGTGGGAAGACCACAAGTTAAAAGAACGGGTGAGCTAGTAAATCCTGTCCCTAATAAGTACTGCAACCCATAAAAACCCGGTACCTCCACGTGGTCCTGCTAGAGGGGGCAGGAGGGTCTGCTATGTCATTAAGAAAGAGTGATGGAAACCCACTACTGCCGCATCTGTCAAGTCCAGTCACATTATATTGGACCAGAATGGACCCAGAAAGAATCTAACCCACTCTGATACAGCAGGATACGAAGTGATCGGAAGGTTCAGAGTGTCGCTAAGTGCAATCAAGTTGTTACAGAAGTTGAAGCCGCGGGTTTGATGAAATCTAGCGGTTGATGCAGGCGCTCATGGTTATACCTGACCCGCATAACAGTTAGGTCTTGAAGGCGAGGTATAACCGAGAAGTTGGAAAAATCCAGTTTGAACTTCAGCGTTGCTGCTTTACTTGCCATTGTTTTTATTGCAGTAATGACACGTGTTGCGCCGAATTTAGCCTACAATGATCAAGTTCCCACAAATATAGCTTAAAATTTAAAGCAAAATATTTAATATTTTAATTCAGGCAACAGCGTCTTTTCTTAGTACAGTTTGTGGATTGTTCAGGGATGTTTCAAACTTGAGATGTGAATGTATATAGTATTTGCAGATAGAGTTGAGTTTTTCATATAAAATTACTTTATATCTCAGATATTTGCATATCTATATGCCAAAATAATTCATACATACATCTACTATATCCATATCTAGTCTGTATTTAAACATGAGTATTCATGCCATGAGGTGATGGAATGGTACAGTTGCCCCTTCCATTGAGCTGAATGCGGTAATGCCCACCACACTCAGACATTGCCTTTGAACGAAGATCAGCCTGGATCCTTTAAAATTTCTGGTTGACCAACTGTAGTTAAGGGTATCAACGCTAAATATAGGATAGTGATACATACTTGATGAACAAATATTGTCATATTATGGAAAACAATATAATTCCCACAGTTAATGACGAAAATTCTATCAACTGAATATGTCCAAAACCTTCGATTTTGTACGGTTACTCACACTCGAAACTCAGCCCTATAAAACAAGACATCGTTTTCATTTTCATTTGTATTGTGAACCGCTCTTTGAACCAACAACCCATACTGCGGTGGGAGATCATTTTTCCAACAGCAATGCTTTTCTGGCAGTGGAAAGGTAAATATAAATTCCTTGATTCAGGAAAACCGACAACTCAGCTCTTTAAGCCAAAGTCGTGTTTGCCCGGAAACCCCGCTGTCGTTACGTTTCACAACGGGTTCATTCCAACCTTGTCTCTATCAATGTTTATCTATCCCGAGTCAAGTCTCTCGTTAAGTTTTTCGGAAACCGATGTATCGTCCACTTTTGCACTCAGCGTAGTTTCCAGTTTGTGGTTTCTTGTGATTCCATTACGGACACAATTGATTTTATCGAGCCCGCCATTGAATCACGGATTTGACCTCAAAAGACGCACGAGGTTGGTAAAATTGTTATTCGCAAATCAACAGAATCAATATTTTTACCATATGTTTGGCTTTGGTGGAATCTGCGGCATTCTTAAGAGAGAATTTTCCTAGACGAAGCTATCAGACACAAATCAGTCAAAAACGTGGTTTTTCAAGGTTTACACTGACCTAGGCAAGTAGGGTGTCATTTCCAGGCAATTTTGGACTTCAAATCGATTCGGATGGGTCCTAGACCAGTCAGAGCTCATCTGACTAGGGGAATCTCATTTTAATGGTAAAAATGTTGAAAATGGGTGAACATTTCAACTAGTCAAATCTGGAATTTCGGCAATCACGAAAATTAAGGATGAGCCGGTAGGGTAGCCGGAAAGGTAGGTAGTTAGCAATTTTTTCGAGAAAAATAAATTGATTTTTCAAAAAATGTTTTTTAATGTTCTACATTCTACGGGGAACTCAAAGAAAAAAGAAAAAAAAATCAGCGGGAAGTGAGTCAAAAATAATTTTGAACTGCAAGGCCCACTAATGCAGGCCCGCACCATAAGCAGGTTCCTCGCCTTCCACGACCTCACAAAGAATCGAGAAGTAAACAAAACTAATGACAAAACTTCTTTTTCTTCTTCTTTCTAATCTTTTTATGTCATGGGTACTATAATCTAGATATAGACATTCAAAAAAAGATCTGAAAGAGATGAAGTGAGTAGAAGCCTGCGGGATCAAGAGAGAAAGTGACTTTCAGCACAAATGCCCCATAAGTAAAAGTAAAGTAAACAAGGAATTTCACCTTGGATTTTCGTCCGGCTACCCGGAGGTGTCGTGGACGTCGCCAGCCGTCCTCTAGAGAGGATCGGAACTAGGTCTGACGATTTTGCTCGTGGCTTCCCATTGCCTCAAGCCCCTGGGTTGGGAGCGTTTTGGATTCACGTGATATCGAGATCAGAGGTGAACTGCCTAACGACAGGACAGGTATAGAACACTTGATAGGATTTTGGCCAAAATCAATTGTTGCGAGCCGGATTCGAACCGGGGCAATCAGTACTCCCACTGAAACAAATGCCCAATTACCTCCGTTATTGTACAAGTAGTAACCTTAATTTTTATTTAGAATGTACGTAAAAACCTAATAAACAAACTGTGCCATGGGTTTTGCGTATTTTTTCTTTTTTTTACAACATCAGGTAAGTTTTAACGCTTCTCGAAGATTGGAAGCCTAAACTTGATTTTTTTTCAAACTCCCTCCAATTTTGTCTAGCCATTATGCGGAAATTCCCATGGCTCCGTCTCTTTAGAATAAATATACTTAGCAAAACAAAACAATAAATAGGGTGATAAGTTGAATATAAGCCGAAAAAATTGTGAGTATGACTACTTTTCAAGGGAATTTCATCGGTCCAGATAAATTACCAACTATCCTTCAACTTTTGATGGTTAGCCACCTAATGTAACAACACTGTTCATATCCCAGATACTTATCTCTCCTGAAGCTTCGAGCGAGTAACTCAATATGACGACGCCTTTGAAAGTCACCAATCGGATCCTATGAACACAGAACGGCTTACCGATCCAACGAAGGGCTTTCATTGTAAGGCCAGCGCGGTTGAAAACGCGAAAATCTCCCCTTTTTTTGTCGAGTCTTCGGTAAAGAAATGGATGCAAAGCCCTTTCGAATATCCCAACTGAGGTTCTGATATGGTTTTAATAAAAGCGCCCCGAACGGAGACCTCCCGGCCCGAGATGGGGCGAATAAATTGGTTGGGAAAAGGTCACAACGGTGGAATCAAGACGATCCCTCCTTCAAGGTGGGGGTTTTTCATCGGTAAATTATCAGAGAAAGGAAGGCGTCGGATTCGGAATAGAAATACGAAGGTACCTACGTGATCATTCCAAATAATTCTCGAGCCCGGAAAAGCGGCAAGATTCTTCGTGAGTCGTAATTCAGGACGTCACGCAACATGAATTTACCATAAGATCAACGCAAAAAAGTGGAAGTAGTAATCTCGAACATTAATATCCATTCTCACTGCCGAAACTTGAAGTGAGAACTTATGAAACGAGTTGTCCTAATGTAGGTAAACAACGGTGCCGCTTGACAGAAGAATAAAATTCGTAGGTGATTATCAACAGTTTATTCCTCACGTTCTCGGAAAATTTCATCAACTCTAGAAATTAAACTTTAACAAGGATTTGCTGGTTCACGAGGAACTTCTACGAAAGTAGTTCAGAATGTTCTAAAAAGTAAAATGTGTGGGTTTCTAATAAAAATAATTAAAAACAAGTTGGACGTGGCACATTACTCCTTTTTTGCGACAGGCACAATCTATATCTACAGCCCCACAACTACCTCTAAGCACACACCCAGGCAAACACAGAACGAATGTTATTCAAAATGGCCTAAAACGCAAAATGCAAGAAGAAATTTTGACTTTGAAAAGCAAAAATGTTTTCCTTTCCCGAAAGTGCAAACAAAGCTTCTTCTACCTACAGGTAGACTCGGAAGCAATAAAGACCATTTATTGGTGTTGCCACCCAGCTCTATGATGTTTCACGTTTCCTCGTTTAAACTGTTCATGCTAATTTAAATTCCAATTTATTCGGATTGTGTACTTTTATTGCAGGTGTAGCATTTTTATTGTGGATCTGTACTGTTATTTTAAAGAAATCGAGAGTTACGAAGCCCCTTTGTGCGGTATGGACGCTCCTGAGTGAAGTTTATAATGATTCTCCATCTTGTTTAGTTGAACTTCTAACAGCAGAACCCAAGAACTTTCGTAATAACTCAACATCCTCAAGCAAACTGGTATTATTCAATACATGTTTCATTCTTCAAACATATTTTTCATTCAAACTCTAATTACCGATCTACCTAGTTGGAACTACAAGGAGGGCTCAACTTGTTTTAATACCCGAGTTATCATCGTTTAATGGGTGGATTCCTCCTTTGAGCGTTACCTTTCCGCGTTTTCTTCTCCTTATCCGGTATCTACACCCCAACTTTGAAAGGGTATTATCCCGTTTGAAACTTCGCCAACTCCTCGCGAACAAAGTTGTAGAGAAGGGATCTCAACGGTGGTCGGGCGGAAAATTATTCAAATAACCGGGTATAGAAAGGGCGACAGGTGATCAAAAAGTTTAGGGCGGTTTTGCGTGTTGTACCCCGCGGGTAGGATGTGGCACCGCACAACCACGAATAAGGTTACTTTTACGTAGCTACACTCTTACTTTTAAGTATATGATGATGAATAATCATGTACAGTTGTCTCACAACTTTATCGAAAAATACAGTTTCTCAAAACGAGCGACGACTAACTCCTGTAGTTTCTTCCATAGTATAATCGCTCGTTGTCTGTTCTGGTTGATTGTATCAAATATGCATAACTGAAGAACTGAAACTTATAAAATGTTTAGCCGTCTTCGACAATATTAGGAATTCGGTGTCTTCAACAAGACAAAAGTCGTTGTATTCAAGTATTCAATTTATATGACACCTAGTTACATTATCCATTATTATAATAGAAGTAACGATCTAGCCTTTCAGTTATTTTCAATAATAATATTCCTTTGTAATTTTGTAGAAAAAACGTTTTATAACATCTCCCTCCTCTCTCAAATTTCGTCATTTCACGAAATGGTTAATTACGAATCTGCAATGTCCTGGGCGTATAGGACATGGGAAGCACAGAATTCCTGTAGAAAAATCCGTTCTTTCGCACATGGAATACAATTGGAGCCTGGTTGGTCCTTAAGTCCACCCAGCGGATTGCTGGAATCAGTCAGTTACGAATACCAAAACACATCTTCCAGTTCAGCATCGACGGTGGAAGTCAGCGACCAAGGGTTGGCTCCTCTTCAAACGCCAAACTTGCTGTGAGTTATCCTGTACCTTGCCCCTGTATCTGTGAAGCTCGTCATTTCACACGTGCATCGAAGAATTTTATTTTGCCCAAAGTACTTTACATTGGTTCGAATCATTTTAAGGTTCGTTTTTAAAGTGCACCTCAATTCTTGAATTCCATAGGTCCAGAAAGGCATCAGCACTGTCTTGAACAGCAGCACTTTGTTGTGAATGTTCAGTTGCGAGTATTGACCTGTCGGCCAGTACATTTTTGTGAACTTGATGGTGAATTCCAGAGCCTACTGGTATTCTAGATAGATCCTACATAATCGTCTATCTCCACGTCCTTTCCATAGTAAAATGCTTGACTTTTTTGACAACTCGGCTTTCTAATGAAATAAAAAACTAGTGCCGTCCTCGTATATATTATAACGAAACTGTGCTTGTCTGGAATTGATCTGAACTTTTCTTGAATAATTTATGTCTACAAAAACATCCTACTTTCAGTTTCCTTGGAATGTTGTTTGTGGTATACTACAAACCAATTTAGGCCAGTAGACCTAAAGCGATTTGATATAAGTAACTAAAACAGGTCTTGGATAACTTTTACGTGAGAGCATGTGTCTTTGATGAGCTTTTGCGATCTGGCGAAGTAGGTGAATGCATTATGGACGCTTAAAATTGATTGAAACGTTTTCGTATTTTTATGTCGACTGTTAACAGGCCAAAACTTCAACAAGGTGTAAAAAGGCAACGGAAGATTATAAAAGGCTTCCAGTACGTCATCCTGCCTGGCTCTTTCCCTGGTCATGTAGTTTTTCGCAGAGCCGCAGCTTCGGCTCCTTTATTCGGAACCTCAGAAGCCTGCGGTGATGTGTTCATGCGAGATTTAGTTGAAGTTAGGGTTTCTTTAGTTCTTCTTTAGTGACTTATTGAACTCCAATCAACGTTTCAGACCATCCACTCCACTATGGAAAAGAGGGTGACAGATACTCCCATTTGACTCTGCTGATGGCTATTTTAGTCGTTATTGCACCCTTATTGAGTCTCTGCGTTGCTCAATAAGCACCCCGAATTGTAGCATAGTTGGGATTCTTCCATGGGGTTGATGAACCGCCTCAATGAAGCTAGGCAGCCAAATAGCGCAATCCATACTTGAGTTCCCCCTTTCATTTATAAAGATCCACCATCATCAACCCTACAGGTTCGGAAAGAGTTTTCCCTCTTCATACGATCTAGTGGCAGGGCCGGCTTTTGAACCGCAGCTATAGAATTTGAGCGTTCCCAGTCTACTCATTTGCTTATTACTGGATTGATGTAACGCCAACCTTTGAGTATCCAAGACTATTCACGTAGGGTACTCGGAAGGGTTTGATCACCGGTGTGTTCAGGCTCACGGTGTTTTTCAATGATAAGCAAGGAATTCAATTGATGAACTAATGTATTAATAAATCATGGTATTACCGT
This sequence comes from Creontiades dilutus, assembly GCA_031894815.1. Classification (NCBI taxonomy): domain Eukaryota; kingdom Metazoa; phylum Arthropoda; class Insecta; order Hemiptera; family Miridae; genus Creontiades; species Creontiades dilutus. Next base: position 252,459 of record JAVIWC010004997.1, on the reverse strand, counting down.
GAATTAATTTAAGTGAAATAGGCACAAGTTTTTGAGTTAACACACAATAAAGAATTCATTCTTTTCATTGACAACATCACGCAAAACATGTGACTATGATAAGATGATGCTCGTACAAAACTGTCCGTGGAGTGTTTTCCTCAATATAACTCTTCGAGCTCTGCAACTGACTCCAAGAACTAAATTTTATAAAAATTTTATAATCATTTATTAAAAATTATAATGATTTAATCATAAGTTGAGGGTAAAAGCCTTCTAAGCTGTGATATTAGAGATTTCATGATGGAGTCATTGGAAACGTGACAGTTTTGTTGTTGCTTTTTTTCTCTTGTATATGAATTTGGGCAGGTACTTATTAAAGGATCCACTATTGTGAAAAGATAAAAAAAAAGAAAGGAATAGCAAGACTTAAGCGGGACCGGAAAGTAAAAACCCATCACCCATTTCATTGCCATTAGCATGGCAAAGTCAGCTTGTTCCAAATATTACAAAATTAACAATTATTTAGTTCGCGTTCGCGAAATATACCATATATAGAAGTCCCCGCTCTTGACACTTTATGTCACATAAGAAACCTCCGTGTGTTTTCATGTTGTGTGGTAGAAAATTCAAGTTTTCACAGTGGTATATTTTTCAGAATCATGAAATGCTAGTTTCAATCCATTTTAAACGAGTTTTAATCCTCTAAAAGAAACAAGAACGGATTTCAGAATAATCAACGAGGAATATTTGGCGACAGAAGATAAATTTCAAATAATAGAACAGCGGATCGGCACTGTGTACTCTAGTGTCAAACCTAGGGATTTTTGTCGTCCGAGTGGCCGATTGGTTTTTCTTTTCCTAACCAATATCTTCAAATAACTAGTATCCTATTTTCTTGACTGTTAACAGATACAGGGTTGCCACTGGTGCTTAACATGGCATAAGCCATAGGTGCCAATTCAAATCTTCCAATTTCGTTAAGCTTCTGACGGATAAAGCAGGACTTTTCCCGCGAAATGATAACGTCTATAGTCTTAATTTGCTTCTAGCAATGGAGCAAAACAATAAACAAATCTTTTTTACATCCCATTACTGTCCACCTAATCAAATCTTCTTTAGTTAAGGATAAAATTAACTTTCAGGATAAAAGTGGGGTTTATAAACTAAAATGTTCATGTGGGCTTGAGTACTGTGGTCAAACTGGTAGGAAATTTAGGGAACGAATAAAAGAGCACGAAAAGGATTTCAGGGACAACAAAGGTGATTCTGCCTTTTCAAGTCATCTGAATGAATCCAATCATAGCTTTAGTTTTGGTCTGACAAACAGGCAATATGTAGAATTTCCTCACTTTTGCCCAAAGGGAGGTATGTTGGATGTGCTAGAAAAATTCGAAATTGTTAAGAAAGAGTGATAGGTCGGGAAAATGTTTCAATGATGTCATTCCTCAAAATATTTCACCATTATTGGGTTCTTTCTTACAATAACTTTGGCCCCGCCTCTCCATAATGATACTATTTGTGTCCCTTTCACTTTGTAAGCCTTGAGTGGCATTGGTTGGTCCTCCCCGCCCCTTTCACTTCCTTGAGCCAATAGGATTCAATCTCCTCTCACTTGATCCTATATAAGATATGCTTTCTGTGATGTACTTTCAGTTCATGTTTGTTACTGATGATGACCTAACCGTCGAAATCGATTTAACAGTGTAACTCTTTACTTTCGTGGAAATATAGACAACGTTCCATCTTACTCCGTTTTTATTTGAAATGGGTTTCCACAACTTCGTCGCGAGTGGCTTAGTCCGTGTCCACCTCATTCCCAATTTTGAAAATTAGTATAATCCAAACCTGGATAGGGTTGATGCGGTGATAGGCTCAAAAATATTGATACCTATGACAGAGTTCGTACTCGAGTCTCTGCTATACAGGAAATTTCCCAGTAGTTGCAACACTACCGGATTGAGCTTTGAAGCCGATTTAATGAAACCTCTTCGACTGTGGGATATTCTCCTTGAACATAACATTGGCAACAGACAGGAAGCCCCGCCGCTCTCCCCAGTGTCTCACCCATAGAATCCGAGACGTCACCTTTGTCTGGCCCGCCCTTTGGCTCGCCCCAGCTTTAAATCGCACACCTTATAAAGTGGGTTAAAAACCGAACGAGGGATAGAAACTTTTAATTAAACCCCTTTCCTCGCCGCTCGAAAGTATCTTAGTTTCTTTTCCGAGGATCGCAGCAGTTTGAAGGAAGGATTAGCAGTTTAGCCTCTTCGGTTCCCAGACAGGTGATAAAAGAGGAATTTCCTTTTAATCGTATTGGATTCCACCTACCAATTCCCCCACGGTAACATTAGATCTGATTACGGCTGACAGGAGGATGGGATGACCTCTTCTCGCAACAGTTCGAACACATGTTGCTCTACATTGTGAATTGAACGTTTTCTCTCTAAGATTTCCCACTAAGAGGTCTCGAATTGGAATTAATCCACTCTACTTACACCGGGGACAAAGTAAACTAAGAACAAGGTTATTGCCACGCTGACTTTACTATGCCTTGCCTGCTTTATTTTTCACAACTGTTTGAGATCAGCCTAATCGTCAAAATAAAATAATAGCATTTAAACATATTGTTAAATAATGGTCTGAAAAGGCATTGCATTTAGTTCAAGTACTGGTTCCCCACAGTACATATCGCACCCATCGTGGAATTAGGGAACAACTTGGAAAATTTTTGGTTAGCACTGCTATGGCACTGCTGTGCCAGTGGTGGTACGTGGTAAGGGCGATTGGACAATGGATGAACACCAACAAGCTTACCATCAATGCTACGCTACCAGTTTACATGGAATAGCAAGAAAACAGAAACACAATCAACATCGAGTAACAGCTACAATGGCTTACCGTGTGACCGTTCGAAAATCAAAAAACGCTGCAAATTCTTTCACTGGGGTTTATTATTCAATTGGCTTGCGTTCATGATATAATTTCAGGAGATATGCATAGAGCACGTAGATCTGTTCTCAAACAAAATACCTATTTGGATTGTTCAGTTGATCATATTTATCAGGTGTGTTCCTGAAATTCAATAATCACTCTAAAGCTCAATAATAAACACTCCAAAGCTTAGTAGAAATTCAAATCATGAACGCAAGCCAATTGAATAATAAACCCCAGTGGAAGAATTTGAAGCGTTTCTTTTTTTATGGTTATCAGAATGCTTCAACTCGTGTATCGGCTACAAAGCCTTTTAGCACTCCAGTATCCACATTACTACGTCACTAGGTTACTGATATCAACACAAAAACAGTAATAAACCAAAAAACGCAAATGTTGGCACCATAAATCGGGCCATACATCGGGAATGGTTTGAGCTACGGACCTGGGGAGGGGCTCATTCGATTCATCATGGAAAGTTCTTCTTCTTCTTAAAAGTTTAGGCCGCCTTGACTTTTTTTGAGGTTTTTAGGTATTTTACAAAACTTTGACAACTCTTAAAGGGCACTTTAAATTAAGTGAGAGAGCTGGCTCAAGAATTGGGGCGTCGCCGGACCAACATAGATTTTTCCTGAAAATTTCAGCTCTTTTGCTTCAGCCGTTTGGGAGAAATCGTGCGTACGGCGGAAGGACGGATAAATGTTTATTGCAGATCCGGATTCTACACCCTTTGAAACGTAAACCATGAAATTCTCAGGGGGGGTTAGAATTTTTTTTTCCCAGAGCGATTACAATGGTTTATTATTGAATAATAAACCAAAAGCGAATAGGTAGTTTAGTTTACTTAGTAGTGATGTTTGATTCTCAAAAGAAATGGACCTACCGCATTCAAAGTTTATGCCAGAAGCTAAGAATATGCTTGTAGAAATAAATTTATATCAGAATAATAAAGATCAATATTTATCAGTCGATGTTTGAGTCAAATTTACAGTATGCCATTGTGGTATGGGAAAGCATTTTCAATTACCAAACTGATGAAATTTTCAAGATTCAAAAAATGACATTAAGGGTATTGTCCATCAGTTTTGCACATTGAATATGTTCAAACTAATTCGTACACACAAAAGTATATATTTTGCTGATGTGAGACAGCGGCAATCAAAATCATGTAGACCGAAGTTGCCGAGAGTTAAATTTGCTCAAATGATGACGAAATACGGAGGTGTGCAAATAGTAAATAAAGATTTTGAAAAAATTAGAAGTATAATGAAGATAAGTAGTGAACAGCTATTCAAAAAATAAACTTGTTTATGAGTACTTTATGAAAGAAAATTAATGATTTTACAACATTAGCAGCTTTTTTAATCGTTTCCACAACCACGACGGGTGCCGAATGTTGTTATGAGGTAATTTGCTATGTGATGCTATTTGTTATTTCGACAACAGTTTTATTGTCTTTCATAACAATATCACGAATCTTTAATTACGAGCAATATTTTCATTTTATTAAACGAATTCGTTGTACAAATGATGGTCCACACAGTCATTGTTGTTTTAAATAGGTACATTTCACAGTTGAAATTAGATTTTAAAAATTTGGTTCCTTCTGAGTGAGAAAGTCACTGACTAACTTCTCAAAATTGGTAGACTACAAAATGGTGGTCTCACAATGGCGTGCATTGTTTATCCATTTATTGAAAGCAGTGCACTAAACGTGACTATCTTATACGGCTATCTTTACATGTCTGTTTTGGCAAATTCCAATAAACAGATGCTCTTTCTGCAGCACCTTTTCGTAAAGCTCTCGTCCGAAACCCTTTAATTGATGGAATGGAATAAAATAGACGGAATTAACCTTTAATTTATTTTACTGTTGCAGAATGAGAACCAACAGGCTCACAGCAACGAGAAAGCGTACAGGACAACTCTACTGATTGTAGGATCGGTCATCATCGGCTTCTTTCCGGCCTCCGCCTGGTTCATGTTGGTCTGCAACAACGACTGCTACATCTCCATGCCGAAGAGCCCCTGGGTTCGAATACTCATCGCCTTCCTCAACAACTTCCTCATCATACTCAAAACTCTCATCAACTCGTACATATATGCTGCCAGGATGCACGAAATCAAGGTAAAGTAGCATTAATGTTCAAATAGCAGAAACTGTAAAGTCAGTAGGGGGATAGTAGAGGAAGCACGTTTGAAATGAATGCATGAAGCTTGGTGAATCCATTGACTTAATACCATTTGCAGAGATACGCAATGAATTATGATAAACAACCACTCCTTTTCAACCGAATTATCAGCTGATTTGAGCCCCCGATCGTTGGAAATGCAACAAAATACCCTCTACTTCAATCACATCATGAATAAAGAAACTTCAATGACAAGTACAGAATGTAACCATCCATTAGCAAATCTTGACCACATCACAAACTACAAAACTGAGGGAGAAGCAATCTTCAGAAATACCAAAGCGACTCCATACGAAATATCCTCAAGAGACACGTCAATACTGAATGATAACTAAAAATCACTGAAACTGGAGAGAGAACTACAACAACAATTATATTCTGTAACACACATGGCTGGCAGGGGCACACAGGGCCTAGGCAGATCTAGGGAAGCTAGAATCCCCCTCTAAAAACACGTTGCTCGCATAGAAAATTACATATAGTTGATGTGAATAGTAAATTTTACTCGTGTTTCTTGTTTGACAGGAAATTTTATGAAGTTCTTGTTTCACTAATCTAAAACAGAATGGTGGCTTATTTAAACAGGGATGTTCCATTGAATGAAAAACTTTACACTACACAACAATTGTGAACCTTTCAGTGCTTTGAAGGAAGCCTCAACTATCTCATAGACCATACTCTTCAGGTTACAGCTAAGTGATGTGGAGAATCAAAACTTCTGGATTCAATTCACCCTATTATTGCTACATTAATGAAACGTCTAAACAATTAAATCTGACTCTGAAATAAAATCCATGAAACATGATGGTTTTTTAAACCCTGGGAAATCGACATGTTGAGGTAATCATATTGTTTCTTCGTGAAAACGTGTTTTAAAGTTCGTAATGCAGAAAGTAGATAGGTAAAACGACAAAAATATACAACGACCAAATATTTTGGTTTATTATTCAATAATAAACCATTGTAAGCGCTCTGGAAAAAAAAATTCTAACCCCCCCTGAAAATTTCATGTTTTACGTTTCAGAGGGTGTAGAATCCGAATCTGCAATAAAAAATTTTCCGTCCGTCCGCCGTACGCCGTACGCACGATTTCTCCCGAACGGCTGGAGCAAAAGATCTGAAATTTTCAGGAAAAAACCATCTTTTTCCGACGACGCCCCAATTCTTGAGCCAGCTCTCTCACTCAATTTAAAGTGCCCTTTAAGGGCTGTCAAAGTTTTGTAAAATCTCTAAAAACGTCAAAACAAGTCAAGACGGCCTAAACGTAAACTTATTTTTAAGAACATACCACGAGGAATCGAATGAGCCCCTCCCCAGGTCCGTAGGTCAAACCATTCCCGATGTATGGCCGGATTTATGGTGCCAACATTTGCGTTTTTTGGTTTATTATAGTTTGTTTGTAACCTAGTGATGCCGATAGCGTCGAGTTGTAGTGAATGTGGAAACTGGAGTGATAGCCGATGTGGATACTTGTAGTTTATAGCCGATACACGGGTTGAAGCATTCTGATATGCATCAATCGCTGATAATATACAGGTAAATATTATTCAATATTATTACTGGGGTAAATAAGTATAAGTATTCTTTCACTGGAGTTTATTATTCAATTGGCTTGCGTTCATGATTTGAATCTGTACTATATAAGCTTCGGAGTGTGCGTGTTTCACAGGTGATAGACCGATTATTGAATTTCAGGAGATGTGCGTAGACTACGTAAATCGGTTCCCAACCAAAACACCTATTCGGATTGATCAATTGATGATATTTGTGTGCCTACTCTACATCAGTCTACCTTTGGCTACATCGTTCAAATTTGGATTTGGGGAAGTTTTAACGCAATACGAGTGCCAAAGGACTTGATAAATTATAGATGTTTTTATTGTGGGGGGGGTATTGAGGTTCAATAAAAAAACGCTGCAAATTCTTTCACTGGGGTTTATTATTTAATTGGCTTGCGTTCATGATTTGAAGTTCTACTAAGCTTTGGAGTGTGCGTGTTTCACAGGATAGAGCGATTATTGAATTTCAGGAGATATGCATGGAGCACGTAAATCTGTTCTCAACCAAAATACCTATTTGGATTGATCAGTTGATCATATTTGTGTGCCTCCTGAAATTCAATAATAGCTCTATCCTGTGAAACACACACACTCCAAAGCTTAGTAGAACTTCAAATCATGAACGCAAGCCAATTGAATAATAAACCCCAGTGAAAGAATTTGCAGCGTTTTTTTATTACTATTTTCAATATTAAGCGTTTGTAATTTTGTAGGAAACATTTGAAGGGAAGAAGGATCAATCAACCCTCTCAAAAAATTTTGGGAAGACCACAAAAATACGTTAAGCGATGATTTTGAGTTGGAAAAATAACATTTGTCTATCTGCAACATGTTATTTTTCCAACTCAAATCTTATGGTAAAGTCTTTGATGAGTAGTTAAACTGTAAAATTGACATTTTCCAACTTTTGTTGAAAGAAAACGATCTTTCTTAGTCCTTCATTTTTTAAACCAACCCTCAAAATTCGTTATTTTACGTTTCAAGACCAGCACATTTGGAATCTGCAATGCCCGTCCGCGCACGGACCATAAAAGCCATTAGAATTTATGTTAAAAAATCCGTTCTTTTACATATGACTTAGGTAGTTTTGTGTCCCCTCAAATCGTTTTAAAGCTTTTCTGGCCACAATTCTCACTCAATTAGCAAGATCCTTATCTCGTGCGATCCCATTTGAAGTCTAGTACATTCACAAATCTTGAAAACGTTGACTTTCACGAAGAAAAAGGGAGATATTGCGGAGGAAAGCACAAAAAACTGTTTAAAAGGGTGGTTTTGTGTCCCATCAAATCGTTTTAAAGCTTCTCTGGCCATAATTCTCATCAATTAGCATGATCCTCAGTCAAAAAACATCAGCCCATTTCGCGTATCCTAAAACGCATACATACATAATTGACGCGTGCCTTTATCTGTTATTCATATAGTCAAAGAAAAGCCCTTAAAAATTATGTTAAAAAACCGTTCTTTCGCATATGACACCACCTGTGCTCTGGCTGGTTCTAAACTCTCCCCAACCCGATCTCCACACAGCACAGCTGCTACGGTTCAAAATCGTTGTTTTTCGAAGCTTTTACTGAAATAGGGCAATTTGGTGTCATTTCTTGGTAATTTTTAACGCAAAATCGACTGGGAAAGGGTTCAGATCCGTGTAAAATCCATATAGAAAATAATCTTAATTTATGAGTTCTTATTTAAGTGAGCACCCGAACTTAATAATGACACGAGCAATCAAGCATTATTGAAACAATTGATCGATTCGCATAAGAATCGACAGCTTTTTCTCTTTCAGTTTACATTTGTTCAACTTCCCTTCTATCTCCACCAATCATTATTTCGACGATTAGGAACCCTGCTTAACAGTGTTGGTGAATTATCAAAAAACACCAGCCCATTCCGTGTGTACTGAAACGCATACATACATATTTGGCGCGTGCCTTCATCTGTTATTCATATAGTCAAACCGTAAAAACATAGTTCTGAACCGAGTATTATCATATTCATAACACGAGATGAATGTCAATGTAAAAGAACGAAATCCTCTCTGGGAAAAACGGGGAAGATCAGCTAATATTTGAACCCTAGAACTGTGAGCGCGGCGCGGTATCAAACGACGAATGAATAAACCACACTGCGGAATAAATGAATTATTATTAATCTGGGAAACGCTGTCACGACATATAAAATCCGCTAACCAAACAGTAACTTTTTCCAGATTTTATTTTTCACCTTTCGTTTCCACAAATCTCTTCTCTTTCACTCCCTACAATATCCAGCCAATAGCCCCATAAATTTTTCGCGGCTGGTGTCGGCAAAAGTGATCACAATTTCTAATCAAGAGTGTTTTGTTGTAATTATATTCAAAGTCACGCCCGCTTTCTTATATACAATAAAGAAAATCGCTGTTCAATTCTGGTCACATCTCGTATTTCCACTAGTTGAAACGTACAATCAGAAGGTTAACTACTTGCTAAGATCCAAGTTATGCATATTAATTCAAAAGAGAGAAAATACGAAGGGTCATCTTCGTTAACTTATGTATTGATCATCCCATCGTGGGTCGCCTTATTGACTAATCCTACATGATACTTATTACGTAGTAGCTCATTGCCTTTTATGCGTTATCAATAGGTTTAACCTCTCCTCCCCTTTCACTTCTGTGTTATTACTTTCAGTAATAACACTTCGTCATCGTAGAGTAAATAGTTTTTCGAAAAAAGACCCCATATTCAGTTCTTTAAGCGCCAAATCATTCACGGTGAAATTGTGGAAACCCATGTCAAGGAGAACACAGAGTTCGTAGAAGAAACGTAGTATATTTTCACAAAAATTCAAAGAGTTGAATCAATTTCGATGTTTGAGTCATCATCAGTAACAGAATAATAACTGAATGTACATCCGGAAAACAGCGGTTATATAGTGACAGGTGAAAGGGAGCTTCAATCCCATTGGTCAAGAGGTGTAGGGAACATCCAATAGGAATTTATCATCAAACATCTAAAAGCATGTTTCTATCACTTTTTTTACCATGTTTGTAACAATTTTTCTAGGACATTCAGAACACCTTGGTAAATGTTTGGATCAGGATATTCTTAGAGACGTTTCCTCATTATAAGTTTAATTTCTAGAATAGCTTTGCCTTTTCTTTTTACCATTTCTATCATTTTTCTTAGGTTTTTTGTACTACCTTTAGACCCGACCAATAGAGTTCTCCTTTCACTTTCACATTAACCATATGATCGGACGTTCCCCACACCTCTTGACCAATGGGATTGAAGCTCCCTTTCACTTGTCACTAAATAGGGTGTCCCAGGAGTTATGTACAATCCGACTCCTACGTGTTGTACGACTCATTTCCGAACGAAAAGGCCTCCTAGCAATTTTTTGCCAGAGGCCTCGTTTCGGAGTTTTTTGCGATTTAAGATTTTTTTCGTGTTTTTGATCTTATGTCATTAAAACTGTCAAAACTCCCTCAATTTTGGAGATAGCTCAAATTTGATGTCACCATGTCCCATGAAAGAGCGTTATATTTTCTATCTATTTGATGTTAGAAAACATTTATAGCTACTCAACTGAAAGCAACTCATTGCAATAGATAGTCAATTTAACGCTCTTTCCAAAGGTGTCATCAAATTTGAGCTATCTCCAAAATTGAGGGGTTTGTGACACTTCTAATGACATAAGAAAGAAAACACAAAAAAATCTTTAATCACGAATAACTCAACCGACGACTCTGGCAAAAAATTGCTACGAGGCATTTTTGTTCGGAAATGAGTTGTACAACATGTAGGAGTTGGACTGTGCATAACTCCTAGGACACCCTGTATAACTAAAAAATACCTAATGTTTGAAAATTTGGAAAGGTACGAAGGAGGCATTGTCTTGGTCAGGGGCAGGATATGCAATGACCCGCACGACCCCCCGGTCTTGAAGGAGAGGTTGCTTGGAGCGCCGTGTAATATTAACCCCAATCTGATTTGGCATAGCATTGGGTGTTGCAATGTTGATAATTGGTTGTTTCTGACCAAATTCAGTATTGGTAAAATGTTTGTTGACTCAAACATGTTATCCAGTTGTAGGGCAATGGCAAGATATTGGGGTTTAAATCGAGGTTCATAAAGAAATAGAGTTTAAAGAAAATCGTTAGGATTTGAACCAATAAATAAATATTTAAAAATGAAAATGAAAATGAATTTAATGAATGAAAACGTTCGTTTGTGAACAGCGTTTACGGCATTCCTAAGCTGTCCAGCCAAAGTCAGGATAATCGAAGAGCCGAGAGACTTTGAAAATAGAACATATAACAAGAATTAAACCAAACCAAAATGAATTACAACCAAAAGCCAACTTTTACGTATCATAGTAGAATCGGAAAAACAACAAACAACGGTAACGATTACGGTACGATACCAAAGTAGGAAGTAAGTGTGAATTAGTTTATATTACGGACAGTAGGCTGCACGATAATAGGCCTCTGTGGGCATGGTAGTATCTAGTGTCGTGTGGTGCATACAAATTGTCGAAGCACCAATTGCCTGCCCCTGCTGAGGTTGGATTCGCGGATGCAGCGGTTTCCACAGCTCAGCTACTATTCATTGTGCTGACTCAAGAGAAGTATTGCAAGCTGCATGTGTAGGGCCATACGGTATTGTGTTCCAGCACTATGAGTTGGCTACACCAATAATTCGGGTACCAGCCTGCTCAGTTGGATGTCTGGCTACACACCCGCAGGAAACACGCTATTCACCGGTGGCTTAATACAGAAACTTGGCAATATCAAAGGACTATGCCTGTGGTTCAGTCCCCTCTTCGGAGGTTTCTCCTGAGAGCAAGCCAGGAAGACACCATAAGGCCAGACTGACCCAAGAGCTCCTAAACATAATTCCCAAGTTATTAGGAGGACATCTGGATTATTTTCCAGTCCCTTGAGGATTATTCCGTTTTAAACATTCCCATAGGCTTCTTGACCAGAAATGAGAAGTTGTCGTGGTGATTGGGATCCTAGCTCTTAACAGGCCAGGCGTTTAGGCATGCACGTATTGTTAACTACATTACCATTATAAATATTTCTCTCCCTAACGACTGAATTATTTTTCTATAATCCTTCCGGCAGTACGGCAAGTAAAAAGTGATCTAAAATTCGGCCAACCGGGCGCAGTCTCTACTCATCCTTAGCACAAGCCCTCCCAACATCACCGTTGCCTTGTTCATTCTTTCACGTCACTTGTTTCGTTATTCTTTCCCCAACACTGGAACCCGCCTTCTTCTTTTTTTTTTTACCAAGATAAGCAAAGTTTCTTCCTTATTTTATTTTCCTCCTCCATCATTCTCTTCCCACTTCGTATCCAGCCCGCCTCCCGACCGAAGATCCAGGATCAGAAGATCAGAACCTTTCGTCGAGCGCTTCCCCCTCTTCGGGAGACTGTACTTTTTCTCCTCTTCCCTCGAATATATTTTACTCCGGAGCGAACCAAGTAGCGTGAAAAAGGGATGCATAAATCTTCGAGAGAAAATGCCAGAGGGTAGACAGTTGAACCACGGAGAGAAAATGCGACAGCTGAGTAACAGGTACAATGTAGGACAAGAGAGTGAATATCCTTATCCATCTTCATCTACCCGAACATAAACATGTTCTACTTCCTATTCACTTAGCAATTGACAATCGGTGCCAACTGGATGTCTTCACTATCATTCAACATGCAAATTTTCGTAAATCCTATTATGATAAACTGAACTTCGAGCACTTTGTGTTTAAAGAAATTGCATAACCATAAATTTTTAGGACAAAAAGCTTGTTCTACGTAAAAGTTCGCGACTCAAATATGAATGATCGATTTTCAGCACATTTTAACTGAAATTAAGCACAACTTTCGAATTAAATTATTGCAGGGGTGTCCATGGGGGGGGGGGGGGCTAAGACGCAGACTGCGTCATTAAAAATGCGTCATTAGTAATTCTTGGGAGAGGGGTTCCAAAAAAATTGGGGGGAGGTAAAGTTTATAGAAACAGTGTTTACAAGACGTATTCAAAAATATATTACATCACTGGATAGAACGTAAATAATAATGAACCTAGTAATTCATTTAAATATGGTTTTTTTTTTGTAAAATCTGAAAATGTAAAAATGACAATGACATTGCTCGAATATTGTCCGCGATTAGTTTTAGATAAAATAAGGGGTGCTTACAAGTACTTTTTACATTTTTGTTTCGGGGAGGGGGTACTAACTTACAGGGGGGGCTGGTTATAAGTTTGGGGAGGGGGTGTGTCATGAAGCTTGGGGGGGTCACCCCTGATTATTGAGTACATTTTTCACCAGTTAGGAAGTACTAGTTCGAACTTATTTTTGTAAATATTTTAGTTCATAATTTACAATTTTGGTTTATTATTCAATAATAAACCATTTTAATCGCTCATGAAAAAAAAATTCTAACCCCCTTGAAAATTTCATGGTTCACGCCGTACGCACGATTTCTACCAAACGGCTGGAGCAAAATATCTGAAATTTTCAGGAAAAACCAATATTGGTCCGACAACGCCCCAATTCTTTAGCCAGCACTCTCACTTAATTTAAAGTGCCCTTTAAGGGTTGTCGAAGTTTTGTAAAATCCATAAAAACCTCAAAAAAATGTCGAAGCGGCCTAAATATTTACTCTTTTTGAAGAACTTTCCATGAGGAATCGAATGAGTCCTTCCCCAGGTTCGTAGCTCAAACCATTCCCGATATACGGCCCGATTTATGGTGCCAACATTTGCGTTTTTTTGGTTTATTATTGTTTATGTTTTCATCGCAATAATATAGTGATGTAGTGATGTAGTAATGTGGATACTGGAGTGAACTCCTAAAAGGCTTTGTAGCCGATACACGGGTTGAAGCATTCTGATACGCATGAAACGCTGCAAATTCTTTCACTGGGGTTTATTCTTCAATTGGCTCGCGTTCATGATTTCAATTTCTGCTAAGCTTTGGAGTGTGCGTGTTTCACAGGTGATAGAGCGATTATTGAATTTCAGGAGGCACACAAATATGTTCAACTGATCAATCCAAATAGGTATTTTGGTTGAGAACAGATTTACGTGCTCTATGCATATCTCCTGAAATTCAATAATCGCTCTATCACCTGTGAAACACGCACACTCCAAAGCTTAGTAGAAATTCAAATCATGAACGCCAATTGAATAATAAACCCCAGTGAAAGAATTCGCAGCGGTTTTTTTTTCAGTAATATTCTCTCAGAGAAATATAAATTTATGAATTTTCAGAATATGTAATTGATGTTTTAGAACATTTTTTCTTTAATTTCATCAATTTATGTTCTTAGAAAGCACCTACTGTTCCATTGCCATTTCTTTTGGAATCCTTGAATTTTTGGGAAGGTTTCTTTGGAGCTTTTAGACTCCTTAACCATCACCCAATCAACAGCTATGATTGGGCAACCATTTAGATTCGAATCCATCCCGGTCATTGTCACTCAGACGGCCCTCTATGCAATTCCGAGAATTAGCATGCTAGTTGGGTTGAAACTCATATCGAAATGGAGCTCTGGCAGGATGATGAGTAGACTGATTCCGTACCAGTCGCACTGCTAAAACAACGGCGGTGAATTGATATGAACAACCGTCCAGAATAATTATCCCCATATCGCCCGATATGTAAATTCTATGTGCCTGCTTACATGGAGTAATGAGGTGAACCAACAATGATAAATGTAGGAACAATGGGCAGATTAAAACAAAAGAAAAGCTCGGCGCTCCGGGCCTCGTCGAGAGTGGACCCCCCATTTCTGTCACGTCGGTGAAACAAGCGGAATACGCAGCTTACAGCCAAAAAATATGTGTAACTCTGACTGAGTTCGAACTCGTGTCCTTACTACTATGAGGAGAAATTTCCGTTTAACTGCAACACTCCCACGGTTGAGCTACGAGGCTGATGTAATCGAACCTCTTCAACGGTGGGATATTCTCCAAGAGCATAACATTCCTCAGGAGTCAAAAACCAGCTGTTTCGGCGGGTTTGGGGTAGGGATGGGTATCGTTGAACGAGTATCGATATTTTGTACCGATACTGTATCGGAAGGTTGGTATCGATACTCCAAATATCGGTCAAGCACAGTATCGATATTTATAAATATCGACTATCGTTTTCAACATCAATTTTTCAAAATTGAACTGCAAAAAACTTAATTTTATCTACTTGAACAGAATAGAAGACAATCATTGTTTTGATTTTTTGAACCTGTGAGAACCTCCATCTAGTATGAAAGCCACTTTCCTTTTCATTCCAGAAAACATCACAAGTGTCCAAAGTTTGGTTGGTGAGTTTTTAACATGGAACATGTTTTTAGCCGGGCCTATCTAGTAAAAAAGCGTTATACAGAAACCGTTATACAGAAAGTGTCACGAAATTGTTCTGATAGTTTTCACGTACAACCGAGCTGTTTCTAGGGAAATGAAAGTTGTTCAGTTTTCGACGGACGAAAATCGTTCTCCATTCGTTGGAAAGCTCTCGATTTATCACGCAGGCCTTGCGTACTTGTTGTTGGTATTTATGTCGTGATTTAATTTTATGTATGTTATTATATACTTAGATGTAGTAAACAATGCCGCTTGTTTTCTTATTGTCACTTGGTTGTCATGTTGGTTAGAGTAGACGCTCACCGGAATAGAAAAATACCTACATCATATAAGTTACCATCGTGGGTAAAGAGGAACAAGTTGAAGCTAAAAACATGTTCCATGTATTGTGATGTTAGCCACTAAGGCTCAAAGCAGGTACGAGGCGCGGAGCGCCGAGTTTGACTAGATAATCAACCGAAGAAGAATACTAAAATTTTTTTCAAGCTGGTGAGAAATAATTTTTCCGATATTTCGAAATATCGGAATTGAAGTATCGATACTCGGTATCATCGGAGGGCCCAGTATCGATACAAAAATATCGATACTCAATGGTAAAATATCGATGTTTTGAAACATCGGGTATCGATACCCATCCCTAGTTTGGGGTAGTACGAAATGGCAAGGTGAAACTGCAGGCACCAGATGTTCCCAGGTATAAGTCAGCAATCGACCGGGGTCAGGCTTCTCGTCCACTGGATCAGGAAAGCTGCGAAAAGTTGGGAAATCAAATCGGCCGAACCCGCACGGAAACGGACGGATGATCCCAACACGTAGCTCGTTGGAGGACCGCGTCCACTGGGCCCGAACCGTTCGTCAGTTTCCAGCCGTACAGTAGCGAAATGCCAACCGATCCCGCTTTGCAGGGATAGTTGGCGGTCGAAGTTGAAAATGTACTTTAAAAAGTTAATTTTGCTAGTTAAGGAAAGGAAATCTTTCGATCTTTCTGTTTTTGCCCAATAGTTCCTTATTTTTTGTCATTATTTTCTAGATGTTTAATGTAATTTTGGGAGCTTGATCTCATATTGTGAAGTAACCAATAATTTCATTTGATTTTATGAGTAAAATACTCCTTTTGGTTAATTATTGTAATCGCTCTTGGTTTATTATTGTAATCGCTCTTGAAAAAAAAATGTTAACCCCCCTGAAAATTTCATGGTTTACGTTTCAAAGGTGTAGAATCCAAATCTGAAATATGAATTTGTCCGTCCGTCCGCCGTAAACCGTACTCACGATTTCTCCCAAACCATTGTAATCGCTCTTGAAAATAACGCTACAAATTCTTTCACTGGGGTTTATTATTCAATTGGCTTCATGATTTGAATCTCTACTAAGCTTTGGAGTGTGCCTGTTTCACAGGATAGGGCGATTATTGAATTTGAGGAGATATACATAGAGCACGTGAATCTGTTCTAAACCAAAATACCTATTTGGATTGATCAGTTGATCATATTTGTGTGCCTCCTAAATTTGGTCGTTTTTGTCTTACAACTAGTTAAAATTTTGGATTGATCTCATATTTGAAGTAACCAATGATTTCATTTGATGTGAGTAAAATACTTTTTTCATAAATTATAGATCCTTGATTTTGTCCTTTTTTGCTAAATGTCCTAGTTTTGATAGATTTCCACTGGTAACCTTAATTTCGTGTATTCGATTCTTTTTCTTTAGTAGGTATGTTATTCAGTCTGATAAAATGTACCTACCAATCAAACCATAGAATGCCTGAGGCCAAAAAGAAATAAATTCCATAGTTCTTGGCCCCTTCATGTCCTTGGGATGCGCCCAACCGAAGGCGAGCCTTCAACAACAGCTCGAACTGTTTCGAAAAAAGACAACTCCAATTATTGAATTTCAGTTCCGAAGAGCCATCTCAAATATGATCAACTGATCAATGGACGATAGGTATTTTGGATTGACGAACAGATTTCGTGCTCCATGCATTCTCCTGAAATTCAATAATCGCTCTATCCTGTGGAAACAGCACATTGTCAAAGCGCGGGTTTCAAATGGGTGAGGACGCAAAGATGCACCGTCAGGGAATATGTTTTCGTCGTCTTTTGGATCGAGTGAAAGAATTTTATTAGTTATCGTTTTTTTCAATAGGAAATTTCCCCCTTTTGGCCATGAGGCCGATGTAATCAAATCTCTTCGACTGCCGGATACCAAAATCAAACTAATAAGCTTTTATTTGAAAGAATAGCCCAGATAGAAACAAACTTATCAAACTACGGATTAGTATAATGGAACTGACACTAAGAATAGCAACATGGGATGTGAACGGATTACATAAACACATGAGGGAAGTAGAACTATTCCTTAATTCTAATAAAACTAACATTTTACTCGTTTCTGAAACCCATTTTACTCGTACTTCACACGTTAAAATTAGGGGGTATGTTTGTTACCATACAATACATAAAGCCAGAGGGGGTTCGGCAGTCATAATTAAACAAATATTTCGCATCACGAAGAACCAAAATTCATGGAATTTTCATTTAGTCAACATCTTTTTACGATAGTTACAATTGCAGCTATCTGCAATTTGCAGGGCACTTATCAATCTAGGAACCTCACTTCACTCATTTTCTCAATAGATTTCATTTGATATGCAAAAGGTTCCATTTGGTCCAGAAAAGGCTTCATTTGATATGGAAATGGTTTCATTCGGCTTGAAAATGCTGTAACACGCATAAATAACTATTAACGAGACTGAATAATCATGCAAAACACTCGTTTCATTTGGAGGATTACATGAAATATACATTATTCTCCATTCTGTGGGTAAGTAAAAACAGCTAAACAGTCGATAAATTCATCGAATACGTTTGGAGCATTAATGGGCTCAACATTCTGTGCAGGGTGTCCCAGATTTTATGGCACACACTTCAGGAGTCGATTCTGCAACTAATTTGCAACCAATAGGATCTAACACACTTTTGGTTTATTATTTTAACTTTTCAAAAAACTTAATTACGAGACTGTATATAAAATATATAGTTAGTTTTAGTATATAAAACTGAAAGTTTGTTTGTTTGTTCTATCTAACTGGGGAGCTGACCCTTCAATCTCCACTCTGTACTACAAAGCTACAATTCGGAGCATAATGGACTTCGGTTCACATTTTTTCGGGAATGCCCCCAAAACCCAACTCCAGAAACTTGATCGGGTTCAATACAAAGCTCTTCGAATAGCAACTGGAGCCGTTACACCGACAGCAATCAACATCTTACACGCTGAAAGCGGGGAACCACCCTTGAACATGAGAAGAATGATGCTGGCTAAACGATACCTGTGTTCTGTGTACTCCCGAGACAATTACAATTCACAATACAATTTCGGCCTGTGGCGCAAACTGGCCTCTCACAATTCTCACGATTCCATACTGGTCAAAAAAGCGATCACTAATGCTCTGCTCAGCTTACACGGATGCTTCACCTGCTGGAAACCCATCCAATGCAAAGTCCCGTGCGAGGCCTTGCGACGTCCAGCTACTACCATCGGTTGACGGCATGAGCGGCCCCACGGCCGCTCAGTGTGGGAGCGATTGTACCAGCGGCCCTAGTTGGTCTAGGCGTATATGTACGAGCGGCCCCACGGAAATATGGAAAATGAAACCAATAGCACCAACTCGAAACTTTTCATGCGTATAATTGATTGCTCTAAAATGAACACTGTCAAAACATGCAAATAGACAATCCCAGTCACATGACTCCCGACACAAGTAGGTACTTCTCAGTTATTCGATCAGGGCTGGTACATATTAGAAACGATTTGGACATACTTGGCTAGGGTAACCGTTTACCAACATCTTATCTCGATTTCCACGCGAACTTTTCGTTAACAAGGCTACTTCGGATTCCATCTTCGCTCGGATTGATTCCAATCATTGGATTCAACTAGCCTGCGGGCCTTCACTCGAGCGGGACCGCTCGTACCATTTCTAATCTGTGCCCTTAGACCAGGCGAGGCCGCTCGTACATGCCTATGACTCCAAAACATCGCATTCCCTTCCTACGGGGACGCTCGTATAAGTACCCCAACCATCTCTCTCAGATCCGCTTCTCAAAACACATGCCTACTACAAGAGTATCTCCGTCAACTCCACCCATCTGCTCTTTACAGCTATACCGATGGGTCAATCATCGGTAGTAGTGTGGGCTGTGCCTTTTTTGACGCAGTGAACGACCATACTTGTACGTAACAGGCCTCCATTTACACCAGCGAACTGATCGCCATCCAAAAAGCATTGGAGTATGTCGGGAAGATAACTCAACGTTACTCGGAGGTACTGATATTGACTTACAGCATGAGTACTCTGAACAAACTATCCCTAATCGATCTCTCTTCCAACATCAACTCAATCGAAGGCGAAATTCTCGAACGAGCATCGGAATTGCGGCGAAGGGCCACACGAATAATATTCTACTGGGTCAGAGCTCACAACAGTTTGGTAGGGCAACGAGAAAGCAGATCGAGCAGCAAAACTTGCTACCACTTTTACAAACACGTCGGAGATGATTATTTTTCGAAAGAACAAATTGGTGTGCGTTGCACAGTTTCCGCACACAATTGAAGTGAAGTATTGATTTGTAGCCGATAAAACTTATACGGAACCAACTCGCCTAACCTGCACATAACCTGGAAATGATAGGATTGATAGAAAGTTACTTTGGCGAAGCCATGGGGATTATATAACTGCCAAATCAGAGAAATATCTGAATATCATTAGAGCTGTGTGCTATAAGGGATGGGGAGCTGATCCAATAACGGCATTGACAATTTACAAAACCACGATAAGAGCAATAATAGATTTTGGTTCTATCTTCTATGGTGATGCGAGTGCTTCGGTGTTAAAGCGTTTGAATATTGTCCAATCAAAAGCTCTAAGATTGTGTCTGGGATCAATCCAGTCAACACCAATGCACGTTCTACTTGCTCTTTTGAGCTGCCTCTATGTAACAGAAGGCAAGAACTATCCGACCGATTTCTCCTTAAATTGTACTGTAGAACGATTCTGTACAGCTCATGGTTTAATGTCACTGTTAGCGATCTAAGCAGTCGGTACTGACAACACCGTGATTCCCCACTACTCTGCCAAAGCCTGGTGCGGCTTGTGCCCGTACTTCCATTGATCAGCATAGATAGTAACACTGTATTACCCTACGAAGCTCTTTACCCAAAATTAGTAACCAAAAGAATTTTGGTTTATTATTCAATAATAAACCATTGTAATCGCTGTTGAAAAAAAAAATTCTAACCCCCCTAAAAATTTCATGGTTTACGTTTCAAAGGGTGTAAAATCCGAATCTGCGAGAAAAAAAAATTTCCGCCCGTCCGCCGTACCCACGATTTCTCCCAAACGGCTGAAGCAAAAAAGCTGACATTTTCAGGAAAAATCCATGTTGGTCCGACGACGCTCCAATTCTTGAGCCAGCTCTCTCACTTAATTTAAAGTGCCCTCAAAGTTTTGTAAAATCCCTAAAAACCTCCAAAAAAGTCAAGGCGGCCTAAATTTGGACTCTTTTTAAAGAACTTTCCACGAGGAATCGAATGAGCCCCTTCCCAGGTCCGTAGGTCAATCCATTACCGATGTATGGCCCGATTATGGTGCCAACATTTGCGTTCTTTTGGTTCATTATTGTTTTTGTTTTGATCGCAGTAACCTACTGATGTAGTGATGTTGTAATGTGAATACTGGAGTGAACTCCTAAAAGACTTTGTAGCCGATACACGGGTTGAAGCATTCTGATAGGCATAAGAAACGCTGCAAATTCTTCCACTGGGGCGTTCATATTTATTCAATTGGCTACACGGGTGAAGTTCATGATTTAAATTTCTACTAGAGCTTTGGAGTGTGCGTGTTTCACAAGTGAAAGAGCGATTATTGATTTTCAGGAGGCACACAAATACGATCAACTGATCAATCCAAATAGGTATTTTGGTTGAGAACCGATTTACGTGCTCTATTCATATCTCCTGAAATTCAATAATCGCTCTATCACCTGGGAAACACGCACACTCCAAAGCTTAGTAGAAATTCAAATCATGAACGCAAGCCAGTTGAATAATAAACTGCAGTGAAAGAATTTGCAGCGTTTTTTTTTTTTTTTTTTTTTTTAAAAACCTCTTGCCAGCCCTACCTGCTAATGCCAATTTAAAAAAAAAAACTGAAAATGTCTCATAGTCGGATTTTAAGAATTAGTTATTACCGTTGACAATTTCTATGCATTTTTTGTGAAAGTAAATTAAACTATTAATTGACAATATTGTTTTTGTTGTTGAAAAGAACGCCATCAGACGAATGCGATACAGCATCGCCGCCAAATGCTGCAAACTCGGGAGCCAGGACATCAACGGCCTCCATTCCGAATACTCGAGAAACCATTTCCTCAGCAGAGGATCCACTCAAAGGAGCAAGAAAACTTACGTTTGCCGCCTCCAGTCCATCCCCAGGTACGAAGTTTCACTGTATTTACATACCAAGTTAAGTAGACTAAGATGGCAAATTAGAACGCGCCGCCTTCAAAGGGAACTTTAAGGTAACTTGAGTCCGAAGACGGTTTCAGCCCTAACCACAATTCAACGGACGATACTCATGCTCCTTTTACTAATAAATGAACCTGATCTACAATTAGATTAATTAACTAATTACATGAAACTTTCGCTTTTAAAACTGTTCCTGAGAATTGCAAAACTTGCACATTTCAAGCAAGAGAAATCTGTGAAACAAAAGTTTTTTCATAAATTTTAAAATGTTGCTTTTCGGACTAACTTGTCATCTTATAAGTCAAGTTTGCATTTTCTTAATTCACCCTGAGGAGATAAGAAATTCGAAGCTCTTTCCAACGGTATCCTCAAACCGTGCCAAAGAGAACATTTTGTCAGTTACAACTTTAGGTTGAACTTAATGGTACTTTTTAAAGCAATTTTTGTCCACAACCGACTGTTTCACTCTCAGAAAAAAACATCTGGAAATCAAGAGTTTTCCAGCAGTCTAATTAAAAAATATTTCACGCTGGAAGTTATTTTACAATGAAATCAATGTTTTTCACCCAACATCCACAAAAGATGCCATCGATTTGTATGTATTCTTGTCTCGCTGAATCGAACGGGACCCTCTCAGCTCTCCTCGCTGCTCACATTTTTTTTTTTTTTTTTTTTTTTCTAAAAATTTCTTTATTAGAAACATAACATAACAACTGAGCATAGCCCATCAAGTTAATTTAAATTAATACAGTAACTACAGTTGTAGAGATAATAGCCCAATGGCAACTACTCTTTACGATCACTTCAAACACTTGTAACATTATCACAATAAAGAGGTTTTGTTCGAGAGGTTTTGTTCTATCCAGACGTCGGATGACGTTGCTGTTGTCTAATAATCGTAGAGCTTCTGGGTTCATATGTTGATGAAGCCTCTGCTCGTGTTTAGCGGCAAATAGTTTGATCACCTCACTGACTGGTTCTATCTTGAGGTCCCGATGGAGGTCGTCATTACGTACGTACCAAGGAGCGTTGACAATACTCCTTAGTACCTTGTTTTGGAATGTTTGGAATATTTTGATGTTGGTCTTTTTTGAACAGCTCCGGAGTTGAATGCCATATGTAAATACTGGTCTTAGAATTTGCTTGTAGATAAGCAATTTGTTATGTAGGGATAGTTTGGAGTATCTTCCAAGCAACCAATACATTTTTCGGAACTTGATGTTTAGTTCTTCTTTTTTTAAAGTCTCCTGTAGTTTCCTAGTTGCATCCTCTACTGTATCTCCTACTGCTAGAAGTGCTGTATCATCGGCGAAAGTGTTGTTATTATTGTGTTGTTACTTGGTAGGTAAACAAGGAATATATTTTCGTCCGACGTGTATATAGAAGATACTAGAGCAATTTTGGTCATGGCTTCAAGCCCGGGTTGGGAGCGTTTTGGATTCACGTATCGAGATCAGAGGTGAACTGTCTAACGACAGGACAGGTATACAACACTTATTTTTGGCCTAATCATTGGTGCTACTGGAACCGGGGCAATCAGTACTCTCCCGTCATGTTTCACCCTGAAATGTCTTTCAGCTAGGTAAGATTTCAAGATATGCAGAATTCTTTTGGCAAGTCTCATTCGAGTTTGTACTCAACTCCTTGATGCCAGACTTCATCAAAAGCTTGGGAAACATCCAGGAAGGTAGCTGCGCAGACTTGTTTCATTTCCAAGCTACTTTCAATCATTTCAGTTATACGATGAACTTGATCAATGGTGGAGTGTTTTTCTCTAAATCCAAACTGGTGATCCGGGATTAATTCTTTCTTTTGGACAATATCTTTCAGTCTTCGAATAAGCAGTCCCTCGAAAAGCTTTGATATTACAGGTAGCAGAGATATATGTCTCATCATGATACCTCGATTCTTTACATGGAGCAGCTAATCCTGATTATACCTGGACTGCAATCCCATTTGTAAGCTCAGCTGCTTCCAATCCTCGATCTTGGTCGAAATTCCATTTTTCGTAATTTACTTCTTTTGCGATTATGATTGATTAGTTCGTCTTAATTTCTCCATGTTACGGACAGCTTGGTTATTTTCTATGATTTTTCAACAATTAGAATCAATAAGGTTAGAAATACTGAAGTCACAATAAATTATGAGCCGTCATATTTTTTGTGTAATTATCGAATATTATGGGGTCAATGCGGGTCCACTTAGGCTGTCCTAATTTGCTCAAATTTCGAGGTGATTCTTTTTTTTTTTTTAAATATATATGGGGGGGTATATATGGGGGGTCTCCCCGGAGTTATGCACAATCCGGCTTCTACGTGTTCTACAACTCATTTCCGACCAAAAGTGCCTCTTAGCAATTTTTTTTAGAGGTCTCGTTTCCGAGTTATTCGCGATTTAAGATTTTTTTCGTGTATTCGATCTTATGTCATTAAAACTGTCATAACTCCCTCAATTTTTGGCGATAGCTCAAATTTTATGACACCGTTGGAAAGAGCGTTAAATTATCTATCTATTTAATGTCAGAAAACATTTTTTTAGTTACATTAAAGATGTGCGATTGCCGCGCGAAATGGTAGTTTTGTCAAAATCTTGAAATCGCCTGTTTTTCATCTCGCCTAGCAACCCCATTAATGCTTGACGCAGAACCGTACTGACCTGGTAAAACGTGCGCCAAAATGTCAGCTTTCCAATGGTGTAGTTGTTTCGGTTATTAAAAATTTTGATAGTAAAAGAAATGGTGTTTAACTGCAGAAAAACGTGTTTTTTCCGTTAAAATTGAGGTTGAGGTGTTTTCGACCTTACGTCACTAAAACGGCCGTAACTCCGGTGTTTTCGGAGTATTTTCAAATCTAAGGATACCGTTGGAAAGAGCATTGAATTTTCCATCGTCTTAGTCTTCAACAGTGATTTTTTAAAGGGAACTAAAAGGTTAAAAGCTAGCCTGAAAAGTAAATTTTGTCAAATTTTGAAGAAAGACTTTTTTAATGGCTCATTGGTCCCCCTGGATTTTTATGATACGTTTGAGTCTGTAAGCCTCAACTCTGTATCGCCAAAATTGAGGGAGTCATGACAGTTTTAATGACATAAGATCGAAAACACGAAAAAAATCTTAAATCGCGAATAATTCGGAAACGAGACCTCTAAAAAAAATTGCTAGGAGACACTTTTGGTCGGAAATGAGTTGTAGAACACGAAGAAGCCGGATTGTGCATAATTCCTGGGACACCCTGTATATAGGCACAATATGAGAGGGTAAGACTTGAACATTTCAGAAGTTGAAAAATAAGGGCCACCCTAGTGTACATGTATCACCTGATTACCCTACAACTAAATAAGTAGCCCTCTGTCCCAAATGATTGGGACACACGATGAGATTGTGTCATCAAGTACAATAAAGTTTGTGCAGATCTCATTACAGCGACCCTTTCTATACAACAATATCATTGAACCGTTATAATAAAGTACGGTAAATAATTCTCATTATTAGCAAATTGAGAAGGAATCAACTACAGTAAAATTCATGAGGTCGGTAAAAAAAAAGCAACTCAACTCTCTGAATAGATTAACCTCAAACTGTATCAACTCGGATGCCCTCGCTAATCAAGAATGCTAATCAAGATCCACGCCGATTCTCACCACAGCGGCTGTGGCACAGCCGGCATTTCATCGCGTAATGAAATGTCAACAGTGGGAAACGCCTCATTTTCAAGGCGGTAAATTAATGAGTGGGTACTTCTGTAGTGTTAGCGTGATTTTAACGAAATTATAAGAGATTATGCAAACAGAGTTCGAAATGGTGTCTTGCGAATTTTATGGAATCCTTATTCTCCCCATGCGCAAATACCTTTCTAACCCTCGTTACAAAAGAAAAGTTTACAAATGTCTTCCAATTTTGATAATCGATGATTGTACGGTTTGAAGGCACAATGATCCTTTGATAGTACATGAGTAAAGTGGTTTTTCTTCAAATTTTATGAAGAAATAGCTGTGCCTTTCGCCAGCTGGTCCAAGTTCCACGTCGGTCAGAGCTTACTGCCACATATTTTTCCAATCAATTGAATCAGCATGGCCAGGGAAGTAGTATCTGCAAATATATTCTAACTCAACCCATGCTTTACAAATTCACAGAATCCCAAGTGGAACAGAAACAAAATTAGGTACCGATTACAACTTATTAGAGTGGCTCCCCGATTGTAATTACACTCTACCTACCCCAGGAATGCCTTGTTGGAAAGTTCTACGCCGCAAGTTGAATAAGAACATTAGCTATAACGCCCTTATAATTCCACCTCTCAAATTATCTCCGTTACACGCAAACGATCCTTTGCAAACATTCGATGAAGCAAGTTGTACCACCTTGTACACCTACTGATTGCTAAACTCACGGCGTTGTTAGGGTTTTCCTGGTTTTGGATGTTACAGGAGGTCTTGAGGGTTTAAATAAAGCTTAAAACCTGGTGAAACGCACTGATAATTATGAGAAAAAACGCCAAATCATTACACAAAGGTTCATTAACCTTTTACGTCAATTACTGATCTGTTCATTAGACGTAGCTTATGTTTCATAATCTAAATTCGGGTTACACGCTTAGTAATTCTATTCAAGGTGCCTTAAAAAGACTTCCATCAGATACTTTACTTCGTAGATGTTTAAAAAACAAATTAACAAGGGTCCATCAGCTGATCAGTGTGAATCCACACCTCGTAATTGACTTCTAGGTCTACCAAAGATAGTAGGACAACTTGAACAAAATATAACTTCATGAACAGTTAAACTTTACCAGTCCTTTAGTAAGTAACATCATCTAAAAACCTACAATGGTGCAATTTACATTTTTTGCTTGAGAAATATCTACAATTTCAAGTTTCAAAAGTTACATCGCCCATATGGCGTCCATCTTGTTCACAGCATGAAGCAAGTCGATCCAAGAAGTTATGCAACAATGGTTTATCAATTGATGCAATGTTTTCACTTATTGCATCCTCAAGTTTGTCCAAATTTCGTAGTTTTGATACATGAACTTGTGATTTGAGATACCCCCCCCCCCCCCCCACAGGAAAAAGTCATACACCGTTAAGTCAGGTGACTTTGGAGGTCGTTGGACAAGTTTACCTTCTCCTGCGCAGGTCGGGTCCCAAGAAGTTGTTAACTGCCACGGTGTTTCCTTGTTCTTTAAAAGAACAAAGGAGCAATGATAAATGATTTTGAAACTGCACACCAAACGGTCGCCTTGGGTCTGTGCAATGGTCGTTCGTGGAGACCTTGAGGGTTCTCTGCATAATAATAATTGCATCAACTGATAAACTATTGCTGCAGCGCATTCACGGTAACTTCTTAGATCGACTTGCTTCATGCTAGAAGATGGACACCGTATGCGGGCTGTAATTTTTAAATCTTGAAATCGCAGATATTTCTCAACCATAAAATGTAAATAACATTATTTAATTCCCAAAATATCCATATTTATGACTTTTCGTTGTTGGCCCTGATATCGATACGGTAGTTGAAAGTTACGAAAAGAACAATTGAATTTCATTTCAAAATGAACAATTGAAAACAAAATTTCACTGCAATTATATCAGCCGATTCATTCCTATTTCATGTTGACTCCCCCGCCCAGTTCTTGCTAACATGAACGTAAAGCGGTCCAAGTGGGCTTATTCGCTTCATTGAAGGGATGTCTAACCCTCGATCATTGCATTTTAGAATGTTTTCTATATACAGATTTTTTAATATTTCAGCCTTTTGATTTCACCCCTTAAGATTGACAAACACTGATGACCAGAACTCAGTCCCAACCAGGGGCGCTCCAGATAGTTTCCCGGGGGGGCCACAAGTGAAACTTGTGTTTATTTTTGTGAATAGCAATACATGTTTATTAATACCTTTACCTACGAGATAAGTACTTTAATACATGTTATGTAATTATGATTCTAATTATAAGTACTTAACGATTAAATCATTTGTTTATTCCTTTGAAATGATACTGACTCATATGCTAAATGAACTTCAACTTGGTTACGATTAGATATTTATCTGAAGTCACCTTAAAATATAAAAGCAAAACTCGGAAAAACTTTTAAAGTGTATTTAGACATCTATTAACTTCGTAGAAATGGTTTAGAAAGTGTTTCCGACGTGTCGCTAGAAGCAAAGCTAAACCCATGGCCGTGTCTGTCCTCTACCGTTTTTGGCCCTTGAATTTTGCTTTACCTTCTTACTACATTTAAGCCTCTTTCTCCTAATTTTTTAATTATACAAATACATAATAAAACTGTTCTACCTTCTTCATGATTATGCAAAAGTTTGTAAGGATTTTTTAAGTTTGTTTGCAGTCAAACAACCACCATCACACACTACACAACTCAGTCAACTCACGAGATACTACAATGCTACCACACTTGACGACTGACACAAACTCAAAAATCCGTTGTGATTCTTAATTTTTTTAAATCCTGAAATCCAAATGGTGACACTTTTGAACCATCGCGGCCGCCTCGAAACGGACTAATGCGATACCTGTCTACCAAATGAAAAAAACGGTTGATCGAATGAAATACGCGTACATCTTCTCGGAAAAATACGAGTTTCATTTTTTTTCATTTCATATCACAAAATGAAACTAAAATAAAATAAAAATGAGCCTCTAGGAACAAAAATCACGGCAGCCTGTTCTCGAAATGGCCGCCTATTTGCAATATACATGGGCGGCATCTTCGCGAAACTGATCGCTTGACGTTTCGTAGAGTCCGTGCATGATTCATTCTCATCCATTTGGGGTTCAGGATTTAAAAAAATTAAGATTCACAACGGAAAAATTAATAGGTACAATGAAGAACACTCAAATCGGATAAAAGTCAATGTTTGCGATTTTTAACGAAAAATCCTTCTTTTTTCGCATCAAAACGTCATTTTACGAGGTTTATTCAAATGTAAAGAGAAAAATGATGATACCGTTGGAAAGCTGAGGTCTTGGGCTAGTTTTTTCCGTTGAGTGCACACCAATATTCCAATTTATTACAGGCGATAAATTAACCTGAAAAATGTTTATTTTCGAAAAAAAATTAAAACTTTGACTTTGGCTTATTTTTTTACTTCAGAAAATTGCTTTAAAAAATAGCGTTTCACACTAAACGGATAGGAAATTTAACGCTCTTTCCAACGGTTTCCTCAAATTTGAGATTACTCCAAAAACAAGGGAGTTATGGCTGTTTTAGTGAAGTAAAGTCGATAACACGAAAAAAAACTTAAATCGTTAATAACTCGGAAACGAAGCCTCTAAAAAAAAAAGGGGCACTTTTTGTCGCAAATTAGTTGTAGAATCGATCCTTAAAGTTTGGTCCACCTGAAAGGTGGACACCCTGTATATACATTTCGGAATAAATAATTTAAAATAAACAAAAATGCACTTTGGTATAGTCCTGTTTGGGACTTTCCAAAAAAAATGGAGTTCTCGGGGGGGGCCATGGCCCCCATGGCCCCCCCCCTGGAGCCGCCACTGGTCCCAACAAGATCTCTGTTTGTGATTTTTGAATCAAGCATTAACTGTGGTCCAGTAGTTTAGAAAAGCTCGGGACAGAAGGATATGTATGCATCTTAAAACGTGAAACAACAAATTTGGAGGGGATTAAACATTTCTTTTATTGGTCAATTACAAAGGTTCTTTGTTGGAAATAATGAACCAAAATGAAGTGCCGAAATCTTGTGTACAATCAGGCACAATTTGTAGGAGGCAAACCAATGTTGATGGTATTAACCGATAGAGAATTATGTCCATTTTAATTGAGGGCTAATTGTTTTGCAGGCACGAAGGCCGTGGTGGGGCAGGAGACAGAGAGTACAGCACTCCCCTCTAGGAGCGGGCCACATGTTCCACGCAGCTGTCAACCAGCAGCTTGGACTATATCAAAATCGACGTCGTCAACTATTACGAGGAAAAGAAGAATCAAAGATGATCAGTTTCCGTCTGGAGACTATCGACCCCTGGGCCGTCACAAGGCCTGATCTTGGTGGTGGTATCTATATGGCTTGTGGACGTCCAAAAGGACAGCCTCGAAAAATCAAAGGTACTTCAACGAGCTAAGATAATAGTGAAATTCCTCGGTCTGTGTTGGGAATACATTCTGAAACTACCTATGAAGAGGAAATGTTTCAACAAGATACAAGAATAATAATTAACGAAATTAGCATAAAATCGCTTTTGTACCCCGATTGTAGAAAAAATCGTTAAAAAAGTATCGATTCTCGATTTTATTGTATGCACAAACATCGATTCTAAACATCGATGTTTTTACAAGAAAACATCGATTTTTTAGAAAAATCGAAAATCGATTGACCTTCCCTACTGCAGACGAATTCTATGGAAATGGGGTCCACAGATTTGCTCAGGAAAGCAGCTTGTGATGAGTAAGAGGGGGGTTGCTAGAGAAACAGTGATGCCAGATTGGATGTGGAGAAGAAAGGTTGAAATGGAAATCAGTAGTGTGGTCAAGAGTGAAGAAAGAGGTCGGAGAGGGACTGTGGAAAATGGTCGTGAGAAATGTATAGGAAGTGGGTTGCTATTGCCATGGCACTAGATGAGATGGGATGGGCAGGTGCTATGTAAAATAAGGTGTGAAACGTGGAAGATTGGGCGAGACAGTGGATTTGCTGTGGAAAATACAGAACGAGTTGTGAGAGGCGATGGGGGAAGATGCTGCAGTCAAAAATAAGCTGTGCGAAATCGGAAATAGGAGGGTTATTATGGAAATGGTGAAGCAAGGTGGTGGGGAGGGCGTCGTTATAGAAAACAGATGTGCGAGACGAGAAAAAGGAGGGTTGCTATGGAACCAGCTGCGCCAGATAGATGGGTGACAATCAACCAACAGAAAGTACCAAAACAAAAAATCTGTTTTTAGACACATTTTCGCAGTTTAAACGGATAGAAATCCATGGAAATCCGGATGAAATTTGAAAAAATAAGATCTTTCTGTTGCTCCAGGGCTTAAATTTGATGAATTATTAGGGTTCTGTTTATGGCTACGGGCGATGTTACCATGGTACATGTTTTGGCCATGAGCCAACTGACCAAAAGACCATAAACAACGACGAGGACGCCTGACGTTTTTATGTCACGAAAAACTGTCACAATAATTTTCTCTATATTTATCGTATAAAGCGATGTTCTACGTTAACTATCGTAAGAACCTGAATTTTAGTGTATACTAACATAAAAATTGCGACTAAAGCATGCTTCATGTTTCTTGAATATTAGCTATATGCTTCAAGCAAAAAGCATCCATTGGCATCAGCGAGGCCTGAAGGACCGAGTTTTTGATCCTCATCATTCTCATTCTTGCTATAAAGTTTTAGTATACAAATTAATACAGGTATGTTAGTACCAATATGAAAAACATTCAAAATAAAACGAGTTTGAGAGCTGATTCGACCAAAACGTCCACGATCGGCTCGAAATGGAAACGTTAACTGGATCAGTGTAACTTCCTTGATTATAAATGTGTCTCAATTTTAATACGCAGCAAACATAACATTCATTTATTCAATTTTTAACTAGGTTTTCCAAGATGGCCAAGTCATTTCCAAAGAAGAAACGAGAGGCACCGAGTATCAAATAACACCTGCTAGTGCACTTGGGATGCAGAAGGACTGAAAATGGTTGGATTCACTTATTATAACTGTGATCAACAGATATATTGTGTTATACCGACAAATTTCTCTTTGATAAAACCACATAAATGACTATGAATCAAGGCATAACGTGTGTAACCATCACTGCTATAACTGGCCGTTGAAGCTGCTCTCGGCCAGAACAATTGGCGTAGTTCGTGATTAAAGTGTAAAGAAGCTGTGATTGTGGACAAGAAAATAGTTCGGTCGATTTGAGAGTTCTTAGCTTAGTAACGATCCTAATCAACATTGAATTGTGTAATATATTTTTTTATAGCGTGAAATCGTTTGGTGGAATTTCCGTGCATTTTCAGCATCAGCTACTCGTACTCAAACATACTTTTAATTATTTATCATGTGAATAATTAAGATTAAGAATATAAATAGTCTATCTACAATATATTGTTCCACTCAACATTTTACTGTGTGATATTTTGACGCTAATACTGTAGATGGAATTACCAAAACGTTACACATAAGGAAAGCGAATGGAAACGTGCAAATTTCACATTTTGACACTGACTTCAACAGTGCGCAAGAAAATGTATTTGAATCTGAAAATTTTGAATAAATCAATCAAGTAAAAAATGGAATTGCAAGAATTTGCTTATTGTAATATAATGTAAAAAGTAATTTTAATTAAATTTCAAATAAATCACTTTCACCTTCAGGAGTCAGGTCAAATCAAAATTCTACATGGGTGGGTTTGGTGAAGTATGACATTTGCAGTTTTTTGGACTAATCACTCAAAACGCCAAATGAAAATTTTTCTGGAATGACAATCGTTTGGATTAATGAGCAAATTGTAGAAGGTAAGTCTTGCAAGGACTGGAATCATTCAGTCAATCACACCTGTTGGTACAAAGAGAAAGTGCACTGGGCATCAACCATTGAATTTGGCTGAATTTTTTATTTAATCAATCTGATTCCAGCATATTATCAAAGTCCCAGCATCGTTTATTTTCATCTATTTTTGAAGCACACTCATAGTACATCGAATACCTAGCTATTTCTGTTGAATGAGAGGGCGTAAGACATTTTTGTGAAGAGGATCCAATCCAAGCCTAGCATCTCTTACTTGAGATGTGATAACTGGAGGTGCAGCAGGTAATGATTACTTACATAATACAGTCCATGAAAGACTCGAATTTAGTTTCAGAAGTCCCGATAACGAAAAAACTCGATATGGGAATAAGATTATGATTAAAACGACTGGCAAAGCGAGAAAGAGTAATGCAATGGTAATATTGCAGCCAGTGGACGTACAAGGAATAGAGTGGAAAACTAAAGAGATTTATAAGATCATTGATTCCACAAGACTAGTAGCAGAGGCTCAATCATCAGAACGTAGGAATTAAGTTTCTGAGACCATGGAATTGTAGAGGGAACGAACACTACAGCGATTCCACACTAGCCATCAACAGTGGGTCAGAACACCACACTATCCAACTAAACATACCATCTTTAAAGGTTGTGGACGGTTCCCATTTCCAGTTTTTTGAAACAGCTACTTCAGAGCATAAAGCTGAAACGTTTAGCTTCAGGGGTATCCTTATCGCCTCACCCCTTGTAAGGGGTAACTAACTCATTCCATTACCTCCTTGCTATACATCTTAAACGCCCCATACACTGCCTGTTTAACTGAAGATCGTCAGGCTGTCAATCAGGGTCTCTTTGAAGGATGTGGATGGTTCCCATTTCATGTTTTTTGAAACTGCTACTTCAGAGTATAAAGCTGAAACGTTTTAGCTTCAGGGGTATCCTTATTGCCTCACCCCTTGTAAAGGTTAACTAACTCATTCCATTACCTCCTTGTTATACATCTTAAACGCCCCATACACTGCCTGTTTAACAGAAGATCGTCAGGCTGTCAATCAGGGTCTCTCAAGCATTGATCAGTTGATCTGAAATTTGGGTAATGCAGTTCGCGCGGACTGAAGGTGTGTAGGCTTTGAGCAGGCGAGGATTGAACGATCCCCCATAGGCAAGGATCTGTCAGAGGGTGATCTCAGGTGCCCCCACCGCAGATTGTCAGTTGGCCTACAGACGTGCAAACTGCTGTCTCGTCTTTTCCCAGTTTTCATCAGTTTTGCGTGAGATAATTGAGTTTCCATTCATCCGTCAGGGAGAGACGGACAGCCTGCCTGCAGGCACTGGACACAGTATATGCAATCATCAGGCTATTATTTGCAATTCAGTCCAGCTTCCAGCAGGCGGTACACTTGTAGCGTATGCTGCTCCGCAATATTGGTAATGTGTTCAACTATTGTGTCGATGGACTGTCGACAGTTGCATACTGTGTGGTCCCCTTTTGAGCACTTACAGACTGGAGCTGTGATAAAAGCAAGAGAAGAGAGTCACTACAGTTCGAATCCTTCTGGACAATAGATGATTGTGATGATAGCAGAAACCCCATCATTAAGGACGTGGTATTTACTTCGCACTTGAAAAGTAGAAGGAATTCACAAAATTAATCGATGGTCACATTTACACGTCCATCATTTTATGAACATTTTAGATGATTATTATGGTTTGACAACTTGCTGGACAAAGTTCAGCGCAAATTGCTCTAGAGATGGTCAAATTGCATTTTAAACACGATTTCGCCTGCTGAAAGACATGCTGACAGCTGATAGAAGCAACAAAAATGTGCTAGCTAGCTCTTAACTTTTCCCTACATTTTTGATGGACCTTGACCTCAACGCTGCCCTACTCTGTACCCCTCCATCTGCTTATCTACGTTCATTCTATTCGCTCCCTTCCCTTGCTCTGAGAGTAGCTCCAGTAAGCATCCTTAATCAGCATAAAAGTAAAATCAGGGGATGGAATCAATTCAATGCAGCATGTTGCTTTCAACTACATGAGAAAAGCAATGAACGGTCAAGATGCTTGCTCCAACAAGGAAGTTGATTGGTACGAAGGCCTTGGATTGCACAACAAAAACTTCAGCACCAAACAATATCAGATATAAGGCGTTCGGGCACACCAAAATACCTCATTATTGTTATAATTTCAGACCCTGAACGAAACATCATTTTTCTCTTTCAAAATAATGGCCATAGGTACTTCATACTACATTACCGTAATTATAATCATTGTTGAAGCTCAAATAGACCTAGGAATCAATTCAATGTACCTACTATAATTACAGTTCTTCTGATCACAAAGAATGAAGTGTGGGAAATTGCATTTAGTAACAATAATTTTGTAAGTGATGGCTTAAAGTGTGACCATAAAAAGAAAGGATGTAAAAACTATTTGCCAATAAGACTTTCCATTGTTCGTTTTATCTTTATTTTTTCATTGTGGTAGGTAGTGTTACATTTCAAATCTGTTACTTGTCATTGTGAATTATAAAGTGATTTTCAGAGCTTGTGTTTTTAATACCACTTACTCACCACACTATGAAGTGTTCATTCGAAACGTTTTACATGTTTGTTGTGCAGAAATACAATCTAAATCGAATCAATAGAACATTTAAATATCCACGTTATAGGCTGAAGATTCAAGAACCAAGACGCTGGGCAAGGAACATCAGACCTTGGTATTAGAATTTCGAAAATGCATTGGCGTAGCGATCATTATTCAAACAGTTAATGCTTAATGAGTTAAGTGAGGTAAGTAAATAGTTGAATTGCATTCTAAACTGTCCAGGAATATTAAGCGTCATTGATAGTCTTCCACTATCCGGAAGGTCAACCCCAACAGAGAAATAAGTTGGTATTTAGCAAGCCGGATTACAAAATCCATAATACGGATTTCAAAATTAATCAAAATTACATCAATTTTCAGATGATTTTTATATTAAAAAATCATAACACATCGTATATATAAAGATGAAAATATCAGAGTAGGTAGGTAGATATATCCGTTTTTCAGGGGGTGGTGACGCTGGGCTGGTGGAATTCACCCCCCCCCCCCCCCAACCCCGCCAGTGAAGGGGAGAGGGCCCCAGCGGGGCGGAGCGTCTCCCCTCCTCGGGGACTAGGAATATACGATTTTTTGACGTTGCGTATTGTTTTTATACGCCCTCATTGTGTTATTCACCTATTTCTTTTTAACCTGCGTAGCGGGGCCTTTAAACTAGTTTGACATAAAAAGGATAATTGGGGGTTTTCTTTTTTTTTTAAGCAAATATCAAAACTGCCATCAAGTTGTTGATAATTTAGAGAACGAGATTTCTACCCCTCCAACCAAAGTTTCTTAATTGTAAAAGTACCATTTAGGACTTCCATCAATCACGCCACAGAAGATTAAAACAGAAGAACTTTAAAAAACAGAAATGGCAGTACTCAAATTTTTGGCAAGGGAAAACCTTTAGCACCTCATCCTCTGGGCAGTAACTTTGACAAAATTATAAAAACGTCATCGGGAAGCACATTGATTGAACACTACGAGCAGAAATCAGTATAAGCACTTATTTTATTAAATCAATCTTAGACACTTTGTCACACTATCCTAATTTTAGGGTTTTTCAACAGTGTATCTCACTTTTCAACTCTCTGTTAAAGACAAACGCTGCGACGAGACAACAATGATTGGGATGAGATGCCAATATTTCACGTATCAACCGAACAACTTTCGATTGACGTGTATAACCACCAGCCACCAGCCAGTTTAACCTGCCACAGGCTAAGAATAGATTCTACAACTCATTTCTGACAAAAAAATGCCTCTTTTTTTAGAGGCTTCGTTTTCAAAGGATTGATAGGGACAGCAAGCTCTTATTGTAAACACAGCATATAACATTCATTCTTCATTAAAACCGTCAATTTTCATTGGAAAATTCTCATGTTTTCCCGCATTCAAACGAAATGCTCTCTACTTAACTCTACGTACTGTTCGAGCAATTTTGAGCACACCACTCATAAGCTGAGATTCTGGTGCATAGTTTAGAACTACAGGATAAATTTGAAGAGTAGAATTTTATTAGAATTATAGCGAATGAAAAAAGAGGTAATTCTGAAGATTTGACAAAATTCACTTTTCCGACTGATTTTTCACCAATTGAGCCAACCTACAATATTTGTTTGATCCACTAGGGAGATGAAAAATGCAACGCTCTTTCCAACTGTATAATCAAAATTGAATGTTGATTCATGGCCGTTTTAGTGAACTAAGATCGAAAACACGGAAAAAATCTTAAAACTGAAATAACTCGAAAACAAAGACTCTAAAAAAATTTCTAAGAGCAACATGTTGTAGGCAAAAATGAGTTGTAGAATTTATTCCTGGCCTGTGGTAGGTTTCTCATGTTAACACTCTGTAGATTGGATGGTTGGTTGAATACTGAGGGCCCCCATTCACCACGATTGACATAATAATGTAAAACCGTACTTGGGGATTTCAGATGATAACGATGAGGAGGAGGGTTTCAAATCGTATTTGTAACATTACAAAACGATGGGGAGAAGTACAGAAATCTTACAATGAAACTTAGTTACTTCCTTGATGTAACTGAGGTCTTTGACAAAGTTTGGCATCAAGGTCTTATTCACAAGCTTCGTCAAATGCTAACAGAACGTTATGCTCCACTCTTGCAGTTCTACATATCAAGAAGATGTAGAATGGTGCTTTTTCAGAGCAAAAAAGATAGAAGCTGGAGTCCCGCAAGGCAGCGTACTGGGCCCACCACTGTACCTGCTTTACACCTCTGACTCACCCGAAACTGAAGGTAATACCCTCACTACGTTTGCGGATGATACTGCAATTATAGCGACTGGGGAAACTAACATTGAATCAGTTACCAAGTTAAATCGTTCTATCTCCCGCATACATGACTGGACAGTGAGATGGAGAGTCAGAATGAATGAGACAAAGTCAGTGCATGTCGATTTCACTAACAAAAGGATCAACTACGTGCCAGCCTTTCTCCATAACAAGGCGATACCATATGCTAA
Source organism: Creontiades dilutus (assembly GCA_031894815.1). Taxonomy (NCBI): domain Eukaryota; kingdom Metazoa; phylum Arthropoda; class Insecta; order Hemiptera; family Miridae; genus Creontiades; species Creontiades dilutus. The sequence goes on along the minus strand of JAVIWC010004997.1, from coordinate 215,351 downwards.
TGAAGCGAAATACCTTGGAATGAGACTGGATACCAAACTAAGGTGGAAGTCCCACGTCAAGAATAAAAAGCTGAGCTTATGATCAAATTCAGAAAAATGTACTGGCTGATGGGCTGACGGTAAAAACTGTCAGTTCACAATAAGTTGATACTGTACAAGCAAGTCCTAAAGCCTGTCTGGACTTATGGTGCGCAACTGTGGGGGTGCACGGCCCAGAGCAACCGTGACATTCTTCAGCTCTTTCAGAATCACGTCCTAAGAATTTGCATTGATGCATATTCATATTTTAGAAATGACAGACTTCACTAAGAGTTGCAGATTGAATCTGTCAATGAGGTCATTCGAAGCCAAGCCATGCAACCTCTTGAGGCTACAAGATCATGTAAATGAGGATGTCTTCCAGCTTCTCGACACAGAGGATCTGCTTAGAAGACTGAAGAGAACCAAGCCACACGATTTAATTCACTTAGTGTGAGCATCATGAAGTGCAAATATCAGGACAACAAATTTTGAAAAATTAAAATAAAACTAAATATCACAGTCAGTATCAAACATGGCTGTCTTGTTGACCCCGGCGTGTAAATTGTGGAGCCACGCTCTTTCTGCACAGAACTTGGCTGATGCAAGGCAGTTCTATAGATTCAAAAAGTTGTACAGGAACATGAATTTCTGGTTTGAAAGCCTACCTATCAAATTGTTAATTATGAAACAAAAAAGAACTAACCTGCCATCAACTGCATCGATGGTCTCGACGTCCAAACGAAGTTCCTTGAAGGAGTTGATCATGCGGGTGCGCCTATCAGGCCTCCTCTTTAGATTGATCATGAACGTTTTGTTGACTGGGATAGGAGGTTCGTGAGCTTCCCGAACAAACTGCTCCAGAAGGGGATCAACTTCGGGAGGGGGACCGTCAACTGCAAAATCGTAAGAGGGACTTTTAGAAAACGAAAAGAATCAAATACTTACAGAGTTCGTTTAGGCTGACAGTATCAAGAGCACATTACTAAATGATGTTTGGTGCCATTAAAGCGGTGGAACGCAGTAGGAATGGGAATAATAGGTAGTAGAAACATTATTTACCCGTTTCACAGACATTACTTAAGATATCAAATCCGTTTCCTCGGTAATTTTACTTAAGATAAGCCCGATAACTTACTCATTATTTCAAGTTTCAAGTTCCTCAATTGAATTAAGTCGTAATGTATTGGATCATCCTTATCCAAAGGAACCATTACATAGCCGTACATCATGTCGTTGCAAACGGTCATGTTAATTCCTGAAATAAAAAGAAACTAATTGAACCAAAAGGCAAAATGATTGATTTTGAGGAAAAACATACTCTTTGGATAAACATTTCAGATAGATAGATACATAATTTATTCAGTTAAATAAAATTGATACAAATCCATACATGTGGACGATACGATTTGGAACTTGAGCTACTCAATGGAGGTTAGTCTCTCGACGATAGGCTTGGCCAGTGTTGTTGAGTAAGGTCTTAGCGATTTAAGGCATTTTGGAATTTAAAATGATTACTTCCTCATCAACCAATAATCAATTTGACATTGTAATACCTACATAATCCTTCTAATTAACAATTTTAAAAGAATATAATTTCAAAACAATTACCTACAGTACATAAATACTGCTTAACACACATCCCGCTACCCCTTTTTCTACAAGCCAGGTTAAAATGTGTTTTTTGTAATTCGATCTTATGTAACTTTTAGCATTTTTATATAGTTATAATCTGTGTATAAATCTACTGCAGTAATAGAAGATGCTTATTATCAACAAACTGAAAAAAAAAGTACAAAAGGAATGCTCTTCAGGCGGGGGTCACACACTTGGGCCTGATAAAAAAATGTCAAACCTCAAATTGCATCAATTCCAGCAGTTTGAAAGTGATGCCACGATTTATTAGAAATTCTTAGACTAGTTCATGAGTCAAATTTGAAAAATTTTGGATCAAGATATTGGATGTCTCTCTAAGGATTGCTCTTCACCTTGCCAGCATCACACAAATGAGGTGCGAACCCACCATTATACTTTTGCTTACCTGACATGTTTGCGGACCTTGCGAACGTGATTATGTCATCGATTGGTCCGGAATACCCTCGAAGAACTTGAGGATCGTAAGTCAGGTTATCGGTAGCAGCGACCCTCAAGTCAACCAAAACGGAAGAATGGACCATAGGAACAGTGAAACAACCTGTGCCACCAAGAAAAACATTTACAGCAGAAGTTTAACATGATTTATTCCACAAATCTTCAATAGTTTTAAGAAAAATGTGCCTATCTCAACAGTTAGGCCATCATGCAGCAACAAGACGGTCCATTGTAGCACATAGTGCACGACACGGTACATATGTTAGTAATCGTAGTTGAATAGCGGGATTTCAAATAGAAACAACTACAATCTTCATGCAGACTGTTAAGTTTCTAAGCTGCTTCCAGAGTCAGTTGGTCACGCCTCTACAATCCATCTCATACCAAAAATCAGATATAACAAGGTTTGCTCTCATACCTTGGAGAGAGGTTGAGGGCTAACATAGAAACACGTGACTGTACTTTCCTCTAACTTTGGTAAGGAAATAGATCTTATTAAATTAAATGCATTCAAATAAATTATGGGCATACTACCAACCTAGCTTTTTTCGATTCAGTATAGGTCCGTAGTCTTCAGTTCTCATGTAATAGAATTCATTGGACATCCCACACCAGAAATTGGAGTACAGACCATCTGAGCGAAGAGCGGGAGCAACGATTGGAAACGTCTTGCTCACGAGATTTTTCAATGTGCTGGGATTGGTGATGAACACGTCGCAGTCCAACATCTAGAAAACACAGATTACCCCCAAAACTATGTCAATAAATATTGAAGAAGATCGTTTGCAGGATAAAACGGTTACTGAGACTTACAACGAATACAAGGAATCAATCGTTACCCATAAATAATCGGCCCACATGTACCGGGCAGTGTGGAGAGCGCTTTCTCTCAGAGGTATGACATGACGATATCTGGACAGCGGCCAGTGTGCAACGCCTTCTTCTCCTCGCAAACTTGAACCCTGTTTTTCCAGCACAGTGTGAACTGAATGGTAAAGGTGTTTGTAAGCGGCCAGCCACTTTTCAAGGACCTCTATGCTATCGTCGATATTGTGGTCACTTCTAATCCTGGATGGAGACGACAAAGGTTTCGAAATTAACAGAAGTCACATTATTAAACAGCAAGAAAATTACATACAGTCTAAACACAAGTTAACATTATGTACTACTAGACATAATTTTCAAAGAAAGAACGAATCATTTTAAAAACCGGTAAATTCATATTTGCTCCTTACTTTTAGCAAAACTTCAACTACTATGAGTTACAACATTCATACGGAAAATGTGCACCAATGTCATTAAAATGTTCTAAAAATCAAACAAACTACAGAAAGTTGTGAACAATTCTAAAATTGGTTTTGAAAAGGAATATTTTTCCAACCAACTGTGTCTGCGGCCCTTCCATGACTCCAATTTCATGGAGCCCCATAGAGCATCAATGATCCCTCTTCTAGTCTAGAAAGGAGAATTTGTTTAGAAGAGCCTATACTTCTTGGAGTGCGGTTTTACCCCTTCCGCAAGCAGAGATGGGGTCAACTTAAAGCCCAGAGGGAGGGAGAAGTTTCATATCGTTCAAAATCCAGGAGATCTGGTTCGGAAATTACCTTGCAAGGTACCTGGTCGGCAAAGCACTGAAGGTTGAGTCGAATTTTCTAGCTGGTTCTACCAACTAAGGAAATACCCGAGTTTTTAATCAGAACCCAAATTGCGATGTATATTACCATACGATCAAGGTGCAAGACCTGTGATGCAGGCCCTACCCCTGAGTAAGTTGAGCGAATCCTGGGGCTGGGGTGTGCTCAAGCACCATAATTCCAACCTCATCAGGGGGATAGGGTGGAAGCACCGTGGCAGCAAAGGTCGCCAGTGTGACAGTAACCAGGGGCTTCCCCAAACCGGTGATACCATTTTTGAGATTGAAGATAACCATGTTATTCTCCAGATGCCTAACCAGGTAGCAGACCTGAGGGGAGAGATTTGCTCCTGTTCTCTAACTGCTCGACCACCGTCTGAGTGAGGACGAACCTCCTCAAGATCACTTTATGGATGCAAGGAGGAGAGAGACTCATATATGGGAGCACATTGATGCCCAGGAGTCGGATGGCTTTATGCACCCAGATAACCTGTGAAAAAAAGGAAAACTAGAGGCCGACAACTACCCAGTCACTCTCATCTCAACGGAAGGTCCCCAGTGATACAGCCTCGACCCCAGAGTGCATTGGGCAAATCTTGTGGGCTGGGGACTGGTCAACCTCTACCATCATAAATCCAACCTCAACAATTGGGCACTCAGGTGGCACTGTGATAGCTCCCCTCACGTGTGGTCCTGGTTTAGAGATGACAGATTACCATGTTACTAGACCCTCCACTATCTCCAGATGCCTGTCTGGGCAGCAGGTCTGAGGGGAGAGAATTTGAACCTGCCTTCTAGCTCCTCCATCTCCGCCTGAATGAGGGTATTCCTCCACAAGCTCTGTCGAAGCATTACGTATCTGAGGAAGAGGAACACCCCCATGCGTTTGCGCTTAGGTGCCCTAGAGTAGGCTGGCTTACACACCCAGCGAGCAAGAGGTAGACAAATAGATTACCTATAGCAAACTAGTTCATTCCACCACATCAGATAGAACCATCTATAACAAGACACCGGAGAGGTCTGGAGTCACAAGTGTGGAGAAGTAGGAACGGGAGTGAAAATCTATCTCTTAATCCTCACTTTTAGTTTCTCCGTCAGTCTTGTGAGAGTATCTTTGGCATAGCCCTCAAGCCGAACGGTGATTAGATATCTTCTCATGGACCCCCTGTTAGTACAGTAGCTCGCGACGTTGTGTGTGGTATGTGGGGGTGACACTTCTTGGAGGATTGCCAAGCCCTCATGGACCTTTTCAGTGGGTGTATCAGAAGGGCGGAACCCAACCTCAATATTGTTCAGGACGATCTAAAATGTTAAATTGCTGTAAAACTCTATTTTCCGAGACCCAATCTCTCAAAATCTAATTATAACTACCTATAGAAGTTATGAGTGTTATCTGCCAGCGTCGAAGGACCATCAACGTCCCAAAACCATCAGAAACTCATACGCCGAGCCTCACAAACAATGGAAATATAATCGAAATCGGGCAGTGTGCCTTAGTATGCTAGTACGTCCGTTATACAGGTTCGTACAAAACTATACAGTAGTCTTGCACTTGCATTATTAACATTTTTAATTAACTAAAATTTATCTAATTCTTCGCTCCTTATCCTCAGTAAACTCGGAAGCTAATAGCTATCTCATCCTTGAATAACAAATAAAACCATAGAATCATTATAATAGCTGTTGTCATTTATTGTAACTACCCAGCATAATAATGAAAACAGGGTCGATGGCTCCTTATCTTCTATAATATCATTAAAAACCATTAATTTTTTCTCTTATTTTTTTACCATAGCGAAATGCGGTCTTTTGGGTAATCCAACTTGAGAAGATACGTCAAGAAATATGGCAAAGTATGGCCTTTGTTTCGGACTAGAATTGATATTAAAACAGTTCCCATTTTTCTGTCATTTTTCGACGTCCCGTTCTGCGAAGAGTCTATTGAAAAAGCGGATCCCGAAATTAAAAATAATACGATAACAAATAAATAACGACTAACCACCGCCATATTTTCCCGGAAACTGACATATCTTATCTGCGTTATCTATCGCGTCGTCCGGCTTATCAGCCTTATCGAAAGTGGTTGGTTGGTTTCGGTTGGTTTCGTTGGCCGGATCCAAAGCTTCGGTCGGTACATGTGCAACAACGTAGTGATAACAACACTGATAACAGAGATATCACAGGGGATCATTCTGTTTGTTTGGATCTATAATTAAGTACTTATAGTATTATTAGAGTCGATGATTGTGCGAAGAATCTTGGTATCCTAGTGGGTCTGGCATTTTTTGCAACGTAGAAGTCTGCTAACAGCTGCGTGTTCTGAATTCATAAATCGAAGTGCGTCCAACGTGACTGAAGATGGTTAGACAATTTTTATTTACTATATTTCTTATCCAGTATTTTTAAGCACTCATTTTTGTACAGTCATAGTTTTGGATGGCTTGAAAATCATTTCTATTTCACTTCCTACCAAATAAAGCTAGAATAGATGGAAAAATGGGGAATGAAATAGTTTAGTATGTGTTCTTCCCTTTTCTGTTGCTCTCACAAGACAAAACTTGATAATTTAAACCATGAAATCAGAACGAAGAAACCTAGAGAACATTAATTTTATCGGCACTGACAGATATAATTTATGAAACATGACTGATAGTTGTTCTTTCACTGTCTAATAAGGCGTTTGTTCTAGTTTTTCACTTCACTTTATTTTACTGTCAGTCTCTCAAATATTTCTTGAAGTCTGTCAGGAATACAAAACATTATTCCTTCAAGAAACGTTAATTCACTTTAGCGCCTAACAAAGCCAAAGAGTGGAGAATGTCTCTCTTCCATATATGGATATATCTGCTGCTCTGTCGGAAACGATTTTCTCATTGGCAATTTCCGATTATTAGGTATGTAAAATTACCTAACAAATTGTGATAATAACAAATTTTTCAAGTGAAAGATCATTTGTTTGAACTTGACTGCTTTATTAGAAACCGTGGGCTAAGTATTACAGAGCATAAGAGAATTCGTTCTTCAGAGTTCAGTTCTAGAAAAAAGTAATTTTGATCGGTTCACAAAGACCGTCAACAAGAGGTCCATCGTTACGGTTTAATTTAGGAAGGAACATAGAGATGATTCATCATTCATCGATTGATAATGCTAAGCAATTAGAAAATTACAGCAAAGAATCTTTATAACTATACCAAATTAAATTTAATTTAATCAAGTAAAGTCTGCAATACCACATTTTCTCCTAGACGTAAATTAACGATGGCATGTTTGGTCATTCAAGCTTGATATGAATTCAAATGTCGTTAATTTCGTCCAACCTGGCATACCCCAGAATCGAACTCTCACATAGGAATGCCCAGTTTACTCATCAAAACTAAGTTCCCTTCATTCAAGGCCCCTTAAGTTCATAAATCTTATGATCCAAGGTTGGCAGTTGAGGTTTGAACGTTTCTCTCTATATTTATCGGCATTATGGTTCATTTTTTTCCATCCCGTTAGAGGAGTAGCTTGTACCTCATTAAGGGAGGTATCTAAAAACAAAGGGGTACTTGTACGAGCGGCCCCGTAGGGAGGGAAGGCGATGTTTTGGAGTCATAGGCATGTATGAGCGGCCCTGCCTGGGGCACAGATTAGAAATGGTACGAGCGGCCCCGCTCGACAATGGCCCGCAGGCCAGTTGAACCCAGTGACTGGAAGAAATCCGAGCGAAGATGGAACCCCAAGTAGCCTTGTTAACGAAAAGTTCGCGTGGAAATCGAGATATGATGTTGGTAAACGCTTACCCTAGCCAAGTATGTCCAAATCGTTTCTTATAAGTACCAGCCCAGATCGAATAACTGAGAAGTACCTACTTGGGTCGCGAGTCATGTGACTGTGATTGTCTATTTGCATGCTTTGACAGTGTTCATTTTAGGGCAATCAATTATACGCATGAAAAAAATTTCGAGTTGGTGCTATTGGTTTAATTTTCCATACTTCCGTGGGGCCGCTCGTACATATACGCCTAGACCGACCGGGGCCGCTGGTACAAGTGCTCCTACACCGAGTGGGGCCGCTTATGCCGTCAACCAAACAAAGTTACGCCCAGGGGCTGCCCTGAGAGTTAGACTTGGGGGAGGGCAGTTAACCCATTGCATTTCATAGTGAATGGTTTGGCCAAGCCATTTTTAATTTGTTGAACATGGTGATATTTGGTGATTGGTGTTGTTAAACATTAGTGATGTTTAGATATGGTCCACGTCAATGCATCATTGTGAGCTAAAGCTACAGGAAGTTGTACCAAGGTTCGATAGGTTGATCTTCCTTTCATCCAATTCCCCTAGCCAGTCAGAGCTTACCCTGCCAGCCAGAGAGCTTAGTCTGTCATTCAACATGAAGACAGGGTACCCCAGTTCGGAATGATAAATTCAGAATAAATGCGTTCTAGTTAAATCTTTTACCCAAAATGCAGGTATAACCCCTGCCATCCTTTCTTGGTACCCGGCCTAAGAGTCTTTGAAACCCAGCTACTTTTTTCAACGGCTTGCAGCACAAATGAAAAGTCGTAGGAACATTTTGTTTAGAAGGTACCTACTGAGTCAAGTTTTGAGCCAGTTCAATATACGGTCAATTCCAAATTTGTCTGTAATGAATTCACCATGCATTTAAGGAGCAATTTAATATAACTATAATTTTTCTTTCAGGGTGATCGGCCGGACCCAATGGTCGAATGTGGTTTCACGTGGACGATAGACAATTTCTCTGGCTGCAGCGACCGCGTGGGTCATATCGTCAAATCGCCCATATTTTCTGGCGGAGCAGATCGTTTTCAGGTGGACTGGGCACTCCAGCTGTATCCTAACGGAGTAGAAGAAAATTGTAAAGGGTAAGTCTCTAATTTTCAGAACATCATGTACCTAAGAACTTAATTGCCCGTTACCTTTCCCATTGGTAGCTAGTGCCCTGGTTAATGATGCTGAAATAGATTTGATTGTGTGTGCGGGAATATCCTGTTTCTAGTTAGGCACCAGTTTTTCCTAGTGTAAGGGCAGTACAGCCTGAAGAATTATGTATAGCCACAAAATTCAGGGGTGCTCTAGCTTCTGGGTTCGGAGTGTTGTTAGCATATTCAAAACGGCAAAATTTCGGAAACTTCTCTACCTCCACTTTGACCTCATTTTTTAGCTATTGGTGTTGCTCATAAGTTCTTGTTTTTTCATCAGAGAACTTTAACGCTCTTTCCAATTGTATTATCAGATTTAAATGTGCACATTAAATTGCGGGAATGATGACCATTTTAGTGACATAACGTTGAAAACGAGAAAAAATCTTAAAAGTGAAATATCTCAGGAACGAATTATTTAAAAAGAAAACTCAATGGGGCACGTTTTTTGCAAATTAGTCTTAGAATATATCCCTGTAGTTTGGCAGGTCGAGCCTAATATAGCCCTGTATAGGTGCCTCAAATAAGATTCTGTTGTCACTAGCTAGTGACCTCAAATATATCCAAGTACCTATTTGGAAAATTTATAACAAATAATGATTTTTACTATTTTAATGTTACTTTCAGGTATGTTTCGTTGTACCTGTATCTGGTGTCCTGCAACAAGGCTGAAATTGACGTAAATTTCAAACTTTCCATCGTAAATAGATTCAATGTCAGGTGCAAAACCAAGAAGAAAATCAAGTCCAAATTCATCGGTGTAAACGATAATTGGGGTTTCCCGTCTTTCGTGCGAAGAGCAGAACTTATGGACAAATCGAATGGGCTACTTGTTGATGATAAGTTGAGGATACACTGCATCATACATATTGGAGGATTTTTGGAGTACAATAGTTTGCCTTCTGTTGAAGCACGTGATGTTGTTGTGCCTGAGAGCAGCCTTGCCGTTGATTTTTGGCAGCTTTACGTCAATCAGAAATTGGTCGATGTAACGGTGGAAGTGAACGGGAAGGAGTTCATGGTTCATAAAGCTGTACTGGCAGCTCGAAGTCCTGTGTTTGCATCCATGTTTGAAACGAACATGTCGGAGTCTAATATGAATCGTGTAGTCATCACAGACATTGAACCTGACGTTTTCGTCGAACTGCTACGGTTCATGTACTCAGACAAAGCTGAAAACTTGGAAAAAGTTGCTTGCGGCCTTCTGGCCTGCGCAGAGAAATACGCTTTGGAGAGGTTGAAAGTCATGTGCGAAGAATCCATCAGTGCTAACTTGTCAGTGGACAACGCCGCCGACGTTTTACTACTTGCTGACTTGCACAGAGCAACCTGGCTGAAACGACAAGCCTTGGACTTCATCAAGGCTCATGCATTGGAAATAACTCGGACAGAGGGCTGGAACACTCTAATTAACTACCCTCAACTCGTTGCCGAAGCCTTCAAATCACTCGCTGCCTTCATTGATGATACTATAACTTTTGGTTGAAACGACAATGAGGTATTGCCCATCTTTATTTTATCCTTTTGATATAACTGAACTTGAGTTTCAATTAGAAATAAATACAGTTTTCACGGAGTTAGATCGGAAATGAGTGTGAGGGATGGAGACAATGAGTGATACCGTCACAATTGGACTACCCTCTCACTTCCTCTTGTGGAAACTGATTAAGGTGTTGGAGAGGTAGCATACGCTAGATTTCTTGCTTACTACTACAGGGCTGATGAATGTAAATTCCAAGTGGCTCACTTGGAGCCATTGGAAATTCCTGTGCAGCAGGATTGAGTAATACCTCATCTTTGTTTAGAATTTCCGTTCTGCCCAGCAATAATGTAGTGTCTTTTTAGATTAAATGAGATGTGGCAGATTTTGGAATAACGTCAGAATATCTCTGATGTCTCCAAACTCCCCTTTGTACATGACAGATGAACTGGCATGAAAGAAGATTGGAATTTGACGTTTGACGCTGTTCTCGTAGGATTGTTGCTAAGTTCATCCTTAGACTATAGTACCTATCAATTATAAAGAGATTGTCAACCAATGTAGTATATTTCTTATGTCAAAGTCCTATGATGGTACTATGGTAATACCGCTTAGACATCAGAGAGTCTACAGACCAGTAGCAATCATCACGTCACGTACATGAATCGAAATTAATGTAATTATGTAAGTACCTGCTTAATCGAATCTCTATATCTAACGAAAATGATAAGCAATGCCTCTTAATTTTTTTCTAGATCAGAAATACACCTGACAAATTTTAAAAACACCTTATCTACTCTTTTAAATCTGAACTTCCGAGTTGATGCTAACAAGTGGATAAATAAGAACTTGGTAAATTGATATCTGATCAGCTTGCTGGTAGCAACGGATTTCGTAAGCCAGGGACACACATGCGGTATTTGGCGAGGACTTAGTCGAGTCTAGGCGAACTCCTAGTAGTGTGTGGAACTCTCGAGCTGTGGTGCTCGGGAAATAGCGAATATTTGGGTGCACCACTTCGTAATGGCTTTGGCAAAACTCGAGTACCTGCCTGCTCTGTTTCCTACCTGTGGATCAATACAGGAATTTGGGTTTGTCCAAGGGTCTTGACTACGTTATCAGTCTTCTCTCTGGAGGATCTTCCTCGGTTCTAACCTGGTGGAAACCAAAAGGCCAAACAGGCCCAAGTCCCCCTTAACACGACTCCTAATTCATGAGGAGGTGATACTGGATTTCTGCTCCAGTTCTTGTTGGTTTTCTGCTCACATCATACGACAGGAATATCCGCCCAAATGCTTGGGAGGTCAGGAGGGTTGCAGGCTTCTTTTTGTCTATTGTCATCGTGGAAGGTGGGACATGAGCGGCGTGTCTCGGAATTACATAACCGAATCACCCTCTCTTTTCTAGTCCTCTACCCAAATTCGCTCAATAGTAACTTTGACAATTATATATTATATTCGTAATACTAGGGTCCGTCGGAAAGGACGGATGTTTTTGAAGATGCAACTCCTCGGCAAGAGGTGCTACGATTCGGGCGGGGTTCGTTGTGTTCTAAACAGGGAAACGGGGAGTTTTAGTTTGCATCATGGTGAGGAAGAACTAAACGGCTGTTCTGCAAAAAACAGCTGGCCCAAAATCGAAAGGCCATAACGCCCAAAATATCACGAGAGTAGAGGAGCATACACTTTGAAGCCCCGTTCAGTGCACTTGCGCTTCTGTTGTTGGAATGAATATGGGACAGTACCTGTGGTTTTCTTTTGAGAAATCAAGATTACCAACTCTTGCCTGCTACATATACATTGGCTAGTGATATATAACAGACACAGTCAAATGTTAGAGCCCTTTCTTCTGTACGAACATGGGGGTTACTAACAGGTACACTGATTAAGAGCTCTGGAATGACTGGTGGAGCACGTCACGTATTTCAGACTCCTAGCGTCTTGAGCAGGGTTGTTTAAGCACTGACAGCTTGGTGATTCTCAGAGAAAGGGCAATTTTCATGAATCTTACAAACCCCAGCTCTCAAACGAGCTTCAACTGGAAAATTTTGTTTTCACTTCTCATTCTACCAGGCTCTTGCTATTTCTCCAAGATGCTCATTTATTATTTATAAGCAGTCAAAAGTGACTTGGTGAAAATACGTTAAGATAATAAGATTAAGGGCCGGACAAGCAAAAATCTAGGTATCAGAGGGCTTCAAAAGAGCTAAGCGAAATTTCTGTTTTTTTTTTTTTTTTTTTTTTTCATATTCATAGGTCCAGCAGTCCACATTTAGCGAATAAAAACGCATTTATACTCTCCTCAAATGTTGGCACCAGGTCTGATCGCTGGTACCCAGTGATAACTTGGCTAAAATCATCTTTTTTACTTTTTAAACTATTTTTAATAAACAAATGCACTCGTTGACTCAGTATTTTGTTTAAAAAAAAAACCATTGTTTGTCACGTGAAAGAATGGTTAGTGACGAGGCTCTAATGAATTTTAAATTTCGAATGCCCGGATTTCGAAAAGGAGTTTAACCTCCAAGAATTACTATATTCTGTCTTGTTTCATGTAAGGAACGCGTGAAGTAACCAAAATGCAATCTGAGCACTTGAATTTTTCTGAACTACAGGGGCTAGAAAATTGCCCTGCCTCTGAGAATCACCCAGGCGGTTCTTGGGGGAGGTGGTAGCCCTGCATCTTGTGGGAAGGTTCCACAATCCCTTGCAAGTTTATATTTGCTGTTAGCAGCCCTTCGTCGCAGTTCTTTGTTGTGTCTTCAGGGCAATGCTTTCCTTCAGATCTTAGGCAACTCCGGTGTCCTACTACTCCCAGTTTCTCTTGTTTGGCAGAGGGCTCAAGGAGCTCATAACCAAACTAAGATCATTGTTCGAAGGTTCATTAAGAGAATCAGTTGATTGATACTTCAGCTTATGGTATGATCTGCAATAAAAGAGAACTCGAAACACTGCCCATTTTTCTCTTCTTTTCCTATCTTTAGACCTTATAGAAAGTACTAACTTGCTGAATACATTCCAAAATTACAGGAAGAGTGACCCATTCTAATAGAGCAGGTCCCCAGTCGGAGTAGAATTGTTTTCATGGGAGGGCAATATCAACAAATTTGTAGCAATACTCCACTATTGTACACAGTTTATTTAAAGGAATAACCTTTATAAAATACTTAATGTCTTGTGTAATATTATTAAATTTCCTGTCAAATTTGACTATGAGCGATTGTAATAATAAAAAAGTAATGTTACCTAAAGTAATGTGTACCTGTTATCGTGTTTTTCCTTAACCGTGTTTCACTGATCAATTTACTTCAGTAATTTATTGGTCTTATCCCAAACAAAAATTTGGGTTATAAAATTAAAACCTATTAATTTCTTGATCAATTCTGAAAGTTAGAATATATCTTTTCTGGATATTTAGTAGTAGTTTTCAGTAACAGGACATTTAAGTAAGAGACAGTTGTTTTATCATTCGAATAATTATATAATTTTGTGCAACAGGTTGCAAAATTTTTTTTTTCGAATAAACGTTTGAATGAAATTAATATTTAAATATATTAAAAAAGTTAGTTTGGTGTAGAAATTAGATTAATCATGATGAAATTATTTATATTGTCAATCTTTAGCGGCAAGAGTGAACGGGGATAAAGAAATCCATTTACAGAAATACAGAAATAATAAACTTGGTATAATTTGTAGACGTTCCTGTAAACGTTACTCGATATTTGCTGATTCTGGTTTATCGAAAATGCCTTCATTGTTTATAAATTCATTAGAGATCCTCCCCTCGTACCTTCTCAATCTTTTATGAAGAGATTTGGGTGGACAAAAAGTACACGTATGTTGTAAAAAATAATTATAATTCATAATTAATAAATAACTAACTACACTATAATAACAATAAGTTCAAAAATCACATGTTTTGGGTTGGGTAATGAAAATAATGGAATTGTTCTCACATATTCTTTGAATGTACATTTTGGAATTTAAACTGTCTTTAAATGTCAAGAAAATGCAATCTGGTTCATCAAATAGAAAATACGTATATCTGGGAAGGAACATTCGATTCAATCAATAGAGCATCTTAACTATGTTGATCTAAATTTAGTTTGTATACAGTGCAAAATATATTCAATGGTTTTCACTTCATTTTTGGGATTCACAACTCACTTTCTTATAAAACCTTCATAAGAGGATAATAGCCTAATTCACCAGGTTAGTCAACATTGTATAAATAAAATTATCAATGTCTTTGAAGCACCCATATTACACGCTAAGGGTTAAGATGGCATAACTGAACGTCAGTGATAAGACTAAAATTCAGTTCCAATTCAACTGAATTACGCAGTTGTTTTTAGAATATCTTCAAGGTATAGGTTATGTGCCCCATTTCTACATTAAAACTTAACTAATCTCACTTAAAATCTGGAACTAGATGAAAATTTCATCGTCATAGATTCGTTTTGGCAAAAAAAAGGAAAGATGAAGTAGTGAACATCTTGTAAACATGCCAAGTTTCTAGAGCAGGGTCTAGCTGGGATTCTGTTTAATGTTGGTATACCTGTATATCCTGAGGCAGGGTTGCCAGGCCTAGGAAAAAATTTAAAGTTCCTTTAATGACCTTCGACAAAGAGTTGGTGGAATGGGGTAGTTACCCTTTCTAAGGGTTGAGAATATTAGCATGCTACACTTAGGCTCCAGGTATAACTATTGGGGAACTGTTCAAACCCATCACGTGGCAAATGTCTGATTTTAACGCAAACTGTGGCAAACGTCCGGTTTTTGATTGCATATTACTCTCGCTGACAGTATTTGCAAGAATTCGGTTGCTATAGACACAACTTTCATAAGTTTCAACATTTTTGAGTGACTCATTTCTTCATTTTTGCTGTAGCGTTACATTTCCCTCCCTCCTGACTACTTCTGATCATTCAATTGTTCGCAATTCCGAACTTGCTTCCGAACATTAACTTTGTTAAAACCATTCCAAATAATTTATTGCATTGAACATTACGCTCAGGTACCTATCTACAGTATTTTCCCCTATGAACTCAGCAGAATCAAGTTCCAAAAACATAAAAATGTATGTTCTCATCTTTTCAGCCGAGGAACTCACCTCTTTCATCAACGTTCACTATATTAGAAACCATGATAGAAACTGTTGACCAATAGTTGAGCATTCTTTCCTTCAATATTGGATCTTCAATTTTTAAAGTTAACAGATACTCACGTCTAGAATAACGTGGCTTTTGATTCATGAAGTTTCAAGTTTTTGGAAAAGTTTTCATAAAAGTGTCATACCTAATAGAATTTAAACATTTTACTCAATTTATGAATGTGTTTTACTCTTAGTCGGGCCCTATTTATTCAGATCTTACTGAATGAAATTAAAATTAAATTGAAATTATAGTTTTTCCAATATAAAATTCATATCCATAACACTGTATTCATGGAATTTATGACTGTATGATTTTTACTAAGATGTTCAAACCTTTCCCGCGAATAGTGTTCATACGATATTTATCCCCATTCAACCTGGCAACCCTGTCCTGAGACCAAATTAAAAATTGGGGTTTTCACTCTTTCATAATCGACTTGGTAATCAAAATGGACTTGGTTCTAGTTGTTGCATGTTACATATTATCGTAAAAACCCTGATATCCAGTTAGAAAGAAGACTAGGCCTGTACTACATACCTACCCTTAACAATAACGATATACATTTATACAAATAATTTATACAAGAGATATCACAATTTTTTGTTCTCTAAAAAATAGCTAACTAAAAAGTATATATTTAAACGTATTGGAATAAAAACGAAGGGTTTGTGCCAAATTTTGGGCTTATTTGCGCTATATGAGGTTTGTTGTGAGTTACAATCTAGTAGCACTTTCGAGATTTTGGTCACATGATTAATTGGTTAAACTTATGCATCCACTTTAACACGAATATGATCACACATATAAATATAGTGTACCGTATTTTATAAATAGCAATCAAGAATGGCATTGATCACCAAATGTAACACGGTTTGCTGAGCTGTGAGCTGAAGATCGCGTGGAAGGCAGAGTACGTAGCTGCGATCCCTCCAAATATTCCGATGAGTATGAGTTCCCACATGTAAATTCTGGTGTGGAGAGGTATTTTCCTGAAACAATTCGATTTAATCGTTTGACATGAGTAACCTCAAGGTAACAGGTTAGTATTTGCTTTGCTGGGGCGCTAATGATCATCATTATAGGTTAGAGATTGACTTTGACGATAGTTGAAATGGGTTTAGAAATAGCTGTACTAGTTGGCATTCTGATGCCCAGTGAAGATGGAGGAATGTGGAAGGTCTGCTGGGTTTTGCTGAAAAAATCTGCATTATCGTTGGGTTCCGTTTCCAAGAACGATGTAACCAAATGTACATAAGCCTCACGGGTCAGGGAGATGATAACATTTGGCTGGACATGCTTCTACAGCAAGCATCTCTTTAGACGCAGGTGAATCCACATCAATCTGCATCTATATGCTGGTAGGTTTTTAGAGTGTAAAGCTAGTCAGTCATGTGTGTTCTTAGCTGCAATTTCCATTAGCTGCAGGCATGACTTAAGCCCCGTTCATATCTGTGTGTCGTGTTGTGTTGTGACGCTTTCTGACGAAATGGCTACTGGTCACATTTGTCTGACGCGTCACAACAGAAAACCAGCGTTCTCACTATCAAATGGCGCTCTGTCGTGTCGCTGCCCCGCCCCCGTACGGGAGAGGGGGGTCACCCGATCTGACACAGACCGGGATCGCTTCTGACGAGACACATCAGAAGCCGTCACGACACAGAGCATCAGACAAATGTGAACGCTCCTATGAAACCGATACCGTTCTGACGCGTCACGACACAACACGTCTGACAAATGTGAACTCGGCTTTAGGAAGATCCAAAAAGACAAGGTACTCCACAAAATTGGTCGATACTACTCAGGCTATAATTCCCCATCGATTTTGATGATTCTTATTCTGTTGGATCCCAATTTTAGTCTACTTCTGCAACAAACCTGGGAAATTTTACTCCTGTGTTGGTTGTCTCTTCTTGACATTAGATTAATCCCATCAACTGATTATTCACAGTGCCTGAGCCCCTGAGTCCAAGATGATTCATATTTACTATTACAAACTAAACAGGGAAGTGACGCATACATTACAGTCCGATATGTTTCCATTCTACAAACTTCAGAAAGGATTTTCAAAACTTCTCTTGTCACTGTGCTCCATATTTTATCGTTGGAGGAATCGTAGAAAAAAAACAGAAATGCAAAGCGTTGACATCAGCAAATAAACAAACGTAGAAACAAGAGTATAAGGATAATCGAATCAAACTTTCATGGAAGAGTGGTCATTGTTATGATAACCTTAAAGCTTAAACCATAGCAGATATGTAATTATGTTGGTAAACCTGTTACAATTACTGGAGGGAGTGGGAAAACTACTCCCAAAGGTAAATGCTCACTATAGACAAGTGGGGTCCTTATTAAGAGAATTAAATACGAACAGGGTTGGTTAATTATAACTAGTGAAGATCATATTTATGTTATAAACTGTTCTGGGTGGCACCAGGCTTGAAGAGCGAGGAGTTTTTCATTCATAACCTCACAATCCCAGAAGACTTAACTTAGATGACATTCTTATTCTATATCTACTGTAAGGCGGAATGAAGAAATTCGAAAAATTGTTATATACCTCTCAAACATTGTCATTATACGTTTTGAGATGCGTAGATTCAAAATCTGCAATGTGTGTCCACCGTTCGGCCCATAAAAGGCCAAAGAATTTATGTAAAACTAGGGATCTAGTTGGTCTTAACATCTAGCCATCTCGATCGCTTCACACGCAGTGATGTTAAGGACCAAAATCTGCTTAAAAATTCGGTTTTCTGTTGACTAGGGTATCATTTTGGACGCCGAATCGATTGAGATGGGTCCCAGACCAGTCCGAGCTCATCTGACTTGAAAACTTTCATTTTACGGGTGAAAATGTTGAAGAAAATAGGTGTTAAACTCACTTTTTAAATTCTATTTCGTTCATTTTCTGGTTTTGACGACTTAGCAGTCAAGAAAATTGTTGTTGGGGGGGGGGGGGGGGTCAAAATCAATAAACTTCTTGAAATAGTCTGCAGTGTTTTTTGGTCTTATGATTCTCTAACCTTATGAAAATTCACTTCAATCAATTTTAATAACATGGGATAGCCAAACAAAGAGAGATGGTACATCTTGAACTGATGACACTGATAACTTGGCACTCTATATACGGCGTTGAAGATCTTACCTTCTAGTCCAAGCAGGAGATTTCTGATCGCACAGCCTCATGTAGAAGTAGTTGGGAAGCACAAAAGTGAGGAGAGTGATTGTCGAGCCGCCTACGAGAGCTAAGATCTTGGAAAACTGGGGGATGGACTCACCCACGATGACCATCAGCAAGACCAGAACCGTTCGAACGATACACCTCCACATTCCAAACTCTGAAAACAAGGGAGAAAACATCACTAATTGACTGGTTTTCCTACGTCCAAATTACAAAATATTCCTGGTATTATGACGTTTTTTTTTTTTTTTAACGGACAAATTAAGCTTTCCCAGCTGGAGTTGATAGTTCGCACCAGTACTTCCTTTAAATGAAATATGTACCTAACAAGATAGTAAACATCTGAGGCTGTCAGTATGATAATTAGATTCAAAACTAGACATCAAATCAATGAAAATTATCCATAGTCAAGCTTATCATGATATGGAGAAGGTGCCAAGTACAATACCACTGCCTTTCAATATTTCACTTGAAACATATTGGTAAGTAATGAATGCATTATAGTTAATCCCAATGACAGTTTTGTGTACGATTTTTGTGATTCTGATTTCCCGGGATGTGTCTCCCCCCAATATGACACAACATATATCTGCTAAAGGCAACTCACCCTCTGCATCTCAACCGTTTTGAAGCATTAACTGCTATAACATTGTGAAATCGAACAAAGAAAGATTCACAGATATTGGTTAACAATACGGATTCCTTGCACTAAATATCATGATTTATGGGAGTTAACCCCTTCATTCACCCCAACTGTCTTAGCTTTGAAACTCTGAAGAGTCCCGGGACGCTGCCTGGTTACCTCATAAGAGGCAAAACGATCATTCTCAAAAAGTAACAAGCAGCAGTAAAGGGAATCAAGAATTGCACAAATCTGGCCCCCTCAGTTGGCACAACTATACTGACAAAACGATAAAAATTTAAGAAATTGACCGAAATTTACCTTTTAAGAGGCAAGCCAATTTCCATTTGCAGTTGATAGAATATAGAATTAAAAACCAGCTTCAAATTTCCAAAATTTACTTCATAAGAGGCAGAGACATTTCAACTTGCATTGCATTCAGGAAACTAAGGGAAACCACAATGCACAAAGGCAAGACCAAATTTTCGGTTACGAAAACGATGCAGACGGAAATTCAAAAATTGTTGTTGTTGTAAATGCTATCAATACAGGGCAATTTTAAACGAAATTCCGTGAGCATAAATTACATTAGCAGACTGAATATTTTAATATGGTCACATAACGGAATCAGCATGCGTCAAAATTGTGGACAAAATTAACAACTAGAGGGGCATGAATGTTTGAAAATGCAATAAATTCAGACGTTTTAAACTAAAAAAGTCTTAATTACCTTGCCAGATGGCAACGGTTCTCGACTGTTCAAAATACTAACTTTCCCCCTCTAGAGTGACAATTAGACTAGTACGTAGTACGTTGAGGAACGGACAAACTTTCTTTTGTTTAGAAAAATCAAGAAAACTAGATAAGAATAAATACTGAAAATGTTAAGATTTATCAGCAGCCCTACAACCCCCCCTACAGCTCCACAATGAAATTTGAAACTATCCACCTGACACTGATGAAGTATCTACCAACAAAAAATGTACATTACCTACAAGTATAAGAAATAAAAAATTATATCTAGAATGTGAGTGAATAATTAAAACCTGAGAGGTGTTCGCTCACCGTGAGGAACGTTGAATATGTTTTCAATGTCTTGAGATACGGGGTTGACCACAATTAGGAACGCCATGAACAAATGCAGCGCCATGAACAAGTTGGCGCAGAGAACATTCGGTCCATCGCCCAGAGACAGGATAATGTTTGGATTAGTTTTGTCTCCAAACACGAAATAACTAGCAAACGAGATGGGCAAGTAGAGCACCAGAATCACTGTAAATGATAAATTCATCAAATTAATTATCATATGTAATCAAATTTCTACAGTACTACAGTTATGAATCATAATAATTTATGGTATGTGGGGTTTTCAACATGAGTTAGTACTAGTGTTAGCCTCGGTAAACGAATTTGGGGTAGGGAGGCACCTCTGAAGTACCTATTCCAGTTTCATTTGTCAAGAAGTAAAAAGAACAGAAAACGAAGAGAAAGTTCTCTTTGTCGAAAGTTTGTCATAAATCTGAACTCTCTAGAATGTATACGGAGCTAAAGGCGTTTGAGCAGGAATTTGTTAGTTTTTTCTGGAAGACAATTGCGACAATATTCGTCCATTCTCTACTTGATCCTAAGACCAAGAAAACCATGAGAAGAGCGTGTGTTCATTATATTTCTGTGTACACAAACACTTGCAAGAATTCACTTTTACATAAATACTTCAATAAAGTGGGTACCGAGAAATTGATCGATTTGTTTTATAATCCATCTAATATGTTTTCCTACATATTCATTTTCATTATTTTTCAAGCCATAACTACCTGAGTCTCTAAGCAGAAAAAGTCTAAACTTGAGTCGAAAAAGGAGTAAAATACCTAAGTGACAAAGTCAAACTCATTTCAGTAAGGCTATACACTTTTACAGGAAATAAGAATTTCTGATTCTCATCGTAATTACTAAAAAAATGAGAATTTAACATTCATGAACGACAATCTGAAGTTTATAACAATGAAACGGATTAGTTGCCCCTTCAAGGAGCTGATGCGATACGCCTCCAACACCCAGAGGAGTCTCTTAAATCTGCCTACAAAGCTAAAGATTCAGTTTAGCAGTCTCAAGAAACCATCCATTTCTATGACTGGTTCATTTGTCAGACTCAGCCAGGAGTTCGTCCATGAAGGAGAGGCTCGCCGGAGCACACTCCGAGGCACAACTAGTGCGGTCTTTTTTTTGTGAACTACGCTTCCAGCATAGCCTTCCGCTTATTTTCAAATTAACAAACATCTGGTCGAGAGCCGTATAAAAAGTTTCAATTAATTCAACTAATTATCCCCATCATAAATAACTATATAAATTCATTGCGCTGAGTTTCAACTCAGAACATAATGAAAACTCTGGTGTAGTTCCGTTTGGGCCCCCATTTTCAAAATCTGTTGGTTCCTGCATTTTTTCGTGAAAAAACGAACGTATGGTTTTGGAAACTCTGAAATTTTTCCTTTACAACGAAACAGAGATTGATGACCAAAGATATGATAACTGGTAATTCTGATTACACCTATATCGGTGACATTTTGACTAGGGACTCCGAAAATAACACTTGCATTTTGTACAAACCAGTTCCTAAGACAACTAGGATCAAACTCATAAAAGTTAACCTACAATAAACAGAGATTGATTTGACCGGAATGATAACTGGTAATTCTGATTATACCTATATCGGTGACATTTTGAAGGGAAGAAGCTGATAACTTCACATTTTAACAGCACTGTAGCGCTCGTTGTGCCTCGGAGTGTGCTCCGGCGAGCCTCTCCTATCCCTGACTGCATCACATATTGGAAATTCAATTCATCATTCTTAAAAAACTTATGAGACCACTATGTTAAAATTAATGGTTTTTTGGCAAATGGTTGGGTGAGATTCTTAGTCTATGGAGATTAATGGGGTAATTTTATTGAAAAACATGAACAAATTAATATAGTTAATAGCGTTAGTAGTCTCGTTAGGACCTGTTGAATAGCAAACAATTCATGTCTAACCTGCAAATCCGAGGTATACGCTAGTTTTGAATTGAGATCGGTCGACCATATCGTTCTGAATCGTTGGGAACGTGGAGGCTCCACCGAAAGAGAAGAGAATGACTCCGAAAGACAGGAAGAAATCCATAGCACCTTTAGGAGTGTGAGTAACAGGTTCGGTGCTTTCAATTCCTTCTTTGATGATTTGAACAAGGATGAAAACGCAAGATAGAACGGTTGTCAAAACAGCGAGAAACCCAACAAACCTAGAAAAGAAAATCGATGGTAGGAATATTTTAATAAATTAGATGAATATGACTGAAATAAGGACCTCATTAGATAATTGGAAAATGCAATGGCGTATTAGGATCTCAAGAATTATCAGTAATTTACTAGAATAACTCAAAGGCTAAGTGCACAAGTGCCATCGTTGAAAATGCCATCCACAGAAAATTACTATAAGTAGGGGCAAGCGGAGTCAGAAATGGAGAAACTGCTGCAAATAATTACACAAAGGTTTGAGATTTCTTTAGTAGATAGCCCTTCTGTGCAGATCAAGGGATCACCAGAACTGGACAGTACAGAAAGAGATGCTTCCAGGGTGCACTCAGAAAAAAAACCCACAAATAGAATTGGAATTAAACTAGATAAAATGAAAACGCAGGCAAAAACAATGCTTTCATTTGTTGTCCTCAACCTGTTCCTCAAATGAATTGAAGCATGGAGACTGTGTTGTGGGTAACATATCTGTATGGTATGGTCTGTGGGTGTGCCATTTGGATGGTGTCCACTTCTACAATCAAGACAAACTTGCAATGGTGAGCCGATTGATGATCATGCATCAACCAGAGTGGTCTCAATCACGGGATTAATATCTGCCTGAATCAAATAAAAAACTACCCTATTAAGTTGACATTTTTGAGATTTAAATTTCAAGAACCCTTAGGATTGGTCAAACGTGATGCTGATGCGTCATAATTGTGACTTTTGATGCAAGTTTTATTAGGTTTGGTCCAGTAGTTTCAGAGAAAAGTTCTGTATGGTGGAAGATTTTTGGATTTTATGCATTTTGAAACATAAATCAACAATTTTAAGGGGTTTAACAATTATATTTCCTGGTAAATTAAAAAGGTTCATTATTGAAAATAATACACCAAAATCGCTGAATCGTTCTCTATTCAACTGCATGAGTCACAATTCAGGAACCAAGTTCTTGTTTATCAAAGATCGCACTATGATAAACTGGTGATAAAAATAGAACGTTTCAATTTCTAGAAATAAGTGTTTGATCCCTACAAACAACAACTGTTGACATATTTGTTTTGTGGAATCTGCACATGACTTCGGCAACTTCCGTACTACGAAGGTAGATTCTAAATGAACAAGCATGAAAGTATTTATACATAGTTTAAATGGTGTGTTTGAGTTGATTTGAATCGTTGATTTCTTAAAACTTTCCAATACCCCGAGTAAACGGAAGTCTACACGAGTATTGAAGATATTCAAGAAAACATCATCCAGTTTACAATTACTCATAATGGCTAAGGGCTATATTTCTTATACAAACCTGAAATCTTTGGGCGATCCGAGCCACATAGCTGGTGTTATGAATACGGCGAAAATCAGGAACCACATGCAGAAATGTACTCTGGGGAAGACGTTTTTCAGGAGGTCTTGCACTATCTGAGACGCCAGCAGTAAATAAACCACACCGGCACCGAATAGTGTGATTTGAACACAAACTGTCACTAAAACCCTGGAAATGAAAATATAATTTTAAAAATAATAATACCACATTTTTACAAACGATTCAAGAAGTTGAAATGAGTGTATTTCGTTACTTCAATTTGAACTATACAGACATAAAGCAATTAAGGAAGTTTTTTGGAACATAATTCACTCTAGCTTCCAATCTTGAAAACCAATCTTATGAGTGTTATAGCCCAAAAAATATTGATACTTTTGGCTGAGTTCGAACACATGTCCTCACTACTAAGAGGAAATTTTCCTTTAGTTGCAAACACCCTGACAGGTGGAGCTACGAGGCTAATTTAATCAAACCTCTTTGACTGAGGATTATACTCCATGATCATAACATCTCTTCCTAGTTTAACTTGTATAAAGAAGAGTAAAACTTGAAATATCAAAAGTATTCCTTCCATTTTGTATTTCAATCTATTCAAAGGCTTTGGGGGAAGTCAAAATAGGGACAAGGTAGAGGTGTGACGTTCCAGCTGGAACTGCTCCGTTTAACCTAGCCCAGAGGAGAACAGACCAAAGCCACAATACCAGTTCCACGTGGAAAAGCTAACCTCAAATACTGTGTTACTCAGTGTTGCCTCTCAAATTTTATCTAAATGCAATTTTATAGAATTCTGCAGTAATGAGCACACTGATCAATAACTGAACGTAGCACAGGTAAATGCAAAGAACTCAGCATAAAGGGTAAAGAGTAAATGGCTCTGTAACAACAAAATGATAAGAGATTGTAATGACATAATATGTTATCATATTATGATAACATAGAAGCGGAACTATTAGCTCCAGAGTGGAATTGGAACGGGTAGTTCACATAGAACCCAAAGAGTAAAGTAGGAGTAATGGAAGGAACTCTCATGGATGTATGTAACAAATGCGTCTTGAGGCGCAAGGAGACTGAAGCAATTTCACAGCCTCCATGATTCTTCAATTTTTCGTCTGAATTTTTACAACTTACTTTCATTCTGTTAAAAATTATTACGACACAAACAAATTTAATCATTAATTTTCGGCTCCCTTAATCATTTTTGTAGACATATTGGACATTAGTGTAATTACATTAGAAATTAACATTTACAGGTTTTCAGTTGTCTCATGTGGGATATGAGTTGGGGATCACTCTACTGGTGGAAGGTAATTATTCCAGAATAGTGAATTTTCTGTGGAACGTCACACCTCTAGGTCAGGGAAAATTATAAAATGACAGGCCATTTCCATAAGACGAGATCATTTAGATGAGCGCTGCGACAATAAACCATTAGCGGTCCTTACCTTCCCCATTTCCCGACCGCATATTGGGCTATCATAGGGTAGGGATTTCTAACGAGGCCTCTATGCTCTGGGTATCGCTCCTCGATGATTTCCCAACACACGCCCAATCTTGTTCCACCGAAACAGGAGTTGACGCAGAAATAAACTAGCAGCACCAGCCCGATCCAACCTTGAACAGGAAATGTTCTCATAGGAATATTTTCGATTTTCACTAATAATTAGGGGTAGTACTTGCTAATTCCATCAAAATAGCATAAAAAGTTATTAAATACAAACAAAAATCATAGGCATGACTATATATATCAAATTCAGAACAAAAAGAAAGTAGGTACTGTTTTTTTTTTTCAATTCTTCATCTGCCAAATGATCTATTAAGCAGTAGGGCGAATTTGCTGAAAAAACCAAAGCTGCTATAGATGCCGTTTGCTGTAGATGATGTGAGGAATGGTATAGTTGCCCCTTCCAAAGAGGTGGATGCGGATATAATGCTCCGCCACGCCCAGAGGATGACCCAGACGCTTGAAAACGTCTGATTCATCTCCCGAGGCAGTGGATTCTAAAATCGGGAAGGGCCAACTAACCATATCCATTACACTCCCTGGGCTCTGAGAAAAGCCGGGGAGGGGGGGGGGGGAATACATTTCAGGGGGTCATAAGTAATTGCATCAAGCCTATGGGGGAATGCGAATAATTGGGGGCTTCAGGACAGATAATAATAAAAGGGCCTGAGGTCGTAACCACGCTCTGCTACCATGTGAGGTGATGGAATGGTATAGTTGCCCCTTCAAAAAAGGTGGATGCAGATATGATGCTCCGCCATGCTCAGAGGATGATGAAAACGTCTGATTCATCTCCCAAGGCGACGTATTCTAAAATCGGGAAGGGCCAACTAACCATATCCATCATAATACGTAACAATAATTGGATGGCATTTAGCAGAAACGAACCAATCCCAAAAGTGGAGTTTTGAGCTAAGAGTTCTGCAGTCTGTCATTATCAGTTATCAGTAGAAGGGAAACTATCGTTATAATCAAGTTTTCCCATTAAAATTCAAAATTAAAAAAGCGTAGAACTCAAAACCTTATTTTTGGAATCGTTTCCTTTCCGCTTTGTGCTGTCAAATTATCCTTGAATACAGATTAAGGTAGCACATCAACGAACATGTTTCTGACAAGTTTCTCTTGCCTTTTGACTAACAGAAACCAGAAATCGGATTTTCAATACCACCTAAAATTATAAATGTGTTTTAGAGTACGTTACATTGCTTACCAACATTTTAAAAACACCGCCTCCAATCGCTTTGACCACTAATAGCTTTAATTTTTTAGTGAAAAATAATTTTCAATCCTCCGCGTGACTGTTTACCAAAATGGTTCTTTTAAACAAAAAAAATCATATTTTCAACACCATTTTTTAAGGATTTATTGAATTTCTAAGTGCACAGCTTTTCCATAGAAACAAATTCATGTCTCGAGAACAAGTCAAGGTAGAACCTACCTAAATTTTACATTTATTGATTTATTTAATTTAAATAATGATCGGTATTTACTGTGCCTTTAAAAGGCGTGGCGGCCAAAAATTTTTTTTTTTAATCTCTCGCCAGAATGAAAACTCATCAAATGTCTTCAACTCGCATTTCAAGTTTCTAAATAGCAGTTTTAGCATCAAATGATTTTTTTATAGTCAAGTCCGACATAGCTGATCATTTTTTGTAACATATATAAAGGTATTTGTGACATTTTTTCACGTATACAGGGTGATTCCCTCGTAGTTTTTGGATAAAACTAGACCGAAAATGGAGCAAAACGCCGCCAACCGCACTGTTCTTCTCAACCCGTTCCGGAGATATGATTTTTCTCAGATATTTTCAAAGAAACCACGTTTTTTTTTAATAATAAAAGCTGTGTTAGTGTCTTTTAGTGAGTTGTTGAACGATAATGAAAAATAAGGAAAATCAACTTTCCTACATAAGTTGAAGTTTAAGCTGTTCATTCGATGCAAAGTTAGTGACTTTTATGGTAACATGTACTACCATCTTATTGACAATTTGATGCAGAATCGGAACATTCACTAAAAAAGGAAAAACATTGGAGCAAAGTGCACATAACACAGCTTTTATGGGAAAAAGAGGTGGTTTCCTCGAAAAAATCGTTGGAAAATCATATCTCCGAAACGGGTTGAGATACAACAGTGGGGTTGGCGGCGTGTTGCTCCAGTTTTGGTGTAGTTTTACCCAAAAAAATTTTGTAGACTACGAGGGAATCACCCTGAATACCAATCGAGTTATTTGTCATTGAATTCCGTTTTTGGTTTATTATTCAATAATTCCTCAGGCCCTTCCCCAGGTCCGTAGGTCAAACCATTCTCGATCTACGGCCCAATTTTTGGTGCCAACATTCGCGTTATTTTGGTTTATTACTGTTTTTGTGTTGCTATCAGTAACCTAGTGACGTAGTGATGTAGTAATGTGGATACTGGAGTGAACTCCTAAAAGGCTTTGTAGCCAATACACGGGTTGAAGCATTCTCACTTCGACTTGATTTGCATTTCTTTCATAAATAAAAAAACGCTGCAAATTCTTTCACTGGGGTTTATTATTCAATGATTCATGATTTGAATTTCTACTAAGCTTTGGAGTGTGCGTGTTTCACAGGTGATAGATCGATTATTGAATTTCAGGAGGCACACAAATATGATCAACTGATCAATCCAAATAGATATTTTGGTTGAGAACCGATTTAAGTGCTCAATGCATATCTCCTGAAATTCAATACTCCAAAGCTTAGTAGAAATTCAAATCATGAATCATTGAATAATAAACACCAGTGAAAGAACTTGCAGCGTTTTTTTTTTCTCGGAAAATGGTATGGTTTGAAAAATGTCTGTAAATAGGCTCTTTCTCGGTTAAGGTGATTTCTGTTAGGTGTCAAGAATCTCTTTCCTGAAGTGGAAACCAAGTATTGTACTTGGATTATATTTAACATTAGGTTTTACCATACGTAGCAACGATTCACATCTTTGATATTTAAATAATACGTATTGATATTTAAGAATTTGGATTTATATGTACCGGAATCGACGACTGCTTTGGGCAAAGCGAGGACTCCGCTGCCTGCCATCTCTCCGACAATGAAAATGGCAGCTGTGAGCACACCAAGGCCATGTTCTCGCAACGGTCCGGGCACCAAAGCTGCAAGCTGGAACGTGTAAACAACAACAAATGTACAACATGTTCCGATAGCAATCAGCCATTAAAGATTCGTTTCCACAACTCAATCAATTCAATAAATTCATAACTTCAAGTTGGATTTTTGTGGTAGCTTGAACCACAAAATTAGCCATAATTTGCACCATTTAACTGACTTGAGTCTGACAATATCGGGCAGAAAATCCGATCATTCAACAAACCATACTTTAAGAACAGATGAGTTCAGAGGGCAGCACAAAAATATATATGTTCCTTGACCTTAAGAGCAACCTAGCTTAATTTGCACTCAACTTGAATTGTCATAAAGTTATAACTTTATGCCCACAAAAACTGACAACTATAGAGGGAAAAAACGTTGTCTAAATAATGATTTTCAACAATTTTTGCATGAATCCGTTTTTGGTACATACTAGGGCCAAGTAAAAAATAAGGTTCCCACATTTTTGGTTTATTATTCAATAATAAACCATTGTAATCGCTCTTGAAAAAAAAAATGTCTAACCCCCCCTTGAAAATTTCATGGTTTACGTTTCAAAGGGTATAGAATCCAAATCTGCAATAAAAAATTTTCCGTCCGTCCGCCGTACGCACGTTTTTTCCCAAACGGCTGGAGCAAAAAATCTGAAAATTTCAGGAAAAATCCATATTGGTCCGACAACGCCCCGATTCTTTAGCCAGCACTCTCACCTAATTTAAAGTGCCCTTTAAGGGTTGTCAAAGTTTTGTAAAATCCCCAAAAACCTCAAAAAAAATCAAGGCCTAAATTTGGACTCTTTTTGAAGAACACTCTACGAGGAATCGAATGAGCCCCTCCCAAGGTCCGTAGGTCAAACCATTCCCGTTGTATGGCCCGATTTATGGTGCCAACATTTGCGTTATTTTTGTTTATCATTGTTTTTGTTTTGATTTCAGTAACCTAGTGATGTAGTAATGTGGATACTGGAGTGAACTCCTAAAAGGCTTTGTAGCCGATACATTTTGGGTTGAAAAGCATCACCTGTGAAACACGCACACTCCAAAGCTTAGTAGAAATTCAAATCATGAACGCTAGCCGATTGAATAATAAACCCCAGTGAGAGAATTTGCAGCGTTTTAATACATTTTTGATGACGAGTTATCCACTTTTGAAAACCCTCTCCGAAGAACTCCGCCGCCAGGCCGTTGAGGAAGTTTGTGACCGCTTCCTGTACCTCTTCGTCCGATCTGAAGCGTTGTCCACCCAAGTGTTGTTTTAACGTGGTGCCACTACGTTACCCCGGAAACGAAAATGCAATCACGACAATGGAAACATCCCAAATCGCCGCCACCGAAGAAATTCAAGCAGACGCTGTCCGCAGGAAAAGTGATGGCTACGGTGTTCTGGGACCGGAAGGGTGTCTTGCTTACCGAATTTATGCCTACAGGGACGACAATGAATTCGGACAGATACTGCGAAAAGTTGAAAAAACTCAAAAGAGCCATTCAAAATCGTCGGCGAGGAAGATTGACCAAAGGCATAAGGCTGCACCAGAATAACGCGCGCCCGCTAATCGAGAAATTTGGCTGGAATGTGGTTCAACAAGCCCCCTACAGCCCTGATGTTGCTCCCAGCGACTATCACTTGTTTCCCAAATTGAAACAACACTTGGGTGGACAACGCTTCAGATCGGACGAAGAGGTACAGGAAGCGGTCACAAACTTCCTCAACGTCGGAGTTCTTCGAAGAGGGTTTTCAAAAGTGGATAACTCGTCAGCAAAAATGTATAGAAAAATCTAGACTAAGAAAAATACAAGCTTTCAGATGGTGTACTCCTCGATTATATTAAAAAATGCCTTTTACCTGAAAAAAATGTGGGAACCTTATTTTGGTTTTTTATTCAATGACAAACCATTGTAGTCGCTCTGGAAAAAAAATTCTAACCCCCCCCCCCCTCCTGAAAATGTCATGGTTTTCCGTTTCAAAGGGTGTAGAATCCGAATCTGCAATAACAATTTTTCCGTCCGTCCGCCGTACGCACGATTTCTCCCAAACGGCTGGAGCAAAAGATCTGAAATTTTGAAACGCTGATAATATATAGGCAAATATTATTTAATATTATTACTGGGGTTTATTATTCAATATTATTACTGGGGTAAATAAGTATTCTTTCACTGGGGTTTATTATTCAGTTGGCTTGCGTTCATGATTTGAATTTCTACTAAGCTTTGGAGTGTGCGTGTTTCACAGGTGATAGAGCGATTATTGAATTTCAGGAGATATGCATAGAGCAAGTAAATCTGTTCTCAACCAAAATACCTATTTGGATTGATCGGTTGATCATATTTGTGTGCCTCCCGAAATTCAATAATCGCTCTATCACTGTGAAACACGCACACTCCAAAGCTTAATAGAAATTCAAATCATGACCGCAAGCCAATTGAATAATAAACCCCAGTGAAAGAATTTGCAGCGTTTTTTACTTGACCCTCGTATTTATGAAATGCAAGCACGTTTTTCAACGCAAAGTTGTGAAATCCTTTAGAATATTCCACTTTACAATAAGTTTTTGAATTTAATGAATTTAGCCGGTTTTACCCAGTTCATAAGTTCCCTCTAAAATTGTGTTTATTTTAAATTTGATGCGATTACTGTGCCATCCCACGACGCGATCTAAAACGACAAACATAGGTACTTATCTCATTCATCAACTTTCTTAAAACCGATTAAAGCATCCAGAAACGACTTTCATGAATGTTCCAAAACAACTTGTTATCATGAAAACGTAATTTTTAGGGATTTGCTAAAGAAAATGAAACTACTGCAATTAATTGTTGAATAGAAACCCTTCCTCCAACTTATCAAAAACTAGAATAACCGCTAAAAGTGGATGGAGTATTCACAAATTTGTGCCCAACATTTGGCTGAATAATGTACCAATTTTATTATGAACCAAATGGGCTAAAAAGTCGATAAAAACTGTTTAGAATCTTAAAATCGGTTTGTGAAGTAAAATAATGGTCAGGAAGATTTTTTTTTTTTTTTTTTTTTTTTTTTTTTTTTTTTAATGTATACTTTTTTTTATTATTTCTCAAATAAATTACATTCGGTTTTTAAGACATGCTCACTTTTGGTGTATTATTTTCACTAATGAACCACTGTAATCGACCAAGAAACCAGTTTTCAACTTCCCTTCCACTCAAAATTTATAGTTTTACGTTTCAAGATGTGGAAATTCCGAAAATCGAAGTTTTAGAAATCCGACTACCAGCTATGCGGATCCTTTCCCCAACACTTTAACAAAAACACACAGATTGGGATCCATTTGGGGCTGAATTTCCGTCAATGTTAAAGGGTGGAATAATCTAAGGGCAGAAATATTAAAAAATCAGAATAACGGAATGCTTTCAAAACAGCACTATTATTTTGGAGTCCGTTGTGATTCGAATCAGCCCAACCAAACAGCTTCACGTTCATCTGTTCCCTCTCCCTAGGGCCCGAACTTTAACAGACAAGAATAACATCGTGCTCATATTTCGGCATTTTCAAAATCAAAACGGCGTTCTTCATTAACTCCACACCATGTAAAATCTGTAACATGATCTACGTTTGAGAAACCAAACAATATTTGAGAAGTAGGATTTCAGGACATAAATCTGATGTCAACAAACTCAAAACAAAACCGTTTTGATTTTGCAATTCCAAAATTCTACATTCGGAAAATGCTGACACAAAACGCAAAATTAAAGACTTATTTTATATGTTTGGGCTCATATGTCGTTTGCGTAATTTTTTTTACAAACTTATCCAAGCTTTGTTAGAAAATACGGAAGAAAGAGATGAATTTTCCTCAGTCGCGGTAAATGATCTTCCAGCTATTCAAGTAAACGTATGAACGTTACGTAATTGTGGGATTTGCGGCAAGCTCCGGTCTGCTACAATAATATCGCTTGTATTGCAGAATACTGGGCAAGCAATATAAAACATATTACAATGCAGTAGACAAGGGAAGCAACACAATGCTTAAGCCACGACTTAGACCGTACCTTTTTCCCTTCCCGGTCAACACCCTAATCTCGATACTCTTTTCGGATGACGGGTAGTTGGTGACCCGATCAAACATACCATTGCTAATACCATAGATTTGGGAAATCTCCAGGGCTCCTCTTCCCCAAAGGTTGTTAAGTCATACTTGGGATCACATTTCAACGTTTTACTTAAGTAACTTTTTTTTTTCAAATCCTACATTTTGTTAAAGTTTTATTAGATAACTAGGTGCAAAAAATTAAAACAGAATTTAAAGAAAAAATTGGCTATTTCCATCAAATACTGAGTTACAAAGTTAAATCGATTTCGACTGTTAGGTCATCATCAGTAACAAAATATAACTAAGTTATATAACTAAGTTATATTTTGTTACTGATGATGACCTAACAGCCGAAATCGATTTAACTTTGTAACTCAGTATTTGGTGGAAATAGACAATTTTTCCTTTAAATTCTGTTTTAATTTTTTGAAATGGGTTTCCACAACTTCATCGCGAGTGATTTAGTTCGTAACTAGGTGCAAATACCCGGGTTTACCCGGGTTTAAATTAAGGTTTTTTAAAAGCGTAAAAAACTGTTAATTTTCATACAATAAACGGATCTTTTTATTATAAAACAACGTGATAAACAACATTTTTCGTAGTTCCATTTGGAATGTGCACGAAAAGATTTTCCTCTTTGCCCACTCTGGAACACGCCACATACAACTGTACATGAGAACAACATGGTGTCTACAAGTCTATACCAGCAATCTCAAGAAACTGCCCCTGTGACTTGATTGTCATCGCAAAGCACAGTTTCAAAGGGAACTATATTCTCTTGAATTGTATGGCGTTGTGTGAGGGAATAATAGGTATTCTTAGAATGAATACATCTTCGCCTTTAGATGCGACATATCATACAACTGTCCATGAGAACAACATGGTGTCTGCAAGTCTATATCAGCAATCTCAAGAGACTGTCCCTGTGACTTGTTGATTGTCATCGCAAAGCACAGTTTCAAAAGGAACTATATTCTCTTGAATTGTATGGTGTTGTGTGAGGGAATAATAGGTATTCTTAGAATGAATACATTTGTGACTTTAGCGCACTCTGAGAGTACTGTGGCTTGAGTGATATGTCGCATCACCTTTTTCACGATCAATCTTGTCCCATTACACAACCTGGGTGCTTCAATATTTCGGATTAGCATAATTGGAGCATCAACCTTTATAATCAAGTTGTGGCCTTGCAAATCAGGAGTTTGGATGGAATTCAAAAACTCAATGGGATATTGTACTGTTTCATCATCATTAAGGATACAGCCTATGGATTTGTAGGCATAGGACTCGTATTCTTGCACCAGAAGCTGCTTCAAAACCTGCTTAAGAACCTTCCTCATTTAATTGTTTACATTCCTAATTTAATCGTGTACCAAATCATACATCATTTCATTGTCATGATCCCGATTTATAAGGGAACAGGCAGACAGACAGACAACAAATGCGTTTTACATCAAATTTCAACATTGCAAGTAAACGTATAAACGTTACGTAATTGCCATATTTGCGGCAAGCTCCGGTCTGCTACAATAACATCGCTTGTATTGCAAAATACTGGGCAAACAACATAAAACTATTACAATGCAGTAGACAAGGGAGCAACACTATGCTTAAGCCACGACTTAGACCGTACCATTTTCCCTTTCCAGTCAACACCCTAATCTTGATACACTTTTCGGATGATGGCTACTTGGTGACCCGATCACATACCACAGCTTACACCTGGATAGTATCCAGTGGATATCCTACCTAAGTGTATCTATATCATGATTCACTTCTTAATTATTATCCACCCTTCACAAACACGACACGGTTCGATGTTTGCCACCGACCTCCAGTGAGTGTACAGTGCGCCCAACCTCTAGTTCAGTGCGAATTATCACCCAAACTATGAGCATAAAGATTTGAGTAAAAATGCAGAAAATAAGAATGGGGGATTTGAACTCAACTTCAGCACTAGGGAGGAATTTTGAATTTTGTATCGCACTTATACCATACATTTGCTTCTTTTGTCATATTTAGCATCATTTAAGAAGGTTTCAGGTCTTATTTCACGTCATATCTCTAGTTATAGCTTTGAAATTCGAAAGCTATGAAGTACTTGAGTGAAGCACCTGTGGTTTCAAGAAACGGGGTTCGCTCGGAGCCTCGGATCCGATCATTTCGATTTTACCGGTCTCGTGATTGTAATACGCCATAGCCGACCGCCACGCCCGACACTCATATTCCTAACTGGCTCATTTCTAAGGTTTGAAGAGATAAAAAACAACAACGGTAGAGAAACAAGGTTGTGTAATAGGTAGATAGTGTGACTAATCGAGTTTCAAACGATCGATTCTATTCTCATCGACCGACAGGTAGGTAATAAGATAAGGGGCCTTAACAACGAAAATAGGTAGTAAGCGACAACGTGATAGTAATAGACCACACACGTCTCTACCAATATTTTCTTATTCTGGTAGCTACAAGCATAGTTTTCAATAACATTTTTCACAACAAAATTTAAATGATTTGCCGTTTTTAGAGCAGTCGCTAGATAGATATATGGTTCATTTCAAACTTTGGAGTTATTTCTTGTCACACAGCTTTTGTGAGCCTTTCACTAAATTAAATGAATTGGATTTTTTCCTGAGAGATGTGGCAGGTTGGTGTCTTGGTAGATCACCTAGTACAAATTTCAACAATCAATATAATCAATAACACAGCCCCACAAAAAAAACGCTGCAAATTCTTTCACTGGGGTTTATTATTCAATTGGCTTGCGTTCATGATTTGAATTTCTACTAAGCTTTGGAGTGTGCGTGTTTCACAGGTGATAGAGTGATTATTGAATTTCAGGAGGCACACAAATATGATCAACTGCACAATCCAAATAGGTATTTTGGTTGAGAACAGATTTACGTGCTCTATGCGTATCTCCTGAAATTCAATAATCGCTCTATCACCTGTGAAACACGCACACTCCAAAGCTTAGTAGAAATTCGAATCATGAACGCAAGCCAATTGAATAATTAACCCCAGTGAAAGAATTTGCAGCGTTTTCCTGAAAATTTCAGATTTTCTGATTTTTTCTGAAAATTATCAGAATGCTTCAACCCGTGTATCGGCTACAAAGCCTTTTAGGAGCTCACTTCAGTATCCACATTACTACATCACTACGCCACTAGGTTACTGATATCAACACAAAAAACAATAATAAACCAAAATAACGCGAATGTTGGCACCATAAATCGGGCCAAAGATCGGGAATGGTTTGACCTACGGACCTTGGGAGGGGCTCATTCGATTCCTCGTAGAGTGTTCTTCAAAAAGAGAACAAATTTAGGCCGCCTTGACTTTTTTTGAGGTTTTCAGGAATTTTACAAAACTTTGACTACCCTTAAAAGGCACATTAAATTAAGTGAGAGAGCTGGCTCAAGAATTGGGGCGTCGCCGGACCAACATGGAAATTTCAGCTTTTTTGCTTCAGCCGTTTGGGATAAATAGTGCGTACGGCGGACGGACGGAAAATTTTTTATTGCAGATTCGGATTCTACACCCTTTGAAACGTAAACCATGAAATTTCAAGGGGGGATTAGAATTTTTTTTTCAAGAGCGATTACAATGGTTTATTATTGAATAATAAACCAGAAGTTACTGAACTATTATTCTGAATAGGTTTTTTCTACGTATTTCGGTGTGCTAAAAACGAATCTGAAGTCAGAATTTCTTTTTACCACTCGAACTTTTGCGCTACGGTCAAGAAACCCCCCTAAAAAGTCGATTTTTCAACATAAACGTAAGGAAGCTGACAAAAAAAAAAAAATTAAAATACCCATATAGACCGTCGGGTTCTATTGACAGCATCAAAGTTGAGATCTTGAAATAAAATCTCTCTCCAAAACAAAGTTTTAAATGTCCCCATTTAAACCGTGAACCCCCCCCCCCCCCAAAGCCCCCAAAGGGGCAAATCTTTTCCTTTGATAAAAATTTATATCAATTATTAGGTTTCTTAGGTCACTGAAAATGAAAATGCTAACAGAAATCAAATATTTTACTTCTCCTTCCCCCAAGTGCCGCAATAGCTCCAAACAAACCCCCCATAAAGGCATATATTTGCTCCTTCGGGCTCCAGAAAGAAAAATTAAAAACAAACGAAAATTCGATGATTTGGAAGAGCTTTTATCACGTTTTCCACCTGTCACAAGGTTTCATTCTCTCTCCCTACAATTTTTTTGAACTGCCCACCCACTCTCAGGAAAGGCATATTTCATACTGTGCAAAACAAAAGGCAACTTTTTGCAACAGGCAATACGAGGGTGAAGTACTGCGGACCTTATCTGATACACCCTGTAGATACAATGGGCCAAACTACTTTCCGGGTTTTTACTAACTTGTACAAGTGGGGTATCATTATCTAGCAATTTTGGACGAAAACTCGACTGGGATATTTTTAAGATCCGTAGAAATTCACCCACAGCAAATAATCGCTCCCCCAGAACCTAAAAGTGATCCCAAAACCGCACAATGTCACCAACAATCACGCACGAAAATTTCAACACCCAATTTAAGGAAACGAGTTCCAATCATGCAGGTTGTTCGAGCTAATTACAGCACATATTTGTATTAAATTTTTGTTAAATTGACTTGAAATATGTGGACTTTGTGAAAACAGAAATTGTTGTCTATAAATTTTATAATTGCAGCTTTCGAAAACTAGATAAAATGGTTTATTGAGTACCTAATTATTGCTGGAAACGATATTTTTGAAGCTTGAAATTTGTGGCGTAACTAAGTTGAATTAATTGGTTATAAATTCATGAAAACAAGACCGACTATTGAACGAAAACATCGCTCAATTGTCACCCACATCGTCTTATTTAGCGTTTAACAAACTGTGTATGGTTAAGCGCAGGTTTTCTCTTCGTGTCAAACAACATTGAACGTTTGCCTGGTGTCATTCAGTGGATTGGCAATCGTAGTTGCAGCTCACCCAATCACTAAAAGTGAGTCACTGGCCTTGCAATCGACAAGTGTGAAACCTCTTTGTTCGATCCTCTTTGGCTTGAACAAAAGCAACGCAAAAAATGTCCCTTAAGTTGGCAGTGCAGCTTTGCTCACCATATTTCTCTTGAAAATGGAGAAATAAAACTCCGAAACGTTGGGATCTAGTTTTTCAATTCAAGACCGAACCTCAATAAACCCCCAGAAGCTTCTTCTGATTGACTATAAATCTACGTTGAATACTAAGTTATGGGCCAAAGAAAAAGAAAAGTTTTTTAATCGCGCACGTGCACACCAACTTTTTTTAACGACGTCCTTCGGAAGTATGGATTTATCCTTACTTAGTATATTTAGTTATTATTCAATTGAAGAATGTATCGTGTAAAATGATGTAAATAAACTATCTATCAATCTATTAGTAGGGGGTAACCCATTGGGAAGGATATGTGGGTTATGTAGGATATGTGGGCCATTTCAAAATTTCGGTCACATTTGGGTACCGACTTTTCTAAAAAATAATCACTGCGGTTCTCTCGGCATTTTACCCAAGTGAGCACACATAATCTTGAACCTTACCGCCATTTTGAAAAAGAAAACTTTTGTAGGAAGTGAGGTATATACTACTATTTTTCCCTTCTTGAGCCTCCAACCTCCATGGGAATAGCCGCTCAAGCCTTTCAAATTAGGTGAGTGGAACAGCACGAATTAGCTTAATTTAAGCTTCAGTAAATGCTAAGGTTTTCTTGCCAAAATCTCGCTTGCTACAAGCAGACCTCACTCCCTACAATTTAAGAAGCCACTGGCCGGATATTGTAGGGAGTGAGAGAGCAGGGAGTGAGGTTATAGTCTTACACCGCCTTTACAGGCCACAAATCAATTGAATCTGGTTGAACCAAAATGTTGTCAACGAACTTCCAACAACTACACTAATTGTCAACAAGTGCGATCAAGTTTCACTTGCCACAGTCAGAATGTTACTGGAATGAGAGTTAAAAAACCTACACTGCTGCCTCCAGGGATGGTTTTCCCGGTAGAACTGACTGGGAAGGTCTAGGCAAAATAAACCACCAGCGTTGGGACCATCTTGAATAAGGGATGTCAACAAAACAGAAGCAACTTCATAAACACCCTTTCCTGCCTGTTGGGAGCTACTTTTCAAGACATTGTAGGGAGTGAGGAAAAACCGTGTGACACTGAAATAATAGGATGATAAGGCTACTTGATTTGATCCAATTTTTTTTTTCCTGAGGCGGATATCCATTGTAGATGGTATGTTCTTTCATAGTGTTAGTGGATATAACAGCCCCAATAAATATTTCGCTGAGTAGTGACGATGGAAGTAGTATACTTCTGGTTAGTGACATCTGTAGGGAGTGAGAAATACGTAACGAACGTACAAAATAGTGTCATTTTGAAAGTTCTCGATACTCAGATATTGGAAATGATTCGATTCATCCTTTATAATTGATTGAAGAGAGAATTTAGTCGCACGTTGACCCCAAATTTGATTTTTTACCCAAGTTTCATCAAGTTCCAGTAGTTAAGGAGGAAATCTCGGGAAGGCGGTTATTTTTATACTTCGATTTTCTAAATCCACATCTTTAAACGAAAATAGCAAATTTTGGGAGGGGTTAACATTTCTTTTCTTGATCGATTACTAAATTGTTGAAAATAATAAACCAAAACTTGGAAATAATAGAGTAGTTGTAAACTGCATAGGTACTAATGAAACTTAATACAGATTTATAACCTCTATATTCATCTTTTAAATAATTTGATTTTCGGAGTGTCATGTATATAATTGAAATGTAACCAAACAAACGTTGGTAACAGGAGGGTGAATTGAATCGCTTATTTCAGAAACCCAATAAACGTCAGGAAATGCGAAATCGACTTTATTGCATTTTCGGGTATTTTAAAGGTGTGCGCATCGTTTAAAACGGGAACCCCGAGCCAACAAGCCCTCCTTGCCGGTTTTTCTTAGTCTCGAAATGAGCGTTCGTTGTAGAAACCCACTAAGCGACAACAAATAGGGGCCAGATGTTTTAACGACTTTTCGTCAAAGACAGATACTTTAGAGTCACTTCTGTAGTTATTCGTTTAAATTTCACACTTTTGACTAAGATAGTTATTATATATTTGACGGATATAAAATGGGTAAAACACGCTTGTAAGTTAACTTTTTATTGATGTAAGTAGAACAGATACCACAGAGTGATGGGAGGA
Organism: Creontiades dilutus; assembly: GCA_031894815.1. Lineage (NCBI taxonomy): Eukaryota > Metazoa > Arthropoda > Insecta > Hemiptera > Miridae > Creontiades > Creontiades dilutus. The sequence continues at coordinate 175,754 of JAVIWC010004997.1, read as the reverse complement.
ATGGAAGGGTACAGCGACTACGCTTGAGGAGTCCCCTAGCGGGAAAATACACAACAGTCACCCCCACTTATTTTGAAAATTATTGGATAGGACCTCCCTGGTCCTGGTTACCTCAGGTGGAGCAGGTGTTCTAGTAGACGGGACTCCAGTCTGATTACTAGGTGTTCCTGGTGTCTGACACCGTTCAGGCACTGGACCTTGGCCTCGGCAGGGTTGGAACATCGAACGTCACCGACTGATGTCCTGGATTCCTCGGAAGAGTAGGTGAAGCTGGTTCAGTTAATGGCACCCCTGTAGAATTGAGTTGGTTGACGTGTCTCTTGAGGATCCGCCCAGAATCCAGTTCAATGAGGTAGTGCCGTGTGCCGAGTTGACGTCTAACAGTTCCAAATTGCCAGATTTCCAAATTGTTTACGAACATCTTCGCCTGAATCCTCTCCCCCACTTGAAGCAATCGAACTGGCTTGTCTGGGTGATGAGGTGGTTCCTTCTGCTTTGGGAAGATGGCATCAAGCTTGAGTCTCATCTTGCGATTCAGGTAAGCTTCTGCTGGTGAGACTCCGTTTCCCAGAGGAGTGGCACGGTAATGACACACAATCCTTCGAACACGATTGGCAAGAGTTCCTCCATCGTGTGCCAATGCCTTCATTCGGTGTTTGAACGTCTGAACGTACCGTTCAGCCTGGCCATTTGTAGCAGGGTGACCTGGGGCTATGAGTTTTTGACTGATACCATGGCTGGAACAGAAATTCTGAAACTCTGCTGATGTGAAAATTGTGGCATTATCCGACACAATGATGGATGGATATCCATGAAAAGAGAAAATATCCTCGAGAAGAGAGACTGTTGATGCAGAAGTAGGTGCCTCTCTGGAAATACGAATCTCAGGCCATTTGGTCTTTGCGTCCACACAAATTAGAAAATGGTGGTTCTCAAAGGGTCCTGCGTAGTCTATGTGGATGCGCTCCCAGTTAGACTTTGGCTCTTCCCACGGATGCACAACTACCTTTGGTGGAGTGTTACGCAGCAAAGCACATTCTCTACATGACTTAACTGGTACCATCAAGCCAGTTGTTTCACACGCATAATTCCAATGTGGGTGGCATGCAGCTGGCTCAAAATTGCAGGTCGAAGGCTTCTCGGGATGACTACCCGGTCTTGTCGGAACATTAAGCCATCAGAGACAGTAAATGGTGAGTCTTCAGAACGAGACATTAGAGTTTTCAAGATTGTATGAAGCTCTGGATCATTTTTGGTTTCCGTAGCAATGTTCTCTGAAGTAATTTCAGCATTGGATATTTGAAAAACTGATTCAGAGTGGATAAGGTTAACTTCTTCAATCATCCTGACATCAAGAGATTTATGAGTAGTTGGAACCGGAGCTCTGGACAAGCAGTCCACATTCCCGTTGTCCTTGCCCTTCTTAAATTTGACTGAGTAATCAGTCTGAGTTTATAGTTTGAAGTCTGTTCAGTTGTTTTTGTTCAGAGTTTCGTTCTCAATTCTTAGTTGAAAGAAGGTTTGTCCTTAAAATTGTTGGAACAGAGTTATTCGTCAATGAACTATGTTTAGGTATATGTTCATAAACTTTTTGTTTTATTACTTACCCGTTTAAATGAATTCGATATTCCATCACGAGTCAAAACATTGAAAACCATTGTGTGTTTCGGAAGTTTATTGGAGGAACACCGTATGCGCGAATGATAAAACGAACCCTCTCCCGCCCCTCTAAAACACAACTAAAATAGCTCTGTGGCCTGATACAGCACATTGTCTAGTATTTATGGTAATTTTTGGGGACTTCAAGAACCATAATTAAGGTCGCTGGTAAGTTTTTCTTTTTCTGGACTTATGGGGTTTCTGAAATAAGCGATCCAATAGTTTCCTTGGTTGGCAACTACTTGAGGTTCGTTATTGACAACAATAAGCCCAAATTGCTTCTGATGTCATCTGAGATCAATGGAATCAAGTAAATAAAAGGTATGAATACAACCAGTAAGTTAATTAATAAAGAAAAATCGAACTTACGCTTGAGCGTCTCCTCTTTGGTGAAGGTTGAGAATCATTTTCCGCGACTCCCCAATTGCTGGTGGATTGGTAATTCACTCGCGGACCACTCATTTTTACTACAGTGATAAAAGTTTTACGGGTAATCAAATGTTGATTGATTTCATTCACTGCACGTTGGAACTGTCACATAAACAACCTGTTGATCGCATGTTGAAGGTGATAAGATTACAAAACAACGTTTGAAGGATATCACAGATAAATAGGAGAGAAACTGCTGAGAGAATCTTTAAACTATTTGAATCTGAGGAACAACATCAAAACAATCTATTGAGGGAAGATTACGAAAAAATAAAATACCGATCTCAACAGATGAGTAATGGCAATGAGGACGTCGTAAAATGAGAGAGTTGAAATACACAACATCCTCTGATAAACAGTTCCAGGGTGATCAGTGTGACCAACTTTTGATAAGAAAATATCGTATTGAACCCGAGAAAATTACCGTACGTTCTCGTACATCGTTGATGTAACTGTCATTTACAGGTTTGTATCCCTATCACTCTGCTTCCCCTCATAATGAATCAATTCCCTTCCCTTGACTTCTAAATTAAAACAATTTAGCAACAATGACAACCGAGTTTATCAAAGAATCAGGATAGAATGTTGAAATTATGACCATGACTGTCAAAATTTTGTTTTTTTTATGGAGCTTATTGTTACTGCTTACAGGGTATGGACTACAAAGATTTTATTAAGAAAAGAAAAACGCATGTTTTGTAGGGGAAAACGTAAACTATTTCCACAAAAATTAGAAGTTTAAGAGCGTTAAATCGATTTCGACAGTTAGGTCATCATCAGCAACAGAACGTTAACTGAATGGATGTTTGAGAAAACAGTGACAGGGTTATATAGTGACAGGTGAAAGGGACCTTCAGTCTCATTGGTTAAGAGGTGTGGAGAACATCCAATCATGAGGTTTCTGTGAAAGTGAAAGTAGATACAATTCTATTGGTCTGGGGGGTTGAATTAGGGACTGGTCGAATATTATAGGGGAAAAACAGATAAAGGCAATACAACAAACCTAAGAAAAATTAAAGAAATGGACCAATGAAAAGGCGAAACATATTTCAGAAATGAACCTATTAGTGGGGCAATGTATCTAGAAATATGCTCGTTCAAACATTTAGCTCTATCGCTTTTAATTATTTCAAATTTTTCTAGGACATTCGGAACACCTCCTTTCTGACAAAAAAGAATGAATTTTACAAACGGGCCATTTCTTAAAGTCAAAACTGAAATTATGACTGGATTCTGATAAATGATAGGCAAATGCTTACTCTCCATTATTATCCAATTATCCTCTTGTTAGGAGACATAATTTTATCTCCTCTCGCAGAAACCACGTGATTGAATGTTAAAACATCTTCTTTCTGACAAAAGTGAACAAATTCTAAAAACTGCTCATTTTTAAATCAAAACTGAAATTATGATTGGATTCTATTAGATGATTGGCAAATGCTAACTTGTTATCCAATAACCCCCTTGTTAGGAGATGTAATCGTATCTCTTTTCACTTTCACAGAAACTACGTGATTGGATGTTCTCCACAACTCTTGACCAATGGGATTGAAGGTCCCTTTCACCTGTCCGTTTCCAAATCCGTTAAATGGTGTAACTCTTTTAAGTATAGTGGGAGTAGACTAATTTTCTTTTACAAACTCCGTTTTTCCTGTTATGGGTTTCCACAAGTTCGTATTTAGTAAATTAGATTAAGAAGTGAATTTCCTCGTCACTTTTCAAGAAGTTGCCTCTATGTAAGAACCCTAAATATACACTTTATCAGGAACCCTTTGAGAATCAATGTTAACGAATAGTAGGAATTCTGTTTTTTCAGCATTTTTGCCTGCTGAAATGAGATGCTTAGGTACTATACTTCGTACATACACTCGAATTACCGTAAAACTACGAAAATTAGCTTGAGGTTGGCAACTTTGACGAAACTAGCTGGTAGAGCCATCGAGTGGTGCGTCCCGAACTTGAAATGGAGGGATGAGATGACGGAAAGATTCGAGAAGGGAATGAGTCATGAAAATAAACGTATCTAAAAGATAAAATCGACGGCTGTTTATTCCGATTAATTCGATACGACGAAAAAAACTTCCATCGAAGGTTCCCGATATGTCTGGGCGTTTGACCCAGTTCAGCATCCATTCAGTTCACGCCTAATTTTATCTGATCACATGCTCTATGAACCAATATATACTTTTAACAGATATAAATGTATTCGACCCAATATTTACGCTGTAAACAGTTAAATTTACCGATATTTGCACGAGATAATAGATAAGCACCTTTATCCCACAGTATAGATGATTAAAGGTCTGAGTTAGTGGGAGCCTAGAAGAAAGATATTTTTAATTCGAAAACACCGAGCAGTTTCCCACGAGAAATCTCTATCAGAAAGAAAATTCTCTCATCCAGTCTTCTAAGGCTGAGCTATAAGATGACTTTTTTTGTGGATTTCCTTTTTTTCAATAGGTACCCACATGTAACGAAAATGGAGTGATTAAATTAACTCCGATTTGGATACAATGGAATTGTCTTGCACGTTTTTCGTTGAATATTGGACATTTAACGGTTCCGTTCTAAATGAATCTACAGATTTTGGTATACGAATTAGGCCTTGCTCCATTTTATAAGCAAAAAAGGGGTCCGACGAGCCACCATCAGATTTGTAGGGTTGTATTTAAACATTGTGCACGCACGATGTTTTTGAAGAAATTCGGAAAATTTTTCTTAAATTTATGAACAGGTTTACCTGCTGGTTAGCTTAAGACGAGCTCCTAGCTTCACCTTTTTTATAGCAATTTGCTAAAAGTAATTGATAGGCGACCATTACGTAATAATCACATCAATGAATACCTAGCTCATTTTCAGAAGATATTGTGAATCCTCGCACGAGGTTTATTCCCTCATAATTTTCTAAAAATAATAACGAGTAGGTGCATACGTTTCGATGTAGGTGTATTTTAAAAGATAATAGTAGATATTCAGTCGAAAATTCTAAAAAAGCCCACCTAAACCACCTTTTCGTTAAATTTGCTCAACTCTCTCAGTGCTAAATATGAACAGAGGGGAAAACGCCAGTCCATTTTATGAAATTTGAGCATTGCACACGTTTCCGAATGTTTTTGTTCACAGCTTCATAAAACCCCATCCACGTGATATTCTACTAAACCGAAAATACTTGAAATGTATAATTTTAATGTAATATAAATGTTTTTTCCGTCCATTTTTAGTTGTGTGGCGAATTTTGAGTAGCGATCCTATAAGGTTCCCTTTTTTTATTCTTTGACCTCGGTTTAAACTGATGAAAACATGTAACATGCTTTTGCCTTAAAGTTTACAAATCTATTTAGATTGATTCCGTTGACCTACTACAGTGGTTTTGAGAATTAATTTAGTACTTGAGAAGTGATAGTTACCATCTACCGTGGGATACCTACCGATCTTTGCACTACGAAACCAAACTTACACGTTACGGTTCTTCCCTCGGAGCAGATTCTATTGATAATTTGTGAAAAAATACCATTCTTAAAACTAATCAACTCGATCTTTCCACGCACGAGTCGGTATTTTAACCCAAAATTTACTACATAGCTGCAAGGCCGTGCGGACACTCGCGTTCTGCTTCAGCTTCAAAGTTTACACATCTATCCAGATTGATCTCATTGACCTACTTCCACGGTCCGAAGGCCTGAACATTCCCTCACGAATGAATTTAAAATTACTACCTACCTAGTCAGTTTATGAACGTTTAAAAGTTTTCCTGACAGCTTCATTGTCATCAGGTCAATAGAAGAGCACGTGCCAGAGCAGACATGAGTTTGACTCAACTGGGCGAATAAGACCTCAAATAATAGTTTATGATTGCCATCGCGATTGGATCGTCTATGGTCATTGCCCTCATGTAGAATCAGAAAAAAGAAGCGATCATAAGTTTTCACGATTCTACATAGAATATATCAGGAATCACGGACAAAAAATCCTCGCGTTTAGCCCACCCCGGACCAAAAATCTCCTATTGTTTATCCAGAAATATTCTATTGTCTAGTTTGCTGGTCTGGATGCTCGCTACGCTCGCATCTCAAAAACCAAAAAATATCCTACATCAATCCTTAAGTATCGATCAGTAGGAAAAATGGATGCGTTACCTATTCTGTGATTCAGTCCTAGTTTTCCGAAGTTGGGGATTTTTTGTCCGCCCTAGGGGATTTTTGTCCGGGGATTTTTCGTCCGATTACCAAATATCAGACTTGTATGAAGAGAAAGGGGGATAGAAACTTTCCCATTTAATGATGTAATAATTACGTGTACCTTCATTTTTGCATATTAGTACGTTGTACAGCTTTAGTGCTCGAGAAACGAGATGGTATAGATGGTACCTATCTATCTCAACGATATGAAAACAAAGTTACGCCACACGTCTTCAACCTCAATTATACTGATGATTCGCAAAAAAAAAAAAAAAGATCATCAGTTATACCAATTAATTGATAGGACATCATCACACTCATGGGAATCACTGCATAAAGCACGAATCATTAAGGATATTGGTTAATTATTTTTCTTGTTTCCAGGGCAACGGTTCATTTACAGTACCTAACTGCCTACATGTTTTACACCAATTCTTCGTTGTGTGTCAGAATTTTACATGGAGAGGTGTTTTGAACAATTTAAAAGGTTGGGTATTAGGGAATTTTGAACGCCAAACCGAACGTAACAAATTGCAGATTCATAGGTGTAACAGTCTAGAAGCTATGGCTTTTCGAGTTACGTTTTTAAGTTTGAAAAAATATCTCTCAAAACATAATTACCACTTGCTGAGCAAAAAAACTAAAAAAATCATTATTTTCAGGGTGAAAAATGAAACTCAGATCACAATTTTCATAATTTGCGCCTACGATAATTTCGTTTCAGTTATATTTTTGAGTGAAAAAAATAACACACAAAAAATTAACTATCGTTTTCTGAGCAAAAAATAATGATAATCAAACTAAGAAAATAATCATTATTAGCCTAATTTTTCTAATCTAAATCCTCGGATTTGACCCATATTTCGTATATTTGGTGAGAATAAAGCCACCTGAATATTTGTTTGGAGTAATCAAATCGTGTATAGTAGTATTTTGGAAGCTGAATCGAACGAAATCAACGGTAGATTTCTAGGTGCAATACCCTCGGAGTTAGAACGGGTTGAGTCATGTTTTTAGTGAAAAAATATCGCTAAAAAAAAGTGTCACTATTTTCGGAGCAAACTAATAATCTTAATTTTCTGAGTGAAAAATAAAAGCCAAGTAATACCTCATTTTCATAATTTAAGCACAAAATAAAACTTGAATTTTGATTTTAAGCGATTCCAAAAAATAAAGTTACTCAATTCCAACCCCTGGACTAGTCTGTTTATGACAATTGAAAAGAATTCCTGAAAAACGGTCATGGTTTCAGTGGAAGATAAAGCGCATGCGCAGACATGAATTTGGACTCGGAGTATTGGTTATGCAAAGCATCGTGGTGGGATCACCCATGGTCAACGGCCTCATGTGGAATCAGGAAAACGGGAACGAATATTAGTTTTCATTAAAAAAAACAGTAGCCATGTATGAGGGGAAGAGGGACAGGATCTTTTCCTGTTGCAACATGGAATAATTGCGTGTACGTGCATGTTTCAAAACATTAATGTTTTACAGCTTTGGGGTATACGAAATTATAGGAACCTACTATGGTATATCTACCTATCTCCACACTAAGAAACCAAACTTACACGTTACATCTATCGTCGGAGCCAATTCTTAAATAAAATCAACTTAATCTTCCCACGCACGTGTCGGTTTTTTAACTCAAAAGCCACTACATAGCTACAAGGGCGTTGTGGACACTCGCGATCTGGTTGCCCGGTAAATACTGACCGATGTTCTCGAATCGGTTACGTAACTCACATCAGGCTGTCCACCCAGATTTCACTCTCCAAAAAACATCAAACTGCCTCTTAGCTATTATCCGGCAAACATTCACCAAACGAAGACCTTGAAACCCTCGATTGAGACACAATATTTCAAATGTAGTGGAATTTTTTGCAATAACACAGATATAGCGTCTATTAAAATCAAATGGGTCACGGTTCGTTTGTGATCCAATTTATTCAATCTCAAGCTTCAAACAACTGATTGCACACTACATACGTACTAAAAACAAATATTCTTGTTTTGAACTCATTCTTGTTTTCTGGTCGATTCGGATCGGAAATTTAAAAAAAACCGTTTCAGGGTTCTAAATGTTTTTTTAAGCAAGAACATCTTATTAATTTACTATCCAACTGTACATTACTTCCAATTCTACGTTTGAAGTGAAATTGGGAGGATAAGATGATGTTTAAGTACGCAAAAACTTATTTCAAGGAAAAAATACATTAGCTGATGAATTGAGACATCAGATTGAAGAGTATAATAGGTTTATTTTTCTTTTTCGGAAACGTTTCGTCCCGCTATGAGGACTTCTTCAGTCCTGTCATTATGTTATATTTAAGCATGTGTATCCAACCAACATCATCCTGGTCAACACACATATGTTATTGTTGGAGTGATTTCATCCTTTATTATAAAATCATCATTTAAAATCCAGAAGGGTTTTTTGTCACACCACAACCAACAACCATGGCTGATGAATTGGGAATCGGCTTTTTTGTAATTTTTTCAAAGGATCGAATGTTAACACTAGTAAACTCTGTAATCAACAACTTGGACTCCTAACAGCACAAAATATGCGTAAATTTCCATCGATGTGAAGCCGATCCTAGCAGATTTTTCCTAGGAAACTACTAGAAAATGACCATTTCTTTCCCCAAGTCAGAAAAAACTCCGAAAATCCACGTTTTTGGGCCATAAGGCATAGGGCTATTGGGCTGGCTAGAAGTTAAGATGTACTGGACAAGAACGGACGTTTTATGGGCCGCACGGCGGATGGACCTTGCTGATTTTGAATCTAAGCACCTAGAAACGCAAAGTGGCAACCAAATTTATCATAAAGCATCAGCCAAAGAGACTAAGAATGAACGAATATCGACATTTCTGAAGTACTATTTTCACCAATAAGCCTTTGTACAGCAAACATTTTTTATAACCCCCTTCAAATTTCCTCATTTCATAATATATTCTGCGGGACCTGGAAATACGAGATCCGATGCTGGGATATGAATCCAGAACTTTCAGCATTGTCAGAGTTTTTTTTGTTCAATTGACAATCAACAGAGACTTTCTGCTAGGCTCCTGAAAGCTACTTTCAGTGGACAATTGAGGAGCTTACTTTCAAACAGGCACATATCCATTCCGACAAAATGTTCAGGAAGTGAAAAAAAAAAACGATTTGCAGATTAGTGGAGATGTTTATCTGCAGTTTCTCATCGGAGTAATGCGTGGGAAGGCACAGATAAAGATGCCTCAGAAGATAAAATCAATTTTCTCCAAAACACGAGGCTGTATATCAATTTTCCCTTTGGAAACATGCCCTTTTGATCAAAACTCATGGATTTGTGCCTTTTTGAGAAAGAAAGAATTAATTCTCCATTCTGTAGGTTTTATTGAAAACTTTACCTGACTCCGTATTTCCATTTGTCATGCCTGCCATCTATCGAGTCTAGTGTAAATATTCAACGTCAAGACGAAGGCGCAATGCTTCTTTTTGAATATGTGCCTTTTTGAAAACCCACGACTTATCGCCTGACGAAATTCGGAGGATATGTGCCATTTCGATCGCAAGGCACTGAAAGAAATGTAGGGGACGGATTTGTTACCTTTTGATGCAAACAGATAACTTTAGCCCCGGAATTGACGTGGATGTGTTCTGTTTTGTTCGGAAATGATAGGGGGATCTGATTCAACTCATATTCAGAGATAGAAAATTGAGAAAAAAACGTTTTCTCCCAGTTTTGGATATGTGCCTTTTTGAAACTAAGCTCCTCAATTGGATAAACTAGCTCATTATAAAAACCAATGAAGAGAGACGTAAAGAATGGCCTCGAGACGCCATTACAGCACTCCAAAAGTGAAATCCCAAAGGCGTTTGCTCACTAGGTAGGAGAAAAACAGTGATCATGCGGGCAAAATCTACAAATTTACCACCTTAAGGTCAGCAGGAGTCAAGCAATTCAAAAATCTTATTGAATCTGAGAAGTATTGGGTTCCAACATGTGACGATCTTGAAAGGCACTTGGTGTTGGGGAATTGATAAGGTTACGGGGTGAGTTGAGGCTTCTTGATGTGAATCACCTCTACTATGGTCCGGTTAGCCAATCTACTGATCATGGGCAGCAAAATCGCAATCCAAACTAAAGGTAATGTAAAATTGTAATTTAATCTAGCAAACTTCAAGAAACATTAGGAACAGCCATAATTATCAAAACCCATATGCAGAAGATGAATGATTCCATTCGAATCTGATCCACAGTTTCTCCGAATGATACTAGGTTGACAATTAAAAAAAAAGTTTAGGCTTTGCTGAAATCTTTATTATGATCCCAGAATTAATAATAGTTGTTTTGATTTTTGTACACATTAAGCATGTACAACTCTGGATGAAAAAGATTGACCTGATCAGTCTTTGAATGAATGTACAGAGCTGTCAAGGTAAGTATTAAGCGTTCTTGCTCTTATCACAACCTTTACCACAGCACTCTTTCTTGTAATTGGGAGCCCAGGGACCACCAGGCTCCCCAGAGTAAAAGTCCATAGGGAGAGACGTAATGACGTCAGAGCCTTTCTTCACGGCGGTTTGTCCGAACACCACAGCTGCTTCCCAGGGAGAGAGAATCGGGCGGGGGAACTGCGATCCCCAATCTATAGAGAGGCGAGGGCAAGCGACTTGGATCCATGCTTCCACCTTGACAAAAATTGAAAGTCGTCAAGATAGAACGCAGCAAAAACAACCCCTTATTTTAAAGATGTGTAATCTTCAGTGTGCCATTTCAATGAGTCGTTCCCTACTCGTTCGTTCATTCTAAAGACAAGGTCAGTTGGACCAGTTCACTTCATGCCGTTTATGCCAGTCAGTTAAGCCAGAATGAGCTTGTCTTCCCATCGAGGCATCATCAGACTAGTAGGAAATTAACCAATCAATCTAAAGAAGTTATAAGTTCCATCAATCATCATTGTACTTTGGTTTTAACAAATTTGAATGCTGTATTTAATACACGTAATACAGAGTACAGTAATAATACAGTACTCTTTGTGCTCGATACTGCACCCGTAATTTTCTAGTAAACAACACTACAATTTGCACATCACTGAAACCAATACATCGTAATATTGTCTTGAAAAGAAAGTTGTGTGCTCCAAGTTTCTGAGAGCGCCTTTCATAACGCAGATCACTAGGTACAGGTATATTCTTGAAATGATACTTAATCAACAATCTCAAATTGCGAATTCAGATACCAAATCCCTGAAATCCAATACCAAAATTAAAATGTTTCCAATCTTTAGGGTTGATGCATTTATAACTTACTTTGGGGAAAAGGGCCAATTTTCCGGGATATATTTCAGAGAGAAGCAGCTGTACGAATTTCTTATCTTTCAGACGACACTGAAAATGAAAGAACAGTTAATATGGTTGGTGGTATGACACCAGCCTTCCATAGCAGGTATGCGACATGTTTAGCACCTTGAAATTGTTCAAAACGTTGACGCTCCCTTGTCTCCCAAGGGTGCCAAGAATAAGGCCGAAAGTTGTCGCGTTTTTGGCCTCCTCCATAGCGTGTAGGCGTTTTCCGAACATCACGTCGAATTCATACGTTTCAATCGTGAATTTCTTCTCATACGGGTCATACCTGCAGCAGAAATATAAAAACTTGTAATGAAAGTGTATCCAATCTTGAAATCGGGTCTGGGAAAAATAGTTGAAGATCCTTTACATCAGGGACACCTACTGTCTATTCCTACATCCAGAATGGATGCCGATTAAGGTACCTGGGCAGGGCACTTTAGACTACACGCATCCTACAGGGATTGGACTGTAAACACTATCAGTGCCCTTATATTTGCAAGCATCTGCATTCTTGCCCCCCAAGGTGGAGGCTCGTATTCAAGCTCTTGCTCCTCAACTATAAAAATTTTTATAGTTGAGTTTTTGGCAATTCGGAAAGCTTCCATGTTGGGATCGGCTTTTCAGGGTCCACCGACGCCAGCGGACCCCTGCTAATGCTTCTGCTTAACCATTGCCAAGGTTATCAACCACTTTACACCAGGTGCACAATGTGTAGCAAGAACATTTTAATGAAATACCTCATACTGCATTCATGCCGCGGCTTGTTTAAAGAACTTGACTGCCTCACTATATCTGAAATGTATTTTATTCAGAAGGTTTTCGTTGAACGTAATACCAATCTTCTTCAGCAGGGTTGAGACGACTTCGGCTATAAAAACTTTGACCAGATATTTCTAAATTGTGCCAATGCCATTAAGCTGAGCCTCAAGCTCAAATGATTACTTTTCAATTTATTCTGTTCGATTAGCTACAATAATTTCACCTTCCTATCGATTCCGTTCTGTTCAAATTTACTTTTGTGTAGTAAATAAGTTGAGTTTGTAAATGTAATGTTTGTTTTCATAGTGAAAACCTCCATAATCAATAATAAGACAAGGGCAGGCTAATTTCCTAATCTTTTATTTACGACCAAATGCAAATTTAAGGCAGATACTTAAATCTAAATAATTGAGTAAGAGGAGTCCGCAGTAGATATTGTTCAACCCCTGAACAACAAGGAAAAGGACGAAACCACCAGTGGGGATTGAAGGGATGGATTACTTTAACCATCAGAAAGAAGCAAATGAAGGTTACAACCAAATGCATCCTATTAAATCTAGTGCCCCTTGGGGCAAGTCTACGGGTCAAAGACACGTATTTACCTGTAAGCTTTTAAATTGGGATTAGCGATCATGGCAGCTTCCAAATGGAATCTTCCATCGCCAAGATACAGCAGGGCATCGACGTCTGGAACGCTAGGTGCTGTACACCCCAAAACCTCACCAGGCGAAAGGGGTTTTGTTTGAGGAATAATAATTTGGTAACCTAAAAAAAATCATAAATAATATTCACAATAAATATCCAGGTAGCTAATAGGAAGCCAAAAATACTGTGTAACTACGAATAACCATTAATTAATGGAAATGTCAATTCTAGAAAATAAGCAGGCTGAGTTTTTTCAACCACTGAATTAAATGTAAAATATTATACAATAATGTAAAATATTCTGTAAAATATATCAAGCTTATTGAAGGTTTGTCAAATGACAACTCTACCTTCTAGACCTACGTTTCGAAATATTTATATTTCTTCTTCAGGCTGGAAACAACAATTGGAAAACATTTTTCTAATGTGGATGGATGTTGATCCGGCCGACAGCTAACTATGGTTTTTATACATAGAAATCACTATTGAATAACTATGTGTAGTTGATTTACATTAGAAATACTTGTGTATCTTGAAGCTTCTTTCTTATTGATCCTTAGATGGATAAATACATTTATATTTGTCATCGCAAACAGTGCAAAAACAATTGTGAATGCTACTATAACAGTATACCAAAAATCAATGTCAAATCAACAATAAAATCTACGTTGCGCAATAAAAAATACAATAAATAGCCTATTTGCCCCAAAGGCGACTCGAGCTGGGCATCATGGGACGAGCCCGGACCCGACCCACCATGGCGGCCCCCCGAGGGTGCCCAACCACCGCTGGATGAGCACTCCTGATCACTGTTTAAAAAACAGATAGTTCTTACAATACGCCAGGTAAGACCGTTCCTGGGACGGCCGCAACACCCGAGTCAAAATTGAGCATAGAGAAATCCTTGCCTCACATTCAATTACGTTTATACGAGTAGATCGCATTCATTCACACCATTCAACAATAAAGAATGATTTTGTATAAAGGATCGTATTTATATTTATATAATAACAACAGCTTAAAATTAACAATCTTATTAAAATCTGAGGTTGATTTACCTTAGAAATTCCCAAGTTTTGTTAAGTACATGTATATTTATTACAAAGTTTGTTATTCAAAAACTATAGTCATCAGTCTGTCCATATTAATCACCATCCACATTAGACAACTGTTTTCTAATTGTTATGTACCCACCCTCTGTCATCAGCCCTAAAGAAGAAATATAAATTCGAAACGTCGGCCTAGGAGATGGACTTGTTAATTGCCCAACCCTAAAGACACCCAAAGATGTCAAAACTATAGAATAAGAGTAAGGATTTTAAATTACTAGATGGGTGTCTAGAGCCTCAGTCTTAACTTAAATAGAGTTTCTTGTGTTCTTATAAACAATTTTATTGATTCTTATCGGTGTTACCTTGTGCACGTAGTTCTTTGGCAGCTGCGTGTAATGTGGTGACAAATTGAATCGTGCTCACAAAACAAAGTCTATCGGCTTTGGAAAAATTCAAACGCACCGTCTCCAAGAAATGAACGCTGTCTATTTTTATGTCAACGAATACGTAGAGGCACTTGATGTTGCCCATGCGATCTACCGGGATAAGACAGGAATGCCCATAGTGAACGAGGAGATCGCAGCGGAGGGCCTTCGCAGTCAAATCATCGACGCAACAAGCACCGTAAGTGACATCTCCCATTATCACCACGTCAGCTTCAGTGAACTGAAACACAATTTTACCTGATTCGCGACTTCATAGGTTATCAACAGATTATCATGCAAATGGTGAAATTTACCGAATACCAATCTATTCAATAACTCACCTCTTCGATAATATTGGCCAAACGAAGAGAAAACATCAGCAAACCCTCGGGCATCTGTAGTGCGACTCTTTTAGCTTCGAGAAACTTTATTCTCCAAACGGTCTTGTGGACTTCGAAATTATAGTTCGATGGGAGCTGCTCGATCGCCAAATTGAGAGCTGGATTTTCTAAGATGTCGGGTGGAATTTTATTGAGGGTTTTCGTTTGAGGTCGAAAGACTTTACGAGCCGGATTGGCCCTCACAACTATGGCTTCCTCAGACATGCTGATTAATTCAGCGCAATCAGTTACGAAAAACCTGCACAATAAAAGTCACGAAGGTAAGCAGACACAATTAATGGCATCAGGGTAATAATACTTATGAGGAACTATCTAGGAGAATGTATATCAAAACCTTACTCTTGTAGTATCTTGTGCATATTACTATAAAGTAATGACACGTCAATTCGTTAAAACACAGAATGAATCGTCGTGTATTTATTAACTTAGGAAAGATAACAAGCAATCAGCTGAATATAATAATAACTGTAGTGTCGTTGGTAACTAGCTCACAACAACTCTCAACCACCAAATCCTTCACCTTCCCTCTGATTTTGAGCAAGTATTCGAGCTATTAGATCTCAAGTTTACATTAACTTCACGTTTACATACGTCCGCATGATCTTTTGAGTTTAATGGCTAGGAAATGTTTAGGAACTAACCATTCAATCAATATCGGATTGTAAAAACATTGTTGAGTAAACAAACGGAAGAGACCATTTCTCCTATTTCTTGCACTTATACGAAGCTTTCTCACTTTTGATAGTAAGGAATAGCAGTTCAAATTTTATTTTAAAACATGAGAAGTTTCAAATGATTGAAGATGGCGGCCAGGTAAATTAGAAAGTACAAGTCAATATTTCTCAGAACATGGACCTCCTACCTATTCAGGCACCTGGAGACAGTGGGGAGTTCAGTAATATGGTAATTTCCCTTCTCAAATCCTGTACCACTGGTTAGGGGGAGTCCCAGGCTACCAGCACACTGCTGGTCCCTTGATGAGGTAGGATTCGTGTGTGGCAGTGGTTGACCACGCCACAGCCCATGTGATTTGCCCAGGGTGTTCTGGGTCAGAGACAGTATCAACAGAGACTTGCACCCTGGGTATTAGCATTCTTAGCAGGTCAAACCAGCCGGAAGCATTTAAAACTTGGGTATTAGCATCTGAAGCAGGTCGAACCAGCCAGAAGTTCAATTTAACCTGCAGTACCTTGGCAAGCAGGTACATTGCAAGGTAATTTTCCAACAAGGTCTCCAGTCCAAGAATGGTGAGCTCTCCTAAACAAATCAACTTTCTCTGATCAGTCCACTTCACTAGGAGGTACCGTAGCAGAGGAATTAGAGAAACGTGGAAAATCGGATGACTACAGGTCATTTGCCTGATTTGCCAGTTCTTGAAAAACCATTGGATTATAAATGTAGCTACCATACTAGCAGTGTTGTATTCCTATTAGGGGAGAAGTATGTAGAGCACCAAGTATTGGAGAAGCAGGCTTGCCAATGGAGTGCTGTCATATCATGAAATACATGCAGACTGAGATTAGCTTATCTAAACAGAGATTAAATGGCCGGGATAGAACCTATGGGCTCAAGGCTCCACGAGTGAGGAAGGCCACCCCATGAGACGTAGACACCATGGTATAGCAGCTAATTGGCCACTCAGTAGATGCATGAAGGCTTGAGCTCTCTACATCAATTCTAAGAAGGTATTTCAACATGCTCATCTGCCTGGATGAATTTCTACCCAGGAACCTGATCCCTTTTTCAAATGTCCTTGCAGAAAACCCTGCACCCATTCACAGGTGGTAAAGGGTACAACCCACGTTCCCTTATATCAGGTGGTAATGTCCATTGCCCCTGAAGAAACAAAACGAATAAATACTAACAATTAGGCTTCGACATTAAATACCGGCTCCATAACCCATTCACCAGTCGTTACAATAAACTGAGAGCAACTAAATTATTGGTCAGACAGGTTAATCACCACATGCAGGAGCAAAACTCTTAAGAGTATCGATATGTGTACTACAAAGTAGGAATGTCAATGCCGGCCTGTTTGAGGCGGTGAAGGATTTGAGTGACAAAGTATTGTTAAATAAAACAATTGTTACTTGGTGACAAATTATGATTTTTGCAGAATCACCCAAAACAATGCAGTCTTTCATTGGATATTTGACCTTGTCATTTATGCCGAAGAGAAAGCGATGTATCAGCATTGCATTATATACCTTTGTAAATAAAAACATTCAGTAGGTTACTAAAAAAAATACTTCATGGTTGAACTTACTGGAAGTAGATGAAAGCACAACAAAGGTGGAATTCATGAGGTTGTCCATCTAGGAAGCTAAAAGAACCAGGCTAATGTTATTATTTTAATAACATTTTATAGCTTCGATTGTTTGGAAAAGCAAGGTAAGTACTCAATAAAAATAGTAAATAAGTAGTAGTAAATAAGAGTAGATACGGTGATAATTCGATTGCGAGAGCACGACGTTCACTTCATCACGTACACCATTTTTATCATATTCTTGTTCATTAGTGATAAGATACAAGGCCAGTTGAAAGTGAATCAACTTGGGATGGTCATCGATGATTGTGTACCATGGAGGAAGAGTTTCTCATCTGCTGTCATGCTGACTTCCATCCTTTGAAAAGGGCCGTACACCTTATTTATACTCAAATGGTGAACGGTGACGACACATGTTCAAATACTAAACTACCTCCAAAAGAGCCATATTTTATTAATAGCCAAACTCACCAAACTAAGTCACGATAGGTTACTAATAAGGAAGTGTAAAATTGATTCATTGGAATTAAGAACAATTAATTGGGCATTTACAACTCACAAGATTGGTTACATAACTGGATTGAAATCAGGATTTGAAAAAATAAATTAAAAATACTGAACCCAGTAAATTGTAATAAAATCGACTCACTAATTTCAGGTTGTTGCTTGTTTGAAAAAATTGGTTTTGCATTTCCAATCATTATTCCTCTCCCAATTCCGATAATATTGATATGGGACCATACTGATACATATGTACATATCCCTCTCCCTTTGTACCAACAATATCAGAACAGTATACCATGAGAAGTTGCAATTATAAGAAATTTATGGTTTGATGGCACTGGCATTTATAAGAGACCACCTAGGTGCTAACCCGCAGAATCCCTATAAATGTCATCAAAATCGGACTTGGTATAAATTAGGCGTGACAAGGATTCACCACACTTAACCAATATTGATAACCATGCACAAAAGCAAGTGGAAATTTTGATTTGGACTAAATTCTAGTTCAATTTCTCGCATTACTTGAATTTCACTAAAAAGTGCTACAAACCATTACCAATTCAAAAAATCTAGTTAGAATAGCAGACTTGTATTCTTGATCTTTTTTTTTTTCATATCGAGTAACTTCATAAAATTCATGTTAACAACTCCTTTCCAATAAATTTTCAACATACTTGTCAAAATACTATTCAAGAAAATTGGCTCATAGACCATGATGCATAACTGGAAATTTTAATAATTTTTCTTGTGATAGTTGAAAAAGAGTTAAGTAAGGTAACGGCACCGGTAGTGGCCACTGCTCCAGTAGTGGCCATTTTAAAGTTTATATTTGAGAAATAAGGATTCCCGGTCTCCTAGTGGCTTCAAACTTGCAGGAGGTACAGCTCATGTCATCTTGTAGTCAAAGGTTGAACTAGGAGTGCGCAGAGCATCATTGGACATTGTGGTAAACTTCTCAATATGACCGTCCCTAGTTTCCTCGTTTGTTGGGCTGTATCCTAGAGCTTCTACTGGATAGAATCAATTTTGTTCGTCTGGTATTGAATTTAATGATATTAAACACGTAAGGAGGGCAAAATGTCAAGTGGCCACTACTGAGACATGCACGTGGCCACTACTGGAAATTTCGTAATTTGATGTGGCCACTACTAGATCAAAATAAAGGTGTGAGAAAAAATTAATAAAAAATAGAAAAAATTGTTCTTTTGATAGTTTTAGGCAATGGATATGTTAGGGAAGAGTCGGGCTATATTCTAAATGAGTCCTGAAGAAAGTCAGTACTACTGTTGGCCCACAATTGTCAAAACTAAAGAAAAAAATTCTTAACTGTGGCCACTACCGGTACCGTTACCTTAGGTCTTGCAGTTTTTGTAATTTTCAACTAGTACAGAAGATAGAGGCATGTTTCAGATAAAAATGACAGAATTTTAAATCCAAAAAGCCAGACTGCTATTACACATTTGACTTTCTGAAAATCAGCTTAGCGTGAATAAAGGACAACTGGATAGAAAACTAAGGGTATGGTTGGTGACAGAAGAAAGTGCATAAGATATCTTAAACATTTTCTGAAATTTTCAGGGAGAAAATGTCATGCCATCCCAAGTGCTGCGGAAAAGGGGCAGACCTAAGATATTCTTAACCCATTGAACGCAGAAGACATCAGATGCCAGAGGGGAGTTTCTAATACTCTGACCGATTCCATGTTTTTCCAGTTAGCACTCTACACAACCCAAACAGGTAGTATAGCAGAAATCGCTGCTATTCACTCGTATCAGCCAGTGTTTTATCCAATCTGTGGTATCCTCACATTTTTTTATTTTTACTCTCTTGATTTTTGCTTTAAAGTATGATTTAAATTAATCTCCATTGATTCACGCAGGTAGTGTTAGATAATAACTTTTGGCAGCAATGACAAAATTGAAGGAACAAAGATATGAAGGATGTCTCCCAGGCTAAGAAATCCCCATGACATCCAACGGTGAAGCCTGTGGTCATCTCTGGATTCGGCGATGACCAGACGATTTAATAAATTTAAAGAATTAGTTAGTAATATACAATTTCCTCTTTATAAAAAAGAAATGTTCATGCTTGCAGTTGGCGCAATTACCGCTACATGGGCAACATTAGCCCTTGTGTAGAAGCGCTGTCATTCTGCCGTATCTCATACTGCACCCAATGCAGAGGGGCCCCTCATGTTACTCCCTCCAAAACACCGACCAATCAAATCGCTTTAAGGCTCGTGCTCAAACAGGCAACTACGAGCTATTCCGGCAACTTTTGGGAGCTCTCCTGACTTTTCGGTGGCGTCTGTGGGATTTTGGTTCAAAGTCACAACAACAGGGTTACCGTAGCTAGTGATTTTCAACCTTACGTCATACGTCAAAAATACCTTAAATAGGCGTAATTTACAAAAGCACCTTTGACAGGTAATTTTTCAAAATTTCCCAGGGGAGGAACCCCATTCTTTGTTGAAAGGAGTGCCCCCCAGAACCCCCCCCCCCCCACTTCTGGTTACTAATTGCGGCCACTGGCGATGACCTAGCAAAAATGTCACGCCTCGCCACTGCTGTCATCATATGATGTCATTTTAAAAAAATCCTTTTTTTCGTTCACAATAGCAATAAGAAGTAAAATTACCCCCCCCCCCCCCCCTCACAAGAAGTAAAATTACCATTATACTGAGTGCTGTACAGTAATACCATGGCCCAGGGTTTGGGAGCATTCTTCAGGCTCGGGGTTGAAAAGGTTAATTGATTTGCACAATGGAGTAAATTTTTTATATAAAAATTTGCTATTATAAGCAGATTTAGGTAAACTATACTAGGTACTATCCACTACAAACCCACTTTGTTTGTCAAAGCAATTCAATTTGTTGGCATACCTATTATGGAATGTATTCATACGTTGCCCACAAGAAGTTGTCCTTCAGGTATTCCTTTCTTGTAAAAGTTGCTTGGAAGCGTTATTTGGTTCTGGCGAGCTCTTTTGAGACAGCTATGGTTCATCCTTATACGATTATCGGTAACTTGGCGAAAGAAGCAAAGGTTCATAGCTATATTAAATCTTTATAATTTAGATTTCGATTCCAACTGTTGCGAAACTTATTTCTAAAGAAACGCTATTTAACAAAGTCTGTAAGCTCCTTTTTGATCGATTGCTATATTTTTTACTTTTCACAATTCGTTAAAATATAAGTAGAAAATGATGCGTATTCTTACAAAAAAACAATACGTTTCGGATTGATTCTAAAACACTCGATTCTCCACAGTTTTGGATGCGAGTTGATAATTATAAAAATATTATTCGTTACAAGAACTTTAGACCTAACTTAGATTTCTAGGCTTAACAGAGAAGTAGATTTACCTTCATTAGTCACATGAATTAAATATCACTTACTTAATAATAAAATTGCAACAATAAAAATGTATTTACAACGTTCACCATATACAGCCATTTTGGATATACCTATTTTGTACAATACAAGGAGAGAACACATTCATTTACAAGTCAGGAGGAATGCGCTAATTAAAGGGTTACGATATCACATGCTATGAGAAGTTGTATCACTTTATCTTTAAGATTTAAGTACTATCTCAATCAGCACTTAGGTACAAATGAATCCATAAACCTACCTATATTCCTAAATTTCTTTCGATAATCATCAATGGGAACCTGTCCCTAAAAGCTACTTAGATATTTCATTTGTTTCTTTTCTAAAATTTAGTTTTTAACTCAATAAAAATACGTATTTATTCTAATTCATTTTGCTACTGAGTTTTAGTTTTTGGAGACACGTATACCCTTTCGAGAACTCCCCTGAGTATCGAGCCGGGAAGTTTCTGGTGTTTTTCGATCAAATCGTTGATGCCTTTCGCCGCCTAAAAAAAAAGTTAGTTTTATTTGAATTAATTTTATTTATATGAACGGGCAAACCCAGTTACAAGAAAATAGAAATGTGAAATAAGTTTAGAGTCTGGTAATAACAATAATATACCTAAGGTAAGCATTTTAAACCAGATGTGAGATTATAACTGCTAATAAAAATCATAATGTTGGAAAGAACATCATTAGAGACTTCAAAGATGTTATGGAACAGTTGAAAACGTCCACATCAGGATAAAGGCGAACAAGGCAGTGGGTCATACGAGGAATGTGGCACAATGGGAGATCAAGAAGGTAATTTGTGGGGTAAGCTCACGTAAAATGGAGGAGAGGTGCGAGCGGAAAGACGAGGCACAGGGATGTCTATATCGCCAAGTAGTGCTGGCGAGACTATTACTCCATTCAACAGCTTGTGCGAAAATACCAAGTCTGCCACACATCGTCGGCTCTCCAAGGGCAGAAGGTAACACTACCACATAAGGGCAGCATAATCAACATCATTCATTGCGAAGAAATTTATGCTGGACCCGTTCCAGAGTATGCTGGCAGACTACGTACCATCGCAATCATATGGGAGAGGCATACTCCAGTAGTGGCAGGACCAGTGCCTTACAGAGAACAGTGATGGGTGACAGGTGGATGGCTGAGCTCCCGAGTATTCCGCTTAACAAAGCCCAGAGCCCTCATTTCTCTACCAGCTGGGGTGAAAAGGAAAGCTGCTGATCAAGCAGCGCCCCTGCATCTTCTCTACCCTTGATAGCTGGTCACCGCAGAGCACATATTCATGGAGGAGAGCACGGGAAGCACGGTAGAACGTCATCACAGAACACTTGGAGGGGCTCAAGAAGAGGAGATTAGTCACGCACCACTGCTCAAGAACAGTAAGAGCACACTTTGATAATGGCCGTTTAATATAGTTGCTTCATAATATCGGCAAATAGCCATATAGTATGGATTATCGTTATTGACATTCCAAGTTCGCATTCTCAACACACTTTTTAGTATTGTACTAGAGGTCCTCGTAAACCCAAAAAGCTGGAATTTTAATGGTCGCTTAAGAGGCGTCTGATGTGGGCACACCTAATCAAGTGAGTGACTTTTTTTTTTAACCGCTGAGGCCCTGGTGGGAGTTCTAGAGTCATCGACATCAGACGAAGCTGGAAGCTCCACCCTTCCCACCACGTTTTGGTGAATGAGAGGAGAGCCTTAACCTCTCCCGTTTTAATAACCCGAGGATCAATGGAAGCCTGGCCGCAGGTTAGAAAACGCTGTTTTGCCAGCACAGGGCAGTGACAGTTCACATGACACGCAGTCTCAACATCTGCCCCACATAAATGGCAGAGGGTGGAGCCAGATTTGCCCACTTTGTGGAGATGGTATCTAAGTGGACAGTGCCCCGTTAAGAGCCCTGTTACTATACTTATCTCCTTTCTTCCTAGGCTAAGCAGCTCGTTAGCTCTCTTCCTGGAGAGATCAATAAATTGCTTTGCCTGCCTCTGCCCCCTAACACGGAGCCAGCAGGCTGTACTCTTCTTACTCTCCCATTTGGAAAGCCCCTCCCGAAGAAAGCTCTCCTACTGCCCAGGATGGGTTCTGGATCTACCAGGAGATCACGTGAGTGAGCCCATGTTAAAGAATAAGGAATAACCCACGAGCAGGAACAAATAATCAGGGTTTCATCTCAAAATAGAACGAATTCTCTCTGAATCATCTATTTTACAAAACTACCCAGAAATGTAAAACCGAAATACGTCAAATAATGCAATGATAAAGTTGAGATCCAAAATTGAAATTGATTGAGGTTAGAAATTTATAATGTGACACTCTGTGTGACGTGATGTACCTTGTTTATTCCCCTGATTTGTTTGACGACTCAACGTTGGGCAGTTCCGACTTTTTATCCTCAGGATTCTCTTTGAGCTTATAAACCAACAGAGTGAGTTATAATATCAAATTTTGAAATAAATGGACATTCATTGTCCTTTCCTCCCGCCATTTCTGTAAGCAACGTACATATCTACCTTTGGTAACAAAATTGTGGACCACAGGATGCCTTCAGTCTTAATAAAAGAGTTATTAGGCCTGTTCCCAAGAGATTTTGGTATTCATGAAAACAAGTTCTTATACCAACAGTTCAGTTGAATAAACAATAACAAACATGAACAATGTTGCTCCACTGTTCAGAGTACTTTATATTTTATTTTCAATCCGAAGTGTTCTGGGACTGAAATGTTTCTTCTGTAAATACGAGTACAAAACTACACATTGGGAACCCGACGATGGCATCACCAAACCAGTACCACTCTGCGGTAGCGAGCCTTATAAGGAACCTGAGTCGCAGGTAGTTGACTGCGATGTTTACTACGAAACTCGACGGAGGGTTAATCCAAATTTCAATATAGCAGCGAAAGCAATTCTGAATCGAGTGAACATCTCGACTTTGAAACCGAAGATCATCTGTAAGTATCATCTATCACACGATCGACAGATGGGCTTCTCTTTATTGATTCTAGGAGTCTTTGAGGGTGCTGAATCCGAAAATGATAGCCGGTTTTCCGGTTAGTTCGAATAAGGACTTTTTTTGGGCTGAACAGCCCAAACAGTGTTTTTTTTAACCTTTCTTTATGCTGAATTTTGCAGTTATCACCGAATTCACTCAAACTCCTTCAAAAGACCCTCATCTTTTAGTAAATTCATTGCAAATTCCGAATAAATACCCAATTTTAGTATAAAACCTTTTTAAACCTTCAAAAAACTGAACGAAAATGAGCAAAAATCACATTTTCACCGTTCTTTTTATAATATTAATTTCTCTACACGCTTCAAAAAATCATAACATAGATGGACACTAAAGAACATACAAAGGGAGATAAAAACCAACTTTTAGTGTTATATATATGAAATATCTTTAATTACTGTTCAGTTTACCGCCTACATGTTGGGCTAAGTACCTGAATGTGTGTTTGCATTGAATACGTATCAGGAAATTATTTGATTCCAACCCATTCTTCTAATATGATGAATAATTGTATTGTAAAAGTTCATGAAACATCGCAGGTCTTAGAACATAAATGCCAAATGTTATTTACATATCAACTTCATTGTAAAAGTTGTGACAAGGGCTCCTTGGGTGATATAATTATGTACTATTTACCTAAACCCTACTGTTATGAGAAGCCAAAACAATTGTAATGTAACATGTGATTAAAATAAACAGACAAAGGACGATCTAATAGTCGAGGATTATAGGTTTTCCCCAGTTGCGGTGGAAGGGATGGGAAATGGGGGTCAGAACACCCGTATAAATAAGCCGGACCAGCCCAAGGTGATTCATTCAGATCCCCTCTCTTGGTTCCATCACTCTGTCCTAAACCTACTCTGCTCTTTTAAAATTTAGCCCTAAATTCACAGGTGTCTTAGCTGCTCTGCTTCCTCCACCTGTCTCTTGAGGTTGTAGCTGTTATATTTAAGCCCTCATATTTACAACGTAGCCGAGTTCCTCGCAACCCCTGCACCTGTACAAACGAGTTGTAGCTGTGTTCCCCCTCAGGGGAATTACTTTCTCCTCGACATATCGTAGATGACGTCTGAAGCTGATTGTGGGGGGTTGACGTCTGGGGTCTCTTTGCACGCAACACGCAAATCACCATCATGTTCAAATACCTATTCATAGTCCAATTTAACTCTTCCCAATTAGTTCACCACTTCCTAATTCACATGCTCAAAATTTCGTCAACACCAAATCATCAAATTTGATCTCCTTAAAATCACAACACCTACATTTCGTACAAATAGCAAAATTTATGAACAGCCCGAAAAATGAACTGGCTGTTAGTAGAACGTAAACACAATAACCATCCACTTCCTAATCACAAGGTTTCAATTATTATGGTTGTCTCACTTTTTATATTGTAAAAACCTACATAAACCCACCAATAGTTATATTTAAATCAAAACCTTGACTTCGTACAATATTGATCCATATTGCAGTGATCTAAGTTGAAGGGATTTTTAATCATTCCGAATTAAAGAGTAATTACTCCAATGGTCTATGGATAATTGTATTATAATCATTTTTCGATTTTCTTTTAGTAAGAAGCAAGATTGTTTTCAGTATAATGGACTTTCCATACAAAGGTGGAGTAAGCAATAACAAATGATATTGGCATATTGCAGTTCCAGGTGGGATTGACTGGTGGGGAGGACATTCGCCTAGGGTAAGTTACGGCACTCACACTGGACTAGAGCCATACATTTGCTTGAAAGTGAAAACCAACGATTCGGCAGGTGATCATGGAAGATCCTGCGGGTTCAACATACTTCTTGACTGCAAATCATTGGCGACGATAACGACAGGAGGGATCGGACCCAATTCTTTTCTGAAAGAATGCCATCAATGTTCAACTGACCTCTGTAATAGAGGAGTTCTCAATTATCACCGGATCTGGTCTTTGAAAGTTTGGTTGTGGTTGAGTGTGATGCTAATACGAACTCTTTGAGAAAGTCGCTTTTAACTAATCGTGAATCTAAAGCGGATCTGTTCACTCTGAAATACATGCATTTGTTAATTAGGTTTCTTGGTATTCATTCAAGTTACTTAGAACGTTGATAAAAGTAACTTAACTTTTAACTGTTCAACTGATGACCCCTACAATTTTAACACAAAGGCATTCTTAGAACGAGTTTAGGCATTTTGGAGGCAATCAGATGGGGAACGTTTGGCCTCATCGTCTTTTAGCCCTATCTACAAGTTGTTGAACCTCTGGAGACATGCTCCCCTTCTATTTGAATTCCAACCTTGGTATCCAGACTAAGAGATTACTTGCTGCGAGGTGATGGAATGGTATAGTTGCCCCTTCCATTGAGCTGGATGCGGTAATACCTGCCATGCTCAGAGGATGACCTAGACGCTTGGAGATATCTGATTCATCTCTCAAGGCGACGGATTCAAGATTTGGGAAGGGCCAACTAACTAAACTAAACTAAATTCATCACATAGCTCAGGTTCGCCTGTCTGGGGTCCTATTTTCTAAATTGAGCATACCGGGCTTTAAAGTAAAACTTGGTAGCCTAGTGAACTGCCCGTTATGCAACCTTTCTGAACCATACACTATCCTCCATTTCCTTTGTGTATGTCCTGTCCTCCATGGAGAGCGTGAGCTCCGAAATACACGCATTTGTTAGTTAGGTTTCTTGGTATTCATTTAAGTTACCTAGAACGTTTGTAATGATGCACTTTTTACTGATTCAACTAAATATAATTAACTGTTATGCTGACGCAGCATAGAATCCCTACATAAGCTCGCAGCCCTCAGCCTCGTCCGTCAGTCTTCACCAATCACTCCCACTCAAACCATACGCGCAGTGCATCGTACTTGTAAAGTGAATAAAGTGTTTTTTTTTTTAAAGTTATAGCTTATTTAATTCATACAATTCTTACCAACTGAGCTAATACTTCGGGGTTTCCATCAGCTAAACTGTACGAGATCGGAGGTCCCAGAACAGTTCTCAGCTTGACAGGGAAACCTCCGTAGATGGGTACGAAGGGGAAGCGCCACTTTTTATACAGCCAGTGCCAAAATCGACGGAATGAAGTCACTTGTCTAAAAGCTTCTCGCAAGTTTACGGTAAACATAGGAACGATGCGCTGTGGAATAGAACACACAAGTGTAGGTACCAACATATATTTTTATTACGTATCTAAATTAAATGTTTTGATTTATATAACTAAGTACAAGTGAATATTTGAAAATAATGAGGTTTTTTTTATAATACCGGGCGTTAATTTGTAGAATATATTTTTGGGATAAGTGGCCGGTTAGAGCTTCCTTCTCTCCATACAGGAAGCTTGAAACTTCTGCTACCCCCACATTACCACACCAACACAAGCGAGGTAGCAGTTGGGTTAAAATTCCATCAAAATCTGGACGGATATACGAAGTACACCAGTGTGACACATGATAGTTTAGTTTTTTTAGGCTGAATTGCGAGGTGTAATCCATTTCCTGATTTGACTGCATTTTTATCCAATTACCAACGATAATAAACTTTGTTTCATCATAAGAAAAACTGCTTATTTAAAAGTCAAAACCATCCTGCCTACTTGAAAAGCCTCGTAGCAAGATAATAGGTTCTCCCATTAGATTTATTCATTGTCTAATAATTGGGTCCATAAGTTTGGTACAACAAAGATGCTGCTGATGGGAGCAAGAAGATGAAGAAATTCGTTAATTGAAGCTAATAAAAGAATATTTTCTTTACCCTATTTGAACCAATGCACGAAATATACCTTCCCAGGGCTCTGGAAAGCAGTGTGGACCAATCAGATGGACGTAATCACCTGCTTCAAGGTAACCTAATATAGCAGGATCTGAGGCGGGATTTAGGGCATTTTAAGTTCGCACTGAGACGGGCATAAGCGATTGACCAATCAGAAAGCTCGAAAAAAATCAAAACCGGAGCACAGCTAGTTCTTTGCTCCCTGCTTGGGGTGCCCCAGGCATATAGTATCATTCCGTTATAAGAGCGTTATAACCGCTCAGTGTATGAGTTTTCGAAGATATTTACGAGGGGCCTGTTTACACCATAAGAGCATTATCCACTAACACTGTTTTCAAACAGTCATCAGCAAGACACTCGGTGCAGTGTGAACTGTCACTGTTGCTGACACTAGAGCTTGCAAACCCTGTTCACAAACGTTCTCGAACGTCCAGGGGCGATTCACCATTTGTTGGTAAACGCAGTGGCTCTTTTACTCTGTACGGTAAACTTATGAAATATTAAAGTTCATCATTGTGTTCACCGTGCGTCCACTGTAAACAGCACACCCAGTGAGAGAAAGATTGGACAAGGGTACTTACTGCATTATTAAGGAGTTGTCAAGGTAAATACGTATTGGCGTCTTAATTATTCAAGTTTTATGCGTTTATGGTTTCATGAAGTTTTAAAAAGAGTGGGACTACAGAACACAGACAAGTTGTAATTTATATTTGGTTAAGAAAATAATCTCTTTCTTCCTCTTCGCAATAGCCCCTAGCGATCTCAGCGCGTCCCCAGAGTTTCAGAAAATCAGTACTCATTGGTAGAAAATTCAAGTTTTTCCATTGGAATTTCATTTAGAATCATGAAATACAAGTTTTATCCAGTTTAAACAAGTTTTAACCCCTTGCAGAAAACCGGAGGGTGTTTGAAAATAATTGGCGGTTGAACATAAACTTCTCTTAAAACAGGTACAGTAGTGTCGAAAATAGGGATTTTGCCGTTCGAATTCCTTCGCTTTCCCTAACCGTTATCTTCAGATAACGAGTGTCCTATTAGCGCTTTTTTAATTGTCTTGAATGGTGATAGTCATGCCAACAATCGGGGCCACTGTAATTTTGAACTTTCACAATGGTAATCTTCGGATTATTCATTAGGTAAAATAGGAATTTTACAATTCCGTACATAGGGCGGCCACTGTGGCGTAAGGTTTCATAAACTATAGACGCCAATTCAAATTTCTAAATTTTGTAAAGCTCCTGACGGATAAAACAGGGTTTTTACCCTGCAATTATGACGTCAATATTCTTAATTTGATTCAACTTGCAATAAAAACCTCTTTGTTTTAAATCATTTATACACACCATTGAAAGTAGATATTGCAATTATCTGATCTCTATAAGACAAAGTCTTGGTGGCGACAAAAGGTTACGTTAGCTCTTCATTAGTTAAAAAATCAAGCCTTCAGATTTAGAACCTAATGGATTGAGCTCATTCAACCCGAATTTGTGTTAGTCGCATCATGAGTAAAAACAATTTTATAGTAGGTACTGACTCTTTAACCCATGGTAATTAAAAGCCACGAGTAGTTATCAGCATTTCAGTGGAGTAATTTTTGTTTTTGTAACCTATATAAGGAAAGTATTTTGACAAATTTATTTTCTTACTACTTTGGCGTCAAGGGCAACCTTGGCGAATCCAACTCTGCGGTTCCACATCAATTTATAGTTATGGTCGCTGAACTGCGCCTCGTAAACACCCCCGGGCGACGGATAAAACAGGACTTTTACCTTGAAATGATGACGTCAATAGTCTCAATTCTCCAATTTACAATAAAAAACTTATTTTTGTTTTAAATCACTTATACACCCTATTGAAAGTAGAGAGTGCACAGCTAGATTATCACCGTTCTGGAGAATGTTGGAACACTCTTGAACTGTTCCAGGAATCACTTTCAAGACCTCGGCGATGATGCTCCATCCTGGAAAAACGATGGAAGTGTTTAATTGTTTGTGCTAACCAGCGATCAGCGTTGTAAATTACAGAAATAATGGCCTTTCGAGTAATAAATCGCAACACCTTACGATTGGGGACGTATTCTTCTTTTCATTTATTGCAAATTCAGATTTAAAAAATCAGTTTATCATTGAAGACAACTTGAATTGTTGCGAATTACACACTTTCTTTTGTAGTCCCAAAAATTCTAGTGTTATGCCATCTTTACATGAAACTGCATGTAATATACCAAACAACTTCATATTTTAGTGACTCAATAGTGAAGTAAATGCATTTTACAGGGTTGTTACCATGTTAGTTAGGAACTAACCAAATAAATGGAGTCCCATACTAACCTCTCGGACCTCTAACTCCTGATATTCTATAAATAAAGTTATGAAACAACTAACCTAACCTATTTAACTTTATAATATTGTCACAGAGGCACAAAATATAGATTACAACAATTTTTACAAAGTTTGAAAGCTTACTAAAAAATTTCGTAATTTACATTTAAGCTAGGAACGATAACAAATTTTTTCATTCCACGAATATTTTATGTAACAAATTTTACCTGGGATTTTGAAGAGAAATCTATCGGCGACAGTGTGTACCAGCTTGTTCCGAATGAGGTACACCCTCGCCACGAAGTAATATAAATCAACGGGAAGAGCACCGTGGTAGTAGACGAAAAGAACTGGTTCGTCATCAGGGAAGTTTTCTAAACCTTCAATATCGTACCCTGAACAAAACAGAGGAAGGATGTAGCTTGAAATGAAAAAAACCATTCGAATGGAATATCAAAGAAGAAATTGCACTGATGCAGAAAGTTGTGATAGATATGGATAGCTCCCATTCCCATTCTTGAAACGACTAAGCCTGAGGATAAACCTGAAGGTTTTTAGCTTCAAGGGTATCGTCTGGTTTTGCAGGCAAACTGCATCAGTCCTGAGAAGGGGCAACTAGTCCATTCCATCAACTCCGGTCATATGTTATCAGAGCCTGGTAGCGAAACATTCACACTCGAATATTGACCATCCTGACCCCTCTTTTCCAAGCAATGCCACCATAATCAAAACGGGTAACATATGCCCGAACTACACTATATGCTATGAACTACTTATTCACGCTGGATTGGATAAGGTCGAAAACAAGAAAACAAATTTAAATAGTGGATAGCTCGAAATAGAAACCTCATGGCACTGTCACAAATGACCTGTAAAATTGATTCCTGAAGTTTAGATTTAGTTAGGTAGGCCGATTCAGAATGTGAAAGAATTTTTTTTTTTAAATAGCATAATAAAAGCTCCGTTTAAAACACATACCGTGCCAAACCCAGCCGTGAGCGTCCCACAGGGCAGCGACCGTCTTTCGAGCTCCATCCCAAAAATCGAGTTCATACGCGTTTCTTAGAGGTTCTCTGTAAAGGCAGGATAATTTATCACAACAAGCAAGATGCAAAAGAAGCAATTCGGCAATATATTTTGAATAATAACAAAACACCTACTGTATCATATAGATGTATGAATCACATTGCATAAAGGTTTTCTCTAGATTCAGTCATAATGAGTAATCAACAGCAATGGATTTCAAGGCATCAGTCAAATGAAAACGGTCAAGAAGAGAAACCTTCAGTGAATTTCAGAATGAGCTGCTTCTCCTGGTTCAACTACCGCTGACATCCTAAGTGTAAACATTCAGATATCCTGGAGTAGTCAATCTCTTTTCGACTATGAACGCAGTTAGAACTTCAATGTTGAAAAGTTCTGCAGCACACTAGGTGAAGAGGATTGCGAATCATATTAAATACAATAAACTCAATGAACGCAAATCGTATGCAAAAAAGAGGATGATTACAGGAGTACTTACTTTAAGGAAAATTTGTAATCGATTAGCAAAAACTTTATAACTCCCCCTCAAATTGAGCCATTTTGCTTTTTAAACTGCACTCTTCATCCAGAGGCCTTTGAATTAATGTCTGTCCTTTCTGTTCTGTTCAAAATGTGTTCTTTAGCCAGGATTAGACTAGGGGTCTAATCGGTCTTAACTTTAAGAGGGGTTTAATCGCTTCATACTCATAGATGCTATGGGACAAAACCGGCCAAGAACGTGGATTTTCGAGGGTTTTACTGACAAAGGCAGGTGGGGTGTACTGTCCAAGTTATTTTGGACGCAAATTCGGCTGAGATAGGTTTCAGATTCGTAGAAATTCCCTACAGCGGCTAATCATAATTTCGGAACCTAAAAACGACATCCAAAACCTCACAATGACAAGTGCACTTGCTCATTATGTATTCCACAATCAACAAACCCATGTGTTCGAATTGGCAGCATTTTATTCCAGCCCCAAGGAGAATTATCGACAGGAACACAATCACGCACATATTTGTGTGTGCTCAAACATACTCACATTTAGATCTCAGTGGTATGGAAAAAATGGTGGAGAAATGACCAATCCAGTGACGTTCCTGACTGGAGCAGGAGCCTATCAACGCAGCATATTAGTGTTAAGAGGTTTTCACATAACATAAACTGGTATATGACTGGCAAATTGTTTTTGAACATAAAAGTGGGTACGACACAGTGTCGGTCCTGCTCCAGGACAGAAATATCGCAGATTAAATTCATCTATTAATTTAAAATAAAAACATACTGGATGAGTCCTTTTTTATGAACATATTGAAAATTCGATGTCTATATTTGTAAACAATTAATCTTCATTAATCCTAATGTCATTAAATTTCTGGGGGAACCGGCTGATATGCAATTTGAAAGTGCTTGAGTTCCAATGAATCGTTCAATTCAGTTGTTTATTTACTTAATTTTTTCTTAATGCAAAATTATCGAATATGATGTTGATTAATTAAACGTCAAAGATTTAATAACGTATTTACTGAATGAAAATTGTTCAAAAATCGAGTTTCCTGGTAATATAGACTCATGTGTCTACGATTAATTACAAAATGGTCGATCGCGATTTTCAGATGATTATTTACAGACTTCTGTTATTAATAATATATTCTTAATCTTAAATTGTGAATACGAATTCAGTAATTAATTTTTATCCTATTTTCCAATAACGTTCTGTGTTATTATGAAGAATTTCGGTTTAGGGACCAAGATGATGAACGTGATCGAGATTTCAGGCGCATTATATCGACCTATTCAATATTCTTCAACGCAGGTACAGATTTATATTATTAAAATTTGTATAGACCGTGGGAATCAATTCAATTCAAGCTTCTTCGTGGCTCATTAATATCATTTGGCATTATAATGACTGGGTACTCAGCCTGGTAGAATGCCAATTCATTATGACGTATAATTCCTATAAATAAATGACTTGATCATTTACTTACTTGTACTTATAGATATATAATATCACAGCGGAAGTGTAGAGGAGAAGTAAAATTACGAGGGGAAGCAAGAAGGTGATCATCAGCGGCATCAAAGCCCATGATATCCACAGTGTCACGTCAATGTCAATGTAGTCCACTGAAAGAGCAGTTGAAGTTAACTTAATTAAACTGCAATATCGAAGCAATGTAACACTAGAATGAGGAAAAACATAAAAATCTGACCTAGATAATGGAGTATGAACTCAAAGACGTCCTGCAGTGAAACCATCATGACTTATACCATGGGTCATGTTGTCGTTTTCCAAGGTTTAAAAGTTGTACGGACAATAATTAGTAGGTAAGTAACTATTAATCCTGCCACTTGAAAGAAAAAACCTTGAAAGCTGCAACCTTTATGGGAGAAATCGAGGAATCTGTCAGACTGTCAAACGGACACAACACAAGGCTACAAGTGGATCCACCACTAGTATCCAACCTGGATCACTGATAAGGGTGATGTTATCTGGGATTCCATGAATTTCATGTCCGTGCGCAATGTAGAATTGACTACTGTTGTTGTTCGTTTTACCTTCAACCGTCGTGTCGTCACATTATTCATCTTTTAACCCTTGAATTTATAGAACAAATCATCTTGTATTTTTCTATTTATATTTCTCATAATTGATATTATGAAAAGATTGAACGTTACATGAAATTGGTTACAAAAATCAGCAGGAGGAAATTTCTTGAAATATTGCAGCTGGCGATCTCAACGCTTGTTGCGGAATTTTTCCGAACGTCACATTTATCTTCGAAGGTTTCAACTGATAATGCGGTTATCGACTTTATTTAATAATATTGAATGTCAACTTTTGTGTGGGCGAGTTCGATTTTTTAATCCTTTACATCTTCTTAGGATAAAATGAATTACTTCCTTTCCTAGGCATTTTGCAAGTTGTAAACATTCACGGGTTAACTTGAAAACAGTTAACGGCGCCGCGCGGAATCCCTACTGATCACCTCACTAGGAGTGACATTTCACTTTTTCCGGAACACTGGGCGTTTCGAATGGATTGCAGTTGAAGGAAATTCGTGAATTTGTTATCCATAATGTGATACAGATGGAATAGATTTGCTAAATACAACGTAGTTCATTAAATGGTTAGTTAAACAGTGTCTTTCCAGGCTTTTGATACAAGCTCGTTTTACTATTCGCGGAACTTTCACTCGCCTTGAGGATGAGGGAACTGTAGACGGCAACATCGTCGGCTGAAATGGAATATCAATACGCTTCCTATCGTCGTGAAGTGGATCCCAATAGGTGTTGCGGAGGTTTGCTGTGGTGTGTGAAGGTTTGTAGAGTTCATATTCATCTAAAAATTGAGCCAGCTATATATTCTAGCCCTTAGCACTGGTAATAAACGCTTTGTACTCCGCACAGTCCATTCCTATTTCATGTTTGCCTTTGAGAAATGATTGTAGAAGCGCTATCAATGCAATATCACGGTCTAAAAGTAGTTTGCATACCTTGTCCCTTATCATAATTTTGAAATGTGGAGTCCTTATTTTATAGATTGAGAAAGGTTAAGGGGGAACGCGAATCAATCTTGTAGGGAGAAAATTAACTGGGATCCCCTCCTTAGTAACTAATTTTTATTAAAGAAAAAATAAATATATCATTTCCGAGACAGAAGACGAAGAAAAGTTAACTATGAGCGACGTAAACCACTAAAGTAAACAATACAAACATTATTTCGACAATGGCATGATACCAATTGTCTACTAGTTGACTAATTCTAATGGAAACGCGTATAAACATTGATGGATTTGTAATAAATACGTGTTCAGGCTGCAAATATACCTATGCTTTAAGATAGGCACCGGCAAATTGACATTATGGTAATGCCACAGAAGCACCCAGTTGCACGTCAATAAATGATAATGAATAATAAGACCACATTGGAGTCGAATGGACAGAATAAAGTAACACTTATAATCGTAGGTATACATTAAACCAATTGCAAATACAAACAAACCAACTTCCGTAGCAAATCCCAACATTGGGTGGCTCCATACCACAACAGAGATGGGTCATTCTCCAACAGAAACGGTGACAATTCTAACAAGTGGGTTTTTAATTTTGTGAATAATGCGTGATTGATCGTGTCATTGTGAGGTTCGTGGGGTCGATCGCATATTCAGAAATGGCGGTTGTTTGCTAAGGGTGAATTTTTACGGATTTGAAACCTATGCCAGTGGATTTTGAGTCCAAAATTACTGTCCCCATTTATCTATGTCAGTAAATCTATGCGAGTGAGGCAATTAGGCTAGCTGAAAGTTAAGATCAACTAGACCGCGAGTCCATGTGCGGAAGAACGGATTTTTCACACCAATTTCAGGGCCTTTTAAGGGTAGGAAGGGTGTAGCAACTTTGGAATTCAAGCACCTTGAAACGTAAAGTTACAACATTTTAGCGGGAGTTTAACACAGTTTTGCTGTACGATTGAAGGTTTGAATGAAATGAAGGTTTAGCTATCACCTACTGATGTTGGGGTTTTCAACACTCGTGGGCAGTACGTACCACTTTGAGTTAAGGACTTTGTGTTCCCTTACTCTCAGTGTTGATAAAGACTGAGATTACGCTCTCTGCCAGACAATCTTCCTTCTGCTATAGATAATTTTTGCTCAAACAACTCTTCAGATGAGTTGATATTTGACTCCTCTTAGAGCTTAGTTGGCTCCTTTCATGTACAAGAACAGTCCCGAGTCAGTGGTGGAAGGGAAGATGGGGTTAGAGGAAGCCTATTTTCATGTTCCCTTTGTATACCTACATCTCCATGGTGTGGTATGCGGAATGGAGGCATCTGGAGGGGTAGGTACACCAGTGTTTGGACACAAGGAAAACACAGTTGGATGAATGGTTAAAAACTGAGTTGTCTAATTTAGTACAGCTATTGCTCATTCGAATGTAACAGTCTTTGCAAATTTCTATTCAATAGAAAGTAATCCAGCTTCCGTCACACATATTTCCTTCTTGAAAGCTCATCGTATTATTAGTTTTGTTTCAGCACTCCGAGTACAAGGACTAGTTTAGAGCAGGTGTTAAAATAAGGTGCTTTTTGTTGGTCTGAAGACCTGTTAATGTGAGAATCTACCAGGATTTTTAATAAATAAAACTAATCCATGTTCCCGTACCGATCCCCCCTCATCAGCACCCAACCAATCACGAACATCCTTCCATTTTTGTAACTTATTCATTTACACACCTTGTTAACTTCAAATCTAATGAGAAGTTAACTCCCCACTCATCACATCTCATGTCACTGCCTTTACATTCCATCATACCATTTGCTCTTCAAACTCCAGTACTTACTGATCGAGCAAGTAAAAAGTGTGTCTGGATCTGTTCATCAGCTCGGCTAAGAGATCGATGTAGGCTCAGAATTTTGTATTAAAACAATAGAATTGGGTTCGAGGCTCAAGGAGGAAAGTCCGCTGCCTTGGGCTTGAAGATGGATGCCACTCAACTATCCTCAACGCTCTTCCTTTCTTTTGGGAAACCCTCAAGAGACCAACAACCCATTTAGGGCAGCTCTTCAAAAAACAATAAATAAAATTTTGGTTAGAAAAAAAGAATAGAATTGAATAGTTCAAGTAATATCAATTGTAGTTCAAAAAGTGAGACAGTAGACCTCTATGGTTCCACAGCCATATCATTTAAATGATTAATTTTACACATTTAAGTACAGAACATAAGATGAAAAATTGCCTATGCAACCTACAAATATGGGATTCTAGCTCAGAGGAGGGGAGCTAGTAAACAGAGATGAAAGCTATGGCGGGGGGGGGGGGGGGGGGCTACGGGTT
This sequence comes from Creontiades dilutus, assembly GCA_031894815.1. Classification (NCBI taxonomy): domain Eukaryota; kingdom Metazoa; phylum Arthropoda; class Insecta; order Hemiptera; family Miridae; genus Creontiades; species Creontiades dilutus. The sequence goes on along the minus strand of JAVIWC010004997.1, from coordinate 138,758 downwards.
TACGTGAGCGCATTCTGTGTTCATAAATGGTACTTACTAAGCCTAACCAACACCCTGGAAAAATCTGTCGATTCAACCAGAGCACCAGAGAGGCTAGTGCTTACCAAGGTGGCAGGTACACGAATGACCCCCTTGGGCGGACGGAAAAGTGGTGATGCCGGGATAACAAAGGGCGGAAGGAGCCCACCCCGAAGGTTAGTTGAAGGAGCGTTAAGCGGGGGGAACTGTCGGGTCGGTACGGTCGCTAAGAACTGGATCGTACTCCTGTTAATCATTTAAATGATAATAATGTATTGAGCAATGAAAATGTGTGTGGACTCCAATTCTATCCAATTTTCTTTTTAAATTTCTTTCAGGATATCTGCGGTATCGTATGTGCGATTTTAACATGGATGTTAATATTATATGCCGACTTTGTGGTACTGATGGTAATAATCATGCCACACCCCTACACTTGGTACTCTCTTCTCAACGGTTCCCTTTTCTTCTTCTTCGGAGTTTTGGCCATCATGTCCCATCTCAAGACGATGCTTACTGATCCTGTAAGTTATCATCCACATAAATACCGTACCATTTTGACAAATTCATGTTTTGTTAAAACTAATTTCTTCATGTAGAGAATTTGATTATTACTTTTATTTGGTTTAAGAGACCAATGCTTTCTTTCAGCCACTTTATGATACTGAATTTAATCATTTTACTAATTGATTAGTTGATAGTTTTTCGACAACAATCGGTATAAATCTGTGATTTGTACCACAAATTCAAGACACCCAACATGTGTAATTTGCTTCTTGAATAAATATGAACGACTTAGATGTTTCTGTCAGTTGTAAGATTTTATCATCCTTTTTGGTTACAGGTAAGTTATTAATCAGGGTCCGTTTCACCAAAAATATTAATCAATGTTTACTCATTAAACCGGAGATCTCATCTGTTAAACAGTTAGGTTTTACTAACTCCGGTTCAATTAAACCAACGATCAAATTCGCTAAATCGACAATCAAAACCAACCAACCAAATTTCCCAAACAACGGATTAATACCAGGTGTTTTCACCATCTTTCTTTGCATTCCAAGATTCTGCTTTGCTCTTTGTTCTCTGTTGCATTTCGTCTATTTTGTATTATTGCTTCTCGTTAGTTCTGTATTTTGTTAGTGCAATTCGTGTTATTAGTTATTTTGGCTAATTTGTGCCAAAACATGAGCCATAGAGCCTTGATTATATTTTGAAGTTTCAGATTTCGAGCTTGACAATATTGATTTTGTGGTATGAAAAACATTGAACCCCCCCTTATATCCTAGCCATTTTCTCTAGTTTTAATTAAAACATGGTCCAGAAAGTGACAAAACTGAAAGTGGGGTCGTATAAATAAGTTACCTCAAACATCAATTTCTTTATAGTGTAATCTCACAAGATTGGCAGGAGGCAGAATATTCTTTGCTATGCAAGACGCACTAGCGTTTCTTTTTTTGAAATACTCAAATTTCAGTTCACGGCCATTCATGACAACAACATTAAGAATCAAACAAGGAACGTAACCAATGTTATAAACGAAAACAGAAAACAAGGAGTAAAACAAGTAAGGTGGTTATGTGAATCTAGCAGCAATCGAACAATAACTGGAACAGAGCGAAAATAGAAATGGTTGTTGGTCTAGTTATCAATGTCATCAAGTTATCACCCATATTTTGCGAGCAAATGCCTCCTTGATATCTTATAAATCAACATTTAATGGATACACTGTGAATCGATGTTTATTGCTAACAGGAGTCTCGTTTCAGACGTTGAGCCGAAAACATCTCTCCTGAGAAAAAAAAAAAAAATGCTAACAGGCTAACCATTGATTACAATAGTGAGACCCGTTTGTTTTAAATCAACCTTCAAATCTCAGATACCGTTAAAACAATGATCCTTGATACTGATACTTTAACCATGGTTAAGATTTTTTGTAAAAACTGTCCCTAAGTTTAAATTATTACCCCACACTAAATTCTGCTTTGTTGTTTGACTCCAATACAGGGATCCGTACCGAAGGGAAACGCCACAAAGGAAATGATCCAACACATGGGATGTCGTGAGGGGCAAGTCATTTTCAAATGCCAAAAATGTTGCAGCATCAAGCCAGAACGCGCTCACCATTGTTCTGTCTGCCAAAGGTACGCATTCTTGCCAAAGTCACAACTAGAATATTAATAGAGGGTTTGTAAAAGTCCATCCTTATGGAATGGCCAGTCTTTTTTCTTCACCTAATGAGGGATAGTTGTAGATCTAAATGTCAGTCAACACGTATGCAATTTCCGAGTAAGTTGTGGATATTTTCAATGTTATTTGTATGGAGTTGTAATGATGTGATTGTGATTTTCCCCCTTCCTGTTTCTTGAAACAGTTAAGCCTGAATATGAAACATGAAGCTTGTTAGATTCTGGGGTACCCTCTAGGTATTGCATTCATATCGCCTCAGACCTTGTAAGGGTCTAGTCTAGTCCAGTCCAGTCCAGTCCATAATCCCCTTGTTATTAAAATTTGAGAAATGTGTGTAAAATTCATTAGAAACTCGCTGTATTGGACCTTACCATTTGACCTTTTTGCTGTTCAAAAATTTTGAGCATTTAATGCTCAAAACTGTTAATCCCAGTTACTTGTTTCAATTCTTTGTATCTGTGCTATCAACCTGAACAGCTAATTAAGGCAGATGATTGATTATTTGTGGAATTGACGGTTAAAGGAATAGTTTCAGCAGTTTTTCTGATTTTAGGAAAGGATGAATGGGAATATTCAACTGGTAAATAGATGAGCCTCAACCAAAAGAATACCTACCATGCAATACTCTGCAATTAGTGACAGTATCGCTGCAAAGCACATTCTGCTGTTCGTTCTTACGTCTTCCTTATTTTTCAGGTGTATTCGAAAGATGGATCACCATTGCCCTTGGGTCAACAATTGCGTTGGTGAAGACAACCAGAAATTTTTTGTCCTATTTACGGTATGTTAATTCATTTAAAAAAATAAAATGTCAACGTAAACAACAATACAATTTTAATACCTGTTGATTCTGAATACGTGTATGAAGGGACAGCATAGATATTTGAAGGGCTCATCAGCACAATAGTACTCGGAACATTCACGTCGTATCCATGAACTTCGGAAAAAGGGATATTACTCATGTAAATACATGTACAAATGCTTGACCTGTACTGTGAAAAAAAGTTATAAAACAAGAAGTTGGAGCTATGCAAATATGAAAACAAAAATTGTCATTTTAAACCGGTCGGATTGACGTTTCCGAGTTTGATGCTACCTTTTTTGTTCACTTACTGACTTAACTCACTCACTTACAAATGCACGTTAGATGAAGGGGGAAAATATCCTAAATCAATCCTTATAGTAATGTATAGATTAGTCGGGCAAACTCGCCAGGGACCTCCGGATGCTTACTGGTTACTTCACGGATGCTTGGTGGTTTTCCTTTCGCTAATTTCTTATCATTCTGCTGGTTTCAATTTGCTTTTTTCATGTCTGCCATTTCAGCTTAACTTATGTGACAGATGTGCCCTAATATCACTGATCTTCGTGGTTTACTGACTGAAATATATCTGCGTAATAATGCGGTTAGACTGATTATGTAAATGAGGAGTCGCAGCTCAGGTTCTCGCAGACCTATGAAGGATTATAGCGCTTATGATGACTTACCACTAACGTCCATAAAAGGAAGACATCTTATGTAATATCTTGCATCACCCACCCTGTGTTCCCCTTGTGCGTTCCACTTCTGCGTGACATTTTCAGCTGCTAGTCCAAGGCTAAAGCATGTTCCATGCTAAAACATGTGTTCTTCTTTTCAAATACCTTTCAATCTCATTCTAGCCGTATTTTAGAGTTACTGACGCTCGTATTCTACCGATCTGTGCAAGGGTAAACCCTTATCATAGCCGTAAATGTTCCCAGTACCGTTGATCGGCTGAGCCCTTCATTTTTACAGATGTATACTTTCAATAGCTGTAGTTGTCAACTGGATTCCATGGTAAATATTAACAACTAAATTTTCGTTCCAGTTTTATATCGCTTGTATGTCAGTGCATTCCTTATTGATGTCTGGCAAGCAGTTTTTCACTTGCATCGACGCCGAGTGGCGAGACTGCTCTTCGTACAGCCCTCCTACCACCGTCATCCTACTCGTGTTTTTGGTTTTCGAAGCTCTTCTCTTCGCTATTTTCACCGCAGCTATGCTCTTTAGCCAACTTCAAGCAATTTGGAACGACAAGACTGTGAGTCCACCTACACTCTTCATTTACTACTTTTTCTCAGTGATTACCAATCACTGATTAGAGCAAAAGTTAGGTCTTCTGACTCTATTCTACCTAGTTTCTCTGAAAAACACCTAGTTCGTAAGGTTCTTCTCATTTCTCATTTGTGCCCACGATATTGGTCTACCAAGAAGAAGAAAATAATACAATCCAGATAAAAAACGTCTGCCAAGTCGGTGTGGCACATAGCTTCCTCGTATCCGTAACATGACTGTATAGATCATTGAAATTATTATTGACTAAAGAACTTCGTTCAATCAAGCTCGAGGCTAAAACTTTATTTTCTCTTTATTACTCACGAGGACCGTCTTTACATCAGTCCGAACAATCCCTGAAAATTTCATCGAAATCAATCATGAACTCCCGGAGTTATGCGTGTAACAAGGATTTCACGTTTGCGCATGCGCAGAGGCTACTATTGATCCGGAGGTCATGAAACTTATAGGGGATCATCTACACATCAAACTGAACAATCCCTGAAAATTTCATCGAAATCGGTCAAGAACTCCCGGGGTTATGCTTGTGGCAAGGATTTATCGTTTGCGCATGCGCAGAGGCTACTATTGATCCGGGGGTTATGAAACCTATAGGGGACCATCTACACCCCAAGCCGAACAATCCCTGAAAATTTCATCAAAATCGGACTATAACGTCGTGTAGTTTTGCCCGTAACAAGGATTTGCTGACAGACAGACAGGCACGGAACCAAAATTGTTCAGAAAGGTCTAAAAGGCAAAATGCGAGTGGAATTTTTGATTTTGGAGGCAAACATTTTTTCACATTCCGAAAGTGAAAACAATGCTTCCGCTACCTTGGTAGTCTCGGAGGCCAAAATTGGACTACCGGGTGCACTTGGTGTAACTACCATACCATACCATACCAACTCCTTTGCTGTCTCAGGTGTCAAACGTTTTTGGCCCTTCAATCTATACTTTGTCTATGAAATCGATTTGGAATCGCTAAGTTAATTCGTACACTTTATAAACCATTTGATAAATTATTAGAAATGAAAGGGGTGAATCAAATATAAACATAATTTTCTGATTTGGAAACACGTTTTTCCCAACGTGCACGTAATTTTGTAATGCCCTCCATGTAGAAAGAATCAGGTTGTGTCAGTAGCCCATAGCGCACATGGGCCTCGTCCTCACGCCCTCCCAAAGCTTCCTCAAGGGGACCCAACGCATGGGGCTCGCAGGGAGACAGGTCTGCACCGTAACGAGGGTGTTCCAGTGTCTTCCAACCCAGTTGCACCAATTTTTCTTGAGTCAGGGTCGCTGTATGGGGGCAAGCACTGTCGTGGAGAAGAATCACTTCTCTCATTGGCAGGTCTCATCTTTTACGACGACGTGCAAAATCAAAATGTCACAGTGATAAGGCATTTATTGTTTTGCGCTCATGTAAGAAATCAAGATGTGGCAACTCTTAATGTTGCCCTCAGTAATGCTGGTGTGGGTTCTGCGGTCATGGCTCTTATTTTCAATACGTTACAACCCCTCAAAAAACTGCTTGTGATATGCAAACTTCTAGCTTATAAACGTCTCTTCCTCGAACTGTGCAGTTAATCTCCTCAAGATTTCGGCTGGTTTAAGTCCTTCTGTAGTTAGAAACTTGATCACAATACGTTGCTTGATTGACGAAGGCACCTCCTGAGGCAATCCTCAATGTAAACCAGGCTCACTTTTGTGGTGCACAGATGGGCCTGAGAGGAATGGGGCGGCTGGCCTGGGGATCAAAGGCCCCAATTTCAATCTGGCCATGCCTCTAGGCTCGACTGCAACCATATATCAAGCGGAAACCCATGCTATAGAAATATGTGCACAAGAGATTGCCAGGAAACGACTCAAAGGTGCAACAATCTTAAATATTGTATATTTATAAATTTTATACTATCTGACAGCCAAGCAGCACTAAAGGCTATTTCTGCCTTCTCGATAACTTCAAAGCTGACTTGGAGTTGCCTAAACTCCCTCAAGGCAGCGGCCCAGGGCAACAAACTCATGCTGCTATGGGTACCGGGTCATGAGGGAATAGAGGGCAATGAGGAAGCTGATCGCCTTGCTAAAAACGACAATTGGACCTGAACTCCAACTAGGGGTTACCAAGAGTTATATAACTCAACAGGTTCAGAAACGGGAGGACAAAACACGCACAGAATACTGGCACAACACTCCTAAGCAGAGGCAAGCCAAGCGGTTTCTTACAATCTCAAGGAAACACGCAAAAGCCCTTCTATCATTGAGGCGCAAAGACCTTCGCAAACTTGTGGGTCTTCTTACTGGCCACTGCCCCCTAAGGTATCACAAAAACCTAAACAAAATTGGTAAGGCCAGGACAGTAGAATGCCAGCTCTGCTGAGAAGAGGCGGAAACAGCAGAACACATCCTCTGTAATTGTCCTGCTGTTGCATCAACTAGATTCCGGCATTTCGGGAAGGGTGCCCTTACACCCTCTGATATTGCCTTGGAAACGCCTGAAAACTTTCTACACTTTGTGAATGAAGAGGTTATTACAAAGGTTATGAATTAATATGGGGACAGCGTCACAATAGATCCTAGCGGTCTCAGTGACCAGGGGCTCCTCTCATCCCTTAAGAAGGGGAAAAAAAAGGCACCTCCTATCATCATTGTCATCGTCATGATGGATACTGAGAGGGTCGAGGAGGCTAGCTCACGTGCTTCCCCCACTCTTGACACTGGAAAGTTCTTCCATCACTACTGAGCTTGCAGGTCCAAAAGTCTTGTTTATATTTCATTCACTCTCGAGTCCTAATTTAAACAGTTTGAACGTCCACTCAAACGGTCATGCTTCATGACTGTATATTGGTTTTACATTTAAGTTAGTTTTGTTGTTCTGTGGTATTATTGGAAAATGAGAATAATTTTAATCATCAAACTCATGGCTGCTTCTCAAATACTGTTGTTTCGCATCAGCAATATGTTTTTCTGTGTATAACATTATTTTTTTGCGTTCAGGGCATTGAACAGTTGAAGAAAGAAGAGGCCAGATGGGCGAAGAGGTCTCGCTGGAAAAGCATGCAAGCTGTTTTTGGTCGATTCTCCCTAGCTATGTTCTCTCCCTTCAGCCACCCTCCTCCAAGACGAAAAACCGATATGTATATGTACTCTGTTTAAAATCAATGTAGTTTCAAAGGTTCTTTTTCTATTTGATTTCCTTTCTCAATTTAGTAACATTGAATTTCTTAAATTTAAACTTCATTTTTCCTCTAAGACAGGATATGCCTGCTGGTTCTTACGGAATGCAATTCGTGGCCGCGCAATGCGCAAGATGGCTCGGCATTACTCCCTTTTCTATCGTCTTTCTCTTGGACAGAAAGTGTAAATCTTTCAGCCAACATATTTCTACTTTCAAAGGGAAGGTACCTAACAAACACACGTTTGTTTTCTTAAATTTACTTGGAATTACAAATGTGGGGAACTGTTATTGTTCTTCTAATTACTGTGCAATCATTAGTATCCAATCTCTAGTATTTACTTAGACATACTCGAACGGAAAGGATGTTTCCGTGAATTTTTGGTTTTGTCACCAGCTGAAAATCTGATTGCAGCAAATCAGCATCATGCTTCATCAATTTTTTGCTGTCTTCGTGATGCGGTGGAATAACAAAGCAATGATTGCTGCTTACCACCACGTTGCAGCAAAGATTTCTCAATGTTGAAAATCGAATGGATTTATGTTGCCTTCTGGCAGCATAAAGGATCTTCTGAGGAAGCTTTATACCATCTCCAAACAATAGACTTAATGGATTGAATATAAAAAATTATGTATGTCTAAAACGCTGATTCTTATGGTGCGTGAAATGTGGACCCTTGGAGATTGAAGTTCTAGAATCAATACCGATCCAAATGGTAGATAATTTTGCTTTGAGACTTCCTGCATTGCACCATTCCCATTTTCATACCTTATCGAATTTCAAAAACTTCAAACTAATTGCGTTTTCTATTCTATGATCTCAAAAGTTATATTCCACTACATATTCTTGGATTTAAAATGCCCGAGCTGAACTCGAAAATAAAACTGAGCTAGTTGTTCAACCCTTAAGTGCAATATCGCAGTTCAATGGGAATTTTTGATTCAGCCATCTTCTTTTAACCATGTTTGTTTTGATCCTGCCCTAACATGTTTTCTCGAATCGTGAACCTACTTGTAACCTCCTATCTTTTGGTTGTGATGGTTGGACCCACCAGCTGAGATCCTTGCCCCAATAAACGAAAACTGATATAATTTAGTTCGGTTTCTAATTCATTGTCTCTGGTAGAGCACAACATTTCGGTTTGTCCCTTAATACCTATAAATGTTTCTATTTCATTTGATAAGAAAGCTAAAGTCATCATTGATATGGTAAAAATGAGTTTATTCAAATACGAGTACTTACCAACCATTTTATTTCATCCTCACATGTTTGCAACAACATTATGAGCAGTATCACGTTAGTACGTGTATGATAAGTGTTATAATTTCCTTAATCTTCCAGCGTTACCTACATTTTGCGACTCATTACTCTGTTAGGATCTTCCCTTTTAGTATAAACTAAAATCTGTTTGGGAGTTTTAAGATTGAATCAAGATAATTTCGAATGGACTAGATGTTCATCTCTTAGGATTCTCTGATTATGATTTTCCAGTCTGCTGAAGAAACGAATTTCCGTTTGCTCATTTCTAGCTGAAAAATAAACATATCTTGCTGATTCCACAATATTTCGTGACAATCTCCAATTTTCTGAAAAAAAGATTCAATTTTCGAAAACAAGGTTTTGTTAGTAGTAGATAGTGACGTTTACCTTAAATTTCGTTATTCTAGTAGACATGTCTATTTATTACTTGAAGTTGTTTTATCACGAAAACAATAACAAGGCACAGACTGGTTCGTTGTCTTCTGAGTGGCAATAATGAATTGTCAATATGAAGAGTTCAGTAGAAAAGGAGAAATTGTGCATTTGACAAAAGACAAACAACCTGTTTATCTTTAAAGCGTAAATAAGCTAGCTACCTAATGGATTATCAATTATGTAATATGAATTAAAGAAATTACATTATAAATATATGTAGAAATTAATGGTATAAAATCTCTTAACAACTTCACGACAGTTGTATGTTGTTATCGAATTTCCTCCTGTTTCAGTTCATTAATTTTCATTTCTAACGTCATTTCTATGTTTTGTGACTGAAACTCCGTAAGAAGATCCATTTCATTTCATTTTTTGGCGAGAAAAGGTATTTTCTTCTTGTCTAGTCCCTCTATGAAATGTATTGATTAAACTATTTCTATACCTACCTGTAAACTGTGTTGTAGTGATAGAAGCTACATGTAGTGTTGACTCAATGTTAAATATAGGGAAGTAATAAGTATTCAGTTTGGAAGTTGGGCGTTATTTATCAGTTGTACCGCTAGAATTTCAAAGACAATTTATATTTCTTCAAGATCGTACATTTTCGATGCGGATGACATAGTTTAAGTGAATTTTTGTATGAGCAATAAATGTTATTGGTCAGAAGTCCTTTTTGAAGTCTGTTCACACTTAAGTTTTGGGGATTTGTAGGCAGTGTATAAATTTGAACACTTTACCACAAGCGTATTATTTATACAGCTATCTAGTTAGGTTAGTTTGTCAATTGTGAAAAGGTGGTAAGCTTTTTAACATGTCTTTTGTGAGGTTGCGGCCACTCCGTATTTTCATTTCATTGCAGTTGTATTTTGTTTGCTGTGAGAATTATATTACAGAGAGGCTGCAAGAAGAGAGGATGCCCTAGGTGAAAATTAGGGAATATTTACTCCGAAACAAGTGGTGGCTGTGTGTCACACACTTAAGACGTGGATTTTGATTTTAGGCTCAGAGGTTTTTATGGTTCTCCTATCAGTTTTTTGTTCCTTAAATTTCCTAGTTTCTTATTATTGCTGTTAGACTTCGAATCAGAGCGAGCTAAAGTGGTATTTTAGGGCAAAACTTACTGACAGATTGCGTGGGCCTGGTAAAGGAATCCAAAGCTTAGTGGACTGTATTCTTCTAAATGGGTCCCTTTATTGTAGAGCATGTAGATTTAAGCAATCATTAACATCGTCGTTTTCTTATCAATATTGATTTTAGAACAGTGTTATGTCAAGTGACTACCAAGTTTTACTTATTACATTTAAAATCATCTACCTTGTGGCTGAAAACTCTCTAATGCCAAATCAAAGTTTGATTTTGTCAGTAATTATTCAAGACATGGTTTTATTCTTCAGTTTACATTCAACACACACTGTAGACAGCCTTCACTTGGAGGCAATAGAATGTATCTCTACCTACATCTCATATAAGAAGACTTTTCCATTAAGCTAGTAAATTTCGGTCTCACAACAGCTTTTCTAAAAACATACATTTCAATAAGAATGAAATCCATATGGGTCTATCTTAACTGCATTCCAAACCTCCTAATGCATTGTTCGCGATTTGGAAACCTTAACTTAGATAATTCTTGTGTCATCAATAATATTCGTATGTATGGGGTACTTAAGTAAAATCTATTATTAATGAAAGGTAACTTGGCATGCTAAGACTTGTAAAATGATACGGTAAATTGAGAAAAACATTGCAAAAATGTGAAGATGTAGTCGTGTATTCTTGAATTAATACGGACTACTAGAATAACCTTAATTTACATTTTAATGGAGAGGGAGGCATGAAATAGACGCATCGTGGACACATATTGAGAGATGGTATATTGAGTAACACACCAAGTGGTTGAAACAATGGGCGAAATGGAAGGTAACCGAGTGTTACAATCTTCTCCATACTAGTAACGCTTTTCAGGGCAATTTCGAGTACATCCTAGGGATGGGTATCGATACCCGATATTTTACCGTTGAGCATCGATATTTTTGTATCGATACTGGGCCCTCCGATAATATCGAGTATCAATACTTCAATTCCGATATTCCGAAATATCGGCAAATTTTTTCTCACTACCTTAAAAAAATTGGTTTTAATATTGGGTTGATTTTCTTACTAGTCAAAAAACTCACCAACCAATCTTTGGATACTTGTAATGGAATCTGGAATGTAAAAGACTAGTGGCTTTAATACTAGAAGGAAAACAGGAAAAAAAGAAGAATTAGGAAGGCAGCAGTAGGAGGCTATATTACGGCTATAGTACCTACTGTTAGTGTTACCTTACCTCTCACAGGTTCAAAAAATCAAAACAAAGATTATCTTCTGTTCTGTTTAAGTAGATACAATTAGGTTTTTTGCTGTTTAATTTTGAAAAATTGATATTGAAATCGATACTCGATATTTATAAATATTGGTACTTTGGTTGACCGATATTTGGAGTATCGATACCTACCTTCCGATACAGTAGTGGTACAAAATATCGATACTTGTTCAACTTTGGACCTTTTCCGTTGTCATTCCTCCAGCCACCTGCAGGCTTCCTCTCCCGCTGTTATCGTTCCACTACCTTCCAAAACAATGTTACAGAACGTTATATAAAATCTGTGAATGGCAAGAAGCCTCAAGAGAACTGTCAACTTGAAAAATCTAGCTAACATGTATTTTTAAGTAGCGAGGTATGCATTTTGCTCTCTATTCTGTATGAATCCTTTCTGTTCTTTTCCACATATCACATCACCACTGTTGATGAAGCACTGAACAGGGTATTCTTTAATTTGAAGTAAAATTCACATACGTACTCCCATTTAAATCCTTATCTGACGTGCAGGTAGGGAAAGCTCCAATGTCGTGAATAGCAATGTCGAAGGAATCGCATTCACTGTTGCCCATATTACGGTGAAAATCAGGAATCAAAACCAAAAGGAATCACACAACTGCAAAAAACAATTTGTTTATAAATATTTATTTCGTATCAACTTCCTGGTGCATTATGAATAACTAAAATTATGATGGGTTCTTAATGTTTGTTCTGCTTCGCAATAATTACGAATTATTCTCATTAACTATTGAACCCTGTAGATACATATTGGAATCCCAGGGGTGGGATTTTAGTCTTCGAATGGGGAAGATTGTAGTTCTTCCCAGAAACGAGCTTGTGGGGCCGTGTAGTACTCGTTCGTTGGAAAGACCTCATTGGGGTTTTGTCCGGGGATGTAGAAGATGTCGAATGCTGTTTCCTCACTTTGTCTGCGTAGGATTGCCCTATGTGTGAAGATGAAATCATAAATGAGAAATCACATGAACTGTTGTACGGACAATCATTGTTTTTTAGTTCTTTACATTTTGTTTGAAAGTAGTTGCTCAGAAGTAGCTCTTATGTTGGGATTGGCCTCCTTGAGTTCACCAAAGGCATGTTCTTCAATTTTTAACCATCTTCTTGTGGTTTGTTGACTGACTCACTTGTTGACGAGATCTATGTCCGTATAGAAGTAGCTCTGTTGTTGGGGTTGGAATCCTTGAGTTTACCGAAGGCATGTTCTTCAATGTTTAACCATCTTCTTGTGGTTTGTTGACTGACTTACTTGTTGACGAGATCTATGTCCGTATAGAAGTAGCTCTGTTGTTGGGGTTGGAATCCTTGAGTTCACCAAAGGCATGTTCTTCAATTTTTAACCATCTTCTTGTGGTTTGTTGACTGACTCACTTGTTGACGAGATCTATGGCCGTATAGAAGTAGTTGTGTTGTTGGGATTGGAATCCTTTAGTTTACCGAAGACATTGTCTTCAATTTTAAACCATCTTCTTGCGGTTTTTTGACTGACCCACTTCTTGGCGAGATCTATGTTGTTCTTTACTGATAAACCTACTATTGTCTCAGGCTCTACAGATGGGGTTTGGGAGCCCCTCATTGCATCATCCTTGTCGCATTATCAACATCCCTATGATTAATTAATTGATGATTAAATCATTCTAAGCAGAGATGGAGTTACGTTAAGCTGCATGTCAGTCAACCGTTGTTAAGATGTACTCACACAATTCTTATTAAACAAAGAACAAGCTGAAGTTTTGTCACCAAGTCATGCCTTTTAACTAATTCATAAAACTTAATAAATAAAAAGTCGCATAAATTCTCAGATTTATCTATAATTTATTATTATCTATTATTTAAAAAAAAAAAAAATGATTTAAATTCCACAGACAGACTCACAATTTTAATTATTAAACTCATAATTCACTCCTTTTGTTCAGCATTTACCATTTTCATACAAAAATTCGCTCTTTATGTCATGTTGCATGACTGAAACGTTTTTTAGAATAGTTTTTAATTTTTATTTATTGAACTTTTAGTGTTCATCTACTTGTGTGTAGGAGCATATTTTTCTGGGGTGGTCAATTCGTACATAGGTTTACATAATTATTCTACAATTTGTTTGATTGTATTGAAGTGGTATCAACGAGGTTGCAAGTTGTTGAGAAGTTTCATGTCTGATATGGAGAAACGATGAAAATTTCTTATTTACGGAAGGAATGCTTGTCAGTTTGCTCCGCGATTTCCCATCTGTGCTATAGCCTCGGTAAATTTAAATTTTCAGCACTTCTTCCGCCCCCAATCACGTTTCTTTTAATACTATATTGTGAACATTCGTTGATTTCGGTGCTGTTGAAACTTATTGAATAAAAAGGTGCTATTGCAATGGATCACAGAATTTTGAAAAATATTGTTTTATTCGTTAAACAAAACAACTTTTGGCTTCGCTTTTGAACCTCTTTTCAATAGTTACAGGGAAAAAGTGGAGTTTTAAAATTCGACATTCACAATTAACACATCCTGGTACATCTAGTAGCTACACAAATTGGAAAGTTACAAGTTCCACTTACTACTATTCCACTTTTGTAGCGAAATCATCGTAATCAAGATCATAGATGACAACAAAGTTTTCCGTAAACAAATTGTTTTGTTTCTATCTGACTGTGTTTATGCTAATTCTTGTTACTGATTTGAACTGCGTGTCAGAAAGTTCTCAGTGTATTGCATTGCATGCGGAGTTACAACGTAAAATACTTGTACTAGCTTAAATTTACAATTTCAATCCTATTTGGTTTAAAGTTTTGGAGACTGTGTGGAGAGTTTTCTATATGCCTAGTGCATTTTCATGATACAAATCTAACTTGTTAGGACCATTATTGCAGTTCAAATAACAAAACAATTTCTGAAAATATTTGATTTTAGCTCCATTTCCAAAGAACATGCTTCAAGTCAAGCCTATGGAAACATTTAATCAGCTTTTTAGTGGTATGATCGACATTCGACTTGTTCGAAAGCGAAAATATGTTGGGTGTGTTCTACTATCAGCTATCAAAGAACGCTAGGGTTGAGAGGAGCAAAAGTTCAAAGTGTATAAATTGGGAAAATGCTCCAATCCAGAAAATTGTTTTAAAGATACGTCTGGGGCGCCCCAAGCAGGGAGCAAAGAACTAATTGTGCTCCGGTTTTTTGAGCTCTGTGATTGGTCAATCGCATATGCTTGCCTCAGTGCAAATTTAAAATGCCCAGAAATTTGGCCTCACATTCTACTATAATATATTATTATTGGGTGAGCATTTGCCTAAGTCCATGTGATTGGTCTGAACTGTATTCCACATATTTTTCAAAGAAAATTTAGCCAGTTGGTTCAAATAGGGTAAGGGCAGTCTTGTTTCACTAGCTTCTATAGACTTGGTTTTAGTGGTTTGGGGTGCACATGATCATATCAGCAGCCTTCCCTGACACCTTCTAAGACAGCAAAAGACCAATCCCAAGGATAAAAGTAGCAAAAGTTCAAACACTATACATTAGGGAAATTATTAAATGAATCCGGAAGATTGTTTCTCAAGTATGAAATGATTTGTACACAGTACGAAAACTATGTACCACCTTACATCAGCAGGCCCTCAACTACACGTGGTTTTTTTTTCTGTAAACTAGAATCGGAAAAGTCATGTTTTGTACTGTCTATAATACAGAACTGCAAAGATGATAATACCATTAGAGAGAGGTGATTAAATGTTGGAAGTTTTTCCGAGGTTTGACTCCTTTCATTACGTTTTTTGGAAATGAAGTTCAAGTATTTTTAGAAAACATTGGAAAAACGTTGACTGAATTAGTGTCCTTAGAAGTTAGCTTTTTATCATAAAAATGCAATTGGCATGTAGCGAATTTAACTCTAATTTAAGCGACTTCGAAAATGTCTTCAAGAGTTGAAGAAAACCCGTTTTTGGGCAGATAAACATGGGTTATTAGAGCAAAAAAGTATAATAAAACGAACCAATTAATGAACATAACGTGACGCGTCGTTTAGTAAATCTCTGATTTACTTAAATGTTGGTTGATAAATTTTAACCTGTGAGATGTGATTTTAGTGAAATTGAATCGAATCCAACTGGTTGTACGAGTATAACAGCCTTAATAAACCTTTTTATTTGTTTTGACTTTCAAGTATTAATGAATTTCGGGAAATGAAATCATTTATTATAAATTGTAGAAATTGAAGCTTGAGAGGTTTTTTTTTTTTTTTTTTTTTTTTTTTTTTTTTTTTTTTTTTTTTTTTTTTACAAATTATTCTTGTTAATTATCATTTATTTGCAGCGTCGCCTTCAAAGCTATTTTTTTCTGTCTTGTTCTGACGTCCTCCGGCCGTAATTTTTGTTATTGTAGACGGGAATTGTCATTCTGCCCGCATCTTCGCCTCGACCGCCTCAACAGTAAGTCGTTGGTCTGCTCAAAGCGTAGTAGCTTCAGCTTCTACTAATGTTGTGTTACCCTGTGACTCGCTAGTCACACCGCAAGTATCATAAAATCCTTTTTATTGGTGCGTTTCAAGAATGCGGGTCATTACACGCTGTCAAAGTTGATTTGATTCTACAATAGATGGTATTAATCTGACTACACACCAAAGAAAGTATGTATTTATATCGATCAAGTTTTTATTCAAACAGGTCAATTATTTAATTAATTCAATTAATAATCTCTGATAGAGAACGCATCCTCATTGATACCTTGTGAAGGTTTTGTTATCTGCTCTTTGCATGAAAATTTAAAAGTGTAATAACATCAGAACGTACTAGGTACCTATTTGATGGTGTCGAATTTCTTGTGATCAACTTTTGTGATGGAAAAAATATGATTTGAATATATGGAAACCATTACAAAACTACGTTGGTGATTGACAAAATTGTTAGTTACGTAGGGGTTTACTGCCCGTTTAAGGATTATTATTTATTTACGTTAGAACCTACCAAATGTTCGAATGGAAGTGGAATATACATAAGTTTGGAAACAATTGGTCATTTTCATTTAAAAACCCATCATCTGCTATAGGAGAGGAGTCAATAGCCCACCAACCTACACTACACTAAAAGACACTGCAAATTCTTTCACTGGGGTTTATTATTCAATTGGCTTGCGTTTATGATTTGAATTTCTACTAAGCTTTGGAGTGTCCCTGTTTCACAGGTGATAGAGCGATTATTGAATTTCAGGAGACATGCATAGAGCACGTAAATATGTTCTCAACTAAAATACCTATTTGGATTGATCAGTTGATCATATTTTTGTGCCTCCTAAAATTCAATAATTGCTCTATCACCTGTGAAACACGCACACTCCAAAGCTTAGTAGAAATTCAAATCATGAACGCAAGCCAATTGAATAATAAACCCCAGTGAAAGAATTTGCAGCATTTTCCTGAAAATTTCGGATTTTTGGATTTCTTCTGAAAATTATCAGAATGCTTCAACCCGTGTATCGGCTACAAAGCGTTTTAGGAGTTCACTCCAGTATCCACATTACTACATCACTACGTCACTAGGTTACTGATGTCAACACAAAAAATCAAAAAGCCGGCCAAGCTCCATCTCTTTCGCAGTTAAGACACACTATCACATTGCATGCATTTTGGCGCATGTTTTTTTCCAAGGATTTCCTTTAACCGATTTTTTTTTTTCAATTTTTAGGGTGCGCTAAAAAATGCGCAATAACTGGTAAAATCGCTATTTATGGATTAAAACATTTTTTTTAATCGCAATTTTTTAAAAAGGAATTCATTTACCTATTCCAGATTCTGATAATACAATGATTTTCTTGAAAATTGCACCCCTCATTTGATTTTTCAGCGGAAAATTGTCGAATAAAACTTCACCCAATATCAACTTAGACTTTTAAAAATATATACAACAATTTTCACTAAGAAATGTAATTAAATTTCATTTAAATAAGCTAAATGGCTGTGAAAAACTATTTAAACAAATTATTATGAATCGGCATATTTTTTAGAAAAGGTTCATTTAGCACAATATTGATAAAAATCAATTCTCTGCATCCAAAGCGTTCAAATTTCTAAAGAATGACATAAATGTAAGGAACATAACGAAAATTTGCTCATAAGATAATGACTGGTTTTATTTGTTTATTTGGTTGTATTAATTGATTTCCCTAAATAATATTTCTGATGGGCCAACCTACTTTTGCTAGTTACGAAATTGCCGTTCTTAAGGATTTTGTCTTTTCTCAATTGTTTTCTTTTTGGAGATAAGACCCTTGTTTAAACGATCTTTACCATGATGATACAGGAATTGCGAATATTTATCGAAATACCTGTAAATGAAAAAGTACTGAATAACATGTTGCTCCAAGACTGGGTTTTATTGAAATAAAAAGTCAATAAAGTTCCGTTAAAAGTAATTTTCACAATTTTTGATCCCAAAAACGTTAGGCTTTTGGTTTTTTACTGACAAGTAAGAGCCCTAGGAATTTGTTAATAAGAAAGTTTAATGGAGTTTTTAAATCTTTTTTGTATACTAAATACCTATTTTTATATATTTATTGGTAGTTACCGAAACAAAAAATTTATTTGGTTTGGGATCTCATGAAATACCTCTGCCTTGAAAGGCCATAAATATGTATAGGATACCGAGCAAAGGCTACCACCCGAGCAAAGGTCAATGTCTTCATGAGGAAGACATTCGTAAATTCACGTTACCCCAATGAAAGGGTTTAAAACACCATTTAAACTATATCCTAATCTTCTCTATGGGACCTTGAAGGTAACCTACTTATAACCTACCACCTTATAATACCTAGTCGTACGTTTCCTTTTTTCTCAATAATAGATACAATGCTAAATCTTAAAACAAGGATAAATCATGGATAAGTTTACTGTCGATCTGGAAAAAGTCCTTGACGAGTTCGAGTACAACGAAAGTAAGTCAATGGTTGAAGCAAGTTTCGTTTCCATTAAGATTTTGTTTGATGACTGCGATGACTTATGTAACTCTTGTTTGACAGGTAGGGACGAGTCAATTCTCGCCCCAATTACGACAAATTCCTTGGCAAGTTCCAATCAGGTACCTATGATATCATTCTCTAGATTGGCACATAATTTGTAGGGTGAATTTCTCAATGACGTTGTCGGATTTTTCAGCAAAGGTTGATCACTCCTGCGTCTTGCTACAGACGACCTGCCTTCGAGCCTATTCATCTATCGGACGCTGATTTCTCCGCAGCTCCGATTCCTCCAGTGAACGTGAATTTTTCAGTTCAAGCGAGCCTAAGGGAAACTTTCAACTCGAACCACAAGGTCTGTTGGAAATATACGCCTTAGCAGTCTTATCCCGTTCATTATCACTCGTAGTGTGATAATGTCACTTTCACGTTATTCACAATCTTAGTGGATTCAAGTGAGGCTTTTATTGGTCTTTCAAACTCGTATATTTATATAAATGCGCATAAATGTATTATTCATTTAAAAGTCTAAAAGACAACAGTACTTCACACGCGCCTGCTTACTGAAAAATATGAGTGACACTAGAAAATATTGAGGAAAATCAGTCGAAAGGTAGGATTTTAGTTCAAACCTACCTGTTTGAAACATAATTCATTATTAATAAGTGATTTTAACTTGATGCAATCATTGAAAGGTAATTTGATAAAAATCTTAAAATATCTACCTACCCAGTTTGTCTGTTTACCAATATTAGACAAGGCCATAAAGTAGATAGGCGTAGATGCAGTAAATTAATCAGTCTAACCTAACTAAGACTTTAGGTAAATCTAGTATTTCCGAAACGCTACTCTTGACTGTTACATTTGTTGGTTTAATATTTTCAATATTTAAATCTTTGAAACGACTAAAGGGACTAGGGAATCGTTGCCACAATAAAATGTGTCAAAAGTCAAGATTTAGTTTAGAACATATTGATTAAATAGTTGTTATACTACAAACTTGAAGAAAAGTTTTAGTAGTAAGCTATCTCGTAAGTTGAAGCTGTTTTAGGAGGGTTTTGCATTTCTGTATGATTCCCAGAAGGTGTTGTTGATCGTTGAAAAATGAATTTAACAGTAGACTGTAGTTCTCATCACGTAAAACGTGTAAATGTTATCAACAACTGGTTAGGAGTGCAGCCTGGTCCATTAGTTATGGAGGATGTGCATGAGCTGGCTTTCGTATGATAGGTTTTATCTAGTGCGCACATTACTAATAATTTGTCAATGTCACTTATAGGGATAGGCAAAAAAAGAAGATTTTAAGGTGATAGACGTGTATGTTTTATAAGGAACAATGGAGAGGTATTCCTGATTTTAAAAATTTGCTTAAAATTTAACACACTTAATCTAGCCACATTTAATTTTGCTTGAAACTTTTGGATATTAACCCCTTATCCTGCATTTCTGTAAAGGCTTAATGAATGTCATAGTTGTATTTATCTTACGTTGTTTTCATATTGTTATTAAAGGACACTGTGGGCTGCACAACTCAGAAAGATTCGTTTGTTGACAACCAGATCAAGAGTTATGGTAACACCAAGGATTCCTTCAATGGGAATAACAAAGAATATAACGCCAATGAACTTTCTTCAGTTCCTCAGGTAATAACAAAAACTAAGCCTCTACTTGCATGAAAATACTCTTTTACTGTGTGCAGCATCCAATCATGCATCGCGTAGAATAGTGGTGAGTGTACATCCCATTCCCTGACGAATGGGTGCTTTGTTATTCAAAAAATCAAAAACATCTATACGTCAGTATCAGAAAGTACGAAACATGGCTTAACATGGTCTGACGTGTTGTGTCATGACGCATCAGAACGGCATCGATTTCATACAATTAATACAGGAGCGTTCACATTTGTCTGATGCTCTGTGTTGTGACGGCTTCTGATGTGTCGCATCAGAAGCGATCCTGGTCCGCGTCAGATTGAGCGGGTACAGGGGGCAGGGCAGCAACACGACAGAGTACCATTTGCTAGTGTGAACGCGCCAATTTTGTCTGTATTTTCTTGATGTCTTCTGCAATCAAACTATGAATTTGTTCAAACTGTGCCTTAGACGTTCTAAAATACTGATGAAATCTTTCAGGATCTCTTTCAAGCTCTTTAACGAGACTATGAAACTCGCCCTTAGGCTCCCTTTTTCTATCTATTGGATGAATCCAATATCTCCGTCTCGTTCTTTCTTTTGTCATCATAGTAAGCGCCGACAATCCCAATTCATCTTAAAAATCGGAATCTGAGTCGGATGATTCTTGAAAAAAACATTGTGAACGTGTCAGCTATCCGAGCGCTGAGACCGAACTGAACTAAAAATTGCATCAGAATGCGTCATAACGCGTCATACAAATGTGAACAGTAGCCATCGCGTCAGAGAGCGTCACAACACAACACGACACACAGATATGAACAAGGCTTTACTTGTTACGTAGGCTTTTTGTCTCAAACCAGCAATCTATGAACTTATGCGGTATACTGTTTGTCTGTTGGCTGGGTTGTCGTTTCAAGTTAGGTCAACGTTTCGGGCTTTTGATTAGTACATTTACCTTTATCAATAGTGTTGAAGGGGTTGAGGCTCTCAGGTTTGTTCTGTGCTAGTTCTCTTGCGTGTTTTTGCCTTGAATTTAATTTAATCAATCTTCTCTCGTGTCAAGGGTTTGTGACCGTTGACCATTCACGTCATTTCATCGCCCGCCGTAGTGGAGCACATACCCAGAAGATCATAAAGATTTGTCCAAAGGTACTATACATGGTCTTGGGAGATGGCTCACCCTGGGAGAAAAGGCCAATTCATGTGGACATAGCTCATAATTTCTAGACGAATCGTCCAGATCATTTGAAACTTTGACGAAATGTTCGTAAAATCTTCTAGGAGGAATGGGTGATGCTGTAGCGTCCAGTATGCAACTTCTTTAAACAGACTTGTTTTTGAAAGGGTATTATGGGTTTTTCGGGATGTTGAATCGAATGGAACCACTTTCAGAGCTCTAACTCTCTCCCTAATCAACATTCCCGATTATCAACTTTCGGAAAATTCGCAAATCCTCTCTTTATTGCTGTTGATTGAAGTTGAAAACCATATTCACCTCCCGCGTTAGAACCCGCTTATAACTGCCTACCTGTATGCTGGTTAATGGGCTCAAAAGTCAATCGTAAATGGTCATAAAATATCCACTTCAATCCTTTATTGATTAATACAATTAGCATATGTGATGACAGGTGGAAAGGATAAATTTGAGCAAACGTTACTTCAGTAGAAAAGTGTTTATGAAGAGAGTAATCAAATCATACGATTTCTTTGGAGCCGTAGTTCAAGTTACTCAATGAGGAATAGAATAGGTATCATTACTGTTTTGAACTGTAATATCAAGTCTTCTAGAATTTATATTAAAAAAAAATCTCTGAAGTTTATTGACGTTTGTTCTTGAATAGAAAACTTGTTCAGGACGTTTCGTAGTTTTATTTCTTCATTTTAAAGGGGAATCTACAAACATACAGAAAAGTGGAAAAATCCTATCAGTGATAAACTTATGGGTGTTTTAATTGGGGACAGAATTTCCTACTTATTCAGAAA
This sequence comes from Creontiades dilutus, assembly GCA_031894815.1. Classification (NCBI taxonomy): domain Eukaryota; kingdom Metazoa; phylum Arthropoda; class Insecta; order Hemiptera; family Miridae; genus Creontiades; species Creontiades dilutus. The sequence goes on along the minus strand of JAVIWC010004997.1, from coordinate 116,684 downwards.
TAAATAGGGGGCGATATCTCCCTTACCAACGACTGTAGTATATTTTGTTATGGCAAGAGCGTTTGCTTGTTCCAATTTTTCATTATTTTCAGCTAATTTTACCTCCTCTCAACTCCTTAAATCTTACTACGTTTTTCCTAACTAATTCTCTTGTGGAGAGCCCATCTTCTAAGGTAGAGTACTGGTTTCATATAAAATTGTGAAGAGAATTGTGAGTAAAAACACATGGTGAATTTATTTTTCCTTTTATCTATTATAGAAACTTCTCGATGAGACTTCATCTCAATTGAGTTTCGACGGCGTGAGCTCCGAAGGGACTCCCGACCTATTGGACTCCACGAGCTCCCTTCGGCCTTCGTTCGTCGCGGACGAAGACGAACGCAACCAGCTTCCGGATATCACTTCCGTTCGGAACACGTCCGCCTGCGTCACAACGAAACAGGAGCATCCAGTTTTTGATCTTATCAAACTCCAGCATCCGTCTTCAAGTTCTCAATCTGAACCTCCGGCATACGAGGTTTCCGAAGTGAGTTATTATCTAGCTCATCAATTATGTATATGGGGTGACCACCTAGGAACTCATGTACCATCTATACCTTCTTAATTTCCTTATTAATACTCCTAGAATGGTGATTATTATCGTAACCAAACCTTGTCCAACTGCTCTCTCACGCGTTCTACTCATTATTCAGCTTAAAATTCCATTTTTTTTTCACTTTAAAATGTGTTGTATTTGCACTAAAATGTGAAATTTGAGGACGCAGATGATCTTTCAGAAGACGCAGTCTCTTTAATGCCTAACAAATATTTTCAGGTAGAATTGAGGTGTGGAAATGGAGTCCAAAAAGCCAATTTTGTAAATATTATCTGTATTTCAAACGCTTTGTATTCTTATTACTCTTGTAGAAGGATTGTGCAGGTGTTCTAAAAACTGCGCCAAAAAAGGACTGATGAATTATTTGTTGAAATCGAATTTCGTATAGAAAATGAGATTCTAATCCGAAAAAAATGTATTTTTTTTTTTTCAGGCTAAATCTTGGGTTTTGTGAAAAGTATAGGCACTTTTAGTGAAACAAGGATTTTTGTGCTATTTTTCCGGCTCAATCGAATGGTGACACACTCCCATATCTCCTACTGCATAACCTGTACTGATAGAATAGGGAGGTATTTGGTGATATTTCTTTCATTCTAGGAGGGAGGGTGAAATTTAAAACAATTGCAATTTGTAGTCCTTACTCTATTACAAATACAATCAATGGTTTGCTCGAAGTGTCCACCATTATGACGCATATTTTGGCAGTATGGCTAAGACTCGCTGGTTCCTTGTTCCTTTTGAATGCTTCAAAAGTATTTCCCGCTTTATAGAATTCATATACTTACAAGTTTCATGTTCGAATACAATGAGAGTGCTATTGTGTGCCCCTGTGAGCATAGGTATTGGTTAATTGAGTGTTATAGATGGGGATATGTCTATTTTTGTCTGGCAAATGTCTCACGATACCCGATTAACAGCCAAACACAGCTGACATTTCAAGAAATCAAATCAGGAAAACACCTCATTTATAGGAAAATCTCTCCAGTCATTTTGAACAATTAGTTAACTGGTTGAGATGACGACCTGCTTCCAAAGCTTTGAAAATAAGGCTCAAGTTCCAATTCTGCGGAGGCATCCAAAATTTTTCATTAGTACAACTGGTGATAGCGTGTATTACGTCTTGCTATAACGTCACATCTCAATTAGGCTAATTTTCCAAGTCCCTGCTGCTAGTTAGTTACTCAAATATTATCAAACCGATATTTGCAATTGAGAGTCAATGTATAGTTCTTAGCTGACGTTTTTTGCTGCTAAAAGAGAGTTCTATTTCTGATACAGATGCCTAGAGTTTCATTTATGCACCAACTGACCTGGTAGGTAAATTTATATTCTTCTGATTGGAGAGGACGTTTGTCATAGCAGATCCTAAAAATTAGAGAGCTGAACATGTTTGTGATTATTTGCATTGTTTTTCTTAATTTGTTTCTCAGACGTTTTGTGGTTCCCTCCCATAAATCTCATTTTCTGTAAGAAATTCGGAGGAATTAAAATCACGAGTGCGACACCGTAGGATCTACTTAGATGAGTATCACAGAGTAATTTATTGAACGAAAATTTAAATTAAACAGCAAACTACGACAATAATTTTGTAAAGCCCTGGTTTAAACCCCTCAACTATTAATACAGACTGTGCATAGTGCAAATTTAAAAAAATAAATTAATGCGTAATAAGATCGAATCTGCTTTGATTGTATGATACTGTGATGTTATTATTAAGAATTTGATTAATGGCCGCATCATCTCCAACAACCGCAAGTCCATTGTATTGGCTTATACGTCGTGTTTTACCTAATAGATGATTAGTCAGGCGTTGTTTCGCGAGTTGGTATCTACCTTGGACAGAATGCAAAATTAGCGAGACCTTCGAGGCCACGTTAGATAAGAATTCGTCACTGCCTTATTCGCTGTGAGAATTCTCCTCGTGAGCTTGAACCAAAATTACATGCCATTACCGGTCTACCATGTCGGATTAATAACTTGACAAGTTTCGTTGTTTAATATCGGCGGAAGGTAAGGATTTTTCCACGTCTGTCAGGACTTGTCAAATTAGCGCGTTCACTGCGAAAAACTTTCGAATTAATGAGGAGCAAACAAACAAGATAGTTCAAATAAACGAGTTTTGAGTAAAAAAATAAGAAAACAACTTTCTAATTTGACAAGAACGATCTAGTTTTGACAGTTCCGTTTGAGACAATGAAATTAGTTTTTGACGAAATTGTTTGCACTTGACTCGTGATCTACGAAAGCATTTAATTGTGCGACCTAGAGAAAAACTTTCGTGTTGTTTGAATTGAAAGTCTCTCAGTGTGTTTTGGACCCAAACAATGAGAAAAATAACAAGTTTTTATTGATAACGTCCAAATTAAATTCGAATTAGCGACTTTTCAAAGGAAACTATTGAACTAATTCTTCTCGATAATAACGTTCGATTTAACTGAATTTTAACAAAAAATAAGTTTATTACCAAGATATTTTTACTTATGAGATGTTGACAAAACGTTAGAATTATCGAGTTTTTGACAGTTAAGAAGTTTGCTTAAGGTTGTTTTCAACTGAAATAAATCTAATATCCCTGTTTTTGCCATAAACATTCAAATTTGCAATTGAATTTCTTGAAGATGGGTTTTACGAAAAACCTCTTAGAATATAAGAGTTATCCTCTAACAGTATAAGTTCAATGAGTTTAAGCAAGACAGCAGGACAGTTGAGGAGTTCTGTGCATGACGAATGCATATGACGAAAATGCGTTTTGAGGAAATGGGCTCCAAAAATGTACAGTGTTTCTCAAGTAGATATGATTCGTTTTCAGTCAAAACGTCTTTCTCCGACTTCATTATTTTTCTTTGTGAAATATCTTGAACCCTACCGATGATAAATCATTAACAACACAGAAAAATATCTGAATTTGAAGATGGCCCTCTTAATGGAGAACACAATGTTCTGTCTCCAAGAGTTCCCTGAAAAGAAGAGCAAACCATTTTTGAAAAAGAAAAGTCACCTAAATCATTGCAATGTATTATATTTGATACAACTGAGAGTATACTGACGAATGAAAAATTGACAGTTGTTAACGATTATGTCTACCAATAATTGATCGACATAATACCAATATTGGTAGTTCTTATGCACTAAAAATTATTGTTAGTGCATAAGAACGACTCTTTGGAAAATACTCAATGAATTTAAAATCTTATTTTAGGTGACGATAGACATAAAACTGACAAGCAATGGAGTGAATAATATTTACTAAAACTAGTAACTGACTAGAAATGGAAATTAGTTGTTGAAACTCGTGTGCTCATGAAAAACTACTCACCTGAAAAAACCTGGTCCTTGTCAGTCTAAAATGACAGAATCGGGAATAATCTGTATTTCTCGAGGGCATTAAACTACTTTTGGAAAAATCGGGATTCCCTCCAGGAAGGGAATCCATGTAAGGACAGCTGATAAAAACCAGGCTACCAACAAAACAAACTTGATTATCTTTAATAAACTTGGTATAGCTGTGGAGGAGAATATGGCGGAATGATCACTGCATTCCCCGAAAGAAGGGCAGGATGAACTATATGCCCTCCTTGCATTGGCGTCTTCAATTCGGTTATAAAATGCTGCCAAATCTAACACTTGGGAATACTGCGTGATTGCTCGAACAATTTTGAGGTTTGGGGGTTCGTTTTTAGTTTAAAAACTTGCAATTATTTGGTATGGTCGAATTTCCACGGATCTGAAATATATCCCAGTCGATTTGGAGTCCATAATAACTAGGAAATGAGGCCCCCCCTCCCACTTGTCCGTTTTAGTAAAAACCCTGAAAAACAACGTTTTTGCTCGTTTTTGACCAGTTTTTCCCTATAGCATCTATGGTGGAGTTTTGAGAGAAAGTACCGATTTTTGACATTAATTCTAAGGGCTTGAGTTGACCAACATTGCAAATTTGGAATCCTTGAAACGTAAAATGACAAAATTTGTGTGGGGTTTAGCAAGATATTTGCTATACGATTGCAAAGGCTTATTGTTGAAAATAATGAACCAAAAATGTTTAACTGGTTTGGGTAATTCTCAATGGTATACATATAAACGGTTATGTACCTTCTTGATTTGAATTTGTCTCTCATTTCAACACCCCAAGATTTAGAACTAACTGTAATTATAATTTTCAGGCACTTCCGTCTTTGGCAAAAAAGAAAGATGTGGATTGTGTGGAATCTGAGTCGAGATCCAATTATCTCCAGGAAGTGATCTATTCGGAGAGTAACGATGGCCTACTGTCTGGTGGAAGTCTGGGAAACAGTAATTTCGCCTTAGAACAACCAAATTCTTCGGATGAACTTCCTCCCATTGTCGAAGTTGGTTCGTTATTGAATAATCCTTTGCTCGATCTGAAATTGCAGCCTCTTACTTTCAATACAGATGATATTTCGGATTCTGAACTAGAAGAATATCTCGAGCACATAGCGGAGCTCAGTGAAGAACAGCCTTTATTGGAAAATACCAAATCGCCTGATGAACCTTCTTCATCCATTTCTCAGCCCTGCTCAATCGACGAGGTTTCAAATTTAAATCAGATCACAACAGAAAGTACTGAAATAGACACAGTTGACACGACTACAGGTTCTATTGATTCGAGCATTGAAGATAACATACCTACTGAGGACTCTGGGGTGGAAGTTGAAGAGCCGAAACCTCTAGTTACTGAAGTCGCTGTAGCTCGTGAGGCATTACCACCTGAACCAATCTCTATAGCTGAAGAACCTCCAGAAGAAACAGCTGCTGTGGCCCTCCCCGAGGAGATCTCACACATTGTCCAGGCAGAATCTCTTATTCCACCTTCTACAGACATTGTCTCTGGCGATAGTTCTGCAGCTATTTCAACTGAAGTCGTCGACAAACCGAATGAACCATTTGAGGTCGATGTCACCTCCAGTGCTGCTGAAAACGAGTTGAACGAAAATATAGAAAACTTCGAAAAAACACCAGTTATTCCAGAGGATGTGCCGTGTATAGAGTCTCCACAAGAGGTTAGTAGTGCAGTTGTTTCAATTATTAAAGACACACTATTGACATACCTCATATTTAATGTTAATAACAATGATGCAATGGACTATTGGCCCCTTCGAATCCTATATGCCTGCAGCTAAAAAGCTTCACGTAACTGCTCAGATGTAGCAAATTCAAGAAATATGAAGGGTTAACCATCCATATCCATCTCATGTCATCTGTTGAATTTGTATAGTGGTTTTCATAATAAGAGGAAATTTCGTTTTGGGAGGACAATTTTTCCAATCCCTTGGAAATAGCCTTATTTACCCTAACCTCCTAAGTTTCCCTGTCTAAATTGTAATTCAAGGCTTGGACCGCATTAAAATTTACACCAGTGATTTGATTTTTTGATATGACGATTCGAGTTTGCCGATGATATCTCTGCTGTGGTCTAGGGTGTGTCACAGAAGGAACTTCAAGAGAATATACTGTGAATCTCTTCTTTAGTGGCAGACTGGTGTTCGAATAATGCTCTATTACTGAACACAGATAAGACTCAATGTTTGAACATTCATCCTAATGACCGTCTGTCTGTTATCTCTTTTTTGATAGCACGAGTTCCTTCCCGTTCCTCATGCCTATTAGAGACACGTTTCCATTCAGCAGCCACAAGTTGTATCAGGATGCTGCTTGTGAGTGCTAGTCTGGCGGGCTCTGATACTGTTGTGCAGGCACATGCAACCTCTTCGTTGGATTGCTCTGGCGTTAATAAGCAAAGTTTAGGGCGTCTATTCGCTCCTCCGCGCCACACTGGAGATTTGATTGCATGACAGTCGTGATCAGACGGCGTTTGCATGTCCTTGCTCCATTCATGTTTCTCATTAAGTGGCTAAAGAAGGAATGTCTCTCACACTCATTTTGTTACAAGTTAATTAATAATACTAATTCCAAATCGGCATACTGCACAGTAGCTACAGTTTCTTTTACTGTTTCAGATAGAGAAATATTTAGCGCCCATTTTAACATTCTAACCAGTTTTCTTTTTGTTCAGGAAATACCCATAGTGCCTGTCGAGGAACTAGTTGTTGAAACTCTAACTCCTGCTGGCCCCAGTAGACCCTCTTCCTTGCCCCTGAACATCAGAGAAGCTACAGAGAGCGAAGAAAGCCCCACTCCTACCAACATGGAAGGTAACTGACTCCATCTCTCCACTCCTTAGCATACAGTTCTTGTTCCATACAATCTGACTATGAACACAAATAAAACGCTGAATACAGTATTAAAATCTAATCATTGGTATTATCGGTATATTTATTCTGAGTTTTATTTTGGTATAGATATATCATCTGAGCGAGTCAGATAACAGTAGCATTGTAACGAATTTTAGAAAAGAGTTAAGATTATTCATTGGCCTAAAAAACCCCATTTGGGGCTTTGTAAAACGTTTCTTAGATTTCAATATTATACAAAGATTTAATATTTCTTCAACAGATAGTCCTCTTACGCAGATCAGTGGACTGAGGTTGATTACATCTAACTGAGTCTAAATTAAGGGAACATTCCATACAAGAACATTGTAGTCATAACATGTATAACAATAGTATCAAATCAATGAATACAGAATGCATTTTTTATAGACGATAGCCGTGTAGTGTTTTAAATCTCAAAATGCCCTGAAGTTTAACCCATGAGTGAGTCGCCAAGACCTTCCCCAACAACACGGCCCAAGAATATCGTTGAGATAGTAACCTAAAGCGAGTAGCTTCTGTTCAAAATCGTATCATCCACATTCAGCAATTTCATTTATTGGCTGAATTAATTATTTGTCTATCCCCAGAAGGTTCCAAATGTCTTTGGGATTCAAGTTTTGCAGAGAAGCTTCAAATCGTTTATGGGAGGTTGGCGAATGTTTTATACTATTCGCTTTTTTAGAACAAAATCGTACGGCAACCAAAATTTTTTTGTTTAACAACAACGCTCGTCTACACAATGCTCATGAAACTCAGAAGCTTCTTGAGTCATTCGGATGGGATGTTTTTGGCCATCCACCTCCACCGTACTCTCCAGATTTCGCCCCCAGTGATTTTCAACTATCTCTTGGTGGAAGGAGCTTCAGCAATGAAGATGGGCTGAAGGCTGAAGTGGAGCAGTGGCTGAACAGTTTGGCGGGGGGTATGAAACTGCCTTGAAAAAACTTGTACCCAGGTACCAAAACTGCCTGGAAAACGACGGGGATTGCCTTGAGAGGCAGTGGATTTAAGAATCAGGAAGTGCAAACTAATCATATCAATCTCACTCCCAGGGGTCTATTATAGATCCACAACACAGCCATGTGATCTATTCAGTCATGTGATCGATTACAGTCAACTAATCTGTTGCTAGAGAGTTGAACTGTTTAGTTCCACAAATTGCTAATAGGGTGCATTGGCATCGATCATTAATTGCTCATTCCCGTACCAGATATCTAACATGTATTGAGTATGGTGTGTGTCTTAAATTAGGGTGTCTCAAATATCTCAATAGTCAGGGCAGGGGTGATAATAATTGCTGAAGGGGACATATTTAAAGACATTTAGCCTATGGGGCAATGCGAGGGAATTAGGACAGTCAAAAATAAAAGACCAGTGGTCATATCCACCCTCTGCTACCATGTAAAATGGGGTGGTGATAGAATGGTATTGTTGCCCATTCCAAGCTGAATTTGGATAATGCCTGCAACACTGAGAGGAGTCCCAAATGCTGGGAGGCTGGATTGCGAGGTGGCAGGTTCAAGAATCGGGAGGGGCATACAAACCATATCCATCACAAGGAGGATCTATCTAAATTTAATTTAAACATCTAAACGAATCTCTCATTAGTTTTCTTCAAACTCGTGGTTCGCCCTCATGTTTTGTTCAATCAATTGTTTCCTCTACAATCTACTCACACATTCTGCATAGCGTAAACATTGTGAGAAGTGCTTACTACTACGGCTGATTTGTTAAACAAAAATGTGAAGAGTAAACGATGGTGGCAGACCAATCTATAAAATAACCACGTTACCTCTCAACCAAGTCTGAAGAAGTTAGTGAATAGTACACTAACTTAATCTGCATTTTGCACAATTACAAATTTTGTTGTATGAGAATCTACAAAATCTCAAAACAGTAGATGTAGACGTAAGCAAAGAAGCTTGTTGGCTTCCGTTTTGCATTTGAACAAAAATACTGGGCTTTTTGGTGAGGGTTGTGAAGCGTTGTTTGCTTTGTGTAGATCTCATTGAGGTTTGTGCCTCAAAGAGTTCAAATCTGAGAAGGATGAGTGCAGAACATTCAAGATTGTGTTTGCTCCGTTCCTCACATAGGTACAAGTATGAGTGGCCCCTACGCTCTTTATTTACCTGAGTAGCCCTTCAGTGCATGAGTTGTTTTGTTGGGCTTAGCCATCATGAGCTTAGTCGGCATATGCTTGATGACCTATCATAATGCAGCCAATGACTACGGATTCCCTCCTGCGAGTCCTTAGGGAATGGTGGAAAATGAATGAGCACTCGTGCCAGTACAAGCTTGCTCCTGGTCAACGTTGCTCATACGAATTTGCTCCCGAAACTTAAAACATTCAGTAATAGTGAGAAGATATTCGTGAATCGCCTTTTTTCTTATTTGGCTGGTTCTATGATACAATACTAGGCGATAAACAAAGAGACGACGAACAAAGGAGGTGTGATGAACTGAGGAGTAACAATTGGATTCCACTCTTTGCCAAACGCGGTAAGGATTTTTTCCACGACAATTATAAATGTTTATTTCTCAAGTACTTGATGGTGAAAGGTGGAAGTGTACAAATAGGTATTAAGATGAGTGCAAGTTGTACTTGAAGAACGTTAAAGCTTGTTTATTGGTTGAATGAATATTCCACATTTGGCAGATGTGGTAAAGGACAATTCAGGAACCGGAGCTGGTCACGCAATATAAGGAAAAGCAAATGTTGGAACTTGGCTTTTGGCTTGCTGTTCTGTGAGCCGCGGGATGTCAGTGGTGTGTTTTGCAAGTGGGTGTTGGGAAAACCGCCCGAAGATAGAAAGAAATTGATTGGTTTCAGAGAGTACTTGTACTTCATTTATGTTTTGGATGAAGCGAGGTTTCCTCCTGACCTGTTGGCTCAAGGGACAAAAGTGTGAGGGAAATTTTGAAATGTTTACACAACTGCCTAAATGTTACCACATACCCCTGGAGCAAGTTTTAACCCCACATTTCTGTGATCAAATCAGTTGTCAGCGAAAATCAAGTCAGCCTCAGAACAAGTATGCAGTTGCATTCATCCTTCATGAATGCTTATCCTTCAGTACTGGAACATCTTCTAGTGGTTTGTCGGTTGATGGACCTTCTGAAGGCAGTTCTTGGTTAATCAATTGCTGGCTCAGGCCCTTAAAATGGTATTTGATAGCCCTTCATGCGAGCTCATCTCGGTAGGCCCTCTATGTCCTAAACTAGCCTTTGAACCTGGTTATGCTTGAGTTGGCAGTTTAGGGTTTGCATGCAAAACCAGCCCTCTGGTGATGAGATGATGGGAACCGTTAATGCTTTTATTAAGGCTTAACAGTCTTGGAGGATATGAACGTGGTCTTCTTTATGCCTCCTTTTAAGGCTCTCTGCAACCACCACCACGATTGCCACAACTTCTGCCTGGAATACAGAGGTGTGTTCTCCTGGTAGAATTGTGACCGTCCGTCTGCGTTTAGCCCCATGTACTCCTGTACCAGTTACTGCTTCCCTTTTAGATCAATCTGTGAACCACAAGATTTCATTAGAGCAGAATTAGTTCACCGTAAGCCCTTTTCTTGTTATAATTGATGTGTATAGGTGGAGTTGAGTGAGATATCTTGAAATAGTGTTTGTCCAATCCAAACCTTGCATTCTGTAACACATTAAAAGTGTTTGACATTAGCACTTCCCCTGAGCCTGCAAAGTTGCTTCGAACGTCGTTAGTCTTTTGATATCAGCTTCTTAGAATCTTCTATGTGAGAAATTGTGAAAAATAAAAAAACAATCATTTAACTCATTTTTTCATTTGTTTGCATTCTTATTGAGGTTTTCAGGAAATATCCCATACAGATTTCAATTCTTGAACTACTATAACTTTAATGCCACGCCCAGCATTATGAAGTAATTATTTTATCATTGAGATGTATTCGTTCCCAACACAATAGTTAACCAAATACAGAGTTCGAGCCATGTGTCGTAATTAAATGTATTTTTTTTATTTTTCAGGCTCCACAGCCCAAATGAATAGTGAAATACGCCTTGGAAAAACGCCGCCCTTTTGGGTTCCTGACACGGATAGCGATTTGTGCATGCAGTGTCAATTGAAGTTCACCATGATCCGAAGGAGACACCATTGTCGAGCATGCGGTCTGGTAAGATATCCAATTTTGTATGAAATGTTCATTGAACACATTTTCATACCTTAGAAAACGTTTTGAGCAACTAAATCTGTAGTTGAGTTGTGCAAATCAATTGCAACTATAAAACGCTGCTGTAATTATCTCTGCTGTATAGCCTGGTGATCTTCATAGAGAGGATATCAAATACAGAAATAATAAACCGTTATGTAATCTTGAGGGGCACTTTAATGGTCGATTTTCATTGAATTTATACCTTCTGGTCCGCATCCGTTTTGCTCTCATTTTGGTGAAAACTAATAAATTTGTAGTAACGGTTTGACTTGATGACTTGCTTAGGGGAGCCCAGCGCCGTTATTTTTTCCGAGTGTACCAGCAGGTGTTGGAAGTATTGTTTCTGGCTGAGCAGACCATTTCTGGATGTCCTGGAGGGTTATCTAATATGTATGTTGTTTTTGTCATTTCTTGTATCGAAGCACGGTTTTGAGCCGGAGAAGAAGGTTGCTTTCTCCTTTCATCGTTACGTATTTGCTGGGGTAGTAGGGGGCTGTCCCAACTCATACCCAGTCACAGCCCCATGAGAAGATTGTTTGTGAGGTTAAGACATTTCGTAGCCTCTTGTTTGCAAGGGTGAAGACGGTTCATCCAAACAATAAGCTCGCTGTTGACAAGATTAAGATCAACGCAATGCCAATGGTGAGAGATTTTGGTCGAGTTATCGCTCAACTCAGCAGAAACCAATTTATTGTTATCAGTTTGTGCCATGGAATCGTGGGACAGTGTTTTAAACGTTCCAGGTAATGTTTCGATGCCATTTCAAGTTCAATTTTCAAAAGAAATTTGCATGTGGAGAGCTTCGTCGGGTTTGAGTGGTTAACCAGAAGTTCTCAAGCTAGGCATAGTTGAGGGTCATTGATGGCAAATGTGTCGTGTCCAATGATAACCATCCTCGTGAAGCAAACGAATGCTGGAAAGAGGGATTGAAGCTACGAGAAGCTGTTAAGAGAACAGCTCAAGATGACCCCACGGGACCTCCTAGAAAAGCAGGGCTGTCTTTCGTAGTTTGTTCATATTTTCGCTAATGTCGACTAATGCATATTACATGGAAATAAATGGCATGGAATAACTATGGATATGGATAACTGACCTACCATGTCCCATGTTAGTATCATTATCAGTAGTAACTACCTGGGTATGAAATGGGGAACGAGGTTGTTTGATAGTTATGTGTAACTCTGTTTCTCCGCTGGGTATGGTTTGTCCCAACAAAGCTTTATGCTATTGTTCAAGTTTACAAAGGGCATACGAGTGGTATTTGTTCCCCGTTAATTATTGGTTGTGTTAATTGATCAATTTTCTTTTAAATTGAGGGATGGGTCAAATTAAGGACATTGCCGAAAGTACTAAGCTAGCGTGGGGTCACACAAAGTACAACCCTGTGCAGGCTATGTGAGGAGACTGACGAAACGGCATCCCACATAATATTTGAGTGCCCGGCACTCGCATCTCGCAGATTTGAACTCTTTGGGGCAAAAACCCCAATGAGGTCCATTCAGGGCGAACAACTAATCAAGGGCCTCAAACCCCTCACCAAGGGGCTGAATCTCCTTGATTAGAAGCAAAACTCCCAGGAAAGTACAATAAGCCAACCGGCTTCCAAGCTGGGGGCTCCCAAACCTCCACCCTGAGAGTTTTAGTTATCATCTACATCTACTAAGCTAGCAAATAAAAACTAACGGTAGGAGAAGGAAACCCTTTTCTCCTCCTCAAAACCCATGCTTCGGTCATGTAATACAGAAATTACATTCCTTAGTTTAATAATTTTCAGCTTTTATTTCATAATAAAAAGTGACATTAATTTTGAATATTTTTTGCAGGTATTGTGCTCGAAGTGTTGTTGTCTCAAAGCTCCTCTTGAATACATGGAGTTCCAAGAAGCTAGAGTATGTCAGCCCTGCTTCTCCATCCTATCCCGAGGTATGTCGCAGTCGAAATCTTGACTAAACGTTATTGTGTTTAATGATTCACTTTTAGATGACGGTAGAACTGTACATGAAAGACAGAAGTTTGTCTGTGCAAGCTCGATTCATGCCTGGCTGGCTTGGTAGATTTTGATGTGGGTTTTTGCAAAATGATTGCAAAGTTCCGAATCAAGATTTAGGCTGTGTTTAAACTTCTCCTTCGTCGTCAGCTTGGAATTCCCTAACGACGTAAATAACTTCGTAGTTGAGGAAAATTTAAATTCGTATCTAAGGAAAGAGGAATCTGACATCACAATCAATGGAGTTCCTTGGATGTTTGTTGCCATTCAATTATAATTTTTTGGTTTATTATTCAATAATAAACCATCGTAATCGCTCTTGAAAAAAAAAAATTCTAACCAGCCCTGAAAATTTCATGGTTTACGTTTCAAAGGGTGTAGAATCCGAATCTGCAATAAAAATTTAAGTTAGGTCGAGACTATAACATATACCATATTTAAAAAGAAAACTAAAAATGTCTTAATAAATAAATCCTGAGTTATCGATTCTACGAAATGAATGCGGTTTCAGACGCGAATGTAGTCATCACGTGACTGTTTTAGGATGTGCTAGTCACCGATTGAGTTGGTAAACTTCCTTGGGAACAAAGATAAGCAAATGTTACTCCGCAACACAACTCTGCGGCTCGCTCCTGTGAGTTACTCAAATGAAAATCCCCCACGTTTGATGAGTGTTAAGAACATTCCAATGTCTTGATTTACCGGAGTTATTTGCGAATGATAGGAAATGGTCGATTTTCGAGTGTTCTTTTTGTACTGTTCAGAAAGTATTTGCGTATCACGTGAACACTGGATAACACGATGCCTCGATCAAAATCAAACGATCGAAGAAACTCGTACCAAAACCCGGATGAGTACATTTTCAAAGTCCTCGATCTGGTCAGTAAACACGAATTTTCCTTTATGAACTTCTGCTTGGAACCCGAAAATAAGATCGGCAAAGAAGAAATGATGAAGCTGTCGGAATACGTTCAGGCCATGGTATTAGCCGTGAACGATTTGGCGCTCAAATTTTCTAATCTAAATAATCTCTATTTGGAATTGAATGAAGAAAAATGTCGGTTGAAGACCCATTTGGAAGAGGCCACGCTTTTCATTATGAAGACGTTTGCTCATCAGGCGCCAGACAAATCAGCTTTCCAGATCCTTGGATTGTGTAAGAAGTATTTATTTTTAATTATCGATTATTGCGAACGAAAAAACGCTGCAAATTCTTTCACTGGGGTTTATTATTCAATTGGCTTGCGTTCATGATTTGAATTTCTACTAAGCTTTGGAGTGTGCGTGTTTCACAGGTGATAGAGCTATTATTGAATTTCAGGAGATATGCATAGAGCACGTAAATCTGTTCTCAACCAAAATACCTATTTGGATTGATCAGTTGATCATATTTGTGTGCCTCCTGAAATTCAATAATCGCTCTATCACCTGTGAAACGCGCACACTCCAAAGCTTAGTAGACATTCAAATCATGAACGCAAGCCATTTGAATAATAAACCCCAGTGAAAGAATTCGCAGCGTTTCATGCATATCAGAATGCTGCAGAACGTTATTGAAAATAATGAACCATAATAGAAACACACGTTCGCTGGGAACTACGTATATTTTCATCTACAAGAGTCATCTATCGAACACCTTTATAGTTTTAACAACGTTGAAGCCCCATTAAACGTAACTTCCACAGTCAGTAGCACGGTTGCCAACTTTTCTTCGGAAAACCCCCTGAGCGGGAAATAAAAATCCCTAAAAAAAACCTAAATCCATTTTGAAAATCCCTAGAAAAACCCCGAAGGCATACGTACCTCTTTGTATCATCATAGCCTGGATTGAGGAGCAGTGGGATTTGGCAAAATATCAGAACAGGAGATGCGCTACATATTGTTTTAATGAGCAAAAACTACAGATAAAACCAGGTATCCACTCCATACTACAACCTACTTCTAATCTAAAATACTAGTACCTAATCTAAAATAGCAGTACAACGAGATCATTATTTGAAGAATGAGATCAGGCATCTGTAGTTTCAAGAGCAAAAACTACAGATATAATAGACGTCAACTACTAGATGTCAACTCCATACTACAACCTACCTACTTCAGATCTAAAATACTATTACCTACACCTACCTTCTACTAAAATGTGAAATATATATTTTAATCCAACAGTCTAAAAAATAAAACAAATTCCAAAATCTAAATCACAGTCCAGGTCCAACCATGCGTCAGTAGTCTTGATGAACAATTCGTCATGGAAATGTTGTATAACATCAACAGAGCATGCAGTTGCTCGCCTCAGCTCGATGGCAAGTTTCGAAGATCTGCCAAAAAAAAACCCTAAAAACCCTAAACATTTCTCCCCCATAAAAAAACCCTTTCAAGAAAAAAAAACTAAATAGTCTCTTACATAATACGCGCATATTATGCGAGATGACCCTTTCTGAACAGGTAGATATTATGTCCCTATAACCTTTACCACCTGTGACCCCACGACCATTGCACTTCTCAGCTCCTCTCCTGTGCCTTATCACCGAAGTCATACTTCCTGGAGTCACATTGTAGCATTCACAACTGAAACTATGTTCTCAACTGATCCAAATAAAAGTTTTGAATGATAATGGGTTTTTCTTCTGTTGCAGTAGGTGAGGATCAGCGGTTTCCAGGAAGACAGCCCAACCCTAACAATCCTATGGATTATTGTTCGACAATACCTCCTCTGCAACAGGCCGCGTCTTCACTCAACCAACCCCCACCTTCAGTGCTAGTTCCTTCAGGTGTTCTAAAGAGAGAAGGTATGGATATCTAGTTATTTCATCGAATTTCGAAATTCTCATTGTTCCTACAAATGTGACCAGTCACAACAAGAATATCCGGTGCTGCTTCGGTATGCGTTCTACCGGCCGGGTGTGTTCTACCGACTGTCAGTATTTTTACGTTCCGCGACGAGACAGAGCAATCCTTTTGCCAATCATCGAACGGGAATGTCAACAAGGGTCCGAAACCCATTCCCACGAGTGGGTAGCTTAAAGCTGTCTTCAACGCCGAGGTTTCATTCACAAGACCGTCAACCTCCAAGAGGCTTACGTTAACCCATGCACTGGAGCCCACACGCAAGGGATTGAAAGGTCGTGGTTGGATGCCAAGATTAAGCTCCTGAAGAAAATGAGGGGAGCTCCACAGCAACACTTCCAGTCCCACCTCGACCATTATTGCTGGAAATTGCATCGAAAAGACGCCCCCGACCTCTTCTTGGCTATGTTGGAGGACATCAGGACCACACAGCAATAAGGTGAGTGTATCTGTAACGATTTAGCAAGTAGAACGCATTTCGAAACAGAAACGCGATGGTAGAACGCACACCAAAGCAGAAACACGACAGTCGAACGCATACTGAAGCAGCACCAAATATCCTTTCATTCCTAGCTGCAGGTCATGAAACCAAACTAGATGGTGCCAATTAATGATAAGCTAACGTAATTTGTATTGTTGTACAGCATCGAGAAGCAAAAATCATTACAGAAATCTTCTTGATGACATATTTTTGGTATGACTCTACCAGGTTGTCATACTTTCTCATTTTAGGCCGTGCGAAATCCGATGTTCCAAAACAAGTGATGTTTAGCGATGGGATAAGGCCTGGTGGAGATCTTACAGAACTTGATGCTCCAACAGAATCCAGATTAGTAACCAAAAGGAATGTTAGAAGACTTGCATCGCCTGGAGGTTCGTATAACGTTTATACAACTATGAACCGTGACAAGTATAAATTTAATTATTGCTAATCTTATGAGTTTCATTGTGATTGTATCATATGTGGCCAATTTCAATATGCGAACGTCAAATTTGTTGTTAGAGGCAAAACATAGTTAACACTCCGAAAATTGCAATTCAAGTGCAAGGAAATGACTGGGAGAGCTTTTAGAAAGCCCTCCTCAAGTTTCAAGACCAATTAGCGTGTGTTCATACGCTAACGTTATTTCCATGAAACATTTATATCTTACAACCTAATAGCCTGCATTTACTGGAAATTCGAGGGCAATCGAAGGAGATTTGGTTATCGGTTGTGAGTTATTGAACGAGGACCGATTTTGCTATGAATATGCCAAGATACAGTCAAACTTGGTTTTTCCTTGGTAACTATTTCGAAGTTCCCCTGCTGTCTGATGAATGAACCTCACTACTGCTTCATATGTAGAAACTTATGATATGTAGTATTATTTGCTCTTCATACAGTTCTTTTAATCTATTTGTAAAAACAATAGAATACCTATTGCTTATGCACCTATGTCCTCGTAAACAGGAAAAAACTATGAGAATATGAAGATAGTACCTTTTATTGCATCTGGCAGAGGTGCGATTCTTGTAGATCTTTAGAAGGGAGGCAGCATAGCTTGGCAAAAGTCTCCAATTTAAGGTTACTACTTCTCCCACTGATTTGGCGTACAAAAACTATAATTTCCGAATTTAGTCAAGAAGAATAAGCCTGAAATTAATGTAATTGTATTGTAAATTTGTTTTAATGACAAGCTTTACCTACGAAAACATTCAGTCTCGTACATCCACCATTACTCTCTAGGGAAACAATGGCATGGTCGAGTTTTGTTGATATCTCAGTTAGTACTGACTTGACTTGAAGAAATGTAATCAGCAAAGATCACTATGTAGACAGCGTACTTGACTTGATGAAACAGTTGTTACCATTTCCGCGCATGCGCCGTTGAAAATAACGGCATCCCTTGTTGGAATGAACCTTATGATTAGGTCCAGGTTTACAATCATTCCATTCTCGACAAATTTGGATTCTTCAATTGGTTTTAGCTTCACGTGTGCCTCTCTCCATTTGGCCCTACATACAGAGCGATTGCATTCGCTTTAGCCGCTGCTGGTCCCATTAATGTTAAAAGCTGTACAGAAAAACTTAACTCTCTCTTAACACACCCAACCGTTTTTCATAATCAGAGGTAAAATTATTTTCAATAGCTACCCTAGGTTTTTGGGCTTAAAACGACGGGAATCGCATTTTCTTTTTGGCCAGCTGATGTTCCTCAGTAATAATTATTATTATCGTTACGAGTTTCTTATGCTCGTAAACGAAGTTACTGTTTTCCTAGTGCCTAGACTAGTAGGGCCGAATTCAGGAATTTTTTTTATTACATTTGCTTTTTTGTCTAGGCGTATCTTACATATCTCTTTTGGTAGGGCTTAAAAAGTCTATAGTCGAGATAGATCTGACGTGCTAGCTTTTCCTAAATAGAGTGGGTTTTTCTTCCAGACGAATCTGACATACTTACCCTCAGGGTAGTTTAAAAAAAAAGGGATTTTGTATGTGTTTGAGCGGAACGATTAGCCAGGCTTCACTGGAAGACGTTGGGAGAACGATTAGCGCCCTTAGCTTAGTGCTCAGGGCTTAAATAGGGTTCCCCTCCTCGTCCCCTGTCTGACCAGTTAAGAGAGCGGGCCTTCCTCGTTCAATGAACCTGAGCCCTGGGTTTTCCTGACTGTTAGTTGATTTTATTATGTGATACGTAACATTATTTAATACACGGCAATTATTCATAAATAGAGATACATTGGAGTATTGAGAATTATTAAGAGGTTTGAACGCTTGATGTTAAATTCTGACCAACCAGGATGTAGGCGTATTGAGAAAATGAAAAAAACTGGAGCCAGTCACTTTGTGGAACTTCCTCCTTCTAATCAGAAATGTGTTACACACGAACTGGACACAATGGAAGAAACAGCGTTTGGTTGTTAGTGATACACTGGGAAATCTAGGATCCGGTGGAGATAATTTTTATCATACTTGGAATCTGTTTTTCTCGTGGTTTCAATCTGGTTGCGAACAACAATGTGGGTCGGTCCTTCCGAATCCTGACCTGTGAGTTGAATATGATGTTTTGTTTAAAACTTACAGAGGTTTTTTGCGGTGAGTTTAGCTAATCATGATAGCGAATTCTTCGTCTTTCACATATTTATCTATAATAACGTGTCATGTAATAACATTCATACTGTCCCAAGTACTCAAAATAATTGTATTTTATTGCTTATTACCATATCAGTGGCATTCCATGTACTTGGTTTAATACACCTTAACCCACACATGTGTGGTACTCGTGTTTCCACACCACACCCACTGGCTGATCTCAAGAAATCATTATTAGACACTAAGTTTCCCAAAACATTTTTAAAAAATTGATTTTTCATTTCTAAATGTTGACATAACTACATGAAATTCTGGATAGTCTGGTGAAAACAAAATTAATTACATAGCGCTACATAGATTTATCAGCATTCATGTGTGGTGAAAACGGCAGACTTCTTGAATTGGTTAGGAATATAAGAATATGATAGAAAGCATTGTGACCCTGACTGTGTCTGAATCGTCTGCACAACTCTTGTTCATTGTCTTCTTTGTCGTCGTTTTTCCTCATAATAATCTTCCAAATCACTCTACTCAGAAAACAAGGTAATCCAATCAAGAAAAAAACTGAACTAGTAAACGAATTAGCCAACTACAAAATACAAAAGTAAATACCTACAGATAACAGCTGATGTACTTAAGTGACCTTCCTCCATCACTCAGGAATTGTTGAGGGTGACCCTCAACTTAACGTCATTTTCGGTTTATGGATTCCGTTGAGTGTTCGTTTGGGATGCCCACTCATGGCTCCCTCAAATCACGACAATGAATTTCATTGAACGCATAGTTCCCATTACCGCTACACTTAGAGGATCATTCACACTCGATTCTCGTCTATGGATTCCTCCCTCAGGGTTGCATATGTGATATAGTTTCAGCCTTGCGGAAAAAATCAAGTTCAGAACAGGTGTGCGTGAGCACAACTTGTGATACCCGCCAGAAAAACAGTTGTGCTGAAAATCCGCTCTTCGCCTGACAAATTTTCATTTTTCTCTATAACTCCTAGACCTATTTCGTTGTAGATTCAATCTAGACTTGATACCAGTAACAATTGTTTATAACTTCGTTCCACAGTACAGATTTTAGTCTAGAAGGACATGCTTAGATTGGTGAACCCCTTTTTGAGTTTCTTTCATTTGAGATAACAAAATCAGGAAACTATTTTTACTCCAAATCCCTGGCAGCAATGTTTGTACGTATATGGAAGAAGTACTTGTGAAAATTCGAATGAGAGCAGCTTGAATATTGTTCTGAAAAAGAAACTTGAAGGTGTCCAATTTTTCTATCACAAACAATAGTGTTTGCCTATTCTTTAATTTTGTTGATCGACCTGGGTTCCTGTTATATAGATTATTACCTTGGAATTCCAAATTTCAAATCATTTAGCTCGTAATTCTGGCTACTGTGAAATTAAAACGTTTACTTCCTTTAACCGGCTCAACGCGGAAGGCACTGCACTGGTGCCAAGCGGGTTTTACGGTGCCTTCTCACTTTCGAAAAATTATCCTTCCCGGTGCTTTTAAACTAGGAGGGATTTCAGTGTTGCCAATGGTTCGGTAAATCCTGTCGATCACGCTGATGGCCGCTGTTTTTGTGTAGAGGGCGCCTAGTTTCAATTAACTGACTCAACAGGGATGGCACCGCACCAGTGCCAAGCGGGTTTTCTTCGCTCATGGAAGGCACCGGGGTGGTGCCCTGCTACGTATAATTCCCCCTCAACAAAATTTTTCCCGTCTGGGGTTAATGTCTTGGTTTTTGGTCCAAAATGAGGAAGACAGTAGTGATGAGTTTCTCGCTCTTTCTCCTTGTTTCTTACTTTTCCGAAAGGTTTTCCATTCATAGTGTTAATTTCTTTTATCTTCTAGTTATTGTTTCTCTTCTTGAGCTTTTCAAAAGATGTCAGAGGTAGGTAATTCACACTTTTGAAGGTCAATGCTACGTCAACGAGCCCTTTCGCTCTCTGCTCACTTCGAAAGTTCAGTTTCTATTTTCCTAGTTCCTTTGATGTTACCTACGCATTTTTCGCATTTTCGCACTTATATTTTTCACACATATTTTGTATGATGAAAAAGTAAATATGTACCTGAAAAATAGATAATGAACCTTTTCTTGCCTGATATAGTAAATACCTATATTTATTTTCGTTTGTTCAAAAAGTGGAATAGCTGGTTGAAAATTGACTTGTGTGTGTGTGTGTGGGGGGGGGGGTTTAGACAAGCATCCCAGATAGCCTAAAAATATATTTAAAAACTAAAAAAGTGTATTCTAAATGAATTTTTCGTCATACAGAGCAATCAAAGTAGTTAGTTGTGTGGGTTAGAATACCTTTGGTCATCCCCGCTCACTTGAGGCACCACACTGGTGCCATGGTCCAAAAAAATTCATAATTGCCCCCTTGTGGATCCTGTACATTTAGGAAGACATTTATCGAGTTTTCAATGAAAACCCCAAGGAAAATTTTTTCCGACTGGGTCTAATGTCTAGGTTTTTGGTCCCACGTTTAGTCGGTTAATGTACTATGAAAAAGAGCTTGAACACTCTGCGCATATCTAGGTACAAAAAGCCCTATAATGGATGAACTTTTTGCTAGTTTTTAGTTGTATATGTAAAATGTAATATGTTATATAATCGTTGTTGAACTATGTTTTTTTTTTCTACAGGAGGAAGTAGAAGTTCTCAGCCGGTGATCAAGAGGCCTTTGGATCCTGTATCTCAAAGTTTTATCCCCTCCACCTCTACAGACCTGCCTCCACTTGTGACTCACGATAACGCTCAATTAGTTTTCCTCGAAGATGTTCCCTCTATAAACGATACTCCCGTTAAATATGCCATCAATAACAACTTGTTTGTCCACGTTAAACGAGTAAAACGTAAGTTATCCCTTATCACTTACAATTGTTGCTTGTTATGTGCCAACATACTCCAAAATCACAGTCTTTTAATTAATCTAATGGATCCAAAAATTTTAAAATCCAATTTTCCTGCAACTTTTCTGCGAAAATCCGTTTTGGGGCTTTCAGAAACGATTCTAGGATTTCGTCAAAACACTAAATGTCATTTATTTACGACTATTTTCCTTAGGATTGAGTTAAGAACTAAGTTCTTTTTCCTAACGATCAAGTGTTCTGAAAGAAAGAACAGGTTCGTTAGAAAGTGCTATTTAATCTTGAAAATTAGTCAAAAAGTCAATTTAAAAGAAACATTAGAAATGTAGCTAATTACAGTGGAACCTCGATATTCGTAGTTGAAGGGACTGAAGATTCACTATGAATCACTGAATGTAACAAATCATGGAAGGTAGAGGAGAAAATGTCCCAGATTATTGGCCAGGTGAATATATATCACTCGTAGACAGGGCGCGTGCAGGTATCAGGTTTTTAAGATTTTTGGGAAGGGCGTTGTACACCAAATGCATCAAATAGCTTCTAGATGTGAGGACTAAAGATTCTGGGGTTGCCTGCATTCTGTACAAACTGAAAATGGGTTGAATGAGAGTGAGTAGAGGGGCAGACAACAGGGACGGATGCCCGATTATAAAAAATAACTGAATCCTTTATGAAGAGCTGTCAAACCGTAAACACCTTAGCATCTTGAAACAGGAGGTCGCTCGCGTAACGCCGAGGTTTCCCCATCATCACCCTCAAAATTGCTTTCTGAATCACCGCAACTTTGCTCGTGTGAGTAGGCAAAGATCCTCCCCACACCAGTATCCCATACTGCAGAAAGGATTGAGTTAAAACAAGTATAGCAGTTTTTAACGTTTCTTGGACAAAATTGGTCTGATGTGGTAGAAAATATAAACAAATTTTCGAAGCTTCGAGTAGAGATAGGAAACATGCAGGATCAAAATCACGGAAAATTCTGGAAATTCTAATAAAAGAGTTTATTTTTGTTTTAATAATGCTTGATTGACAGGTTTTTGGATTAGTTTTGTCTTCAGAAATTACGATTGTTTGCAGTGAGTGAATTTTTACCTCTGAAACCTACTCCAGTCAATTTGGCGTCCAAAATTACTAGAAAATGAAACCACACTTGTCTGTGTCAGTAAAATCCTCGAAAAGCCACCTTTTTGCTCAGTTGTTGATCAGTTTTTGGCCTTTAGCATCTTTGCGAGTGAAGCGGTCAGGCTGGCTAGAAGTTAGGACCAATTAGACCGAAAATGGAGTCCACGTGCAAAGGACTGATTTTTTACGTGAATCTTAAGATTTTATGGACAGTGGTTCAGAATCGTCAAAAACCTGTCGAAACTTAATATCTCCTTTTGTATTTGAACTAGAAACCTAAAATTTGGCACATTTACTAGCCATTGGACAAGAATGAAGGTACCAATGCCAAAAAAATTGTTTATGAAGTTCACATTCATAAACAATTTTTTTGGCATTGGTACCTTCGTTCTTGTGGTTCGTGTTTTGGTATAATTATTTGTACAGGAGGTACCTAAATGATGGATATTCATTTCTATCTTCGATATTTGAAGGGCTATTGAAAAAAGATGCAAACGCGAAAAGTTGCCAAGTCGATGACGCTAACTCGAATTTTTCATCTAAGGGAAAATTTGTGTTTGTACAGATGGGGTACACAGTCGCATGTGGCAGTGTGTGTTCACTGTACAGGTGTGCCTGATGAAGAATAAGCCAAATAAAATGATGGGTTCAAAATTTTTTCATATAAAGTTTAAAAATGATCACAGTTTGACATATTTTCAATAAGGGTTGAGCAGTTCGTGACAACCTATTCCTCAGGTTCATTGTTTACATTGCGAGAACGAGAGTCCGTTGGATAACGTTTTCCCTAGTTAAGTGAGCTCTGGGTCTCAAGGTCGCAGGTGGTCCCAGGTAATTTCGGTTTGCGGTCTTTCTATGCATGTTTAGGAAGTGCCCAAGCCCAGAATTGAAGGTGCTCACGGATGCACAAAAAGTATAAGTCAAAAAGAAATCTGAAACTTGAAAATCCGTAAATTTTTCATTAACCCCTTTAAAAAAAAAGACTTCAAATTACGAGACAAAATTTGTTTGCCCTCTTGACACCTAAATGTACCAAGAAAAAATTGCTCCTATCACCTCTTGTCAAAAATTAAAGAATAAAAAAAAATTGTAAACATGCATGACAATTTTCGACATTTCCACAAATGTTGTGATTGTAACGACTATCGGTGGCTCCCAAATCATTTTTGGCGCCTGAAACGCAAGGAAAAACTTTTTTTGGGATGTTCTCAACACATATTTGAGACCGACAAAAGTCAAAGTATAAAGGGAAAATACTTCAAAATTGCGTTTTGACCGGTTTTCGACGATTCTGCACCACTGTGCGGCGGTCTGCTTTTCAAATTTGGAATCTACGAAGCTTGAAATATAAAATCATAAAGTTTGAAGGGGTTATAAAAATGTCCACTACTCGATAGCAAAGTTTTATTATTTACATTATAAACCAAAAGGTTATGGGGTAAATTTTGTTGCAAATTAGGTCTACAATCGATTTCTGTGATATTGCTGGTACCGAAGGTTGACCCAATGTATGATAATAATAGGTCTAATAGTGGTCTCTACGAAAATTCCCTCGTGAGATCATGTTGCATGAGTGGAACTTAGTTGGTTTGAAATTAAAATTTGCATTGTTTTCCAGTCGAATGTTGCGTAAACCGTGAGTGTTGGAGCATTTGTTCGGAAGGGTTGGCAATAGTTGGACAGGACGAAGTAGCTTTGGTTCTTGAGTGCCTTGAAGAGGAGCAGCTGCCGCCCCAGGATGTTTTTCATTTCATCAACACGCTATACCTCGAGGGCATTAAAGGTTAGAACAATCATATCCGCATGTTTGAATCAAATGTTTAACGATGGATTGTAATTATAATCGAACGGTTTCTCGGTTTCAGGCTCAACTGTGGGTGAAATGAGTTTCACGCCTTCGTTTTCTAGTAATATGCTCGGCTCTAAAGATCACGGTGGATTTCTGTACATACGGCCTACATTCCAGTGCACCACGAATCTTCTTCTCCCACAGCAACCTTACATCATAGCTATACTAGTCCACAGGTAACGAAATAGCGAATTTCTACAGAAAATAAGCTAACGTTTCAAATACGTTCTTCATAGAAATCCTTATTGACATTCTGAACAATTCTTGGATTATGCCTTTTTTTGTATGCGAGTGAATTTATAGATTCCCCTTAGGGTTGACATAGAAATTTCTTTCTTTCGCCAAAAGAGCAAGCTCTCCAACATGTGTGATTATTATTTATTAGAAAATTACAGGCCAGCCCAATTACAAAGAACAAATATATATATCAGCAAGTATAAAAAAGAATATAATTAGAAATGAGATACAACTTCACATGGTATGAAACTTCAAAGGGCTACAATTGAAATAATGGGGAGGATTGAACTATTGTTTTCAGCATGGCAGGGTTCATTAAAAAAAAGTCATACATTGGGTTGGACTGTATACACAAATTGGCGAGACGAGGAAGACGATGTAGAGGCCGATTGAGTTGATAGTTTGTTGGTGAAAATGGTACATCAAAGAGGTCGGACGATCGTGCTGATCACCTTGGAATCCGAAGGTTCACATTTGACAAGAGAGCCGGGCAGTCAAGCTGGTTATTCAAAAGTTTGTGGTACAGTTCCATTTCGGCCAGGCTTCTGTGGGTCTCGAGTGGTAAAAGTTGGCACATCTCGAGCAGGGGTGCGGACTCAACGTCCCCAGCGAGGACATCAGCCTTGAACGGGACATGTCTCAGAAATTTTGTCTGCACTCCCTTCAGGGAATATTTCTGAAGCGAGTAGCTGGGTGACCACACCGGAGAGGTATATTCAAGGCCCTATGGCATATGGTTAGTTGGCCCATCCCGATTCTTGAATCCGTCGCCTTGGGAGATGAATCAGACGCCTTCAAGCGTCCGGATCATCCTCTGAGCGTGGCGGAGCATTAAACCGCATTCATCTCGATGGAAGGGGCAACTATACCATCACCTCACCTCACCATGTTACAAATAGAAAGGATGGGTTCATTGGATGTCGCTTTTTGAGTACAGGAAACTGTTCAACTTTTCAGAATCTTAAAGTATGTAGAATATAAGCTTGTTACAACATTTCACAAGAGAGAAATTCGCATGTTCCCGCAGACTATCAACGCCTTCAAAAGGCAAGTTGATGTGTATTGCAGGTTTGCCGCGCTAATTCTGTAGCGGATGGAATAATTATACGATCGAGTTGAATTTTATTTGACATTATTAAACCGCCTTGCCACAACTATTCTCTAAATTTGAGGAAGATCGGATGGTTAAAAAGTAATGAAATTATGAATGACAGATATTGATTTTTGAGCCATGGAATCAGAGCGGGCATCTTAACTCTCACATTGTCTGAAAATATCCTTCAAAATTGGATGAAAATCAGGTTTTGAGGAAGGATTCTACGTTCGCGCATGCGTATCAGGTACTTATGATACTATCGTTGATTTGAGATTTTTTAAATGTCTTCCCTGGCCATCCTCCAGATTTGAGCATGATCGAATCTCCAGAACCTGAGAACATGATGTTGAGTGGATTTACTTTTGGGATTAGGCAAACCGTTTCATTGATTTGTGAGCAATGGAACTCATAGATGAGTATCTAGAACCTAACCCGCACATAGCCTGAAATTTTCACCCAAACTGGGTGAAAACTAGGAATATTGCTTGTTGGAAGAGTCCAAGGACATATGGGTATACAGACACCCAGACACAAAAGCAAGTTATTCAGATGCGTAATGCATGTTTTGTTTACATCTGTTGTCAAGGTTATTTTGGTTATTGGGGTTGTCCAAGTCTATTGTAGTCAAAATCGATTTTCGAATGTTTGCAAGGTAGGTCAGAACGGTGCTGTGGCTGCTTATCAACGAAATGAGAAAACGACCGTCTTTTTGGGGTTAAAAAATCAGCACTTCAAGATTAGGTTGAAGCGTCACAGATTCCCTGAATTCTGTCTTCGATTGATAAATTCCATGTGATGGTTGCCTCTGCAAACGTCTATTGGAAATGTATTTGAGTAGAGCTGGACTACTTGAGGCCTACAAACGTTTGTGTGTAATAAATTCAGGAAAAACACATCGTATTGATTGGCACAGTAGGTACGGAACTAACCTAACTAAAACGCGCTCTCCTTCACTCGCGGAAGCACAAGGACACCAGTGGCGCTCCCCGCTGTAAACGCTCGTAATTCGCCGATGTCGCCAGTAACGCTGAAATTGCCCGGCCCCCATAGGACGAGGCGTAAGAAAAAAATAATAAAAATTCAAAATCTTCATTTTAATAGCTGAACATGTTTTTTTAACCATTAAATTTATAGTAATACATTTCTGGAAATTTGAATACTCAGTTTTAATGCAATTCAACGTAAATATTACCCGATAAATTAGAAAAAATTGCTGACATATCTGGTACTTTTTCTTGTTTTCAATGATTATCTTGTGCGGGCGAGTTCCCAGAATAATTGTGTTGAATTATAATTTGTTGAATGTTTTTCAGATGGGAGACTCCTTGGGCCCGACTGTTCCCTCTCCGATTGATTTTGAGGCTTGGCGCTGAATATCGGTACTACCCCTGTCCACTGGTGTCCATTCGAAATCGAGATCCTTTGTACACGGACATCGGCCACACCGTTATGAAAATATTAGTTGTACGTCTCCTACGATTCAGTAATTGTTTAATTATCAGCGGAAGGATTTCCAAACGAATTTAACAACACTCAAACAACCTAATCAAAAACTTCCACTACTCGATTACTAAGGTTTAATACTGGAAATAACAACCAAAAATAACTTGTTTCAACCGTTTCCTTCTATTTCAGGACTTCAGAAAATTCACTTACTCACTCGCTACTGTTAGAGGACTACTTATACACATGGAAGATCGTCAAACCACAATTTTATTTCCTCGGAATAGATACGATCAGGTATGGTGATTTGTCATTATTGTGATTTGATATTGTTGAAATTACAATATGACAATTCTGTTCTATAGATTTAAATTATAAGGAATACATTTGGTTTGCAGTACGAATTCGTATCTAGCATGGTTCGTATCTTTCGATTGTTTTGCCGAGGTTTTTAATCCAATTGGAAAAGTTTAAGGCCCTTTGAGATATACTGTTCACGCAGATCACACAAGTACAAATATTTCGGCGATTTTTGACGATTTCTTTGATTAATTTAAAATGTACTTCTTTCGTTCGATGGTCCCTCATTCAAAATCCTAAATGAACGTAAAAGAACGTTCTTTTTCTTAGTCAATCAAAATCCTAAATGATCCATTGCTCAAACAAGGTTTAATTCTATTTATTAATCTATTTTAACACTCTCAACGCTGGGCCTGAAGTCGGCTGACGCGTTCTTGCTAACACTATCAATGTCGGTGCATAGGTAGGCTGTAGGGGCTTCGCTCATGCTGAGAGCTCAGAATGTAAAAGAATCTATCACGTTCTTTTTCTTAGTCAATCGCATAAAGATTGGAGTATTTTTCTTGAATTTGATATTTGTTCATTAGTAATCTACGCACATGCCGTGGTATTGTTGACTTTTGTTACCTCCCCAACTTACTGGCTCTTTGGAAGTGCTGTTGTTGCACTATTGTTTCATCCATTGCTCAAACAAGGTTTAATTACATTTATTAATCTATTTTAATTCTAATCACTTATCTTCTGGCGCCGGTAAAATAAACAAATTCAGTTCTTTCTTTACTTCTTTTGTTTTACGCAATTGTAGGTCGTGAGAGCTCTGAATAATTCGAATGACAGCGTATTAGCTTTCGGAGCTAACTTGAGTCTGTCAGCGGATTCTCACCTCGTTTGCATCCAAGGCACTAAAGATGAAAATAACTACCACACACAAGCCATTAACATTCACAACAAACCGAGAAAGGGTGAGTAGTAGGGTATTCTTCATCAAATATTATTGATTAGGTCTACATTGATTTGTCGACAAAACTTGTTGTATTTGTTACTGATTTGAACTGTGTTTTTAGTGACTGGGGCCAGCTTCGTGGTCTTTAACGGTGCTCTCAAAACAGCTGGTCTGTCTGGGAAAACAAGCATCGTCGAAGATGGTCTGATGGTTCAGTTACCCAGTGATAGTATGGCTGCACTTCGAACGGCCTTGAGGGACATGAAGGATTTCACAATCTCGTGCGGCCCGAATGACGAAGAAACTGTTAATTTGCTGTGGAGTGCCGATGACACACATTTCAACGTGGGGTAAGAGTTTAGAGCCTGATATAAGTCGAATATTGACGTTTCTATTCAGCTGTTACTATAGGCTATTTATCTACTTGATTGATCATCGTTCTATTCTTTTGGCAGGGTCGTAAGCGTCATCGATGGCAAACCCTTGGATGGAGTGCCATCGATCAGAGTGCATAGTGGCACTGATTACGGTAGCAATCGGATCATCAGATGGACTGAAGTCTTCATTATCAAAGTAAATTGATTTTCCTGTATTATTGTTGCATTCTTTACGCATCCCGCTGCTGCTAGTAATGGGCCAGTCTGCCACATTTTTGATGACATTTAGGCCGCGGCTCCACTGGCTGTAGTTGATCGCGCCGTAATTTTTGCGCGTTACACGCGACTGTTGGGTGGCTCCATGGGCAACAGAGAACCAACTGCAATCCGTCGCGCCACCATGGCTTCACTAGCAGTAGAAGTCAGTGTGGTAGACGTGACCAATGAACGATCATGCCACAAGTTACTGAGACGCGACCGACGCTGCATTCTACAGCTAGTGGCGCAAGGTAGTGGCAGCAAAATGTAGCGGTAGAATAGGACCGGTTCCATTTGCGCGCTACTCTACATTCTGTGGCGTGCCATCAAATGTTTCGCGCTGCAGACTGTCGCTAGTGAAGCCTCCTCCGTTTGTTTCCTGCCTTCTCATTTCTCTGACTTACCAACTGCACTTTGTAGCGCTATCAGCTACGGCCAGTGGAGCCGCGGCCTTAAGTAAAACTAGCTCCCTTCAGAGCCCCGCAAATTCTTCAATGGCCTCCGCCTGCATCAGTATCTGCAGAACTCACCTATAAAATCACGAGTTTCACATGGTGCACCCCGCAATGAAAAAACGCGATTCTTTTAAAGAGCTGATTTCTATTATCTGAATCGTGTTTCTTACTTTATACTAGTCACAGAATCTAAATAAAGCAAGCATTTTTCCCTTAAATTCAGTCACCCTAAATTGGAGCTCAAAGTTAAGATAATTCTATTTTTGCGTATCTTAGAAGACTTACGGTGAGTGAAACTAAAATTTGAAATGGTTGGAAATATGCCTTCACCTTTTATTTGCTTGTTAAGGATGCCCAACTACGACAATCAGCATTCAAATTGGCAAAAAAACAATAAGCTTGTTAGTAACGCGTAAGTTGCGAGTTTTATGTTAGTGCTACTAAACGGTTGAGCTACAAATGAAGCGACATCTTCCAACAAAATAGGAACAATGTCGTAATACTCCGGACACGGTCAAGCGCACGTTGGATCAAAAATCATCTGTATTCAGCTGCATCTGCGGCTTTGACAATGGCGAATGAATCAAATTCCACATCGAGCGCGATTTCTTTGGCATAACCCGTTATAATGCGTAATTTGTTTGTTTACATGACTTAGGACCTAATGCTAGAGACAGCGGCTCGATATTGATTATTTCTTTAAATGGGACCCTCACTTAAAAGATAACATTTTCTGTGATAATTTCAATAACAACACTGGAGATTAAAATATTAATTTATTTCAATTTGTATCAATTGCTTGGTAGCGCTTATTCCAATTACAGCACGATCTCCAGTATGTTTCAAGTGATATTTTACACTAAAAACCTTTAAAAAAACGCGTTTTTTACTCCTAATTTTCAAAATTTAACCCCTGACTGTACTCCAAAAACAGATTAGTATTCTACGATCCAAAAAACCTAGGTTTACCAAGTTTCATATAAATTTTCTAAAGAAAAGAGGTTTTTGCCGTTTTCCCATGATTTCAGACCACTGTGGGGCGTGGTGTACCATCCACAATGGCCATACTCAAACAAACCCTGAAGTTGGAATAATTTATTGTGTAGTCTTTACTTCTTTATTGTTAAGAACTCCAAAACACCTTCAGAACACTCTGCTTTGCATCTTTCATCAATTTCCCACTTAATTTAGGGAATCACGAATCAAGTGCCTTGGAAATAAAGAAATGTCCGTAAATCCGACTTGCCTTTCCATAGAAATGAGGGTAATTTTGAGACAACCTCCCGCTTGAAAATGTAACTAAAACTTCCACAACATCGAAGTGATATATCTATTTATCGAACAGATATATAACAATTCGTAGTTGTAAAGGGAAACATCGATGTCGGATAGTCTAATCAATGTAACGTCTGTGATTGTTATACAGAGTGAAGATGAACGCAAAGGCAGAGACCCCTTGGATATAAGCAAAGTTTCTGAATCAGTTGCCAGAGCGACTTGCCTCGCTCTTGTGCAAGACCTGGAATCGTTAGTGAGAGCAGGCACCAGATGCATTGGAATCCGAGCAAACATACATCCAGACAGCGTAAGTACTCTGAATAATGAATAGTTGGCAGAAATGAAGCATGTGCAAATTAGGCAGGTACATCTGCTTTCTTGCTGATGTGTGGGAAAGAAGCTTGAGATGTGACGTCTCAGACAAATATTCGGGATTGTGCCGGAACCATTTCAGTTTCCCTATCAATTATAAACTCAGTAAAATTGGGTGTGACACTTTCTCGTATCCTCAACATGAATGTATAGTACAGACAGGTTTTGAATAATCTTGAAAGATTACGTAGCTGGTTCCTATGGTGGGGAAAACTAATAATTTTAGGCTGAGGGTAAAATATCAAATTAGGTCATTTAGGCTACGAGAAAATTATGTAGACACTAGTTTAAAGGCCCTGCTACGCAGGTTAAAAAGAAATAGGTAGGCAAAAACAATACAAAAGTAAAAAAATCGTATATTCCAATTCCCCGAGGAGGGGAGCACGTCGGTTGCCCTGGGAGACGCTCCGCCCCGCTGGAGCCCTCTCTCCTTCACTGGCGGGGTCGGGGGAGATCTGATGGGTGAATTCCAACCACCCCCTGGATGAAAAACGGATATACCTACTCTGATACTTTCATCTTTATATATACGATGTTCCGTTTGCGCATGCGTGAAAGCATTGCTCCGCTATAACCATGTCTATAATAATCAGAGATGCTGGTATTCCTCACAAGTTGCACGTCTGGACTGAGCTCGTTAGTCTGAATGCTAAACCTTATGAAGTGAATCAATCCAAGGAATGCTCCTTGTGCAACCAGCAAGCAAGTGAGGATCAGTACGGCTTCTTTTGTCGATGACACATACTCACCGAAATTTTGGCGTGCAGCATCCAGATTTTGAATGGCCTTGATTGGTCGACGCAACGAGTGACAAATCTCGAAAAATCCAATCTAAATTTGAAGAAAACTATTTTCTTCGCGTTCAAATACCCAGCGATGTCTTTCAGCCTTTGGTACTTCAAGTTCCATCGAGTTCTGTGAAAACTCTAGACTCATCAGAAAGGTATAAGGTGTTCAGAAAACAAAAAAAAACTGCTCTCAGACCTGCATTCTGCTGACTGGTTTAGGGGAGGATGTATATAGGAGTACCATTGGCTGGCTGGAAATAAAATCAACGTTTTTAGCGAAATCTCTCCTTTAGCTCAGATGTGGTATACAGCTCTGCCCACTAATGGGTTAATTCTTGGCAAATCGCTTGATTTGCCCGTTAGAAGCGGTTGCTGAGGCGAAGTCTGGGTAACCAAGTCTTCAATGACACCATCATCCCTTCAGAAGCTAGCTGTGTCCAACGATTGCCTTTGGCCACTACACTTTTAATTATGTCCCTATGCGTAAATTGAAATGTTGAAATTCTAATGGAATTCGTATCTACTTCATTTTGTTTCCTTTCAAAGTTTAACTATAACATTACAGTTGATAATATAAGTTACTTATTTGAAAAGGTCGGTTGATAGCTTCAATTGATTGTTTCCACTATTGCCCACCCCTAGGCATAACCCTCACCCTGAACTGTTTAATGTCTAAACTCAATAAACTATGTTTTGTGAACAACTCGTAATCACTTTAATCTTGACAAATTACAGGTGGGTTATGAAGCAGGCAGCAACGAAACCCCTCTCCCGCAAAGCAACATGAATAGTCTAGATGAGGAGCTGATACCCGTCCTCCACCAAGCCGCCACCTCTGCCCAGGACACCCTCATATTAGAGTTAGTTTTCAGAATTATTGATCACATGTAGAACCGAAGTTCACCCTACTCCTGTCTCAGTTTTTTGAGGTTCTTTGTAGTTGCCACTGTAGTAAAAAAATGTAGCCAGAGAACTTTCATAATCTCTTGTAAATCTGCCCATCACGTTTTTGTTGTATAGTTATTGTGCTAATTTTGTTTCGCGGAAGTTGAAGGTTTTTGAAGCAACGTAATCACACCAGCAAATAGGTCGGACGGTCTGCGTCGAAAAGTATCGTGTCCAGTTTGCTTAACATCTCCAGGAGCTTTCGACCTGTGGCAATGGAAATTGTCAATATTTCTGCTTGCAGTGGTAGTTTTCAAAGTGACAATGTTTGTTACTGGATTCTGTCAACAGTATACATGTCAAGATTCATTGTATACTGCCTCACAGCAGCTGCTAATAATACACATAAATCGAATGATGGACACGGGATCGATTGTAGTTATGGGAACTAGTAGCATCTAGTTCACTTTGAAGACTTCCAGCTGAACTAGCGTAGAATTGTTCTTTCCTGCCTCCTTGCAAAGAAGTCCAAGCTTTCTTGAGTGGATTAGACAATATTCTGACTGCAGCAGGGAAACGTGGCAGTTGGGCAGTATGGTGGTTTTTCAGTCAGGGATTGTCTTTATGAAGATGACATGATTGTCAAAAGACTAATTGGCTAGAATTACTCATAGAGCTTGGGGCTACTTGCTTGGTAGACATCAGGTTTGGGCCTGGTAGCCCTGGTGAAAGGAGATGCTTTTTTCCAAAATGGTTTCACTTAGTGCAAACCATAGAAAGAATCCACTGGGAGCTAGATGAGCCGCTGGAATTGGAGAAAAGTTTAAATGGTTTACCAAAGCTGCATTTCTGGTGCTGAAAGGGCATCATTTTGTTCTCTTAAGCTAACAAAGAATACGTAAATGCCCTTGCTTTACAAATTAGATTTCTTGGGATAGCCTATAAACTAGATTTTGTTTGAAATAAACCCTTTCACCTTCGTAGCATTGTAACGCGGTATACGGCATTTAAATCATCGATGTAGAAACTATTTCATAAGTGTTAGCTGGTGCTTAATTTGCGCGTGAAGATGTCTGATAACTATACAAGAGCAACATTTGTCTCACAAAGAACACACGCATTGCCCATCACACTGAACTGTATATTTTGTGATAGAATATCTTACTCCCATCTTATTCTTGATCATAAGTCACATATAACCTCGCCTTTGTGGATCATTTGTCCATACCAAAACTCAACTGTGGAGTTTCAGCATTTTAAATGAAATCCAATAACCATCAATTCTTCAGCCAAGGATTATCTATTTACATTCATCGTGTAATCCCAAATAAAAAAGGAAGAAATCCTTTTTAACGGTTTATCTATTCTCATTTCAAAATTATCTACTCGGATGAATTGACGCTTACTGATTCAAATATATATAATGTACATTGTATTTTTATTAAATTTAATCATGTACCTACGTATTTTTTAATTAATTTTAGGGAAGAACTAATGATGAACAGGATTTGTTTGCGTTAATACTTCAAATTTTATGTTAGGCTCGACATCTCAAACTAAAAGAAATTACATCATTAAATCTAAAAAATATCCTATATTTATATCCTTCTGTTTCTTAACTTTTTTCAATTTGTTTTAGGGTGCAATATAACCAAAATTTTCAAATCTGTACCTTTTGAGTGCAATATATGTATTATTATGATTTTGTTATAATAAAAAATATAGGTATCTTCCTTGTTTGTTCCCGTGAAATCATTTATATGTTTTTAGTAGGGTGGAAATTTATTGTTTCAAAGGTTTAAATTTCTGCACGAAGTCCTAATTTTATTGTACGTTTGTTGTTGTTAAGCATGCGTAAGTATCACGAATTGTGGCGTGCCAGGCATGAAATCTGATTTCATTGTGTATTATTTGTTAATGGACAGTAAACTCATCTTGGAGTTTGAATGGAAATCGATTGAACTTTGATTAGCTTTAAAAGTTGTAAGCGAACGATAATCTGAGAGAGGTTTTTTTTTCTCCCATTGTGATAAATAGTTTCGATAAGACGCAACTTGATTGTCATTTATGAAGTTCGTTCTAGATCGGTATTGTCAGTATGGTTTTCAAGTTCAAAAGTATCGTAATGTCTGTAGGTTGGTCTGAAATGAGATTTCTAGTTGCAATGTCTTCTGTTACTTCTTCCTCTGAAGAATCTCAAGTTGATTGGTTCGTATTCATTTTAAACAGTTTACATAGCACAGCTATGTACGATTAATGAAGAATCCATAGGCTTTACCTAAAATATGAAAAACTATTGATTTTTTTGAGAAACACGATTTTACATGATAATATTAAATATTATTTAATGTTGAATAGTTTAATGCACGTCTTGGTTTGTCTAGATTTTGAAGAGACCCTAGTGGATTTGTGTGAGTTAGAACTCTTACTGCAATCTGCATTCTTCAAATACTCATTCTCTTAATTTCTACTTCAAAAAACATTCTGAATTTTCCAAACACTGTGGAGCGACCCTTTGGACAAATGGAAAGGATGAATGCCCACTAGTCATTGTCTTGAAAAATGATGTAAGTACCGACCAAAAACAAAAGCGGATCATCTTTTTAGCAGTTTAGAATTGTTACCCACTCGTTCTCATTTCCACCACCCTCCCTTCCAAACTTTTCCGTATTGGACCCATTTTAATAATATAGTCTGATTACCGGCCAAATGTTGCACCACTTACACGTATTGTCATCAGCCTAAATTAAAGAAGGTTAGGTTAGGCGTTGTTAGGTTATGTGTATGAGATATGGCACTTCCAGCCTTTTTAAGGAAACTGTGCCAGGAGATACAGCAAGTGCTTTCTAGTGGTAGCTATCACTGAGTAACCAACTGATGAAGATCTTTCAGCCTTATTGCGTTACATCAGTAGAGTTTTTCCTCCCCACAGTGGCAAACGGTGTTGAACGCAAACCTAGGGAAACGAAAGGCAGATGCTAATTTTTCAAGAGGTCACGTGGTCTCCTTGGGGTGTCTCCCCCCGTCGTCAAACAGTCCTTATCATAACCTGACATCCATGTTTTGATTTGGCCGCCAGCGAAGTTTACTTGAGTTATAAATTTGGCTCACACGAACATCTCAATCAGAGTAAGTTGCCTCAACGTCAACTTAGCATCGACACGGCAATTGTCACTGGCATTAGTATTGTGTCCCAAAAAAAACTCGTTTTTATTGAAAAATTAGTTAGGACTGATTCGAATAATGGGTGCTACTGTTGGCATCTCTCAGCATTCTACTGTACTCAGTACAAGCTGTACTCTACGATAGTCGTACATGTATTTCCTTATATACATTTGATTTCCTTATATATATGTACTACAAATGTAGAGATAAATGCAAAATTGCAGAGAAAACTGTATGCACTACAGAAAAATAACCAACTTTCCTCATTGATCGGGGTGAATTTCGATCACCAGTGGCTAACAGGTTGCATTCGAAAGCAGTTTTGAGGTCGTCGTCGTCAATCAGATCGCTGCAATATAAACCAATCGATTCAGCTTCCATCATGAACATTGCTTCATAAATAGTACTAAATAGAATTGAAAAAAGCAAAGACGATTGTGGAGGTTGAAAGAATTGAGAAATTCTCAGGTGAAGAGGGCAATTATGGTTCCGAATGCACTCTAGCAGGATTTTGACCAACCATTTCGTCCACCCACCTTCCCTGTCAATTCCTTGTGAATAGTATCGTTTTTCTAAATTAATTTGCTACAAAAATCTGTGTGACAATGTCCTCCCAGTGCTCCGAGTCATTTTCTCTTTCTCCATTCAAATTCAAGCTCCAAAGAGAGCAGAAAGAAGATTGATGGTTGGATGAAATCCCGATAGAATGCGCTCAAACCCTCATTGCCAAAGAATCTGAAAGAGTTTTAACTCTATAACACTGTTTTATCAGTGAAACCTTCCTTGAGACCACACAGCCTGGGCCTGGTTCTGCTTCCACACTGATTCAAGCTGTAAGTTCCTGGTGCATTCCCATTGCGCAAGGTCTAGGTCACTCAACTACCGCCAGGTTTGGTAGTATCACACTGCATGATTGCACCATACAGTTGCCGACCGAGGGGAGGAAAAAAAAAACTCTCTAATAATATGGTCTGATTACCGGCCAAATGTTGCACCACTTATACGTATTATCACTAGCCTAACTTGAAAAAGGTTAGGTTAGGTTAGGCGTTGTTAGGTTATGTATATGAGATATGGTACTTCCAGCCTTCTTAAGGAAACTGCCAGGACATACAGCAAGTGCTTTCTAGTGGTAGCTATCATTGAGTAACCAACTGATGAAGATCTTTCAGCCTTATTGCGTTACATCAGTGTTGGGACATACACTCCATTTACCTAAAAAACATAATTTATGGAAAGCCTTTTTTGATTCTACTCTTCATTTATGAACTATGCTTCAAATTTTCATGCTACCCGAGGTAACCACCTGTCAAAACTACTAATACTAATAATCATCCAATTTTACATGAATTAAGTCCAAAATTAGTGAATTATATCCCTAAATTCCCTCAAAGATGTCTTGGTTGTACAGATTCAGTTTTTAAAGATGTAAAAAGTAAATGAATTCAAAACTTCATTGAGTGCAAAAAAGTAGAAAATGTTCAGTGATAGAAGAGATGTATTACATATAATCAGAGTCGAGATAAAATGAAACTTCCACATAGGTCTCTTCAAATGGTGTTACTTTTCATTCTTGGTTTTCTTCAATTAGCACTGGTTATAAAGTTCTCTAACAATTATGAGTTTAATTATAAAAACTGCCCTTTGATCACATAGCATAACCATGTAATTGTATTTTTTTCAATACAGTTTTGTTCCTAAAGGCGAACACTGCGGACAGTTGATGCATAGAATGTAAAAAACCTATCGTGTAACGGTTGTAACTTGATATTTATATCCAGCGTTGTTATACAGGGAAAGATTATGAACTTTCCGAATGGATTTATACGAGTACAATTGAAGAGTCATTAGCTACTAGCTTCCTTTCCCTTAAAACCATTGAATAATTTTTTTAAAGACTTTCTGCATTAATTTTTGAAAAAAAAAGCAATTGTTCCTCAATAGTGTTTATAAAACTCTAACAAAAAAATAAAGAAGAATTTACAATCTTATATTGATATCAATAAACGTTTTGTACTGGCATTCATCATCACAAAATTTGGAAATTCGTTGTTAAAACGAAAAATATATCTCGAAGATATGAAAGCCCTATTCCATATGGCTCTACGAATTCGCTTACGTTCATGTTGAATCTTTCAAGCGATTGTCTTTTAGTGAGATGGTTAATTTGACTAATAGAGACTAATTTAAATCGTCATTATCTACTCTTAAGTTTAAAATTATGTAATCATACTATGAGTATTTTATTTTAGAAATGTGTTTTTACAATAAAATTGATATTATTTAATATTGCTTGTTTTATTTTGGGTTGTTTTAATATCTGTCAAGAAAAAATCGTTGCATTTTGCTTGGCCCCTTTGTATGAACTAATTGCAGTATAAATATTATACTATCGAAGAGGAAATTCTGAAAAAAATGAACTTCCTTTGCAGGTCCATGGACACGAAAATGTCATAACAGAGTAAGTTTAGTGAAAACCTTGAGAAAACCCAGATCTGGTTTATTACTTGTTCCTGACTATAAATTTGTAAAAGTGACGTAAGTGACATATTGTTATGTAGATGAAAAAAGTACACTTCAAGTGAAAACCCAGATTGGCAAAATCCAGACCTGGTTTCCTAGTTGTTCCAGATTAGAAATTTGTAAGTGACATTAGTAACAAACGATGCAAATTAATACACTGAAATTTATTATTTCTGTGTAGATACCCCTTTTACGTAAATTACTTATCCATGTGTATTAGACATAGTCTGATACATGGTGTGGTACGTTATCTAAACTAGATGCCTCCTGCTTCCATACCATGAAATTGCATTCAAGAAGAAAATACTTGAGCTGCCGCCAGCCACTCAGTCTTTCTCAACAGGCTGTGCCTGCCTAACCATAGATGGCCAGTTTCACAACTAAGATTTTGGATGTTTGAAAACTACAGATCAAATCCGTTGGCATTTTTTTGTCTAGATTTCCTGCAAATCTGCATGCACGATTGTATATTTTAACACTTAGGAAATCGATGTGTGAGTTGGCACTCCTGAAATCTTAAGAAGTTTCTCTGTGAACCACACGTTTGAGAATGCAAACTACCCATCTGACTTTTTTAAATAACAATCATCGCAGGAATTATGGGCTCCAGTGTCCTGTTTAGCCTGAGTTACATGTAATTAAAAATGAGTATTGCTCGACGGAACTATTTGAATAGTTCTGGTCGTTTTGTGGACGTTTTGTGCCATCAAAATTGCCGCAAGATATTACAGCATTTGTGAGAAATTTGCATACTTTGGCCTGAGACTCTGGTATAAAGATAAAACCAGTACAACTCACAAAGTGTGTCGTAATTGTGATGAAGACCTTCGTTTTCGGATGATTGTTGTTTTGTGCGCAGAAAGCGTTAGTTTTTGCTGAGAATAAAAGCGCTATAGTCTATCCAACAAGCCTGTATCAAATGGAGTTGATCTAGTACCCAGTCCTGGAGCATGCTTGATCGATGTAAAATCTGAGGACTGTAGTGATGGTCATGTGTTTACTGCCGTTCATGATGATCTTGCCTACGAACCTAAAGCCAGTTTCTGTCCTAAGCTATTCACGCAAGGAGAACCCAATGCGTTGGAGAGAGTTTGACTAGGCATACATCAACACTCCAAGTGTGATAGGGTGGTTTGGGATTGATTATAAACCATCAGAACCTTGTTTCTCCCTAGAATCATCCAAGAATTTAATTCTAAATAAATTAAATTCATTTGGCAACGTAGTTTTATTTCGGAGTCAACTCTTTGTTCTCAAAGTTAGTGCCACCTTGCCATTTTGAAACTGCGATTAGTGGAAAGATTAGACATGACAGGAAAAATATGTAACCATATTTGAAATTAGCTCATAAAATCTTTTCAATCATCTCGCAAAAATGTTTGTTTAGCACAGTTTTGTTTTAATCACCTGAAGAAGAGGTTTTTCAAATGGTGAGCGAACAGATAATCGCTAGTGTCCTCATTCGATTCACAGAACTAACGGGTCCCTATCTGAATCGAACTGAAAAACTAACTTCTTACATCCAACATTTTTAAGATTTCGATTTTTTAAAAGTTAAATCCCTTTAATAATAGTGACATTAGTGATAAAATGTCATGTATGACACGTGACATTGTGTGCAAGTCAACACCCTGGGAGTATCCAGATCTGGTTTATTAATTGGTTTTAGACTAGAAATTTGTAAAAGTTACGTTGCAGCTTCAATGTCTTAAATCGCTTCGGCTCATTTTCTTTATGGAATAAGGATGGTTACAAAATATTTACTAAAATTCACACATTTATTACAAAAGAAGTCTTGCTGTACTTACATTCAGATTTGAGTTCATTACGAAGGTTATAAAAAATGGCATTCAATTGGATATTTTAAATCAAGTAGTGCTGTTCGAGGTGGAATCACTTTCCGATATCATAAAGTGTTTTATGATTCTATCAACTTTATGTTTCACTAAATCTAGCTCTTTAACGAATTTATTCTCCAGCTTTAGAAGCAGAGTAGTTACTTGATCTGAAAACAAATTAATACATTAAATAACGTTGGGTTGTTATTTTTAAGTTTGATATAATCGTTGCTTTACGAATTTTAAATTCTGAATTTCTCACCTGTGCGGCATAAATCGCTGAAAGCAGAAGAAACTGTTGCCGTGGCGGTGGCTACCAATTGCTCGGATATTATGTGGCAGCTTGTTTCCACCATGTCATCGGTTGTGTAATTCGCTGCAGTCACTACCGCTTCTGTCAAAGCAAAAATACGATTCATTCATGTGCGTTGAATTTAACTCAAGCTGCAGGAAAAGTAAGTCAAATTGATAAATGATAATAATGACGAAGATATGGGTCATTCCGTAAAAGTCCACAATTTTTCCACCTTTACAATTATGAAAATCCACCGAAAAGGCTGAATTTTGGTTTATTATTCAATAATGAACAATTGTAATCGTTCTTGGAAAAAAATTTAGCCCCCCCTGAAAATTTCATGGTTTACGTTTCAAAGGGTGTAGAATCCAAATCTGCAAGAAAAATTTTTCCGTCCGTCCGCCGTACGCACGATTTCTCCCAAACTTTCTGGAGCAAAAAATCTGAAATTTTCAGGAAAAATCAATATTGGTCCGACAACGCATTCTTTAGCCAGCACTCTCATTTAATTTAAAGTGCCCTTTAAGGGCTGTCAAAGTTTTGTAAAATCCCTAAAAACCTCAAAAAAAGTCAAGGCGGCCTACATTTGGACTTTTTTTTGGAGAACTTTCCATGAGGAATCGAATGAGCCCTTCCCCAGGTCTGTAGCTCAAACCATTTCCGATGTATGGCCCGATTTATGGTGCCAACATTCGCGTTATTTTGGTTTATTATTGTTTTTGTTTTGATT
Organism: Creontiades dilutus; assembly: GCA_031894815.1. Classification (NCBI taxonomy): domain Eukaryota; kingdom Metazoa; phylum Arthropoda; class Insecta; order Hemiptera; family Miridae; genus Creontiades; species Creontiades dilutus. The sequence goes on along the minus strand of JAVIWC010004997.1, from coordinate 74,935 downwards.
GCAGTAACCTAGTGATGTAGTGGACGTGGATACTGGAGTGAACTCCTGAAAGGGTTTATAGCCGATACACGGGTTGAAGTATTCTGATGAACATAAAAAAAAAAAACGCTGCAAATTCTTTCACTGGGGTTTATTTATTATTGGCTTGCGTTCATGATTTGAATTTCTACTAAGCTTTGGAGTGTGCGTGTTTCACAGGTGATAGAGCGATTATTGAATTTCAGGAGGCACACAAATATGATCAACTGATCAATCCAAATAGGAATTTTGGTTGAGAACAGATTTACGTGCTCTATGCATATAAACAGGGACACTCCAAAGCTTAGTAGAAATTCAAATCATGAACACAAGCCAATTGAATAATAAACCCCAGTGAAAGAATTTCCAGCGTTTTTTTTTTTTCTAAACTCATATTGAATTCCAAAATTAACATATTGCGTGGCAGCGTAATAGAATCAAAAATGTCACTGTCCCAGGAGAGTGAAAGTTGAAAGGAGAATGAAGCATTTGTACTTCCTGAGAAGGTCAGGGCATTGAACGAGAATGTTATAGCCTACCTACATTTAAATGACGTTAACATTCAGGATTGCATTCTTCTGGGTCTATACCAGATTTTGAGAGGTACCTCTAGAACCAAAGTTACTTACTTACTAGAGTTAGATTAATTGTGAGCTTACCTTTGGTTTGATTGAGCAGCGAAGTCGTTCCAAAATCCGTGATGGACGTCTCATTTTGAACAACCATAGAATGCGCAAAACACACAACCGTAAGGCCAATCACCAACGAAAATATCATGATTTTTAAGATTATTAAAAGTGAATACTTGGTGCAAATCCACGTGGGGAAACTAGATCGGATTCAGACCACGAATCTTCAAGCCTAGAGGATGAAAGATGTTGCACCTACCTGTGTCCCGGCCTCCAGCGTCCAAGAATAGCCCTAACGAGTTAAATCTTCTGGAACTAATAAGGCGCTAGGTGGTTTGGCTCAAAACCAAACTTTTGGACTTATCCATGGTTCATCAACGATTTCCAATAATAAACTTGGGGCCGCGTAAGCTTTAAATAAAACCGAAATTAGTGGGAACAGTCAGAAAATGCTGCAAATTATTAAGTATATAGAGATTTATTATTTCTGCATACATTTTATGAATACTCTTCTGCATAAATCACTGACATATGTAGTTTGTGGAACATTATCATAACTCGACGCTCCAATCGGTCAGGTGTACGGTCGAGTTGAAGACCCAGGTGGCACTGCCCGTTCAAGAGGAGGCCTCTGAAATCAACCGCGTGGCTGGCGACAGCTCAAGTATTTACATTTTGAATAAAGTTTTTCCAGTAGGTGGTTAAGAAATTTTTTTCTGGGTCGATTACTAATGTTAATTATTTTGACAGAGAGAGAAAAAACATTTATTGATCATTATATGGGGTGGAATGTTGGGTTTGTGAAAAGTATAAATTGATATGCCAAAAGCTCAAATTGGTATGCCAAACGTTTAAATTGAGATGCCAAAAATATCAAAACTGATTTGTGCCAACGGTTCAAATTATTTTGCCAAAATTTTCAATTTGATAAGATGCCAAAAATTCAAATTGATTTTGCGAAACTACTCTGATTTTCTTTTTTTCCTAACTATATGTGTGTGATTTCATTCTTCTGGTAGCCAAATCGCTGCTCCATCCTCCAGTCCAAGACCTCGTACGTGTTTCCTCGGGCCCCTTGGCCTCATGGAAACTGCTCGATAAACTGAGAATAGAGTTTTCACTCGCGCCCACATCATCGCCTGGGAGCAGGATTTCGACCACTTGTTGGCGAGGCGTAAGGAAACGTTCTTGAGGAAGGCTTCATATTCTTTATGTAATGCGCTATCGCTTGAAATGATAACAGCGTGAAAGACCCTCTCAGGTCTTCAGCGACTTTGTCGTATTTTGCGTGTTTGGCTTGGGCTGCATGCCAGGAGATGGTAGGCCAGTCCATGGAGGAGTAAGCGACTGCGTCAGCGTTTATAATGCGGGTATCGAAAAACGCAGGTCTCTCACGGTCCCACACTCCATGGACCTTCATGTCCGCTACCAAGCCAGGGCTGCCATCAGCCATCTGTGACCACGCCGTTCCATGCAAGGCTCGTTATTATTATTGAAAATAATAAACCACGAATTGGTCTGTCCCCAATGCTGTCCAAAGCTTCTCTTCAAAACTACTGGATCAAACTTTACAAAATTTGGCTTAAAACTCCAATGTCGATCCATGATGTGTCTCCATATCTTGCATTCCAAATGCCATATAAAGAGCCCCGTCTATATTTCATGACGGTAGAGCGATTAGTAAAAAAATTAGACACAAGGGCCCTTCAACTCATCAATGTGCCTCCATCTCTTGCAATTGACTTCTACAATGACTCTTCGTCTTAAATATAACTTCGTGAGAACAAGACTTCACAAGTCCCTTTGTACAAAAAACACGTGATGTTAAAATACCTACAATGGGGCAATATACTGTATATTGGCAAGACGAAGAAATTCACGAATAGAACTGAAATTCAACGAGATAAAATGAAACGCCTTTCGATATATCCATCACTTGTCCGCAAATATATAACATAAGTTTTGACAAAGTTGATCGTAGACAGCAATATGGCTACTATATCCGCATAGCTCCGAGTCTGCCACCAGTCATTTTTATAGCACCCACTCTTGCATTTGAGAGCAAAAGGATAATGGTATAGCAACCGAAATTTCTCACTCAGTCCACGGTACTAATCTCTATCTGAATCAAACCAAAAAACCACTCTCTTCTATCAAAAGTTATCGCGATTTCGATTTTTCCAATATTTCTACACTAAAATAATAATAATCAAGATGCCGAGATTAATGGTACATTACAGATCAATGTAGGATTTTTTTCAGCCAAATTTCGTAAACTTTTGTCTAGTGGTTTCAAGTCGGCAAAAAGCTTTGGACTGATTTGTTTTGGATTACGTGTATTACAGAGAAAACCGACAAGTTTTTAGGGATTTTGAAAATTTGATTTTCTTGGTCAAATTCGTGGTTACAAAGGTTCATCTGGAAAATAATGAACCATGAAAATAATACGTACATATTTTCTAACAAATTAAAGACTTCAACTCCCAGAAATTGTTATTGAATGCTTACATTTTGATGGGAAACTAATTACTGAGGTAGTAATGATGGTACTTGACGTTAAAGTTCTTGACTGCTATTATTGTATCTTTGAACATTTCGTGGGGATCTTGAGAGTCATCCAGAGGTTGACACAAAACTACAACTTCATTGCCAGCGTTTCGTTCTATTTGTAGAACTTCTTCAGGGTTAGAACCAACCTGAAAATAACTGATACTGAAAGAAAGAACGAGATCAATAATTTGAATAGAATAGTTTGCATTGGTTCTTCTGAGCCCTGAAGGAGTTCTACAAATAGAACGAAAGGTAGGCAATGAAATTGTAGTTTTCTATCAACCTCTGACTCTCTCGAAAACCAATTATCTAATTCTAATTTGACGGCAAAAGAATCAATTACAGCTTCAGACTGAAAGACACAAAATGAACACAAAAACAACAGTCAGATATTGTTTTATTTGGAACATCAATGTACAAATTGGTACAATCTATATTGTAAACGACATCTTATTATTCCATGGACGAGGAATGTAGGCCTGTGGATTTTGCAATATCAACTGCTAGAAACCCTGCGTTTTGTATAATTTTGGCCCGCCCTCGATAACAGATAACCAACCTACGAACTTTACATAAATATCACAGTCGGTAGGCGGTATCGAATATTAAATAGAAACGATTTCGGTACGAATATCAAACATACATTCCATAAAGTGAAGCAAAGAACACGATACATACACCATCTATCAACGAATGGCACAGTACATTAAGGATCTACGGGATTTACGTCCATCAACACACCAAAAAAACAAATTTTATAAGGAAAACGTAGAAGGTAGAACTTGAGGTTGACAATTCATAGTTGGCAAGTGCTTACGTTCAGATTCTAAGGTTGGAAGTACTCACCTACATTTGACACTACTAGGTTTCTTTTGGGATGTGAGTTAAGACATGGGAACGATGGCATCCAACCGATCTCTAACAGCTACATTTCATTTGGAATCACCACTTCTTGTCCCTAAGAGTACAAAAATATAAGTATATCCTTATGAGCAACAGTGAAGACTAGAGACGTTTCTTGGATTTTTACTGGACGTCCAAAAATTGCGCGTAGACGTCCCTCCAACATTCTCCTTTGTCGTTGAACATGAATTTGTAATAACTTCCGTCCGCGCAAATAACTGTGAATCAAAAAGAAAGACTTGAGGTCAATCGATGGAAGAAAATTACCAGAAATGAGAAATTAATGGATTAATTTAGTGAAGAATAAGTTGTCATTAAAACTGAATCTGGTAGTCTAGAGGTTTGCTTCAATTTATTATAATGGAACAATAAGGGCTGATATCAGAAGTATGTAATATTAAACAACATTTATTCAGCTTCTATGGTTATTCAGCTAGGTTGAAGGGCTGCCAGATTTTCTTGGACCTCAAAATGGAGTTCTCAGACAAAAATATAGTATGTAGTTTGGAATAATATTGTGATTAACCCAATAGTACTGTTGTAATGGGGTATTTCACCGTCTTAAATATATATATTTTTTTTTTACTGCAAACAAGAGTCCCAATATGATTAGTGACGTCATCATTTTGCAGAAAAAGTTCCGTTTAACCTGTTATGAGCTTAACGAAATTTGGAGATTTGAATTGGCACCTATGGCTTATGCCGTTTTAAGAAAACGGTTATTGCTACTGTTTTGTTGTCACCACTGTTGGAATGGCTGCCAACTGACAAGACAAATAAAAATAAGAGGGTTTGTGTTGACATGAGTGAATTCCCTTATTTAAGGATATATTTCTTTCTAACAGGTTGGAATGGCTGTTCCATACATGACAAGACAAATCAAAATAAAACGAAAACATTTTCTGACATGACATGAATGAAACAATCCCTCAATTTTGGGATATATTGCTTGCTCAAAAGCAGGGTGATCTCCCGAACAACCAAGCTGCGCCTGTACAAAACCTTGATCATACCAGTCCTTACCTATGGTTCTGAGATATGGACCCTTACCAAAGCACTGAAATAGGACTTAAGCCGTTTTGAAAGAAAAGTGCTACGGAGAATCCTCGGTGGGACCTACGATGTTGAGGAACTCGTCTGGAGACGTCAAACTAACCAAGAAGTCGTGGAGCTATATAAAAGAGACTTTTTGGTGGACGACGACTAGGAAACTGTGGTCGCCGAGTTGAGGCGAGCAGTTGGATGCTAACATTTCCATGACGAATAGCATCAAGGCTACTCGGTGTTGAAGTCACGTTTAACGTGACGTCAACATTCATTGGAAGTTGTATACTGTCGTTATTGTGGATTGAAGTTTGTGTTATTGAGTTGAAGTTGTATTTTGGGGATTGTTGACAAACAACACGGACGTTCGTTATTGCTACCGTGTGCAAAAAAACTTGTACAATGCTGAAAACGGAATATGAGAAATAGGTAAAATCTGTTATAAACGTGGAAGGTTACGTTACTGCCAACTCGTCAGGGAAAGACGTATAGGAGAACCGCAGGAAACCAATTTTAGACGGTTCGTCATGACGGCTTGCATGACGGATGGGACGTCACGCATGCGCAGTCTGCATTTTTCTCCAGACGGTACCGTCAACGTCGTCGCGTGAACCGCACCAAAAAGTCTCTATTGAGAAAGACGTCATCTAATTTATAAAAGTGGGTCGGCTCCGGTGGGCCGGGCATGTCTCCAGGATGAGTCCAGAGTAGCCACCCTTAAAGATCCTCGACAAAAAAATTTACGCCACACGAAGGATAGGGCGCCCTAAACTTCGCTGGTTGGACTCCCTCAACTCAGATTTCCGCTCCATCCTCGGTACAAGAAACTGGGGAGCCGCAGCACAAAATAGAGAGGACTGGCGGACATCATTGCAGGAGGCCCTGACCCCACGCCGGGTTGTAGCGCCATAAAGTAGTAGTAGTACTTGAATGAAACAAGGATTGACTTGGTTCAAATGTCTTGTCCTCACACCACAAATTATGGAAACAATGAAAAACAGAGAGCAGCTAATAGGATTCTAGTTATCAGAAGGTGACAGTTGGGTAATAGTTGTCTACCTCTAAGAGTTAAAGATTTCCACGTCTCATTCTCAGAATAAAACCAAAGCAAAACTGGTAGCTTCCCTGGTTCTGCAATATCAGAGCATGGACAGGCGATCCAAGCTTTGGAGAACAAATAATCATAAATACCGTAAATGCAAGATCTATCCATGGCGCTAGTTCAGATAAGTTTTAAATGTGTGTGTGTTTAAAGGTAATATTTTCCCGTAAATAACCAGTGATTTGCACAATAGAATTTCGCTGTAGTATTTTAATGATAAAATTATAATAATTAATTGAACTAAATATTGAGTTCTCACCTATCACAGAGTTAGCGTCTGAACCAAAAGCACATATGCACTGAGGTCCACCTTGAATGGGGAATTTGCAGAAACTCCATCTCGAACTGAAATATTTCGGCAGAAACGATGCTGAAGCTAAGCTGTAACAAAAAATGATTGATCAATCAATGACAAAACAAGCAAAACCAATTGATCACTCAATGGCGCAACGTGTGCAATCGAAATCAATTCTTTTTCCAAACAGAAACCCCCTTTTACCGACTACATTTTATTGCAGATTCGAGATTTACGGAAAAAAGGATTGCAAAAGACCCATCAAACATTTGTTTTCATTGCATTCAACTCGTACAGCAAGTGTGCAACGTTGCCACGTCCACAACATTGTACAAAACATGGATTATGGTGAACCTCAAGATTGGCACATAAACTTTCTTTCTTTCTTTTTTTTTTTTTCAACGCAGAACTACATGGTGGTATAATTTAGAGAGTTGAGAGAACCCAGGCTCTTGAATATCTTTCAACTGGTGAAGATTCAGGGTTCCTGCAGATAAGTGGACCTAACAAGCGGAGCAACCTGTTGGGGGAGATTGGAACCACACATGTTCCCCTTTTTTCGCTCTGCCCAGACTTTTTCAAATCTTAAAGTTCCTCTAAACACACTGTCTAGCCAATTAGGAGAAATGCTACATGTACATGTAAAACGTCATCAAGTGCTCTTTCGCGAAACAATTACCCCTAAATTTTAATGTCTTTCCCTCGGGGATTCACCAACTTAGGCGGTTGGATGTAGACTTCCACAGTCAACTCAGATTAGACTTGTGCGAAGCGCAGTTAAGCCCAGTTTCGACTTTGCTGATGCAGCACTTAGAAATAGAGAATGAAGATGTAATGAAGAATGCCCAAAATGTAGCACTTCACTTTGCATTAAGACTCTAGATCTCAGAATATGTTACCTTTCAGCTTTCGTTTGGGATTGCTAAAAATCGCAGAGAAGAAAAAACTAGATTGATATGAAAATTCCAGATGAGCTTGAACTGGTCTGGTACACAACTCAATTGATTTTGCGTCTAAAATTACTAAGAATTGACATCCTATGTCAGTAAAAACCTCGAAAATCCACTTTTTTGACTAGTTTTGGCCCATAGCATCAATGCATGCAGGCGATCGGGCTAACGGCTAGCAGGCGGGTTCTGACCAACGTTGGGATCGATTTTTTAACATAAATTATAAGGCCTTACATGCAGAATTGGAATCTAAGCACCTTGAAACCTAAAGTGACGTTTTTTTTGTTTTTTTGGGAGGGTTATGAAAAATTATTGCCAAACGATAACAAAGGCTAATTGATAAAGATAAACCAAGAAGGAGATTTTGATTTGAGAAAAAAAATGAATCTCAAATTTTTTCTTCATAATCTCATTTTGAGTACTTTTTAGCTTTAAAAACTTAAATTTGTCATTCTTTCAATTTTAAATGTTTTTCATAATTTCAAATCTTGGGAACATAAGCACCTCTTCATTTCAGAATACCTGAAAACGGATTTCCGTTATAAAAATTTTTATTTAAACAAATTTGAAAGCCATCCTAATATTCAATTTCTAAGGAAATTCGTTAAAACTCGAAAAAAAAAACGTACGCATGTTTACAATGGAAATTACTCAAAAATCAAGGTTTAATAAATCCTGGTTTGATGAACAAAAATTGCAATTAGGAAATTTTTGCTGGAAATAAATCTGAAATATTCTCGCTACGGCAATATTGACACTCTGCGTATAATGAAAACAGCACTGGTTACTACCTGGATTGTTTGTTGAGCTTTTGATCTTCAATTGAAAAAACGTGCACCGTTCCATGATCACTAGAGACGCACAACCAAGTTGATTCTTGATTGAAGTTCATACTGGAATAAATGTGCAGTTTAGTGAAGGAAACAAACTTGAAACGAAATATACTCTAACAAGTGATGAAAAAGTAAATACCAGTAAATTGTAGCCATGTTGACACCCCTTCGAAGCTCCATTAGTTTGTCACCGGTCGAAGTGTCGAAAATCCGGATAAGAGTGCCCTGAACAGAAATGAACATGAATATGGTAGAACATTCAATCTTCTCCAATGGAATCTCTTTTAGGAGGATGAAATACGAGTTTTAATCCTGTACAGAAAACAGGAGGTGGTTTGAGAATAATCAACGTTTGAATATTGAACGTAAACTTCAAATAATAGTGCAGGCATAGCATTATGGGTAGCTGGTGCATACCCACTACATAATTTGATGAATCAATAGACTGGTTGCTTCATTGATGAGAATTTAACTTTGTTGTGGTGGTACCTCTGTTTCCCTCTATCAAATTCCAATCGGCTAATGGGCCTTTAATTAGACACTAGAGAGTTTTTTCTCCCTACGGTTGGCGACCGTACGGTGCAATTACACGTTGTGATACTAGCAAACCTGGCGGTAGTTGATTGACCTAGACCTTGCGCAACGGGAATGCACCAGGAACTCAGAGCTTGAAGCAGTGTGGAAGCAAAGCCGGCTCAGGCCGTGTGGTCTCAAGGAAGGTTTCACTGATAACAGTGTTATAGAGTTCAACTCTTTCAGGAGATTCTTCGGCAAAGAGGGCGATGACGGTTCCAAGCGCATTCTAGCGGGATTTCGTCCAACCATCAATCTTCTTTCCGCTCTCTTTGGAGCTTGAATTCGAATGGAGAAAGAGAAAATGACTCGGAGCACTGGGAGGACATTGTCACACAAATTTTTGTAGAAAATTAATTTAGATAAACGATACTACTCACAAGGAATTGACGGGGAAGGCAGGTGGGCAAAATGGTTGAACGAAATCCCGCTAGATTGCATTTGGAACCATCATCGCCCTCTTTGCCTGAGAATCTCTCAACTCTTTCAACCTCCACAATCGTCTTTGCTTTTTTCAATTTTATTTAGTACTATTTATTAAGCAATGTTTATGATGGAAGCCGAATTGATCAGTTTATATTGCGGCGATCTGATTGATGACAACGACCTCAAAACTGCTTTTGAATGCAACCTATTAGCCACTGGTGATCAAAATTCACCCCAATCAATGAGGAAAGTTGTTTATTCTTCTGTAGTGCATACAGTTTTCTCTGCAATTTTGCATTTATCTCTACATTTGTATTACATATACATAAGGAAATCAAATGTATATAAGGAAATACATGTACAAGTATCAAAGAGTACAGTAGAATGCCGAGAGATGCCGACAGTAGCACCCATCATCCGAATCAGTCCTAAGTGTAATATAGAAATTTATAACCAACTAATTTTTCAATAAAAACGAGTTTTTTTGGGACACAATACAAATGTGAGAGACAATTGCCGTGTCGATGCTAAATTGACGTCGAGGCAACTTACTCTGATTGAGATGTTTGAGTGAGCGTAATTTATAACTCAAGTAAACTTTGCTGACGGAAAATGGCGGCCAAATCAAAACATGGATGGCAAGGTTATGATAAGGACCGTTTGACGACGGGGAGAGACACTGCAAGGAGACCACGTGACCTCTTGAAAAGTTAGGATCTGCCTTTCGTTTCCCTAGGTATGCGTTCAGCACCGTTTGCCACCGTGGGGAGGGAAAACTCTCTAATGATGAAGCACTGAAATCTCCGACAGTTGGCTACGTTCATTCTAGAATTATTTGTTGAGAAATTCGATATTAGAGACGGGCCCAAATCACTCAACTACAGTTTACCACCTTAAGGTAAAAGCACCAAAGGCTATTAGCCTTATTTTCAGGACTTTTTCATGCAAGAGTTCGCCACTGGAGAGGTGTCCATCTTTGGACACAGTTAGATACCAACCTTTACAGAAGCAGTTGCAAGTCGTGTTCCTTGAAGGTTGAGCGCTATACACCCGAGTGGAGCTTCGTGCGCCATGACTTCCAAATGTCGCCTTTCTGTGTCAGCTAGATCAACCAATCGAACTTCACCGGGACGACGCCCGGGATACGCCAAAACGGAGTTGTCAGAATTCGGACAAAGAACGCATAGACCTGCGGAATCATTTGAAACAAAATTACAAAAGGAGCATTCACACAGTACTGTTATTCACACTACACAACGGTAGATAATTTATTCAGAAAATTTTGTTATCGACTTAACGTAATAAATTGAGTTGAAAATGCATGACTGTAACAGCACATCAGTGAAAAGAAATCTCTACAGATTGTGTTTGAAAGGAACTCACCTTTGGGATTAGGACTGGTCTCAAAAACGTGCAACTGTTGAGGAGTTTGAGTAAATGTGAAAACTTTGATAAGCCCTTCAAGGACCACGACGATTCTGTCCCTTCTTAGCCGAACACCTCTAACTGGCGATGAGAACTGCAGACAAATTGCTTCTTGCTTCTTTTGGTCGTCCCATATTAAAACTGTGAATGGCAAAAATACTGTTGGATTATTTCAATACAGCAAATTTAATAACAAGAAGTGATAGAAAGAGTAATTGCCCCTTCCAATGGCTGAGATGGTTGGCCTGCAACGCCCAAAGTACACCTGGAAGCTCAAAGGCTCAAGGTGCAACCACAGGCGCAGCAATTTCAGGAAATGGGAAGGGATAAAAAAAGTCAAGTCAAAACTTTTCAGGATAAACACTATCACTCTTTAGCTTTGTCCATATAGTCTAGGAAGAGATCGTAAAGACTTTCATAGGATACAACAAGGAATAATACTTGGACATATGAAGAGCACAGTTTTGTGAAATTTGTGATTGAGTTAGCAACTTCTCCAGTAGATCTACTGCTTTCCTCCTTTGATTAAGGGAAAAGACGGCGAGGAAAGGCATCAAAATCGCTTCACCACTCTCAAGATTAAGAGGGGAACAGTCTGAAAACAGGGTAGAAACGAGGCTAGTCCAATGAAGACAAGGCAAGAATGTGGAAAAACTTTGGAGAAACTGAATTAAATTCAGATCCTCTTTCTAACAGCTGGTTAATATTTGTCTAGGAGAGAACATCTTTCTTGGGCTGCAAGCTGTGTAACCCATGAGAGGGGGAGAGGAATGCTCTGACGTACCATTCAGGAGTTGCTCTCAAAAAATTTCTTGCAAGGTACCTGCTTGCTGAGGCATTGGAAGTTGAAATGGTTCTTCTGGCTGGTTCTACCAGCTGAGGAAGCTGATACCCAAGTTTGTAACAAAACTTACATGCTGAAATCCCAGGCAGATTCCAAGACTGGGGTGCTCTCAACCATTGCCATCACAAATCACTGGCTGCAGTTACCGTCTGTGTGGCTTTAGCCTGCAGCTTGTACCAACCTGTGGTACTAATTTTTAGAGATCACCACGCTACTGGGTTCACCCAGCACTGGGTCCAAACCAGGATGTCCTCACTCTCTCCAGATGCCTGACTGGGTGGCAGGCCCAAAGACAGAGATTTGACGCCTGCCCTCTAAGCACTCCACCTTTGCATGAGTGAGGATGTTCCTGCCCCAACCTCAGCCCAAACATTATGAATGCGTGTAGGAGGTAGGCTCGAATCGAAAAGAAACTGCGTAAAAGCATCTATCAATTCATGGATGTAATCATTGGATTTTATAATTTCATGGATTTCGATAAACGTAGTCATTGATGAGTTCGTACTAACATTTTTGACTCGTCTTTCAAAATAGTGCTTGCATGTGATGTAGTGAGTTATGTGGTTTGCCAATCGGGCACCAACCTTTCTCGAATTCAAAAAGTGGACTCCCTTTCATTTTTCCCCGTTATTATCTTCATATCTAGATTGTAAACATGGAAGTGTGACAAATTTCTCATTTCCTCTAACCTTTATCCGGAGGGTACTTCGGGTGAAGTCCGCCACCAACCAGTGCGAGATAATTACACCTGAACAGCATCTCCACATGAGCGAGGCCGCCGTCCTGGAAGTCCTGTCTTTCTTTCTCTTTCAACGGGTCACAGTTGTACACTCGGAAACCATCTTCCATACCACAAGCGAAACATCCTAGGAAGAGAATCAAGCAAGACACATTAGCTGTTAGATTAAATTATGTTATATGGGTGATTTCAAAATTCGGGGTTGTTTTGCACTCCGCCATACTCCTAAACTAATGTTTCGATTTCTACATTTGTTTTCTCGTAAGCCTTCTTTGTAAAAACCCCTAAGAAAGATCCTGAAGTGGGCACAAACTTAAACAAGTAGTTTAAAAACAATAGAACTTTGAAATTTTTTCGAAATTTCAATTTTGTAGTGAGGATTTTTTTTTATTGATACAGTCTGATTAGAGGAAGGGGTCACATATCCTGTACTTCAGCCTCTATTAGCAATATTGTACTTGGGTACGAGAAAAATTGTGCGAAAACGCGAACTGCATAGGTTTTCTAACATTCTATGCTAAGTAATGAAATATAAATTTTAGAGCTTATAGGTAGGAAGATGAAGGAAGCTGACTTTAACGAAGTTATCAGTAGCTATAGACACAGAGTGAGCAATCTCTGATGGTGAACGACTAAGGAGAGGCTCCACAATGTTAGAACTCTAACTGAGCATATCTTATGACTATTTTATTGGTTAAGCAGCATTTATCATCAGTTTGTTGACGTTAGATTGGTTGAACTTCTAGCTAGAACACTTATCTACCACGTACGAATCAAACTCACCTCGATCTTGATTGAAGGAAGCAAAAAGCAGACCGTTCCCGTACGTATTGCCAGACTCAAGATTCATATTTGAGTTTTCAAAGAACCAATCCAGAAGGCTTACTATACACCTCGATTAGGAAGATTATACATGTTCTTCATTCAGACGATCTCACAAATACAGGTAAATTGGTACGTCATTACTGCATATGGAAATCACTTCGATATTACGGGTGATGCGTCAACTTTCTAAATATCTGTGCAAGGAGGTACATTAAAATTGCAATGACGTTACGAACGAAAATCGTTAGCGCACATACGAGTGATAAACTATCTACGCATTATGGGTCACGTTCACGTCCTGTCACAGATAAGCTTTGTCCCGACTTAATACTTGAAACGTGCGAAAAAACGATCCGAGACTTTGTAAAATCCACGAAAACAAGTTCCCTTTGTTGAGTAGCAGTAAAACAATTTCAAAGTTGATATAAATAACTTGGTAGGTACGCAGAATAAACTGGTTAAACTCAATAAACAAAAAACAAGATGATAAGCTTCTTTCGAAATTTCAACGTTCGAAAATTAGTGATAAACGATAAAGTGACATTGCAATTGGATTACATGGATCCAAGAACAGCCCATGAACCTCAGTGTGGATGAAGATTGTCGAAATCTGACCCAAGGAATAGGGAGCTCGTACAAATATAAGGGATAACCCAGCTGTTGAACGAAGTTATGGATCTGTCCTGAACGACCCTTGCTTGAGTCAACATTGAACTGTTTGCACTGTATGGGTGTTGTTATGCCATAAAATAAAATAATATATATAAATATAGGAGTGGGTGTAGGTAGTTGGGTGACCACATATATTTTGAATTGCTTATTTTGGAGCATGAGCCTTTATTTTTTGGCAGATACGTTTCGTCCTTCACCAAGGACTTCATCAGTCTTCTGTTGATCTCCTTGAGGATTGCTCCTGATCCCTGACTTGCTCCATGGCAGTAGTGCTAGTAGTGGGTGTAGGTAGTGGGGTGACCACATTCATTTCAAATCCCTTATTTTGGAGCAGGGATTGCTCCAAAATGCATGCTCCAAAATAAGGGATTTAAGATGGATGTGGTCACCCCACTACCTACACCCACTACTAACACTACTGCCTTGGAGCAAGGCAGGGACGCAAGAGCAATCCTCAAGAAGATCAATGGAAGACTGATGAAGTCCTCAGTGAAGGACGAAACGTATCCGCCAAAAAATAAAGACTCATGTTTCAAAATAAGGCATTTGAAATTAATGTGGTCACCCCACTACCTATACCCACTACTAGCACTACTGTCATGGAGCAAGGCAGGGAAGCAGGAGCAATCCTCAAGGAGATCAACGGAAGACTGGTGAAGGACGAAACGTATCTGCCAAAAAATAAAGACTCATGTTCCAAAATAAGGGATTCTAAATAAAGTTATAATAAAGTGGATGATTTCAGCTGGAGTGTAGTCGTGGAGGCAGTATGAAAGCAGACATGAAGTGACAGTGGTCTGTTATCTATTTTTCACTTTTTTCTCTGATTTGTGTAGGGATGGGTATCGACCATCGACTAATCGATCGATCGATTCACCGATTAATTGGGGCTTCAGTAATCGATTATGTCAATAAAGTTGGCAAAACATTAGGTCGTAGGTTCAATTTAACCAACTAACTCAACTTAGGAAATTCATTACAATTAAAGAAAGAAAGTATCTATCAATGTTCACAAAGAAATAATAATTATTTCTACATACTAGGTCCAATATTTTTCAATATCTTTCATGAAAAGAAGCTTGTTAGCCAAGTAAGTGGTTAGCCTGTTCCTCTGTTCCCTCAGAATTTGGTCAACTTCAGAAAAAAGCCTTTCTGAGCAAAGAGAGGTCGCTGCACCGCTGGCACATATTTCATTGCAATTTTTGACACTGCGGGAAAGTGGCCATAAAAACATTACCGTATGGTAGTCGTTGTCAAAAAACACCACATGTTTCAGTAAAAGAAAATTAAATACAGCGAAATTGAAATCCCTGCAGAAAAAAAATCGAATAATCATAACAAATTAATCGGGCCCACGGCCATCGACTAAACATAATCGATTATTGAACAAAATAATCGATTGATTCGGCTAATCGATACCCAGCCCTAGTTTTGTTCTGTCCGCTTCATGCAGTGTCGAAGTACATTTTCGTTTCGGTTTCATCTAAAGTTTCAGAATTACGTGTAATTCATCTCCTGTTTTCCCGAGTGAGTTTTCTTCCAAATGAAGTGCGATCAGTGCGGTGCAGTATTAATAAACGAAGGCAGCCTAAAAAGACACAACCGCCGTTTTCACAAGGTCTCTGCTTCGTTCCCTAAAATTGTGTGCGTTCTCTGTGATAAACGAGTGTTTACCAATGTTGGACTTGAATCACACGTGAGCAATGTGCACAGTATCTCTGTAAAACACGAGATATTATCGTTTAGCAATGTCGATGCCTTCAACGAATGGAAGCGAAACATTGAGGAAGAAGACCAAGCCAGGTATGTTCGTTCTTCTAACTATACAAACTCGGAGAAGACAGTTGTGTATTACACATGCAATCGGTCAGGTAAGGCCAGACTTATCAGTGAGGACTCAAGGCAGAGGCAACGAAGGCTGAAAGGTTCAAGAAAAATAGGAAGACATTGTCTGTCACGCATAACAGTCAATATTTTCATTGACGGAACTGTTGGCGTTGACTTCTGCAGAACTCATTTGGGGCACACCATTGAGCTTAAGCATCTCCCTAATCCGCCAGTAGTGATGAACACCAGTCATGAGTTGAGAAGAGAACAACCCATTGATCAGTCAATTGGAATTGAGCCTCCCAGACTCTGTATAGATGAGAACAGCACTGACACATCAGAAAGCAGACCCCTTGTGAACATTCCTCAATGTGACACTAATACAAATGTTTCTGATGGTTTAGAAATTGAGAAGAAGAAAATACAGGAAATATTTTATTCTATTTTGAAGGATGTTAACACTTCTGAAGGTGCAAGAGCTTTTACCAAAATTTTGAACAGTGCAGGCCCCATTGTGAAAGCATCTGAGGACTTTAGCTCTGAAGTGAGTTTGTTTGAAAACAAGAATAAACTAATTATAAACTGAAAAATCGACCTGAAAGGAAGCCTTGAGTTATGAAGATGAAATCAAGAAGATGCAGCAGTATGGGAAGGTTGAGGCATCCCCAATGTGAGCCTCCTATAGGCATTGATGGGTTCTTTCCCTTAACATGGGGTGACTAAACAGACAATAACAACCTCAGAGATCCATCTAAATATATGATTCACGGTGACAAAAAGGGCGCCAAATTGATACAAACCAGCAAGATCCTTTACAAAGAGAGTGGGAGAGAAATTCCAACAATCCCCATGCTAGGCAGCATATACTTTACTGCTTAAGTCAGTCATATTTCAAGTACTCAAGCCATGAACGTCTAAGGTCATCGACTATTTTATCCACGGTTCCCCTGCTCCACAAGTGTTGTGCACTGTACTCCATTGATGTGAAGCTAGAGACAAGATCTTGCACGTCTCGTTCGCGTGGGCCTCTATACTAGATAGATACTAATAATTTTCACTCCCCCTTCCCAGGGCCTCAACACTCCATACAATTCGTCTTTCTTTCCGTATTTTCATTCAGACATTTTAACTTTAAATAGAATATAATTGCAAGTAAAGAGCATTTGGTTGTTTACAGTTGTTCTACATATTGATTTGTCTGAACCCTAAAGGATCCCTCAGCTGGTCAGTGTCTCCATACCTTGTAATTAATTTCTGATATGACTTAGTCTCAAAATATAACCGTGAACGTATAATCTTACTGGTCCCTTTGTAGGAAAAAGCTGATGTATAAATACCTACAATGGAAATTAATAATCAACATTTAGCTTGAAAAAATATAACACCGTTCTAGGCTTCACTTGTCCAAAAATAAATTTAAGTTCACTAGTATCGTATACATAAAGATGAAAGTATCAGGGTAGGTATATCTGTTTTTCATCCAGGGGGGTGATTGTATGCTGTGAAGGGGAGAGGGCACCAGTGGGGCGGAGCATCTCCTTGGGCAACTGACGTGCTCCCCTCCTCGGGGACTTGGAATATTCGATTTTTTTACTTTGTGTATTGTTTTTATACTCCTTCATTGTGTTATTCACCTATTTCTTTTTAACCTGCGTAGTAGGGCCTTCAAACTAGTATTCATGTAGTATTCACCTCGTGGGTCTGTTTAGCACCCCTTCTTGAGATGATAGTACTTGAACTATCTAGAGTGGTCTCATTAGATTCGCAGAACTAATTGTTATCTGATTCAAAGAAAAAAGTGCACTGAATGGTGTACAGCCCCTGTCGATTTGAACTAGCCAACTGACCCTTGATTTAAAAATTGGACTGGAACACGTACATTTTCCTGACAAAACGTCACCCACTAGGATCTCAGCTAATCAGGGCAATAATCAAACCTATTTGATAAAATTAGTTTCGGTTTATTCCTCTGGAATCAAATATTTCCTCAACTGAGTTGGTCATTAGACTATTGTAAGTAAAAACTGTCCAACAAATGGGTTGATGGGTCATGCATTTCCTAAAGATCTATTGCCATTTCAAACCAAAGAGGGTCAGTTTGTAGTATGAAAGGACTTCTGCAGGTGCAGGTCTTTCTATTGTGATGAATATGGTTCGTTGGTCCCTTCCTGATTTCAGAATCTGTTGCCTTGGGAGATGAATCAGACGCCTGCAAGCGTCTGGGCCATTCTCTGAGCATAGCGGAGCATTATTAATGCATCCATCTCCTTGGAAGGGGCAACTATACCATTCGATCACCTCACATGTTAGCCTGAGCGTGGTTACGATCATTAGCCCTTTTATAATATAATATCCTGAAACCCAGGGAGTGTGATGGATATGGTTAGTTGGCCCCTTCCTGATTTCAGAATCTGTCGCTTCGAGAGATGAATCGGACGCTTGCAAGCGTCTGGGTCATCCTCTGAGCGTGGCAGAGCATCAATAATGCATCCACCTCCTCGGAAGGGGCAACTATATCATTCCATCACCTCACACTATTGAGGTGAAGTTTTTCTGGTTTGTAATTGAGATGCTAGAGAACCTGAACTAGGATACCTCTCTTCGTGTTATATCCTCAAACTGTTGCATTTGAACATAACAAAACTTATTTCTGAACTTTTGATGTTGGTGATGGTTATTTCATACTTGACAGAAATAAAACTCGAGTTTCAGCAATGTCTTCTGAAAAAGCAAGAAAATTGCAGAAATTAAGATGAACTGCAGGATACTATGAGTTTTGGGTGTCTCAGAAAGGTCTCCTACAACATGCATATAACATTGAATTTTACTATTTATCTTAATTAAAGAAATGATGAGTTAGAAGAAAATTAAAAAGAAAAGAGTTTTGGGATATTAAGAGTTAACTACACCTAGCCACAGTGGCGAGGCGTGACATTTTTACTAGGTCATCACCAGTGGCGGCAATTAGTAACCAGAAGTGGTGGGAGGTCTGGGGGGAGTGCCCCCCAGCAAAGAAGGGGGTCCGTGGGAATTTTGAAAAATTACTGTTCAAAAACGCCAATCTAAGGTGTTTTTGACTTATGAAATTCACGTTTTTTAATGTTGAAATCAGTGCAAATACAGCTTTGAATGACACTTTTTGAACCACAATAATTATTGCGAAGGAGGCAAGCCTATTAATGAAATAGTTTTTTCCGGGCTACTGGAAACCCACGTACTTCACTCTTTCCACATTTTTTGTTTTCTGCGATTTTGTTTGCAGTAAACTGCCTTTTACAGTCTTCACAGTATTTGACACCTTTCTTGTTATTTCGGAGATTATCTTGGAAATCGCTCAATACATTTACAACACACTCATTTTCTCTTATAAGACTGTAATCACAACAAACGAACCACAGATCACCTTCAGTTTTAGTATTATATCAAACCCTGAATTAAATGCTAATTGAAATTTTGCTACAGTCACACAGGAGATAAAGTAAAATGCCGGACTAGCATGAAGTTGTGTGTTTGAGCACGAGCCTTAAAGCTATTTGAATGGTCTGTGTTTTTGAGGTCACAAAGCTCCCAAAGGGTTGCTGCAGGGTTGTTGTTTGAGCACGAGTCTGAGTTTTGAATGGTCAGAATGATAGCCTTCCACACAAGCGCTAATGGTGCTGATGAGCCGGTAATAGAGGTTTCACACAAGTGCTTCATTTCAACAAGCATGAACATTTATTTCTCTTTTATAAAGAGGAAATTGTATATTCAACATTAGTATTAACTAGTTCTTTAAATTTATTAAATTGACTGGTCATCGCCGAATCCAGAGATGACCACAGGCTTCGCCACTGCCTAGCCCTAATCCTAGCAGGCAAAGAAGTGGGAACTCACCATTTGCATTAATATTAATCAAATAGCTCGACAGTAACGCCGCGTATGGTTCAACTATTGCAACTAATCCTATTGACATCATGAGTATATGGATTTTTTTATAATTCTGGCAAATGACAACACTGGGATTCGCAGCTACCCCTTCTCTTTTTTGTTCTACATCAACCATCATGTCGCGTACGATTTTATTTGTGATGTGATTTTGTGGCTTGTTTTTAATTGGCAAAAAGCTAATACTTCCGCGTTTTTCCGTGGTTATTCTCAAACTTACATATTGGTTGTACAATTCCCGAGTGGAAGTTATATGCGTTCCGTCGTTCTGCTATCTGTCTCGACCTCCGAAAGCTAGTAAACGCCCCGCGAGTAATGGTGTGCGATCTCGAAGTACCTTGGCGATAAGTAAATAAGTATTTACGAAGGTATACCTCCCTTGGGTTACGACCAACGCTGAAGACCGTCTCTGCGGAATCGAACAATTATATTTGAACCTTATTAATTCGTCATGAGGTGAGTAGATGTACTTAATTGTAGTAAATGTTTGATGTCTAATGTTCAATGTTACACTTACTACCTATCTTCGTGGCGCACTATAAAAGCTAACAATAAACTCAGGACTTCCTTCATTGTATTAAGCAGTTTAATAGAGTTGCTTCGTTGATAATGAAGCACATCCTCCTAATACAGTTAGGCTCCTACTCATATTTTGTTAAGCTGGACTAGTGGATAGGTCCTTACGTGCTTGTCACTTGCTGTGTCTGTCGGAGTAAACTTACATCCTGTTTTGACTCTCTTAATCAGTGGTGGCCACATTGTACATCGACGTGGGGTTGCCAAGCACATATCTTGTGCTTTGCCAATCAACGGAGGGAGACTCCCTTGCCTATGTTCTGAGTGATCAGGGTATGAAGCAAGATTCATTTTCCATCAAACCTGGTGGATCTGGTCATAATCTTACCTCCAGACAAAGAGCAGACTTGGCGAGAATAGCATAAATAAGTATGACGGAAATATTCTATGGCAAGAGATGCACGAGCCGAAGTACAAGTAGTATCAAGGTCTTTGAGCTGGATTCCTACATTGCAAATAATTGAGACTGATTTAGAATTGTGGAAAGGGGATGTCAGAAAATATCCCTCTGATTTATATGCTCGTTTAAGCATCCTGCTTTGGGAACATCTCTGCAAGATTTGAGCATTTCTGCAGGAGTATCTGGTGTTATCATGCCTTAAGAGATTCTTATCTCTACTGATAGTCATTATATCATTCTAAACATGCGTGAAGATCGTTTTTCTTTCAAAAGCTCTTAGTGTAGTGGGCTTATTCGATTCTCTGAACTCATAAATATCAATAACTAACCAAACCGCTCTTCTTATATAGAAAGTTGTCGATTTTTCAATATTTCTGCTCTTTTATTTATTGATGCAGCGGATCCCACACCCGAATTGAATTTCAATTTTGAGCCACTAATAGAACTTACTGCCCAGCAGTTTGGGAGAAAATTCCATGACGCCTTTCAGCTGATTGGTTATTTTTTCATTCTGCCCGTCTTGATACTTAAATCAAAATATATTGAGGGGATACTAAGTCAACTTCCATACCTACTCCACTCCATTGTGCAGCACTTTATAGTGGTTGCTCTTTAGCCGGGTTCCCACGGCCTGTGTTAACACGAGCCGCGCCGCGCGCCTGTGG
Organism: Creontiades dilutus; assembly: GCA_031894815.1. Classification (NCBI taxonomy): domain Eukaryota; kingdom Metazoa; phylum Arthropoda; class Insecta; order Hemiptera; family Miridae; genus Creontiades; species Creontiades dilutus. The sequence goes on along the minus strand of JAVIWC010004997.1, from coordinate 53,715 downwards.
CGCGAGGTGGTTCGTCATGGCTCGTCAGTTTCACGATCCACGACCAGTCCCACGGCCTGTGGTTTGAGTAGCCTCGTGGTCCGTATAGGCTCGTGGAGACTCGTAGAGGAGGCCCGTAGAAGCTCGTAGAGGCGCGTCCAGTCCATTGTCGTCCGTGGGTGATGCAGCATTGCCGCTAGTGCGGCCAAATCTGTAGTGCCATGACGGATAGTGAAGATGATTATGTGTGTGCCCTTGCGGCTTATGTGATTATAAATTATTGCAACGAACGAGGACGGAGGAAGAAAGCCTGGAAAAGGCGTTGGTGGATGACCGAACTGTATAAAAGTCGAGAAAGGTTTGTAGGTACATATTTACTCAGCGATCAAAATTTTGGTCAATTATTCCCTGAATAATGAACCTATGTATTCATCCCAGAGGTGGATCTCTCCAATTTCTTCCAAAATTCCAAAAAGCAAGTGGCAACAACAAGTGGCACCTAGTTGACAGCACGAGGGAATTCAACCCCAGGCCGTCGGAAGGCAACTACAGGCCATGGCAACACCATCACAAGTTCGACTTGAACCTGTAGACGCCCCTCTGATCTTTCTGACAAATCATGGGAAGAAGACGCGCCGGGTCGCACCACCTCGGGCCTGCCCGCACCAACTCGGGCTTCTCTGGTCAAATGGCGCAAGGGTGGTCTAGTTTGTGGCGTGGCTCGTCTCAACACGCGCCGTGGGAACCCAGCTTTTCTGAGCTCATTGTTAGAAATCACATCAGAGTTCGGTGAGTAGAGGTCAGCGACTATGTTGAGAGAGGTCCCAGGTTCGTTGTTGGAAAATACCATTTTCTCTAGTTGGGCATATCCAATTCGTTTGTGCCTGCCTGGGTTAGCTCTGTCGTTTTGGATTTGATGACGTTCAGGTCAATGGAAAGGACAACTATACCATTCCATCACCTCACCTCCCCATCTTACAAGGCTAACTGAAACTAGTTTAACTGTTGCAAAGTGGACTATTCCATGTATTAAATTTGCAGTGAGCTTGAAGACCTCAGTGACGCTTTAGCTGGAAGTGATGACGTGGACTCCAAGACAGAAAAGAAGATGAAGAAGAAGAAACATAAACACCACAAACACAAGAAACATTCGAGTGATAAACATGAAAAGTAAGCTTCATTGTAAATAGATGTTTTGATTGAGATACTCGATTCCTGGGTTTTTGATTACGTATAGGGGAACTCTCAGCCAAATTTTGTTCAGTTGGCATTGCTGGTTGAGTGAATGAAGGCTGTGGTATTTCGCTAGGCTCCTTTTTTTTCAAGGAAAGACGTGAATTCCAATTCTGTTGATGTACCTATTAGTTTTTAGACCAGCACAGCTGTTATCATACAATCATGCACTCTGACTTGTACTATGTCCGTGTAGAATTGATTACTGTTGGGATGTAGAGTATTTCAGCTTTTAGAATCACAGTTTGGAAAAAATCAGTCAGATTTGAAAAAAAGCGTTGGAAAATTTCGACATTTTTAAATTCCTAAAAATCTTTCTCGTTGGGATTATTGTTTACCTTTAAATAGAAATGTATCAAAGTTGTATCTGCAGAAAGTCATACAGGAAATAGTTGCTTTTTCCAATGTTGTTCTCAATGTCAAGTTTAGAAATTTATGGGTAAATCAAGATTTAAATGAAATGGTAATAAAAGTAATTGAGATTTGGGATCTGAAATACGAACAAAACGTTGCTAATTGGAAAACATGGATTTATTATGTTTGAATGATTGCATGATTGTTCGTGTCATTGTGAGGTTTGTGGGATCACTTTCATGTTCAATTGCAGTTATAGGCTATGGTTGAATTTCCACAATACTAAAACCTATTGTAGTCAATTTTAGCATAGAACATGCTTTAGCCTTGGACTTACTATCATTCATAGTCAACAAAACGTAAGGGCATTCGCCTTTCTCTCGTTGAAAGCGTCAAATGTTGGGTTGGTTCGTCATTTGGCAGTGGAGGAGAATCAGCTTCGTGTTTTAGAAGCACGGTCACCTCCCGTCCATCGATTATTTTATTATTGAAGATAATAAACCAAACATTTATAGTTGACAATACTCCCTAAAGAGAGGGATTTCAAGAAATTGTCTACTCCAATCCAAATCCTAATCCAGTCTAATCCAATCGTGTTGTTAATTAGACTAGAATCGATACTTGCCCTTTGGAATAACTCTGAAGTTGGGCACCCTTGTGCAATATTATGTGTATCGTTTCTGACTCTTAAATTTCAGAGAAATGCACAGGAAGTTCGTTAAAAACTTAATCGCTTAAAAAAAATGGTTTAAAATCTTATAATTAGTTCGTTCTATAGAATATCATTTAGACACAGTTTGGCACTTATAACTAACTACCAGGAAACCGTGCTTCGCGCTGAATATCAACTGTACATTTATTGAAAAAACCACTATGACGTCCTTATAATGCGTATGTTTTTTGTGGGTTTTTTTAAAAATTCCGTTGTATCTGAACCGTATAAAGACGCTTCAGCGAAAGAGTGATGACAAACGCCATAAATCGGTATACTCATCGGTATACCCATGTATCGAGAATGGGGGACTCCAACTTCCTGATTTGCTCTTCGAATATATGTAAAACAAACTTTAGGTTTGTTCCTGCTTTGTAAAAACCAATGTAAAACTTGAAACTCTTACAATGCTATTAATTAAGGCATTTCAAGTTGAGCGAAAGACGAGATTTACATTGAAATGAAATACGTTACAACCAATCCCGCCTCTGTGAAATTGTTCAGTTATTCTCATAGTACAGTTTTATTGTAGAATTAAGTACTGTTTTATTATGAGTTCAGTTGTGTTTTTCGTTTTAATGAAGTTTTGTATTGTAACTTTTGTCGTTTGTTAGGAAGCACAAAAAAAGTAAACACAAAAAGAAATCTTCTGAAAACGGGAGCGCGAAAATCAAGGACAAACCGAGCAAAGAGAAGAAATCAAAAGCGGACTTGGTAGTTAATGGGAGCAAAGAGCCTGCAAAAGACGAGTCAGACTCTTCAGATGGGAAAGCTGTAGTTATAGATGACGACTCCGACAGTATCGAGATTACAGCGATCGAGGAGGAAATGAACTTGGAGGACCTGATGCGACAAAAGGTATCTGTCATCTTACATTGATTGCTTTCTATGTTTCAGGCGTTGTGTGCTTACCAACTTGTCCTAAAGATGATGGCGTTGGAGAATTCTTTCTATCCTACCAGTGGGAAGTTACGATGAATTGGGTGTTACTAGGTAGAGCATAACTGATGCTGCATTCTGTCATAGATTTAATTAACAGCCTACCCGGGGGTTAAATGGTCGAATTTTCAGCAGTAAAAAACTTGAAACTTCTTGAACATTTTGGTTGGTATATACAACATTATTTTATTCAAAACCTAACCACCATGAGTGAGCCTAGCATCATTGCTGGCAGTAGCGACGGCATCTTGCTCTCAGCTTCAGTCGTTCATGTCCAACAAAACCTCTTCTGGAATTCTTGCCCATATTACATCATTCGGCAGGTGATTCTGCTCAATTTGCGATATCAACCTGGGTGGTATCCACTTTTGATAGAAACCCCGATGATTTCTAAGCATTTGGATGTAGAAATTCGCGAAAACTGATCACAGAACTGCCCACAACGCATCCGACTACTTGCTCAGGCTTAAAACGCGAAAAACATTACAGACAATAACACAGTAAAAAAAAGTCTCCGTACACTCACTTTGCTTTTCACGAATATTGCAGCTGCTTCTCACAAACCTTGAAAAACGGGGTACTGACTGTACGAATGTATTCACAGACATCTTAAATCACGAATTACAAGTCAACCAACTTTTCAACTGAACATACCACGCGAAATTGACAACAGACGTTACTGAATTCGTTTTTATCAGGGCAAAAAAGTGTTCGTACAGTCCAAAGAACAGCAGAAATCGAGCTAAAAAAATGGAGTTATAACTCGTGGGCCCTTCTCTTTGCTTAAGAACTCCCAACAGACGGAACTTCAACCGAAACGGAATCGACGAGCTTTCCAACCAAGCTGGACGGTATCTGAGAGCACTAGTTCAGAAGCACTTACTGTACCATAACAACAACAATACACTACAGATAAAGTAATAAATCATCATCATTCAAATCGTTGAAGAATTTCCAGCTCGTTATCGTCTATAAAATTTGTCACAGGCACACACAGAGGGACATACCAGCTATAGTTTTTTCTTTTTTTCACTTCCTTGGTCTAAGATTGGTCTAGAATGGATTTGTATTCAGCTATTTTTTTTTTCTATTTTCATTTTTATTTATTTTTTGGGTGGTTTCTCACCCCCAGGATCAATTCTGATAGTCGTTCCTGTACTGGGAGACCTCCATGATCGTCTCCGGAAAAATGCTGATACCACCTCTGCGCATGTGCAAACGTGAAATCCTTGTTACGCGCATAACTTTAGGAGTTCATGACCAATTTCGATGAAATTTTCAACTTTGATGTGTAGATGGTCCCCTATGAGTTTCATGACCCCCGGATCAATAGTAGCCTCTGCGCATGAGCAAACGGAGTTCTTGGGACCAATTTCGATGTAATTTTCAGGGATTGTTCGGTTTGATGTGTAGATGGTCCCCTATGAGTTTCATGACCCCTGGATCAATAGTAGCCTCTGCGCATGCGCAAACGTGAAATCCTTGTTACGTGCATAACTCTGGGAGTTCTTGATCAATTTCGATGAAATTTTCAGGGATTGTTCGGACTTATTAGGTATATTCTATAGTTTGTTCAATAGTTGAACATGCCTACCTTTATTTTCTCAAGTTATGCTCCTGCATAACAATAAATTTACCCTAATTCAATATTTACTTCGCCTAATTGAACGAAGTTCTTTAGTCAATAATAATTTTCAATGATCTATACAGTCATGTTATGGATACGAGGAAGCTATGTGCCACACCCACTTGGCACACGTTTTTTTAGCTTCATCTTAGAGAACATACACCAAAATGGATAAAGGGTTTGCCCAGGAGAGTTCCGAAATAAAGAATGAACCCCCCCCCCTCCCACCTCCACCCATTCTACAATCCTTTTCTAGCCGATATTCTTGAAACTTAAAAATGAGGGAGTTCAGCTATAAACTGGGCATAACAAAAGAGAAAGTGGAATTGACCCAATATTGAGGGTAGCTTATATTATTTAAGATGCCCATGCTTCACCTAAAAGCATATTCAAGCTTGTTTTCGACCATAGACCTCATTGATGAGTCAGATTCTTCTATTCGCAAAATGAAAGAACAACACTAAAGTTCCTTTCCCATAATTTTTTCATTCCTATTCCTATCTTCTTCCACTCGAATCCTAACTCACTACATAGAGGAGTGCAAGAACTATTTTGAATATGCAGTTCTCAATTCCAGAGTTAGTTGATTAAAGTCACAACACTTAGAAGTAAAATAGCTTAAAGTATGTAATCTATTGGTTCGATCCTCTGCAGGGCCAGATCCAAATAAGAGGAAAAGGGGTGTTCCAATTCACCTCCTCTTATGTTTGAGGAACCAAGTTTTGCCACAATGACAGGTGTTGTGAAGTGATAAAGTTCCCTACACCCCTTCAGAGGAGTTAATCCATTATGTTTGTAGTTTGAAATCCCCAGAGCTTACAATGGTCACCATGGCTCTACCAGAAACTGGATAGTATCTGTACATATCATCATTTGACCCAGTTTTTCCCCTCTATGTTACTATTCGTGTTGTAAAAGGTATTCTATACTAAACTGAGTGGTTGTATGTAGGACGTGTCTTTTGTCGAGAGAAACACTATGTCACACTTGTATATTTGTTTCTTTAGGCTCTGCTGCAAGCTAGACTTGGGGCTTACATGTCTGATTCAGAAGCAAGCGCCAAAGAAGAATTGAAAATTATTGACCTGGTTGACGACGAGGACGTGAAGAAAGTACCTGCTAAGCCTAAGAAGAAGAGCAGGTAATTATGATTGCTTTGTAACCATCATTATGATGCTTTGTAATTGTTTGTAAACATCAAGTTGTTAATATTCTTGTGAACAGTCCCCTACTGGCAGATGCTGTAACGCAAAAAACAGTCTCCAACATATAATATTCTTCGCCCACAGCAAGACAACTGGTCGTATCAATTAAATATTGTATCAAATCGTCTCAGATTCTCTACGAATCGGTAGGTATTTATTTTTTCGCGGCTTTCCCAACTTATTCTTAGTTTCACAGCTACCAAAGTGAGACACTATATCAACATACTCATTAAATCAATTATTAATTAATCAATATCGTATATTAGTATCCCATATTAATATCCATATTGATAAATATCACGACATATCTGGTACGGGAATGAGTAATTATTGATCGATGACCAATGGGCTCTATTGAAACTAATTAGTTCAACTCTCTAGCAACAGATTCGTTGACTGTAATCGATCCCATGACTGAATAGATCACTTGGCTGTGTTGTGATATGTCCAGATATGTCGGGATATTAATAAATTATTAATTAATCAATCATTAAATTAATTATCAACATACTCAAATTTTGTTTAGTGGATTAATCGTGCTGTGATTAAATGACACAATTGGAGTGGTTGTTAAAAAAGTGTACGATTCGATTACAAACACCAATTATTTACACAGGGGTCTTACTAGACTGATTTTCGAGTGACTCTCTTATTTTGTTCTCTACTTTAACTGGATTTAACATTTCAGGAGTCGAAGCCGGGATCGTAAACGTGAGGCCAGCCGTGAAAGAGAGCGATTGAAACATAAGAAGAAAGAGGAGGATCGAAGAAAAGAACAGAAACGGCGAGAAGAAGAAGATCGAAAGAAGAAGTTGGAAGAAGAAAAGAGACGCGAAGACGCGCGGAAGAGGGAGGAAGAGCGGAGAAGAGAGGAAGACAGGAAACGCGAAGAAAGGTGAGATTTGCAAGTACACAAAAGCCTACAAGAGGGAATTACTTGTAATTTATGAATTATACCGTGTCAATATGGAAAAGTCTCAGCTGGAATTTGCTCGATACGAACCTTGGGGAATATTTAACCCTTGATTGAATGTCTTTTGGCGGACTTGAATTAGGCCAATATGACTCCCAAAAAATTTTAAACATTCCCGGAGGCTTGTGGGCTACAATAAACTCGACACTTCAATTGCAGAGAAACTGTCATTTCACCTCGTTTTGTTGGTGATATTTAGGAAAAACTAGGATAAGGAAGAATTTATAAAACTTGAGACATTCTCTCCAGATGATTCTGTCTCTAATATATAGACTGACTAAATATACTTAGAATAAGTGTGGCCCGAACACTTGAAACACATTTCTTTTACACCCTGTCCAATGTCCCTGAAAAGGCTGTTTCGTCGCAGTGTGTTGAGTTGTGGACAAACCAAGCTTTCCTAGCATTTGCCCATGGATTTCTAGCCATGCTATTGCTGTGTATCAACTAAATAATGTTTGAACTGAAGTTGAAAAGTAAAATTCATGAATTCGATTTGATTTTTGCTCTTGTTTTGCCAGGAGGCGAGCCGAGCAGCAGAGGCGTCAAGAAGAAGAGCGAGCCAAAAGAGAAGAGAGGAATAGGAGCAATTCTCGGAGACGCAGCGCGTCCAGGAGTCGAGATCGGAAGGACGATCGTATTAGGAGTGACTCGCGGCCTAGACGACTTAGCAGGGACAGGACCCGAGATGACAAGTTGGACCATGACAGAAGAAGGCCTGACCGAGACCATAGGAGCAGGTCTCCTCAAGGTTAGAATTTTATATTGCCCCTCCTTACAGCTGAAAACTAAAAGAAGACACACGAAAGGAAAACTCTGCTAATTCTAAGGCCATGTCTTACGTGGAGAACAAACGCGAGCGAATCGCGTATGATTCCGAATTGTGTGTCTTACGTGAGGTTACACATTGCGTTAGTCGCCAAAGCGAGATACGCCATGTTTACAGATTCCTCCAATGTAATTTTATACCAGTTTTATTTTATATTCGGAAAAATGCCTTCTTCTTCCTAATTTTTACTACTAACGAGATCAGTCGAATCATTTGGCATGACAAGTGAAACACAACAGGCAAGAAGTCATAATCGTAGATCTGACTTGGTAATTTCTCTCTGGAACAACTTTTGTCAATATTTTACAGGGAATTTATCAGGTAATTGAACGGTGTATTCATTTACAAGAAATAATTTCTTAAATGGTGTTTTGACTTACTTGAAAAACTTGTCTCTTTCGCTCCAGCATCCCAAGTTAGGTCTGCGAGCCTCCTGTTTTTATATACCTTGCTTTTTTGTTCCACAAAACTTCTCTTTTTTGCACTTCCGATATTATCGCTTCCATGATTAACATTTAAAGCAAGCCACAAAGGCAATAATTGACTAAAAAAGCAATATCAAAGACGAATGAAGAATGTCAACAACAGCAGGTTAACCTACAAAAACGGAAACAAATAACGCAATTACGCGATTGCGTGACAAAATTCAAACCGATTTGAAAATCAAACCACGCGACGCGAGCGATTGTCGCGCCAAAAGCGACTACTGTGACGCCGTGTTGCTACGTAAGACACTTCCATAGGATTGTATTGTTTGATCGCGCTAACAGATCGCATTGGTTGCTCGCTCGCATTTGTTTTCCACGTAAGACATGGCGTAACTCATAGATTTACTGTTTTCGGAAAATGTGGTTGCTCGTGTCACTGTGAGGGTTGCAAGGTCACTTTTAGGTTCTGGAATTGCGACTATTTGCTACTGGTGAATTTCTACGAGTCTGAAACTTATCATAGGCGGTTTTGCGTCGAAAATTACTAGACTACGACCCCTATTTGAATCTGCTGTAAACGTTTTTTTACACCACGTTTTTTGCACGGTTTTGACCAGTTGTTGACCCTCTGGCTAGAAGTTAGGACCAACAAGACCCCAAGTGGAGTCCACGTGCGAAAGAACGGATTGTTTACATATTCCTAAGGCCTTTTGTAGTCTGTATGATGGATGGACATTGTTAACCTTCTGACGGACGCGCTTGTTCCATACACATGTTAAGTCGCACTGCAGTGTTTACACCGCTATCGTTTTTGCTTAGTTTTTTTCTTTATCAAACCCGGATAATTTGACTGTCTTGGAGACGATAATTGAGATATCCGTTGTTATTGAAGGTTTATAACAAAATTTTGAAATATAAACAGGTAGGCAATTCACAAATTGAATTGGGCTAGTAATATTGAAGTTCAAAAACCTACAGTTCTTAAGTAAGGTACATTTCGTCAAATGTGGAAGGACCCCTCACCTATTTAATACGGACTTGGTAGGCGGATACAAGTCCAGATTTTGAGCTAAATGAATTCTAAAGCTGCCCACTGACGATCGTTCCAACAAGCCAAATAGCGTGGCAGCGCTCGAATGGAACGACGTGACCGTGAGTGGGCAAACTGCGCATTTTTCTGTCACAGTTGGATATGGTCAGTCGAACAGGTTGCTTGTCGCTTTCGGTTCTTTCCCCAATTGACATTTTCTCTTGAAGCGGCCTAAATTTGGACTCTTTTTGAAGAACTTTCCACGAGGAATCGAATGAGCCCCTCCCCAGGTCCGTAGGTCAAACCATTCCCGATCTATGGCCCGATTTATGGTGCCAACATTCGCGTTATTTTGGTTTATTATTGTTTTTGTGTTGATATCAGTAACCTACTGACGCAGTGATGTAGTAATGTGGATACTGGAGTGAACTCATAAAAGGCTTTGTCGCTGATACACGAGTTGAAGCATTCTAATAATTTTCAGGAAAAATCAGAAAATCTGAAATTTTCTGGAAAACGCTGCAAATTCTTGCACTGGGGTTTATTATTCAATTGGCTTGCGTTCATGATTTGAATTTCTACTAATCTTTGGAGTGTGCGTGTTTCACAGGTGATAGACCACACACAAATATGATCAACTGATCAATCCAAATAGGTATTTTGGTCGAGAACAGATTTACGTGCTCTATGCAAATCATGAACGCAAGCCAATTGAATAATAATCCCCAGTGAAAGAATTTGCCTCGTTTTTCTTCAAAGGTTGACAATGTTCGTGGTTTGGGATGTGTAATTGTATGCCTTTATGCTGTACCAAATCATACAAGTACGATCTTATATTCGATATAATAGGAATCTTCAAACTTCCATTTTTCAGGAAGAGACCGAGATCGCAGGCGCGATCATGATAGAGATCGCAGAGATAGAAGATCGTTAAGTCGTGACCGTGACAGGAACCATTCTTCCAGGTAATTTCAACTGCAATACGAATTCTTTCGTTTTTCCTTTTCCTAGTTTTGTTTACTTATCAATTAATGTTGATATTTGATTTAATTCTTTTCAGGCACAAAGGAAAACGACCGGATAAAGACAAGTTTAAGGACAGTTTATCCGAAGGATTAAAAGATGAGAAATCATCTTCATCGGATGACGAAGAGTGAGTAAAATGCTTCACCATATTATGAAGTATGCATGCATTACTGTTGATACGTTATAAGTTGTCGATCTTGAAACAAACCACATGTCTTAAAATTCGGTTATTTCTGGCTAAACTGCGATTTTCAGTTGTGTTAGCAATCGTTTTTACTAGCAGCTCTGAAAAACGACTCTCCTGGTATCTTCGAGTGACAATTCCTTTTCTTTCTCAGTTCTGGCTATTATCTGACCCAAAAGCACACCGTTGTATCCATTATTTAATTTTCTTTTCTGTAGGTTGGCTAATATCAATATCAACGAAGACGAGGAAGACGAAGAACAGATCATTGAGAAGAGGAGAAAACAGCGCGAGGAGTTATTGAAGGTGGGTGGGTAAGACAATGTCTACTAGGCATCCTCATTTGAGAATTTTATTAATACTTATTGCAGATGATGATATGATTGAGTTGAGAGTTGGTGGGACTCGTACAAAACAGTATTTCATTAGGAAAAACTTAGTTTTACATCCCATTTATGATTTACTTTCCTTAGGCGAGTCGTTTTTGATTTTGCTTTATAACTTTGAGAATGAAACTTTGAAGAAATCTGTAAATCGTATTCAAATGAATTTTTTAAATGGTAAATTAATACAACCCATCTTATGATACTGGTAATTTAATGAACAAAATATCTTGTATTATGTATTCTGTTGCACATTTCAGCGGTTGTCATCACATTTTTGGTTTATTATTCAATAATAAACCATTGTAATCGCTCTTGGAAAGAAAAAAAAATAAATAAAGTAACACCCCCCCCGAAAATTTCATGGTTTACGTTGCGAAGGGTGTAGAATCCAAATCTGCAATAAAAATTTTTCCGTCCGTCTGCCGTACTCCGTACTCACGATTTCTCCCAAACGGCTGGAGTAAAAAAGCTGAAATTTTCAGGAAAAATCCATGTTGCTCCGGCGACGCCCCAATTCTTGAGCCAGCTCTCTCACTTAATTTAAAGTGCCCTTTAAGGGTTGTCATAGTTTTGTAAAATCCCTAAAAACCTCAAAAAAGTCAAGGCGGCCTAAATGTGTACTCTTTTTGAAGAACTTTCCACGAGGAATCGAATGAGCCTTTTCCCAGGTCCGTAGGTCAAACCATTCCCGATCTATGGCCCGATTTATGGTGCCAACATTCGCGTTATTTTGGTTTATTATTGTTTTTGTTTTGATATCACTAACGTGATACGTACGTGTGTTCCTACGTAGTGATGTAGGAATGTGGATACTGGAGTGAACTCATAAAAGGCTTTAAAGCCTTGAAGCCTGTTGCTTGATGCTTGTTGAAGCATTCTGATAACCATAAAAAATAAATAAATAAAAAGCAGTTGAAATTAGCTCAAAATTCAGATAGCAGACTGAAATTATTACGTTTGCTTCTTCTTCTAAGGAACTTCATGTATATTCTGGGCATTCCTGTCCAAATTCACTTGGATGAGTGTCTTTTGGGCCAAGCAATCGTAATCGTCGTGCAAAATTTACCGCCTGGTTTCGTAACAAAACGCTGCAAATTCTTTCACTGGGGTTTATTCAATTGGCTTGCGTTCATGATTTGAATTCATACTAAGCTTTGGAGTGTGCGTGTTTCACAAGTGATAGAGCGATTATTGAATTTCGGGAGGCACACAAATATGATCAACTGATCAATCCAAATATTTATTTTGGTTGAGAACAGATTTACGTGCTCTATGCGTTCCTCCTGAAATTCAATAATCGCTCTATCACCTGTGAAACACGCACACTCCAAAGCTTAGTATAAATTCAAATCATGAACGCAACCCAATCGAATATTGAACCCCAGTGAAAGAATTTGCAGCGTTTTTCTTCATATTTCACACTAAGTCATTTCCCAAGTGCTATTTTTGGATACTTCATGACTCAATTGGGATGGACATTATAGAGGCCCAACTCTAGAAATGGCTAATGTATCGATTTTTTCGATTGCCATTGCAAATAATTAGTTCACATTTAGAACACTACAAACATACTTAGGTTCTCTTGATGTAAAAATCAAAATAAGCGTCCTATCTAAAAAGAAGTTGATGCAGTATGACCAAACGTCAATAGTCACATCTAGGAAGTTCTGAAGATTAATGGTGGCTTGATGACAGCTGATCTGGCATCACGTTCCAACTCGATCTCACCTCTGCAAATATTGTTTTGGCTAGGAAACTTAGTGAATGACACATTTTCAGATGCTAGATGAATAAAAAACTAGCCTTAAGTCATAGTTCATTTGTTTGCAAGTTCTTAATTTGTACCACTTGATCCTTTAATTATACAGTTGTGCTTTTACCACATTTAGCTGTTAATCGTTCATCACGGGTTTTACTTAACTGTAAGAACAGGATTACTTTTTCTGTTTTAGCGTCTTGGGGCTGGAAGTGAAGATTCGAACCTAACTCCCAACCACGAGCCCAGCCCACCGCCTCCTCCTGAAAGAGAAGATCCAGCTGCGCGGAAACGAAAGTCCCGTTTCGAGCCAGAACCCGAAGCAGAAGCTAACCCTCCCCCCTCCAAACTACCACCCATGAGACCAGACAGGTGGGACATGTTTGCTGAAGCAGACACACCTGTTGCCCATAATGTAAGTGCTACTAATTACTTCAAAATTAATTTAATAGGCAGGATGAGAATAACAAATTATTCAAAAAATTTGATGGTGATATATGCAAAATAAGACTTAATTCCAAAATGGGTTTAATTGGTTCGTTTTTAATCTCTTTATTAAAACTTTTCAGAGCCCTGGAGTTGTGGAAAAAGGAGGAATTGGTGCAGAAAATCCGTCTTTAACGGATAACTGGGACGACGCCGAAGGTTACTATAGGGTTAGAATTGGTGAAACGTTAGACTCACGTTACGTGATATATGGTTACACGGGTCAAGGTGTCTTTTCTAATGTGGTGCGTGCTCGGGACAGTGCAAGAGGAAACATGGATGTTGCCGTCAAAATCATCCGTAATAATGAAGTCATGTAAGTCCATCTCGAGTTATTACAATGAAAAGTCCATTACATGTTAGTATCGTGTTGTATTTTATTACATAAAAAGCTAACCATTTTGCACACTAATATTGTTAGCCATATTATCGTGATGGATTTTTAGACGCCTGATCATCATGTTTCAGGTCGAAAACTGGATTGAGGGAATTGGACGTGCTGAAGAGGCTCAATGATGTGGATCCAGATGATCGGTTCCATTGTTTGCGCCTATTCAGGCACTTCTTCCACAAGCAGCATCTCTGCCTGGTTTTTGAACCTTTGAGCATGAATTTGCGAGAAGTGAGTTGATTTTTGCACGAAAGCTACTCATAATCATTATTCCTAAGTCTTTCCTGTATTGAATGTGGCTTTACGACATTTCTGCATGCAAAAATGTGAGTAGTTGATAATTATCCCTCGCCCATGTGCAACTACTATAATTTTTCATCCGTATTGCAGGCAATTAAGTACTATTACAATTGTTGGCTCCATATTCTGCTCCTTGCCATTTATTTTGTTTTTGAATCATCGTACCAAACAGTTCTCCCGAAATGTGGAGCAAATCTGTTAGTATGTCCATATTCCTTGTGTGAAAATATCTCTACGAAAAATTGACATATTCAGATTTCTTTTAGCCCCATTTTTGCCAGTTGAGGAACAAAATTCTAAATAGGAAGAATGGAAGCATGGATATTATCGATAGAAATATTTAAAGGAAATGTTCAATTAAAAAACATTGTGGAGCGAGGCGCAACGGTACTGGTGTGTATTCATCAGCAAGTTCCATTGCTGCTCCGGTTGGGGTTCTTGCTAGCAACTTCGATGGAGAGATCCGGGCAGTCCTGCTAACGCTCAAAATGCTAACTACCGCAAACTGCCAAAAGTGTGTTATATTGTGCGACTCCCAAGCTGCAATTGTTAGCCTGTGCACTAATGGCTGGATAGCCTGCCGCAATGTTCTTGAGGGCCAAAAACTCATAGAGCAGCTGCTTGATGGAGGGATTACTCTGGCACTGCAGTGGATCCCTTTGCATGTGGGAATCTGGGGAAATGAGAGGGCTGATGCCCTAGCCAAGGAAGGCTCCCAGATGGCCATGCCAAACGTGTCGGTCAGTTTCCTTGCAGCAAAAAGCGTAACAAAGGCCTCCATCAACGGAAAAATGCAGGAGGCCCACAGGGAAGCGGCTGTCAGAAAGCAGTGGGCCACACTACTAAATCCAGGCGAACGCATCCCGCAGGACCTCCCTCGCCACAAATTGGTAGCTGCCTTCCAAGCACTGACAGGGCACAACTACCTGAACGCTCATTTGCATAGGGTTCGAATGAGAGATGACCCATGCTGCACTCTCTGTGACAGAAGTGTAGCGATGACTTCTGAGCATCTTTTTGACTGTCCCCGTCTTGAGGATATAAGACAATCGTTCAAATTTGACGAGACCAAATGGTCGAAATTCGCATCGTTATATTGGGCTGCAAAAGGTATTTTGGCGGAAGAGTCATGACATATTGGCGTAGGGTAAAAAAAAAAATTAAATTAAAAAAAGAGCTTTTTGAATCGAATTCAAATGCATCAGCTGATCCAGCTAATCCAGCAGCCTACAGTTTCACTTCGTAATTTCCTTCGACCCCAAAACCAGCTGAGGTGGCTGGTTTTGAATCAGGGGAACTGTCGAAGAGGTTCAGTTGGGGTTCGAGGTTCTGCCTCATACCTCAATCCATTAGAGCTTTGCAACTAAAGAAGAATTGCGCCTTAACTGTAAGTTTATACAATTATTCAACACCACCGTGAAGCGTCATTGACCTTGTTAGCTCTGTCGTCTCCTTCTCCACGAATATACTCACTAGATAGGCCTCCTGGTATTCAATTTTCATCATTATAGTCATAACATATCTAATTGGAAGCTTTTATTATTCTTCCTCTAGATATGATTGATTTCCTATTGTAAATTATCAAGTCTTGATTATCTTGCCCGAATACATACATCGTTGTTGGTATGCTAATACCTGCTTCAGTTTTCCAAGATTTACTCTTTAATTCAGTCGTATTTTGTATGTTACAGGTTTTGAAAAAGTATGGTAAAGATGTTGGGCTTCACGTCAAGGCTGTTAGGTCGTACAGCCAGCAGCTGTTCCTCGCATTAAAGTTGTTGAAAAAGGCCAATATCCTCCACGCAGATATCAAACCTGATAATATTCTGGTATGGAAGTTTCGATCAATTTTAAATGTAGTGTTAAGTGGTTTATGAACGTTTTATGAACATTTATGAAACTTGGTCAATCTTCTCAAATAGGAGCAGGAGATGTATCATTGGATTTATTTGAAAGCGGGTGTGTTCATGTGTAGGCATCTGAACTATAACATGTGTAGGTACTTTAACTAGAATGTGTACAGGCAGCTTGACTCAGTTTTCTCTCGAAATATAATTTTTTTAAAGGTTTTCGCGAGAAAACCACGTTTTTTTAACTTTAAAACAACATTTTTTTTACTTTTGTCTTCATTTTGGAATTAGCGTTAAATTGCTTAGCAATCACAGAGTAAGCTACTTCGAAAATTTAGGTAGCTATCTTCATTTAGGTTCCTATAAAGAATATGAAAAAATTCTTTCAAAAGAATTTGAAGTGGTCCATAAATTGAATGTCAGCTGCCACTTGCACAAGGAAAACTGTTCTTAACATGGTTAATGTTTTATTGATGCAATGTTTCAATATTTCACCATTATTTGGTTCATTCTTGCAATAATTTTGGCTCCCCCTCTCCATAATGTTACTGTTAGTGCCCCTTTCACTTTGTAAGCCTTGAGTGGCATTGGTTGTTCCACCCCGCCCCCTTCACTTCCCGGAGCCAATAGGATTCAATCTCATTTCACCATACAGACAACGTTCTATCTTAATCCGTTTTTTATTGAAATGGCTTTTCACAACTTCGTTGCTAGTGACTTAATCTGTAGGAGTGCTACAGTTGTTTCTAGCTAATTTCTTCTAAGATTCATGTAGTGTCGAAACCTATTTGGAACACGGCCAATCCATTTAAGAAAATAATGATTAAAAAATCAAAATGGAGAAACTATTAATCTAGTTTACGAAGTAAATTCTTTGCTATTAAATTGCTGTGACCTTTTGAAAATGAAATCTAAGACGCTTTTCAGACTCTCGTATTTTACATATCTCTATTTAATTGTACTCCCACGGTATTTTCCTTTATTACTGTTTTTATTTGACCTTTTATATCCTTTTATTACAGGTCAACGAAAGTAAACTTGTTCTAAAGTTGTGCGATTTTGGTTCGGCATCTCACGTTGCTGATAACGAAATCACCCCATATTTGGTCAGCAGATTTTACCGTGCTCCTGAAATCAGTAAGTACCTTTCATTTCTTCACCGATTTGAAATTATTCTAGCTTTCTTTGTTATGATGGATGTCAAACATCCATTCATCAAGGTTTTACAGTGTTATAAAGCAATTGGTTGCCAATCCAAATTAGCCCTCTATTTCTGCTTTACACTACTACAGATTATAAATGTTGTCTCGTTAGCTTTATCTTTTCATCATACTTAACTGGTAGGGTAGTGAGTTCTGATCTTTTGAGCAAAAACATGACTGAGGTTCATTACCATTGTTTTTGCCTTACTAACCTTTGGTAAGGGATGTGGCTGACATAATTCGTTACTGATCCTCTACACTAACGTTAAGAAAAAATATCTATCTATTTTGATTTTTACGATTTGAATCTTCAGTCATTTTATTGTTGGAAGCACTTCAAAGAACAGAGTAAGTAAAGATATCGCATATTTCCACGAAGAACAAGAGATAATGATGAATCGGTTTTGACGTTTAGCTCGTTATCAGTAACAATCATTATGGTTAGAAATTGATTTCCACTGCCTTCAAATTCGATAATATCTACAAATGTACAGATACAATTAGTTTAGAAGAAGTTCAATTCTCACCCCTCCTTCATTTTTCTGTATGGTTCTGTTCTGTTGCACAAAGTGAAAACCACGGGTACATACTTTCCTACCTCAGTTCAAATAGGAAACAGCAACCGTCGTGAAAACTATTTTTTTCCTGTAGTTAATCCCATACAGTTTACTTCCATTCATATGCCATACTTCATAAATACTGCTGTGCATATATAAAACTGAAAAGAATTTTAGGTGAGTTATGCAAAGCAAGAATGGAGACAAAGTGTATGAACTATTGACAACATTTTTATTTATCCAATATTTATGGGCAAATTCGAACAGCTGTGAAGTATAATTCATCAAGTAGGTACTTAATCAGAAAAATCCGGCTAATTCTTGAAACTATCCTTGTATTCAGACGCTTTGCTGCAGTGAATTTGTCGATGAAATTCACATTATTTTGCACCGACCGTGAAACTGCATCTCCCTTCAGAGTCCAACAGTTACCTCGTTTGTTGGTTTGCACACAGTGATATTTTGCGTTGTTCATCATCACAACTGATTCTGCTGGCAAAGTTTTCAAAGTAAACCGTCACGTAAATGGAACCACTCTCGTCAACGCGGTCACTCGCGAGATGCAGTGTAAAGGCGCGGATCCACATGTTCGCAAACCAATGGTGCTCTGTGCTCCACGCTCCCTGAGACTTGGAGACGGTGTTGCAAACAAGGGTGCTCCTCCAACGATCCACAGTGTTTTCAGAATGCAAACTAACAATGAATGTACTATCAAAATATTGCGTAACTTTGCGTCAACTCAGACATTGGTTCGATCAACCTCCGTGAACATATTGCGCTCCTTCCTGCGTTTAGGCAATACCCAACAATCATTGGAGCGGCTTAGAAGGTTTGCAAACTGGTGCACGCTCGGAGCATGGTAGCGTTTCCACTACCCAGGAGTGAGGAGCGCCATTGTTCATAAGCCGTTGAACATAAAATATTTAATTTAATAAAATGTTTTCATCAAAGGGCACCCTTTCCAAACAGTAAAATTCACTTAACTTGTTTCTCATAGCATTTTTTATCTGTGACTTAATCAGTAGTGGCATTGTTCTTGTGCAGTGTAGACTTGGTTGGCGTAATGCTAGACCTGATGAAGTTTGAAATTAAACTCCCCTTATAATATTGCAGACTTTTCAAGGTATAACACCCATCACTGCACTCGTCACGTTACAGACGTTGTTGATACTTTACGTTTGTTTCTAGTGAAAGCAGATCACTGGCTGCTTGCTGACAATGAAGGTTGATTGTCCATTGCTCGATTTTCATGGAAATTAGCAGGGGGGATTCTGATAATACTCACAGTAAAAATTATGGGGTTAATAAGGCAATCCAGACTGTTGAAACGAAAAACGCAAGGAAAATGACGTAAACACTAGTCAAACACAAGAGATCACAATACCTAGAACGCAATAACTGCATGTAATCGAGATTTTGCCACGTCTGCCAACTTAACAGAATAGAAGTCCCTACATCACTCACTAGTTCAGGCTGCCAGGCCCTTGACTTCTCCCAGTCTCCTTCAGAGTGCAGGATCAGGGGGCAATATTTTCAGAGCATTCCCCTATAGATAGTGATAAGAAAACTTTGATAACATTTGTTATTTTCAATTACATAACGTTCTTAATAAGATTCATATTTTTGTTCCAGTTTTAGGAATTCCTTATGATTTCGGGATTGACATGTGGTCGGCTGGATGCACCATTTATGAACTGTACACTGGAAAAATCATGTTTCCTGGAAAATCTAATAATCAAGTGAGTATCTCCTTTAAATTTTTGAGATTTTGAAGTTTAATTTTGAAATAAAATCACACCTTTCTATTTGTTGGCCATGCTCAATTTCGATTTGAGTACCTAGATAATTTAGATTATGATAACTTACCATGTGTAGTTCCAAGTTCACAATTATTTTCAAATCAAATAAATTTAGTGATTACAGATGGTACATTTTCATGAAGAGTTTTTTCACGTTGTATCACGTTTAATTCATGTTCAGCTGTTTTGGGCGAGCTCAACACTATGCTATAATTACCTACTCATCTTTCATTGCAGCCTCGTTTCATTTGATATTCTCGAATTTAGAAATGCTGGTCTTTTTTAACCACCTCTTGTTATATTAATTATATGGCGAATTTACAGATGTTGAAATTGTTTATGGATCTCAAAGGTAAGATGCCTAATAAGTTGATCAGAAAAGGAGCATTCAAAGATCAACATTTCGACGGTAATTGTAATTTCCTGTCGCATGAAGTGGACAAAGTGACTGAAAGGGTGAGTCCTCTTTTTCTTTAAATTTCTTTAGATTCTTGGCTAAGGCAAGATTTTTCAAAACTGGTAACTATATTCAGATCAGGTTAAACAGAAACATCAACTAAATCATTTTCATAATGCTATCTGGTCTCGTTGAATAAAATCCTGGCGATATGTCAGAAAAAGCGTCGCGAAGGAAAATTTCTTCATATTAGTAGTTATGGGTGACACATTCAATGCAGATTAAAGACCAGAAAACATAACTAGGCAATCTAATATGAGTTTTTTCGTTCGATCTCTCCACCTGGTATTGTAGATGCCGGAAAATACAAAGTTCCCAAAATGACATAATTACATAATGGCACAATTAGTTACGTTCCAGGAACTGGGTGAACTGCGTGGCTGAGAGTTCAGGTGTGGTTATACTGGTTTGATAGCTACTCTAGTAGGAGCTTCGTTCTTCATATGATCGTGTAAAAGATAATTATAACAGCTTGCAAAAGTGTTTCATTCGATTAACAATAAAGTGGGTAAAGCAGGATTCACATCCATCCGGATCGGTTGGAAATACGGATAGGGTAAGCTAGTAAAGAGCTGTGGAGGGGAATCTGCTGAGCACACGCCAACAACTCGTTTCCCGCACTTCCTCCAACAGCTGTTTCGGTTTATCTCCAAAATCTGATGCGTACAGTTTGCTTCAAAACTGCCTGTCTGGATAAAATACTCCCCAGCTGGTGTCCAACCGATCAGCTGCTTGCATTCACTTTCTGGATAGCTTACCGGGTGGATGTGAATCCAGCTTGAGAGTAGGAAGTTCAAGTTGAAATGCCGAAAAACAAGCATTTTCGTAATTACTCCTAACATTTATGTGGTGAATTGTGATACCGAGGTTATGTTTATACTTCAGAGACCCTCCATCCATCTTGCACATGAGAACAGAGTTGACAGGATCAGTGCGCAACCTCTAACAGGTGTATTATCACTCATAGTAGAAAGTGGTTTGGATCTGGGACAAGTGCTTGGCTGATGAGAACCTGTTACGGCCCCAAAATATTGATACCGCTGACTGGATTCGAACTCGTGTCATTGCTACTAAGGGAAAATTTACCTTTAGCTGCATCCCTTCAGCAGGTTGAGCAGTGAGGCTGATTTAATCAGACCTCTTTGACTGTGGGCTATCTCATTGTAATATTATCTTATCTCATCTCCTTGAACATAACAACCTCACGTACTTGCTGAAATGTGTTGGCTCTCTCCTCCATTGGGTGCGTAATGCTGTGAACTCAGTTTGACCAAATGCAATGCGTCTGAAATCGTGCAAATGGCTATCTTCCATTGCCAAACTCGGTACTTAGAATGCATGGCCGGGATGGCTCATCAACGGCTTTTCCGATGATTTTGGCAAATTTTTATCGTTGTAATCCATCACCTTTGATTGATCTACAAATCGATGACAGTCACTACTTTCGAATGAAAAAGGACTCTTGGATACATTCCTGAAAACACCTACTCCAAACTTGGAAAATTCAGTAATTTTCTTGCACAAGCAACAAAAGGTGTCCAGCATCCATGTTTTACAACCACTGTTCCGCACCTGTTCGTGCCAAAAATCCCTACGAAACCTCGACAATCAGACGAATGATCTGGCTTTGATGGAAGCGAACCCCATCCGAATCACTTGTTTGGATCGTTCCTGCGTGTTTGGACGTATTTGCAGCTTTCTGCTTCCAGTGGATGAAGGGCCTCAAGTTTCTTGTCCACTAATAGCAGGAAGCTGCCAATTCAGTTGGTCAGAATTTGCCTGAAAACGAACTGGCTATCCATACATGTGGTGGGATTGCGGCCACTGGACCCTAATGTTTTGTTGCGATCACGTGAAAAATAAACAGTCGGTGTTTGTTACTCCTATTGCTGAGCTATGGTTAAGCGGCCCACACACTATCCAACCGTCGGCCGAGATTCGGTGGTGGGGGGTGCCGAAAGACGACCCCCTCTCCGCACTCGCACCTGAGTTGGGCGGTGTGTGGAAGGGACCCAACCGTCCTGGCCCATTGGATGACTAGAACCACCCGACATCAAGCGGTCGGTTCCCCCCACCTTCAGTCCCGATTGTCAGCGGTCGGTTGGATAGTGTGTGGGCCGCTTTATGCAGGGTCCAATTTGCCCTAAACCGCATAAGTGCGAAGGTTTTAAGAATAATCGTACAAAAATTTTTTTACTGATAACCTTATCGAGCGGTCCTTTAGTTGTAGTCTTTGTTTTGTTTCTATCGTGTTGCAGGAAAAAACTGTCGTCATGTCGACCATTTCGGCAACGAGGGATTTGCAATCGGAGCTGATAGGGAATCAACAATTGCCCGAGGACCAGGCGAGGAAAGTCAACCAACTGAAAGATCTTCTAGACAAAGTCCTGATGCTAGACTCCACCAAGCGAATCGCCCTCAACCAAGCACTCACCCACCCGTTCATTCAAGAAAAGATTTGAAACCTCTAAAGAGGTAACAGTCACGTGTCGAAACCAATTGGTTTTTTTCCCCCTCATCTAATTTTAAATTTCCGGGATATCGAATACCTAAACAAACAAAAAAGACTTTGAAAAGTTTATTTATCCAAGTGTATTCCCTTTAATTTGTTGATGAAATAAGAGTACGTATATTGTTCTTAGTTTAATTAAAGCGTTTGGTTTTTATAGTGTTGAATAAATTGATTTGTAAGAGTACGGTTATGGGCGTTGATGTACTTACTTATTTTAAATTTATCCTTCTTTCGCTAATTTAATGGAACCTAATATTCAAGACACAAATCTCAATTTCGTGGTTTCCACCCAGTACTTATCAAATAGATTTGAAATAACGAATCACTTTGCTTATAAGTCCCTTTTCATTTCTTTAATATTTCACATATTTCCTAACTATTTTTTTATTTCAATGGTATTTTAATTTCACATTGATAAGTACTTGATAACAGTTGCTTCAAAATTGAAGAATTCTTGCAGGAAAGCTTTAGTCCCTACTTAGTAGAATGAAAAATATAAGGGTCCACTTATTCTATTCTGGTATAAACGAGGTTGAGGAAGCCTAGCTTGTTTGTGGTTTCAAGTCAGTGGACAATGAAAGGTATTGTTGCTGTTTTAAGTGAGTGATTTTTATTACTTTGAAACGTGAATGATGTTACAAAACTACACATAACACATGGACATATTGAATTAGAAGTTAGTTCTGCCTATCCCAATTCTGGTCGAAGATTCAGATGATGTTGCGGTGTAAATTTATAAAAATTATGTTGTGATTACAAGATTGAGCTTCTTTCAAAGTTCGATAGGATTGAAATATGCCCTAACATTTGGTGACTATACCATGCCCATGAAATATGCCCATGAAAAGATTTGGTGTTAAGATGCTCTGTCAGAAAGTGTACCCTAACTTCATTTTTTTAAGGGAACATTCAACCTATAATGAAATTAATACATGTTATAATTCAATGGATGTCTACCCCTAATTAGAGTTATTTCAGAAAATTGAAGTACAGAAGGCTATTACAGTAAAAGTGAAAAGATCAGATAAAATTCTAGAATACTATTCTCCTTGTAACAATCCGAAACGTTGACCTCCTGACTTGAAATCGCAAACTGGCTTATCGTATGAACACCTTTCAAGGGGGTTGAGAAGGTACCTGGCACGTCTCGATATGGTATAATTCTACAGTCTTGGTAATTCTACTCGTACAAAAGCTTGGTAAATGCATGGTATAACACACCAGTATAGTTCTCTGAAAATGTGATTTCTGAAACCATAAAATGTTTTGCCTTACATTGTTTTTTGTTATTTGTCTTATAGCTTTGAAGCTTGATTCACATGGATACTGTGCTGTGTAGCAGTCGGGAGTGGTGGAGGAGATGTGGAATAAGCTAAAGAGTGTTCACATGGCTGCAGAAACTCTGAGACCACCGAAGAACTCAGTCCCTAATGCGCAGTCTCGTGATTGTATTTTCATTTGAAAAAGTGATAGTGCTTTCAGTGTGTTAAGCTGGATTCAAATGGATGCAGACTAGTGTGTACTGAGGAAGTAGAAAGCTACCCGTTTGCTGCTGCTTCTTTCCTAATGTTTGCTTCTGATGGGGATCTTGGCATATTGAAAAGTTGGATTATTCCGCTCTGCAAGATTGTCCTTCTCTGCAGTACCTGGACCCAATAACATAAAGCTGGATTCACCAGGATGTGGAATAGTGCGTACTGTGGAAATGGAATGTCACGTGATTGGCTCTTTCTGCAGATTCACCTATCAAGGAAACTGTGGTGTACTGGAAAATTGGATGCTAGATGCGCGAGGTGCTTTTTCACAGTGCCCAGGCATGACAGCTAAAAACTGATAATACAATCACACATTCGAGTGATATTACAATCACAAGGCTGCATAATAGGGATTGCGCACTTCTGTGGCCTCTGTAATTCCATTTCCTCTCTTCCGCAAGTTCTGCACTTACGCGCTCTGCAGCACTTTGCGTTTGTATGGATCAAGCTTCAAACTACCGTTTTGTAAATCCTCCTATAGAACCTAAATGTTGTTAACAATAACAATGGTTTGAAGAGAACCTTACGTTTTTGTTGTTCATAACATTTTCATTTTTAAAACCATCAATCTAAAACTAAACCCTACGTAGGAAGATGAACATAATTCCGACGAGATGAACGACATATTTCAATCTAGTTGAAGCCAAGAAAGTGAGGAACAATGATTTTTCGAAAGAGCCCTATACAAGTTGCCTTAAGCTGCAGAAGTTATAAAATTTCAGTCATAGTTATAAAACTTGATTGATTTTAATACATTCAAAATATCGTTTTACCTCAGTTGGTTAATTCATTTCGTTGAACCTTCCCAACCCCCTTAATGCTGACATTGTTAGATAGCAATGAGGGTTACATTGAAACAGAGACAAAAAAACTGAAACTCATTCCATTGAAGGTGCTCTAGGTAGTCACTTGTGTTGAGTAACATTGTATTTTCACTGCATATTTCTGTTACAGAAAGTCGAAGCTGAGCTGTCAGATGTTATGTTGAACGTCGTGAGCTCAGGTTATGGAATTTGGGGAATTGAAGGTTATAACCCTGAAGCAGAATTTATATTTCCGCTCCTCATTAGTTTGTATTGATTCTATGATAATCTATGATTCTTTATTACCACCACAATGCGGTCAGAATTCATTAAGATGAATTTCTTAGCTCTGTTTTCATTTGGGCAATCAGACGATTCAATTCACAGCTTTACTGTTTGGAATAAGTGAGGTTTACACGACATCTCGTTATACATAGTCCCTTAGTACTACACAAGGCCACTGTTTATGCGGAGGTCAGTGTTCCGTTTAGTTTGTTGGACTGGATGCTCGCTGTGCTCTCATCTTGAAACAAAAAAAATCCTACATCAATCCTTCTAGTAATCGATAGATCAGTTGGACAAAGTATCATCATCTATGATGCAGAAGTCAGTGTTCTGTCAAGTTCGCTGCTCTGGGTGCTTGCATTTCGAAAATGGATTAAAAAAATATCCTTAAGCAATCCTTTTAGTAATTGTTGGTTTATCTGGACGAGTAATTCGGAATCCATGATGAAACTAGGACATTGATAACTAACTTTTTTCGTACCCATGGGCTCTTTTTTCCAGGGATGTTTTTTTGCACTTGTTATAGGCAAATTTTTTCATGGGAAGGGGGGGGGGGGGGGTACCCATTCTTGTTTAATCTATTCAATACAGATTGTTGGCCTACATCCCGATACGTTTTCCAACATTATGAATCGTTCGTTTTACTTTTCCGTTCTTTTCACTAGTTGTGGTGGTAAAAAGAAACATGCTGCAACCCCTGGACTTTGCCGACAGTATTTACTTTAGCTTGATCTGCATGAGAAAAATAATTTTCAGACTTAAATCAAATCCGTTTCATTAAAAAGATATTCACATTGGTTGCTGAATCATCAATTTAGTTATGACTTTTTAAAATCCAGTCTTATTGTACAATAACGTGCAATGAGACCATAAATACCAATTTGCTTAATTTAATTATTCTATAATACGAGTATAACTAACTATTTGTCTCGGAGGTTTGTTGAATATTGTTTTATTGGATTAAGGATCAATATTTTTTTACCCACCAGTTAATTTCCAGCTCAAGAATTATTCTTAATCTGGATTTCATTTCACTTCGTTTTTACTTTGGATAGTTCCATATTAAGCAATTTTAATAATTGTTTTTTTTATTGTTTGTTTTCAAATAATTGCAAAAATGTTCTGGCGAAAATGCTGTGGAATGGAGACTGTTGATACTTCCTTCAAAATTGTTTGAGATGTTTGACAATTGGTATTTCTTTTAAGGGTCAAACTCTGGGCTTCACCCTTCTGGATATACTGTATATAACCCATCGACCTTAAGCTTGGTGGTTAAAGAAAGCAACAACATTGATGCTTACCAAGGATCAGACTCACCTGATCATTACTTCCCTGTATTTTGCCAGTGTCATCATTCGTTTCCCTCGTAAATTCAATTTGAAATAAGTAGGATTGAAAATAATGATCATGCAGAACCAGTATTTCTCAGAATGTTAAAGAGAGGGGCTGGGTTGGATTGCTGCAGTCATTGCCTGGTCTGCTTTAGGTGCTGCCTATTACTGGACTATTCCAATTGTTCAGTTTACATATGATGCCAAGTTCATAACACTGTTTGGAGTTGTTGTTTTCATGTCCCTTTTAAGGCCTGTAGATGGAGTTGTTACTCGCAACTCCCCAAGATTATACGTGCCCCTGGGATCACTCTTTATGTCACCCTTCTCTTGATGTGGAAGAGAGATTTTTGCTCAATAAGAGGCTCAGTGACATCATCAACATGAAGTATGCAGGATCATTTTCTTTGCTTTGGTGTTGAAATGTAGGTGGTCGCCTTCATATGTGAACTATAGGGATTCACCAGCTAGTGCCCACTCCCCACCATTGCATGAAAAGGGAGGGTTTGCTAAGGACTTTAATGGTGAGAAGAGTTTTATGGGAAAGAGTACAGTTGCTATGGAGACAGTAGCGCCAAATTTGATGGGTATTGAATTTGAAAAACGTAAGATTTTTCCATTGCTGAGGAGATCTACGGCTTGGATTTGAGTTCCAATATGTTTGGGTTTTGTTGACTGGTTCGGGCAATCTTTTTTACCCTCATCTTTCTTGCTGTGCAGTTTTGTTATATATGAACATATACAGTGCTTGGGACCTTGGTTTCTATCCTTCCCTTTGAGACAATCACTTGGCATCCTTAATAACTGATGCCGTCAGGCTTGTCACAACCCTCCAACGAGGCGAGCAAAGTAGCAGGAATGGTACATCATGCATTATTAGGGTAGTCATGTGATCTATTCAGTCAACTGAACTGTTTGGTTTCAACATTTGCCTCAAGAGTGAGTTGGCGTCTCCTGTTAGGTTCCAACTTTTGTTACTAGAGCGATCTTACTGTTGGCTTTCAACTTTTGCATCTAGAGTGAGTTGGCGTCACAAATTGCTCATCCCTGAGCAACATTCCAACTTGCAATAGGTGTTTTAGTTGTCTCAAATTACTGTGGAAAAACTGGGGAGTCATGCAGTCTGTACAGTCAAATGAACTGATTGGTTCCAATTTTCTGTACAAAATCTTCACCTGCCCCCTGAGTATGTCAAGAGATGGGACAGCATGATTCATATAACAATACCAGACATCAACCTGGTGCTGTCCCTTGCCAAATGCTCTGTTGATGCCTTTGTTTTCATGCCCACGGATTTTCAATCTTTGATGATTGATACAACTGTGACTCAGAGGTGTATCTATGTTCTTGATGCCCACAAGAAGTGTTGGGAATGGATGCAGTATAATGTCGTTTCAGTTTTTGCTGTGGGGTTTCTAAATAGCTCTGAGAGCTGTTGCGTAAAACTTACGGACATTTTTTAAATTATACTCTCAATTCCACACTATTTTCGCATTTGAATTTTCAGAAACTCTTTAAAAAAGATTAATTTCTATTACTCAATGTTTAATGTCCATGATTTAGAGGTAAACCCTTTCACTCATATCTGAGAAGTGTGATGAATGAAACGTAACCGGTGGTATAAAAATATTGAGTATGTAGTTCATGCAATCCATTAAATAATAACAACTATAGCGCATCCTGGCTTTAATCATAAATCCCTTCTAAAACCAGCAACCTACATTTATTGAAAAATTTCTTTCTTTTTTAATGTGCTGAATTTCTCTGTCAACTAAACCATTTGTTCCATTGGGTTTCACAGGCGAGCGGTTGGTAATTCACGCAGCCACCGCCATGGAAATTTAGCCAAGCCCCAGTTCCATCTTTGCAGTGTAGGTAATTTGTAGGAATGCCAGGTTAACTAACCGTAAGTCTCAACATCTACAAATTAATATTTTCGTCTCCTTTTTGAATCGAGTTTATTTTGTTTTGCAATTATCTTGTTTAGATGCAGAAAAACGAAGTCTAATGTTTGTTTTTATTTGGTCCGGTTCCTACTTTGCTCTGTTGAGTCTTCTGCTCTTTGAAGTGATAAGGCGGACGACGGATCTTGGGATTTTGTTGCCAGGTTGTATCGTTCACCTGTACATATATTTTTTTGTATGCTATTAATTTTGAAAATAGCTAGATGGGTGTACTACACCCATAATCTGTTTGGGTGCACATACTTATCATGTGTATGTTTCGTTTACTTGGTATGCACGTGCATAGAGAAATCAACTAAGTTTTGTTCATTAGTTAAAATTGAGTAAATCATTAAGATCGCCAGTTCTTGATCTTTTAATGGATTTTCGGCCCTTCTTATCTTGTAAGAAAAAAAATCTTGTAAGATTTCGTTGACAAATAAAATGACGAAATCGGATTCGAACTGTAGGAGTCTTGCTTGTTATAAGGTTTGAAGTTCTTGCATACTCCGCAGCTACTAATGGAATTTTAGCTCGATCGAATGGATAGGCTGTGGGGCGATTGATTGCTCCTGCGTAAAAGGAAGTATTAATTTTTGAGAAACTTGACTGACCATCTATAGTCTAACTCGCTAATTTCCTGAAAATCGGACGAAACCTGAAGGAATTGAACTTTTTACTAGGATTAGCCGTACCGACACAAATCAGATGTTCATAATGGTTTAAAAGCGAAAATTCGAATGAAAATGATTTTGGGTTTTCCTGTCTCCTGGAAGTGACAATACCTTCCCCACCTGTAGGCACATCAGATGTACTAGATTCTGGAACTAGTGAAGGAGACTGACAACTTTAAGATTTCTTGATGAGTTCTACTTAGATTATGTTGAATATCAAAAAGAAGAAAGCCAAACATCGTTGCAAACTGGAGTTTTTTTCGGTTTTAACAATCTTTCAAACATATTTTCCCAAATTTAAGCAGTTGCAAGGTGTGTGTAATTATTTGTGTGTGTGGGATGTTTAGAACTCAGCCTTTCTCCTGCATTTCAACGTTTTGTCATCTGTTTGACAAATTCAGAAATTGTCTTGATCGAGCATCATACAAGTGACAAAGTTTCAACAAGACGTTATGAAACTCTTAGAATGCTTATTTCCACTATTTGTGAGAAAACTTTTTCGATGCCACCATTTCCGATTCTGCTAGTTACCTGTTCAAGATAGAGGAGGCAGTTTCTATTATTAGATGCTTTTATTAATTAGTTATTTTCCTGCACATTATTATTTTTTTAATTTCAGCACAATTTACACGTTCAAATTCGTGGCATCCTACATTTTTCCTAAATAACATTATCAAGTATTTAGTTCACCCATATTATTTCAAAATTAGTTGGCTTCTTGTGTTTTTTCGGGTACAATGTTTTTGAGCAACTTTGAATACGTAACGTTTTCTTTACCGCTTCAATAATTCCTCATATAGAAAATATTTACTTCATTAAAACATTCTCGTTTCGAGTCACTGCTTCCTTAGTTTTTCATATTATCGCTTTTTCTTGTGTACATAAAAGTAGGTATTTGCATATACAGGGTGTACCAGAACGGTTCATCCATCGTCGTTTACTATCAATGACCTTTTTCAACTGCCCAAATCATCACAGAATCAGTTGCTTTTAATGAAAAATCCTAATTTATACTGCATCCGGGTTCCCAGCACGATTTACCCTCTTGGCCAATACCCAGAATCAATGAGTCCGATAAAGTTTGAATACAAAATCAAGTTCTGAAGTTCATTTATATAGAAGGGACTTCGCCATTGAATTCAGGGAGGGGGCTTACTGTTGAGTATGTGTCCCACTCGCTTTTGTTGACATAAATGTTTTTCCTGTTTCGGCAAAACAAGCCAGCCGAGAGATCCATTTTCCATGAAAATTCCCATTTGGAATAACGAAAGTTCCGATTTTACCTTTTGGATCCTCACCAATTGAAAAATGTATATATTTGTCGCTATCTCTGCTCCAATAACTACATGTACGTGTACATCTATGTAAAAAGTGTCAAATTTGTGTTCATTTCAAGGTGTTTCAGAATTGATTTTAAAAAAGATTGATTTGAAAATTCCAAGTCCCAAATCGTTTCAATTTATATTTACACAATAATTGTGTATAATTATTATAGAAATTCAATTTCGTGCTCAAACCGTATTCAAAATGGTCATTCATTCACAAAATTATGTATTGATTTGGGTTACGGTTATAATTATGCGACATTAGAAGACTTCTTCCTGAGGCTGATTGTTCATATCCTCCAGTGAATTTTCACCCGTTAGGTACTTGGAACAGGGTTGCAAGGTAATGCCTACTCTCTAGGCATATTACAAACAGGTGAAGGAGTCATGAAACATTTACTGACAGCATACTTACTATAATTCCTATAATTCTACCAGAAATATCATAATTGTCTAAAAACTGTAGGTCTCCGCGAATTTAGGACCTTTTCTGTTCCAGAAACAGTTAGAAACCTCCCCTCTATCCTGTATGATTTCAGGATAGTATTCAGAGTAATAAAATTAATTGAGTAAATTCCCCTCACCCATTCTAATAAAAGAATTTTAATTTCAAACATCAATGAAATTCGCCTTTTCAATATAATGGCAATTGAAAGTCACATTCCCAGTATATTGAAAGGGAAAAAGTAATTACATTCTCATTAGTAATGGAAATCATTACTCCTTGTAATGGAAATGGAATAGTGATTGGAATTCGTAATGGGTTATGAGATTCCTTTTTTAACAACTCTGACTTAGAACTATTCAGGTCCAATTTTTTTAAATCAAAATTTAATTTATTGCTTTTTAAAGAGCTGCTTTAAATGGGTTGTTCAGCTCTTGAGGGTTCCCCCTCATTAAATATTCAGTTTTAATTGATTTTCTATTAACTCGAGTGATTGGAACTAATGAATCATGAAGTAATGATCTTTCAGGGAACCTCCTACGACCATTCAGCATCACAAATAAATTATTGCTCCTATATCTATCCCAACTGAACTAGACGATATTATCTTTGGTATTTTTTCTTTCAGGTTTCGCTGGTGATGAACTTGATGACAAATTAAAGTAACGTGATCAAAAGACTGATGAAATGGCTGTGACTGAAATCGTGGAAAATCAAATATGACCACGTTTTACAAATCTACTTATTGTGAAATGCTCGTCATAACCGTATGCCTATAGTTCCTGTATGTGGTAAATATATCTTTCTAAAATTCACTGGCAAATTTTATTCATTAGCCACCTTTGTTCAAGAGCAGAAGTTGGTGAAGAATAAAGTGAATATTGTTTCCTGGCCAAAGAAGAAAAAACTCATACATACAAGAAGTATCAAAATGAACAACCGCCCACTGACAAAAAGTTCAAAATGAATTTGATCGGCGTGGTCATAAAAAAAGTAAACATTAAAGTACAGATTATGCGCAAATTTGAGATCCTAAAATACACAATAAAAAAGTTGATTACTTGGTATATATTTAGATTTTATTTCAAAAAACGCTGCAAATTCTTTCACTGGGGTTTATTATTCAATGATTCATGATTCGAATTTCTACTAAGCTTTGGAGTGTGTTTCACAGGTGATATAGCGATTATTGAATTTCAGGAGGCACACAAATATGATCAACTGATCAATCCAAATGGGTATTTTGGTTGAGAACAGATTTACGTGCTCTATGCATATCTCCTGAAATTCAATAATCGCTCTATCACCTGTGAAGCACGCACACTCCAAAGCTTAGTAGAAATTCAAATCATGAATCATTGAATAATGAACCCCAGTG
This sequence comes from Creontiades dilutus, assembly GCA_031894815.1. Taxonomy (NCBI): domain Eukaryota; kingdom Metazoa; phylum Arthropoda; class Insecta; order Hemiptera; family Miridae; genus Creontiades; species Creontiades dilutus. The sequence continues at coordinate 21,781 of JAVIWC010004997.1, read as the reverse complement.
AAAGAATTTGCAGCGTTTTCTTTCAAAAGCGATTACAATGGAGAAATATTTTATTTGAAAATTTTAAATTTCGTAAGACGGAGCATGTCAGAATGCTTCAACCTGTGTATCGGCTATAAACTCTTTTAGGAGTTCACTCCAGTATCCGAATTCACTACATAACTAGGTTACTGCGATCAAAACAAAAAAACTGTTGTTTTTGTTTTGTTCGCAGTAACCTAGTGATGTAGTGAATGTGGATGCAAATGTTGCCACCATAAATCGGCCCATACATCGGGAATGGTTTGAGCTACGGACCTGGGAGGGGCTCATTTGATTCCTCATGGAAAGTTCTTAAAAAAAAGTCCAAATTTAGGCCGCCTTGACTTTTTTTGAGGTTTTTAGGGATTTTACAAAACTTTGACAACCCTTAAAGGGCACTTTAAATTAAGTGAGAGAGCTGGCTAAAGAATTGGGTCGTTGTAGGACCAACATGGATTTTCCCTGAAAATTTCAGATTTTTTGCTCCAGCCGTTTGGGAAAAATCGTACTTAAAAACCTACTTATTAAATATAATTGACTGTGTGATGAGTATAGTATCGATCAGTATAGTTTAGTATTGAGTAAATTTGATTGATATTGACTCTGCAATGAGGGGAGTCTGCCGTTGAAACACGAGCTAATGGTGGATGGGTGACCTGCAGGTCACTTTGTGAAGAACAGTATGGCAGACCTGCAGGTCTTTGAGTAGTTGGAAAGTTGGCCGCAGGAGCCATGCTGTCGAGAACGTTTGCAACCTTGCCCAGAGAAGTTCTTGACTGTCTGAGTAGTTTGAACGTCGGCCGCGGGGAGTCATGCTGACGCAAAACGTCTTGTGATGAACTGCAGGTCTTCCTTCCGCAGGTCATTTGGGACAAGTTCACTTGAAAGAGAAGTTCTTTGAGACAAGGTCACTTACTCACTACCCACCTCTGTACCCAGTTGGGCATCGCCCCCCAGTTCCTCCATAAATAACATTCTGATGATTGGTATAAATGAGGTTATTGGTAAGTTCTGAACCAATCATTTTTCTCAACAGACACAAAGGCATTTCGAATCATTTCACAAATCCCACCCTTTCCACAACCAAACCCAAAAACTCCACTAACACCTCTCAAGGAATCAAGGGAGAGTTCGAAAAACGAAACCTTTTTAACCAAACCAACACCTTTATTGACGAGTGATGAAGCTGTTAATAAATTAATGCCATACGTTTTCAATAATATTAATTCAACAGATTAAAATAAATATAACAATCGCCAAATGAAACGTAACATAGAACGACTTCGTGTGTAATACTGGTTTAGGTTTGGTCTCCAGGTACCAATAACTACGAGTACAGTTATAGTTAGACATAGATCTTAATAAATTACAGTTATGAGAATAGTACACTGTAGTTAAAATGTGGGACGGTAATTTAAAAAGCTTGGTGGTAGGTCCCTACCTAATCTTCGTTAATACAAATCAGTACAAAAGCTGACTAACTAACGTTCAAGACGTCTGTCAGCGGATTATAAAATAATAATTAGGTAAAAATGGAAAAAAATTAGTCATACAATCACAGAGTGTTTGTCATGTAGATGCTTCAGTAGGTTTTACACGTTAGTAATCTTCACTTTTACAAAATAGGAAAGCGAATTCAAATGCAGCACCTCTTTGTATTAAAAAATAATGAATTCAAGGCACGTAATTTAAATTCAATAGCATTTCGAGGGAAGTTCAGGTTATGGGCCCAAGAAATTCTCAACGATGAACAGCTGATTCATGGATGAGTTCAAGGTTAAATTGAAACGTTTAATGTTGTGCAATAGACCAAAATGCGGGGATGGTCAGAAACCGTCAAGGCATATAAAAAAACAGGCAAGACCTAAGGTTGCCCCTTAGGAAAAAGGTTTTAGACAAAATTTAGCAAGAATGAATGATGAAATTATCTAAAGGAAAATTAAGTTATTTTCAGTTGCATAGGAATCAGAATAAATAAGGTAATGACAGATTGATATTGGAAGTTTTTCCTTCCAGATTAGCCGGCCTGCACTTTCCCTTTTCCTTCTTCCATAGTAAGGCAGACCAAACTAATCTTACACCACTGATTTTGTAAATCAGCTAATGTGACAACCTGCGTATTAAATATGTGGAATAAAACTAATAGGTACCTTACTAATTGTTACAGCTAAAATTATCCAACTGGATACTGAGAGAGGGTGCACCTACAGTGGGTTGTATTACCAATACTGAAGAATCTAGAGATATAATTATGAATAGTAAAATTATTCACTAGAAACTCTACAATCAATTAACGAATCTATTCGATAAAGAAAAATCAATGTTTATTAGAGTTCTATCGTTCTTGAATCCCACATACATTCAGATAGACACCAAAAGAGCGAAGGATACAAGTATTTATACGTCAAATTCTTCACATTGATCAACAGTCAAAAATATAAAATGTGGTTTTGTGTTGATTACGATAAACTTCATAGAGTAATAAATACAACCAATGTCCCAAGCAATAAATAACCAACTTTTTATGGACAACAATTACAAAAAAAACGCAATAAATTAGATACAGTATTACATATTACTACAAGAGTCAACTTTGAACAATAAAAGAAACCAAAAACTAAGGAGAAATCATCTAGTTAATGTACATAATCACTAAGAGCATGCATAACACAGCAGAAAACCTTGGTTCAAGCCAGAACGTGCTGTTTTTAAGATAACTGCATGGTCTCATAAGGAAAGTCCAAAAAGGAAGCAATTTCCACGCTCCTTGAACTGACTTCCAATTTTTAATGTTGATTCTCAATTCTTAATGTTAGTTCTAAGAGTTGGAGGAATAGATGAGATACAATTACATGCATTATGTTTAAGGGTTGTATGTGATTATTATAATGTAATTGTGTAAACTACCAGATAACTTAGGTGTTGTTTTAATTGGGTACATACAGCAAATTGTCCCAGAACATTTATAATATAAGAGGAGCAATTTCGTTATTATTATCGTACAGCAAGCAACAATTGAGAGAATGCAAAGAAGTCAAGCAAATTAAGGTTTCTGTTCGAGGGAGTTGCTTAGCTAAAAACTCTGCTTAGCAAAGAAACCCGTAGTTGGTTTAGCCTTCGTTTAAAAATATTATTTGTAGTGAAGTATTTAGAACTAATAAGATTTCTTGTCCCATAGTTCTTTTTCTGCAGTTGAAATACACAGTCAGTTGCTCAGAATATGCTGAGAGGATTTTTCTGATTTAGGACGCTACAAGGAGTTTAAGGGATTCCAAATTGTCTACAAACCCATCTTAAGAATTAGCTGATCACATGATCGAAAAAAATCCATTTAAATGAGTTCTTTTTACAAAAAATTAATCAAGGTACCATAAAATAAGGGTACAAGTTCTATGAATCCCCATGGGAGACCGCTTGTCACCTAAATCTTCTTGTAGTCACTGGTGTATATCATGATTTTCTCGTTACTTAGCCTATAGTGAATAGTTTCGTTACATTGTTCGAGTAAAGGCAATGGGATAATATGAGTAGGGGCATCGACTTGTCATGGTGCCATCTTGTTTTCTAACCTAACACCTTTCCTTCTACAGGTATCTCATGTACTATGCCATAGGCATGTGTCTTTGCAATTGGAACTAATCTCTCCACAGATATTCCTTTGTAATTAACACGTTCAGAGCTGAGCAGCTCAAATGAGACCCGCCGGCCGCCCTGGCGGAGCGTCTCTATTGAGTCTCAGGTGAATCACTCACACCCTCTCCTTTCAGATTGAAGAACTACGACATGAAATGCTTCTACCACCGTTTCCTCCAGGGGTTTCCTTCTAGTTGACCTAACCACCACTAGATCGCTCTTCATTTCAGATTTCATTCATTGCTACCCGTTCAATCCCTCCCACCCATTTAGGCTGATTCTAAAGACTGTGATTTACTTTTTTTTCGGCATTCCTGACGTCTGTTATTACTTCCCCTGTCTCCAAACAGGTAAGTACCAAATTTTCAATTTATTTTCGTAGAGAAAAGGTTTCTGCGTTATTTTTGCTTGTAATATCCCACATTCTGAAGATTCTTGGCATTGTTTCGGCTCAAATCTTATCTTGCTTCATAACTGTGGAAATATTTCAATTTATTAACATAATTGATTCAATATCGCATAAAGCTTCCATTAAAGAAAGGTCAAACCAGGTCAGAAGAGCAGCAAAAGGGACAAAAATTTATTTGAGTTAGATAGGGTTTGAACCCGGGACCTCAGAAGTAGGGTGCGTTTTGGGTTTACATAACTGTTGTCGCTTGCCTCTAGCGGAGCGGCTCAATTGAGTGAGCGTTCGGAAATACAACAATTTGACTATTTATTCACTTTACAACATGATAAATAGAAAATATGATCTATCAGAAGTTTAAAAATCGAAAAACTTGAAGAAAAATTTCTCCGCCCATAAGCAAGAGCAGCTGAATTGGGCTCCGCTCTGAACGTGTTAAACGAGCATCATCCTTAGACGAACCCCAACCAATATCAGCGCCTATAAACAAAGCAAGATAACGATTATCTTGTCAATGGTAGATCACATTGACAACGCTACAACTCAAGACTTCAGCAACCAACCAGTACAAATTACCCAACATGAACCTAAAGCAAATCTGAAAACTACTTCTGCGCTATCATCTGCTCCAATCAAATGAATATTATATACAACCATCATAGTGTAGGAAAAGCCTGGTTCATGGAAACTATTAGTGCTATAACCTTTTTCTAATAAGACCAACTCGTTAACTTGTTCATGTTGACTTCACTCATGAGACCATGCACAGGTATAATTTTGGGCGTTAACTTCAATTAGTATGAGTATTATATAGTATGAGACAACAGGGAAGTTATTCATCTTTGGTATCACTTACTTCTAAAATCTACAATAACACATTATTCAACAATTCCAAATAAAAATTCGTAGAGTAGTATGGTAAAATAATACAACCAATGGTTATTAAAAGATTTTTAAACGAGATAAAAGTCAATTATTGATTACTGTAAACGCATCTTCGACAAGGTCGTTAACCATAAACCTCGAAAAACAAAAAGGAATTTACTTTTCAGAAAATTTGAAGTCGTTGCAACGAACCGAGAATTCTTAGCACTCACTTTTGTAAATTTCACCCATGAAAATCAGTTCTATGTCATAGCACAAGAAAGTACCAGTCAAGCAGCATGACCATATGAGCGAATCGATTTTGAGATTATAAACAACTGTTGGTTTTTTAGTTTCTTTTTAAACTTATTAACATATTTTATTGAAACTTGAATACATACTTTCCATACAAGAAGTGTTGTCCTGCAATCTCATCCTTATGTTAAAGGCTTGGCATGTTTGCGAAGTAAGGAATTATTCAATCTCACTCCTCAAGAGATATTTTGAATGATATACGAAAAGCTTGAACTTCAGGAATCGTTTCCAAATGTGTCAATACCCATTGCCAAGATACACGTGATTTTTTAAATAGGGAAGCCTAGTATATCTTATTATTTTGTTTTTCATTAAAAATTTTTTAAACGAATTTTGTTAATTAGTTAAAAGTAAGTAAGAATAGTAGGTACCTTTTCAGAAAAAAACTATGTAACTGTTCTTTGACAAAGGAATACTTCTTAGTCAGGAACAGTTGGTAAAACGTGGTATTGAACTTAGGGCATGTCGTGCATAGATTTCACCCAAATGTGCTTAACAACCAACAATATTAAATAGAAAATATAGTTGGCTAACAATTGAATGTTTAAGGTACTCAATCATTGTAAAGCCCCGAAAGTTTGTAGAGAAAAAAAAATTGCTTCTCAGGTCATACTGTACGACTGGGGCTCTTATTTAAAAACATGTGAGATACGCTATCCTTCACAAGTTTATCCTTTGTTACTTTGTTCTAAACGAAGGTGAATATCGAGCAGTAAAGTATTGATAAGATTAAGACCAAGGTTACTTTGGATGAGTTCTGACGGAGACTTTCTTTGAAGGAACAAACAAATTGGTCAGATGAGTAATGTTGGTTACTAGGTGTGGTATATCAGAACGACCCTCAAAGTTGTAACATGGGAGGTGATGGAATGGTATCGTTGCTCCTTCCAAGGGCTGAGGCGATTATTGCCCGCAATACAAAGAGGATATTCCAGCCGTTTGAAGGCGTATGGTATATCTCCACTGGCGGCAGCGTCAAGAATTGGGAACTAACTAGTCATTTCCATCACACTCCTGGAGGTCTGAAAAAAGCTGGGAGCTGAATGGGGGGGGGGGGGGGGAAGGGTGTTATTAAATAATCAAGGGGCAATACTCTAAAGGAACAGGCTATGCACCAGGAAGGGGGGTCAGCACAGTCAATAATAAAGGGACACTGGATCATAACCTTGCTTTGCTACCATGTAATATGGGATGTGTGTATTGGTACACCAGAACGACCTTCAAAGTTGTAACATGGGATGGGGCGATTAATGCCTGCAATCATAACGCTCAAAGGCGTCTGCTACATCTCCACAGGTGACGGATTCAAGAATTGGGAAGGGGGAAATAACCCAATAATATAAAGCAAAGTTGAAGAGGAGTTTGAGTAGCAGAACTCCCTTACTTATTGGAGGGTGGTTTTAAGAGAAGCCCTTTAAAATATGAGCAGTGGACCAACCCGTACAGTTTGAGGGATGGTCGTTTGCTTTGATGGTGTTTGGTAGAACCATTAGCTTTATTGCTCTGCCTCTCCAAGTCTAGTGTTTGGTGTGTCAGAAATCTGGAGACGATTTTAATTTTTGGGCTCAGAAATCCACCACCATTTTATAGTATTTCCTACAACTTATAGAAAAAGGGTTTTGTTAAGTGGGATACAACTTTAATCTTGACTTTTTATCTTACTGACTGCTTATGTTCGAAAATTCAGACAAAGAAAAGGCATATAGTGTCATATCTTTCATTTATAATACTGGAGAATAAGGAATCCGATTCTGTTTCCTTGCAGTTACACACTCTTGGGGTCAAGAGCGTGAATGTCCCAAAAGTTCCAACAAAAACTAGAAAAGTTGAACATAGAATTGTCTCTTCTATAATGAAAATGCGCTTTCTTCATAGTTTGTAAACTATAGAGATTTTACAAATTATAAAAGTGGATGTTAACGTTTCCAAATGAACGAAAACCACTTCGTCATTTGCAAATCCATCTCTAAACAAGGAAGGCGAACCGGCGGGTGAAAGGATTCAAGATTAAAGGGTTGATACCACTCTATTCCAAGTAGATAGGAAGAAATGGTCATTTATACTTTTATAGTCCCTAAATATAAATTGGAATAGAATTTTTGGGTCAGTTGGTAAAATAAATGCAAAGCGACCATCAATTAGGCCAAAATTATTTATAATTTCATCATTAAAGAAGATTATGCCTAATAATGGTTAGTTTTTCTATTATTCTTATTTATATTGCTTTTTACTATTGGGTAGCTCAATAAAACTAAGTATATACAGATTTTTGTAGTTACTAGACATTTTTCCACGCAACCTCTCATGATTGGTGTGACGCCGAGAACTCTACTATCAGAAACTGGAGTAAACTTGTTTTGATGACGTCAGAACACACTTCCTTAGTAACTTTGGTCTATTGTTGTCCTTCCTAAAATCTGTAATTCAATACGGTCTTTTTCGCCTCAGTTTTAATCATTTGAGGTTACTCCGACAGTCTTATTGTAACCTCTCTGAAGGAATATACCCATTTAAAAAACCGAAAAATGTCCAACCATCGAAATCCTTTAAATATTAATAACTCGAAAACCGCCAACTTACAACGACGAGTAAAAATAAAATAAAACACTTACCTACAACGATCATGTGACTAACGATTGACAAGGAACTAATAATATTAGAGATTAAGTAATGAGTAGTAACAATAATTAAAAACGTTAAACACAAGTATTCAAATTATAATTTCCATATTGGATCAAATTCCATGTGCTGTGCTGTGTTTCGTAGGTGTTGCCATTAGGTGTTATAATTTTTGTGCATTTAGCTACCAATCAGCTGCGCCGAATCAAAAGATCTACGAACCTGTGGAAAAACCATTAACATGATTAATACCGGATCCAAACCCTCAAAAATGATGAATATTGCATACACAAAATTTTATCATTAAATTATTAGTCAGTCCTTCAATGCAAATCTTGCAAATGTGTAACAGCTTTAGCCCTCTAACGTTAAAAATGAGTTTTCCCCAATTACGCTAAAAACCTCCATTTTGTTTTTAATTTCAAGATTTTGCTTCAGAGTTTAGCTGTAGGTAGCAGAAATAAATTGTAACACAAAGGTTCATCATTAAAGTATTAGATAGTCCTTCAATGCAAATCTTGCAAATGTTTAACAGCTTTTGCCATCTAATTAACAGCAGTTCCATTAATCAAAAAATGTGGTCAACGTCAAAATATGGAGAAGTTTCCAAAATCTCACTGTTCTGAATCCGCTTATTCAACTTTTTATGGTGGTTTTGAATCCCTACCTACAGAAAGTACTTTCTGTTGGTCCACTGAACATTTTTTTTTTTCGATTTAGGAGTTTCATAGAATTTATTTAATATCTAATATTAAATACAGAAGTAGGTACCTATCTTGAAGGAAGAAAAGTTATTTTGTTGTATTTTGTTATTTTGTTTAAATCCGCTATTCTCTCAGATATCAGGTTGTTGTTGCATTACACAATTGATGCGCCTCTTAAAAAAATGTTTATTACAGATTCCGTCTCGGATCCAATAACATTGGGTCTCACTATCCCATGTCTTGGAGAGTGCACTTTGATCCTCCAAAATCGATCTAAGTAGTTTATTCCATGACCCAACAGTCAGGATGAAACTTGTGCGCTTAGCGTGATTCTTTTTAACATGAATTGTCATCAATCATTGAGATGGATCAATACTCATTACAGGAGCTGGTTGATATGATATTGGTTTATGGCATAGTGGATGGGCATCCTTTTGTTAAGGTCCAAAAATATTGATACCCCAAGTTCAAACTCGAGTTCTTACTACTAAAGGGAAATTTCCCTTTAGTTGCAACATTCTAAGGCTGGTTGTTTCACACGGGAAACCCTACGGCTCTCGCTCGAAATTAGGAGGAAGGTACGTGAGATTGAATTGCAATGAGGCCAATGAGAGCGAGAGCTGTGAAGGCTCACAAGCCGCAACTGGGGCAATCGCCGAACTTCTCCACAGTCATTTCACATCCTTCCCTACAGTTGAGCAGTGAGGCAGATTTAATGGAATTTCTTCTACTGTGGTTATTCTTCTAAACACGATATGTCCTCAGAGCCAATACCACATGCCTCGGCTGATTTGGGATCGGACGAAATGACGAAGAGAAACGAGAGAAGCAGATGCTCACAGGAAGAAGTTTAGGAGCTGAACAGAGTGATTGTAACAGTGTGTCTCAAGTGAGTGAGGAAGTAAAAGATGCTACGTTAGGGAACGTGATGTTAACAGTCATTGTGATCGAGAGGGATTTAATTAATAATTGATTCGTAATATCAGCACCAACTGTTACAGCCCAATAGTGTTGATACCTTTGACGGAGTGAAAACTTGTGCCCTTAATAGAGTTCTTGCGTATGCTACATGACCATACAGTGCTGTCACGTGATCTGAAGGTGACCAAAGACAGCACGATGTAGCTGAACGGCTCCCAATTACTGCAGGACCGTGCTAAGAACCCTTAACAAGGACCACCCCTACCACCACGAGATAAGCATAGCTAAGCAACAGCAGGGGATAGGGGCAGTCATGTGACACCGCAGTAAGCCGACAACTAACACTTTGCTAAGAGGTTAGAATCTTCCATTTTCCCTTTAGAATTTAGAAATTTCCCTTAGGTTGCAATACTTGACGGGTTGAGCTATGAGGATAATTTTATCAAACTTCTTTGACTGTGGGTTATTCTCCTTGAGCATAGCACTTGCAAATTATATCTACGAGGAAACCTTGCAAGCCGTGGCTAGCAAGTAGGAAAGAACAGTCCAACAGAGCACTTAATTATTATTTAAATTCCAAAGCATTCACGTCTAGTTGACAATACAGCTTCAACCAGTAATTCATACTTACTGTAAATGAGGTTGTTTCAGAATGATGTGTTGGAAACTCAAATCATGCTGGTAGTTGAGTGACGTTTTCACTCGTTATGAATTATCTGAAAATATTTATGAAAATTAGTGAAATAAATCACTAGAGTTTAGAAAAGAAAACAAAAATAATTAAATGATTTGTTCATGTCATCGTCGTTGACATTTGATACTGCAATTGATTGGTTAGCAATAACATAACATTTAGAATTTAGGGTACTGTGATGGATAGGGACCTTTTCCCTTCCTGATACTTGAAGCTGCTACACCTGAGCATAAAAATGACGTCTTCTAGCATTAGGAACATCCTCCAGACCTTAGAAGGAACAACAATAGAGTTCTTGCTTCACAAATCGGGACCGTATGGATCTGTCTCATGATCTGAAGGTAACTGAACATGGCACAAATGTGGCTGAATGGCTCCTGATTACTGGACTAACCAACCGCGCTAAGAACTCTTAACATGGACCCATGCGGAGTGGAGGTTAGCATCTTCCATTTTCTCTAAATTTACGGTCACATTGCCAACTGACCGTGTGAAGCAAGAACTCTTCATTAACATTCCACCACCTCCCACGTGACAGAGTTTATTGGTCTGTATTAATCTAAATTATTGAATGAAAACGTGGTGGGAAACGAGGATAGAAGCAAAAATGGATACCACCCCAAAAACAATTGTTGATGCTGAGCCAGTTGAATGAAAAGCGTCAACAAAATCGGGTGAAGCCCCATTCTATTGAATATACACGAGCCGGGTAGGTCAACTGAATAGGTTGGTGGAACAAAAAATGTAGTACATTATATGCACTTTGTTATATACTATGGTATAGTAGATGATCAGTGTTTCGTAGTTGGTGGAGCTCAAATGGAACTTCGATAAACTCCCATATGAGCTGCTAAGTTATGTTTGAGCACCTTTGCTTACTATCAGGATATCAACAGCATTTGCTAATTAAAAAACACATTTCAGAGAGTAAAAAGGGAAGATCAGACAAAACACCTGCTGATCTCGAAACAGAAGAATCATACTTGTATACGTGTGCAGGTTCAAAATGTTAAATACTACTCCAAACAAGTTGAAAGCTGGTTTAGCAGTAACATACACTAAAGGAAGGTACAAGTATTCACGGCTGCTACACTAGACGGTAGGGGTCACGAAACGAGAGGCTCTGGGCTGTGACGTCACTGCGTCACAACTTCCACCGGCGCTCTGCATTGAGATTAGAGACTTTTAGGTGCAGTTCACGACGACGTTGACGGTACCGTCAGAAAAATGCAACTGCGCACTTGAGAGGCTCCGGGCTGTGAAATCATCCATCTTTCCTTGACGAGTCGGCAGTAACATAACCTTCCATATTTATAACCCATTTTACCTATTTCTCATCTTCCGTTTTTGGCATTGTACAAGTTTTTTTGCACACAGTAGCAATAACGAACGTCCGATGGTTTGTCAACAATCCACAAAATACCTACAACTTTTAATGAATGTTGACGTCACGTTAAACGTGACTTCAACAGCCGGTAGCCTTGATGCTATTCCTCATGGAAACGTTAGCATCCAACTGCTCGCCCCAACTCGGCGACCTCGGTTTCCTAGTCGTCGTCCACCAAAAAGTCTCTCTTATGTTGCTCATCGGGTTTCACGACTAAAACGGGGTCCCACACTATTAATTTATAAAATTTGCTCTTATAATCCGGATTTGCGCTTGAATGGCTGTACTCCGAACGTAAAACGTTGTCCTTTGTGATTCCTTCAATAACTGCGGTACTACACGTCGGGGAAGTCAACAAAACTGTTTTCCGCTTCATTCTTAAGATGCCTCTTTTCCACACGTTTCCGTCAATCTGAGTAAATCTCATTTTCTGGTGTTTTTAAGTTGTGAACGGGTAAACACAGATGAGGAATAGCATCAAGCTTTAGAACTTGTTTCAATGGCAAACCCAACAACTCCCCTTTCAGATCTCTTTCGTAGTCGAGAACATATCCTAGATGTTTCTGGATTAAATGAATCCGCTCGTTTGCAAGCTGCAATCTACTTCAAATGGATTTCCTTAATTCGTGGAAAGCAGTGGAACGTATAATTACGCTCCTTCATGTGCCTGTAATGGTTGGTACACCCCAAGATGGCTCAACAAACCATTTTTTGGAGAAAACAGAATAGAAAATTTTTAAAAACACCGAGGTACCACTTGAACGCACAGGGAGTAAGGACTGACTGGGGACGCGGTGACGTCAAGACCCTCGGGTTTTCCCCAGCGGCCCCGCCTCCTGACCCCTACCGTGTAGTGTAGCCGTGCAAGTATTCTAGTCTCCGGAATTGAAAAGAAATAAGAATTACCTGCCCAATTGTGGATTCTCTCTTGTAAGCTGCGTGTCGGCCAACATTGTGGTAGTCGTTACGGTTACATCCAGTGCTAATAAAATAAGGTTAGAAGCGTTTAGGATTAGTTAGAATGGAGAAATTAACCAATACCTACTGAATAAGTACGAAGGAGTACCTGAACTAATGCTTAAGGATAATTTTCAAATAGGTCGGTAGCACCAGAACATTGCTGGGTAAAGCATTTTGTCCATAAAAGCTCCAAACTATGATATTATGTACTTAGTTTTGTGCACTAAGTTAGTAAGTTAAGCCGTTAGAAGGCTGTGTAGAGCATAATAGTCCATGTTATTACTACTAGATTATACTATTAGGACCTCTAAATACCATTTTGAAATAACAAAAGGGCCACTAAACTTACGAGTTGCTTTAGTTTGAGAATTAATACACAACGGCTTAGTTTATTTATTTGTGAATTTATTATTACATATTTTATAGTTCGATGCCTTCAAAACAAACCAATCCTAATATGGTAGATGATTCTCCAATAAACATATTTTAAAGAATTCCAACAAAGAGTATGGCCAGTTTAAACTTACGAACTGAAATATTATTTTGAGTAGGTTAATAATTTCTATTATTTCTCTTAATGACTTTTCCCCATACAAGGATAAATCCTCAAGCCTTTGAGAGGCGTGAACGGTTATGTGCTCTGAAGGGTTATAATTTGATCGAATACATTAAAGTCAAAATAAAAATTTAAAAAATATTGAAGTTTTTTGTCAATATTTTTAATGAACAGAGAGCAGAAAACCAACATTCCCTGAAAGGAGTTCAATTAGCAAATTCAATGATTTTTGAGTTTTAAGAATCAAACTTACTATGCGAACCTACAAATTTCAAGATGAGGATTGTCCAATTTTTCTTTTTTGAGTGGTTACAAAAGGTTTAACGTTGAAAGAAGAAAAAACATCGTTGGGAGAAATAACAGTTTTTGACAGAAGAGGCAAAAGTTTCCAAGGTATTTTGTGATATATCACATGTGATATATATATTTTTCAAATTTCCAAAAATTTATAGATGATTTGTAAGAATTATTTTCAAATAATGTTCCCAACTAACCAACAATTAACAAAAAATGTGTGTAACCAAATTAATACTACAATAGAGGACAATACAGAGAAAACGTTATTGATAACAAATTAACAGCTTCCCGCAGATGAATTTGTAAATTTGTTACCTGTAATCTGACGTAGACAAGCTCAGAGCTGGGAGATGATTATCGGCTTGATTCCTCGGGATATCTGTGATGAAGTCGGCTGTAAAAACATCCAGTTTTCTTCAAATCTACACTAATTACGTATTTATTCCTAAAATGTAGTTTAATGAGGTATTCATCAATACTTACAAATATCTCGATCAGTTTTACTGAAAAACCCAGTGAAAACGACGAAGTTGTTACTTTGAGACACGACATCCGACAGGCCGTAATGCTTTTGAAGGAAAAGCAGAAACTTGTGCGATGGCCGGTCAATGGCGAGTGTCTCAGGGGTCACGTTTTCTACCTGTACATTAAATTGAAAAACGAATGTAGAGAAATGGCTATCCACGATAGGTTGAAATGTACGGCAAAAATATTTTCAAAACATCTATACTAATTAATTTCACAATGTATAGCTATTTCTTGCAGGTAAGTAGAGATCAGAGTAATTCTATTACCCATTACAAATTCCAATTACTTTTGAAGACAGGTAATCGCGATTACCATTCCAATTACTGTAATGGTATTCGAAAAAACGATTCCTTTTTCCGATTACAAGTAATGGTAATCGAAAAACCGATTACGATTACTTGTAGTCGGAAAAAGTAATCGTCATTCCGATTACCATTACAGTAATCGGAATGGAGTACTGGTAATTCGATTACTTTCTTTAATCCGATTACTCCATTGGTAGAATGAAAATTTGATGCCACAATGATAGATGAAACAATGTTATCTATTTAATATCGTACGATACAGATGTCATATATTTAACACTTGCTATTCGCTTTACTTGCTATGCATTATACATCGATTGTAAAAGTGTAAAAGTCCGTAAGTTGAAATTTTTCGAAAATAGGGTTATGAAATATCTTGGTAAATTCTCCTGCAAAATTTTTATTTTTCGTTATTTTCTGTAAAAAGTGTTTTCCCTTCTAAATCTATTTGTTTTTTTGTAAGGAATTGATTAAACTCGGAATGACGATTACTTTTTCCGATTACAAGTAATCGTAATCGTTTTTTCGATTACCATTATTTGTAATCGAAAAAGTAATCGGTATTTCGATTACCATTACTTGTAATCGGAAAAAGTAATCGTTTCAACGATTACCATTACAGTAATTGGAATGGTAATCGCGATTACTTCTGGAGTAATTTCAGCCCCGAAAATTCGGATTTTCAATCTCCTTTTTACTGAAATTGTTACTATCCAAATATACGTCATTACAATGAAAGTAATCGGAAAATTATTCATTACTCAAAGTAATGATTACATCTCTACTCTGGTAGAGATACCTATAGGTTAACTTGTTCCTTTTCTGTTGATTTGAGATAAAACTACTCTACTTTCATTTTTCGATTTTGTAAAGCACGTCAGCTCAAGAAACAATTCTTTCAAATTTTATTGGGCATACCCCATGGACCTGTTCGTCCATAGCAACCCAATCATCGATAAATATGAAATGATTGAAATGAGTTGACACGCGGTTTTCTCCTTGAATCCCACCTTCTCGTCCACTGCATTAGACAAAAACGAATTAATTAGCACAACAGTCTTGTGGACTTACTTCAAGCATGTGCTCAAACAGCTTTTTCCCCCATCCAGTACGTTGTCTCGATTCATGGATGTAGAAGTCCAAAACGCAAAGGGCGTTCCTTTCGTGGCATTCCCCTTCCAGGTCGAACACATATAATTTCTTCCTTCCCATTTTCAGGAAGCCAATCACAGTCCCATTACTACTGGAACAAATTTAAATTCAGTGGTAAATGTAAATTCACTTGACAGTGATGAAGATCATACAAATAGCGTAACCAGATACATTATAATACAAAAAGATTCCTGGCCGATCCTTAATCATGCTGACGTTGTTTCTTACTGCCAAAAATAATTTACAGGAGGTGAACAAGGTTTGCTTTGACTTATTTCAATCATACGCCAAAAGTTCCATTAAACGTTTTCAGCCGGGCATTTTTTTCAAATCACGCCCTTTCTCTTAAGGGAAGAAAAAACAGAGAGCATATGTGTCATGATAGGGGGATGTCCACAGTAGAAGAGTTTCGATAAATTGACTTCGGCAGCCGAGTCTTTAGGGCCGCATATTCTTTTTCTGGATTTATCTCAGGAAACGGCATGAGTTTGAATTTTGCTGAAATTCTTCAATTTTTGGGTTTGCACAATTAATAACATTTGCCTGGCGTCGGTACAGCCCAAACTTTAATAAGACTTATTAAATGAATACTTAGTATTCACCTCCAAGTCAGATTTATGTTGGCGTCAGATATAAGTTGTTGAAGAATGGCTACAAATATACATACAGGAGATACCTATAAGAGATTGTCTAAACCCATTTGAATATTACGAAAGTGACCAGTTCCGCTGACGATTTCGATTTAGGAAAGAGACTGTCAGGGACTTTCTACTTCCCATGATATATCCTGAAGGAGTCCGAACTAATTTGAGAGGACTACCGTTGGCACCACTGTTGAAGGTGGTAGTTGCTCTACAAGTTTATGCGGCTTTGTCATATCAAGTGCGTGTTCTTTGTAGTGCAGATATGTGTTTGTCAGTTTGTGGAACGAGTTGGTGATTCCTTCTATTCAGGATAGCGCAATCAATGACTACCTACGTCAAGGGGAAAGGTAAGTAAAGCAAAAACACAGTTACTTGACACTCTGCCAAAAATCTCCAGTATGGAACGGAAAGGGGAAATTTTCCCTCTTTTTTTCCCACAAAACAGGGGAACTTTCCCTAAAACATGCTATCACTGCTACCAACATACGGAGGAAATCGGTTGAGAGTTCCCTGAGTGGACTGCCACACTCACGTAATCCGAGTGCGCCCTTATCAGCTGAGTGAAAAACCTCACTCAACTATGAACCAGCTGAGTGGGAGCACACATTCACACTCAGGCTTTGTCTATGAGTTCCCCCCTTAGTTAGATTGTACGCTCATTTTGGACAATTTTAATGCGTTTCTTGGACTTCTATCAGGAGATAAGTGTCATACTTCAATGGATACGGACGCTGGGCCCTTGTTTATAATAATGATTAATTTTATTATTTATATACAAACAATAATAATGGGCAGAATATATAATACCATAAAATGATACTTAAAAAGTGAATGACGGATTAAAACCAATCTCCAAATTCTTAGAAGTTTGACAGGAGTTTTCCCTCTATTGCCTTACAATTAAAACCACCTCACTCACCATTCAATCATTTTCGATATTTGACAAATTATTGTTGATGAACTGGCCCTAAATCTAATATTATGACATTTACCCAACATCTTCTGGGTCAACCAGGATGTAGACGGTGTGATCTGAATTTCTGAGTTTATCCCAGCTGGTGATGGGTTTCTGTAGATCTTGGGCTTTAGCTGAGGCAATGCCCATTTCGTCGAGTATGGCGATGACGACATCAGAGGCAACTCTGAAACGAGTAATTGCTAGAGTTGAGTAAATGATTGATAAACATATTTTACTCCCTTTTAAATTCTAGGAAAAATAAAACTGTATAGTAATGGAAAGGTGAATTCACTTCAAATACGTGATGCGTCGAGACACTTCACTTAAACAGAGCTTTATCCACTACGTGCTCCATAGTTAAAGACCAAACTTGAAAAATACGAACAAATACTCAAAACAAGGGTTGGGAACGTAATGGAAATCAGCATATCAAAGCATCTAGAGCTTCCATATGTGAACTCCCCCATAACTCAAGTTGACTTTGTGGGTTCAGTCAATAACAATTTGCGAAGGCAGGGTAGCATTTCATAATGAATACCAAAAGTTGTGTGTGTGTGTGTGTGTGTACTTTCTAAACTTTAAAATACTTCTCTCATTATGTTAGCAAAAAACTGGTCTACAAATGAAATTTTTATCCGTATAGACAATGTTAGTTTACATGAAACATGGTCAGCCCCAATCTCCATGTACATAATGCTTGCCAGAAACAGTTGGTAGATATTGTGAGGCTTTAGCACAGGAAGTTCAAGAGTATCCAGGGGAGTGAGATACATTTGCAATGAATGAGCACATAGAAACCTTTTAATTGCAAACTCTCAATGGTAGAGCATTTCGAAAAACAGTGCCATTCCACTTGAATTGTGCGCAGCAGCCCTGGAAACCATATCCATCAGATATCCTACCTCACAGTGCGTGCATGTGTACAAAGATGGCCAGAAACAGTTGGTAGATATTGTGAGGCCTTAGCACAGGAAGTTCAGGTGTATCCAGGGGAGTGAGATACATGTGCAGTGAATGAGCACATAGAAACCCTTAAATTGCAAACTCTCAATGGTAGAGCGTTTCGAAAAACAGTGCCATTCCACTTGCATTGTGCGCAGAAGCCCTGGAAACCATATCCATCAGGTATCCTACCTCACAGTGCGTGCATGTGTACACAGATGGCTCAGTGGATGGTGAAGTGGGAAATGCAGGAGCTGGTGTTAACTCAATCAATATCTTGTTTAGTTACAGATATTTCGTTGGCCCTGCTATTGCCACTCGAAATGAAGAAAGGACCGTGATTGTTATTGATTCCCAAGCAGTCACTCTTCTCTCTGGAAAAGGCAGGCCTACAAATGCATCCTCTGCTGACAAACAGTGTCTTATAGCGATAGTAAACAATAGTCTTTCAGCAATTGCTGCCGTTTCTGTAATGAATGCCGATCACCTCGCAAAGGAAGGGCCATTGGTAGACCAGCCAGAGCAATTCATACCTCTTCATACGTCAAAGCAACTCATTGCAGCAGCAACTGATTCATGTACAAAGCATACATTAGTAGAGTTCCCCAGAGGGACACTTAGGAAACCCCTGACCCAAGCAGGTGGCTGAATACCTGCTATTCTGGAAATAAGAGAAACTTTTGTCCCATCTTTCCTAAAAATGGGGGCAAGACTTCCTTCTGCATCATTTGCACCATATTGGAGTGAAGGAGCCCTCACACTGCCTCTTATGTGATCTAGGAGAGGAGGCTAGTCACCTACTAAAGTGCCAGACACTTGAGGATGAGGAGGATCAAATGCTGGAGAGATACTGGGCAGTCCCCATGACAGTCGTCAGAATATCCACATGTGATTAGATCACCAATTAGATTAGTGTCTCCAGCGAGCCTACTGACTATAATAAGCACACTGTCATCAACGCTTTAAACAGAAAGGCCTACCTTTTCACTGCATCATTCTACCCAACCATTCAATAAGTAAATTTTTAATACGTTTTTGGTTAGGTATCACCTGAATGCTGAAGATGGCTTCTTTGACACCAGTAGAGGGGATATAGCAACAACAATTTTATTCGTGTTAGACTATTCCTATTCATTCCTGACTCGCAATCTACGGAAATGCCCTCCAATGTCACATGGATGGATATCACCAGAAGTCGGAAACTCTTTGGTGGGGGATGTGGGCAAAGGAATCACTTTTAAGTGAATTGCGAACTAATAGCGGCTGTATGGAAATGAGGGAGGTGATGTGCTCGCTCGAGAAGGGGGCTCTATGAAGCAGCCTTTATCTAACCTCAATTCAGACAAGTGCATAATTGATGGTTCTTTCAGCGTAGCCCTAAATCGAGTGCGTTGCGAACTAAGGAGGATCATTGGATATCCTCTATTGAGTGCCAAGGCCAAACGCCACCAGAATCGCCAAGGAGAGTGTTCCTTGCTGATACAAGCCTCAAGGTGTTGCAATATGACATCCAACCGCTTTTGTGGATCTAAAATACAATTACAAGGAATGGAGGGGCAATGATCAGGTGAGGGACTCCTGAGGCTAATTTATTTTTCAATCTACCAACAGAAATACAGTGAATAGCTGATTGTATAGATACTATTGAAATGAGGAAGTTGAACGTGAATTGAAGTAAAGTTGTCGGTAAGTAAATCCTTGAACCTTTCCAAGTTTCTCAAAGCTTGAGACCACTTGACTGGTCGTGTCATGATTTTTAAATAGATAGCACACACATCCCTGCTGTGAAATCAAAATTCTTCCTAAGCATGGTAGCTACCTCTAAAAATTCAAGAATCATAGTCGATACAAAACTATGTAAATTAGAGTTGATGATAGGTTCACCTTGATTACATTCCAAGCAGGTACCTAACACTAAGTTACCAGCGTGTATATAATGAAAGAAGATAAGAAAGATAAAAAAATGCTCTCCACTTTCTTTTTGTACGAAAGCTCAGCCTAAGGAGGAATCTAACTGTTCTTTAACTTTGCTGGTGGTAGAAGTGTGCCGGGTGTCATTCTGTCAGTGCCACATGAGCAGCGAAGTGTGACAATGAAGTGAAATCTTATTAAAGCCTTTGCAAAAAACTGATAAGCTTCTTGAACATTTCAATTAGGAAACTCAAATATTGAAACCATTTAATATAAGCAAGTAGTAACCTTAAAGGGAAAAGAATCGTTTTAGTGTTTAATGGAATTATTGCACCACATGATTCGTAGATTCTACGACTTAGAAATAGAATCGCATGACAGGCGCACAATGATCTTTATTGCTTGATAAATGTGCGTCGTACGCACATAATTGTGCGACATATAAGTGCTACAGATAACCTTTACGTACTTCCTGGAGAAAAAATGATTGCCATCTACCTGTATGTCCTTTTATCTGCCGAGGTGAAGTCATCCGGAAGTAAGTTGTTGGTGATCTTGGTAATTTCGTGTTTGAAAATGGTTCTCAACGGATAATTGAAATTCATGATCGGAGCTCTCAGTTACAAACGGAGTACTAAATATGAAACAATCAGGTTTCTAACAAAATGTATCACAGAATATGTTCACTTCACATGGGTTTTGACTTAACTTGTCAATTTCCTTACACCTTTCACTGGAATGGAAAAACACGCATGCGCAGTATGCATGACGTCATAATAGACCTTGATGCCAAGGTTGTCATTCCAGGTTCACAAAGAAGAAATGGAATGTTATGGATTTAATATGGATATTGGAAAGAATGGACTGGCTCTATCCCCAACTCTCTTTAAACAATTTTCGGCGGTAAGTCGATACATCGCAGAGAGTAGACTATTTCCTCATTCTTTCTTCAATGTTATGCCTATTTAAAATTCTCTTATAGAAATACTTGTCTATACATTATGATGCAATTTTTCTATACCTGCTCCATGGACCTTTGAAGTACTCCATCCCGGAGCCTCTTCTTATCAAATCCAAATAAAAATAGGTACATGGATTTGAACTTTGTTCTTTATATTGATGCGTGATTTTGACGAGACGTTCAAGACCATACCCGCGACTGCAGGTGGCGCTCCTCCTGAAACGCGGCTCAGCCGTGAAACTGTTTGACACTTGACGTGAACTTTTTGACAGTTGACAATTATCAGCGCGCCTTTCCCTCAGCTTTTCATCTAGGAATTGTCTTTTCAGTGCGTCTTTCAGTTATCGTTCGGAGTTAGACTTGTTTGAACTTTAGAATGTAATTTTTGTAGTTGAGTAGAGTTTTATTTTTGAGTTTTAGCCGTAATTCATCTAGACATTACAATAAATATTCGTGTTTTATTAGGTATTTTTGAAAGATTTAAAGACTTGATACTGTGATCATTTCAATTTTTACGGGTTAGGCCATTTTGGTTCCTTTTTGATATTATTAATGATGCTGCAATCTCGTTCATGCAGCTCAAAGTGTTTATCTTGTCATTATAATGAACGGTTGTGATTGATCTAAGTGCTCCTTATCTTCTTTAGTGTATCCCATTTAGCATTCATAGATCGAAAGTTTTCTGTTCCTTTTTAATTTTAATAAAATGTTGCAATATTGTTCACTTAGCTGCAATTCATCTCGTCATTACAATAAATATTCGTGATTTATTAGGTATTTTTGAAAGATTCAAAGACTTGATACTGTGATCATCTCAAATTTTCGTTGACCACAATGAATGAATTTTGTGTTTTTCATTGTTGAAAAAAAAAACATTATTCAAAATTGTCAACCAAAAATATGTACTTACCCACGTCAATTTTAGGTATGCGTTGTTTTTCTCCTAAGCGTTCCCCAATATTCTCTTACCAAAAAAGCTGTAATAGGTATTTTATGGAGCACA